>CM070075.1:81872143-83094175 GCA_036250285.1 Pyrocoelia pectoralis
CCCCGAAACATCTATTGAAAATGTTCCAGAAACGTTTAATCGTTTTATTGAGATCTACACACAAACATTTTCAACGTAAGTACAATAATTAGATTCGAGTATAACATTTAGGAATGTAGTTATTAAATAATTTTAGAACGTAACAAGAGCGATGTGGGTTTTATCGGCATCGGTAACATGGGCCAACGTATGGCAACTAACCTTATCAAAAAGGGACGTACAGTAAAAGTATACGATACATCAAAAAGTGCTGCACAAACTGTAACCGGTGCAAAAGTATGTGCAACACCTCAAGAGGCAGCGACCGATGTAGATTTTGTAATAACCATGTTACCAGAGGGCGAAATTGTTAAAAAAGTTCTAACCGCCGAAGACGGAATCTTAAAAGGAATTAACAAAAGCACCCTTTTTGTCGACAGTTCAACTATAAATCCAATAACCGCTCAAGAATTGCACAAAATCGCCGAAGGTGCCGGAATTCAATTTTTAGACGCACCTGTTTCAGGGGGAGTTACTGGTGCATCTGCCGCTACATTAACATTCATGATTGGAGGTAGTCAAGAAATCGCTAAGAAAGTTGAACCATACTTACTACAGATGGGTGGAAGAATCATGCATTGTGGTGGTCCAGGTGCAGGTCAAATAGCAAAATTATGTAACAACTTGATACTTGGTTGTCTGCATGATTGGTGTCGCCGAAGGCATGAATTTGGGTGCAAAAATGGGTTTAGATGTTAAAACTTTAGCTCAAGTTGTTAACACTTCAACAGGAAGATGTTGGTCTTCTGATACATACAATCCAGTTCCAGGAATTATGGAAAATGTACCTTCTGCTGACAATTATAATGGAGGTTTTCAAGTTCAGTTGATCGCAAAGGATATGGCACTTGCTTCCAATGTAGCTGTTAGTTGTGGAGCTCCCATCCCATTAGGCTCTGCAGCACATCAAATGTACAGAACATTGGCCGCTTATGGTAATGGAAATAAAGATTTTGGAGTCGTATACAAATTTTTACAAGGACAATTAGACAGTCTGAACAAATAATTTATTTATTAACAATTTATAAATTAGTAACAGTACAAAGTAACCAAGTGATTCCAGAGTTATTTTTTTAAATTTTTTTAAAACTTGCCGTTTATCAATATAAATGATTAGGTATTAGTCTGCGGGGGTGTAATGTAGAGAGCATTAAAGCCATTTTATTTTTGTTTGTCTATTCACTTCTTCCTTCCATAGTATAATTTAGTGGTCACACGTAATATCCCGATATCCGATTATACAACAATATGATGAAATAGGTACTTACAAAATGATTAAATGATATACAAAACCGAAATTGTCATCATTTTAATTAGGGCAGTGTTCAAATTTAATATTATAGGTACGTACCTACATCATTTTTTCGATGAATCTAAATTATGTAACATTACACATATATCATTCTTGCGATATAAGAGATATTTTAACAATATTACAATACAAGACATCGTCAGTTACTAATGTTCTCAAAACTATAGCTTTCACCTAATTCTAAATTCTACCAAAAGCTTTTCAAACCCTTAACCACAAAACACCTTCTCTTCCTTAAACATATATGCTACGTACATAACAAAAGCCTTGGTGAAGGTGAAGGATATTATATTTATTACCATCTCTTTCTTCTGTACATAAACAGTTACAGGAATGTAAATTTTTTCTAAGTGAGACAGAGAGTAATAAGTATAATAAAAGAGAACATAAATTTCCTCAAACATGCAAAAGAGGGTAGTGTTTTTGCCTCTACATTTTCCCTGACCTTTAAAATCTGAAATTCATACAAATACAAGTTGTTTTGTGCTTTTTTTTTATTAAGTGACAAGTTTCATAGTATAGAATCTTTCATTTCTATCGACAATTTCATTCTAGTAACTCTTCATTTACCGTCTGTAATCGTTCTTATTTTTCCATTTCCTTCCGCACGTTATTTAGCTATATTTTTAAATGTTACGCTACGCACTTGCAACTTCTTATGGCGCACTGCCATGTGGCGGCATAATTGAACACCCAAATGGCAAAGTAGAATCAATTAAAGCAAATACTAGGAGGGGTCCGCGCCAGGAAAAACCTGGCGTCATAGAAGGGTATTAATCAGGCAAAAGTGGGCATTTCAATGTATTTTATCAAAAAAATTAGTATGTACCTAGTAGCAAAGAGTAGATATGTAATACTCTTTCTAGTAAAAAATTAGCTGGATTAGTACAGCGAAAAAAGAAGTCAAAGAGGTTCCTAAAATTATAAATTTACCAAAAAATTACATTGTCGTAGATATGTATAATGCTTATACAAGGTGCAGGTCTTTTCGTACAGTATAAGCAACAACGTGCATCATAGTATGACAGTTTAAATTATAATTTGTGATTGCTCTTTCTCTTGCCTTTTCCCAATTGTACAATCCCGATAAAGAGGCCTTACAAATTTCATTCTACCTACAACGTTGATCCAATCGAGCGTTTCTCGAATTTTATCCTCCCAATGAGCTTTTAACGCAATTCTCAACCATCTAAATTTCACCTCTGAGTTTTCCATTGAACTAATATCTAATAACTGATCCATAGCTTTCAATTTTTCAACAGGTTGCGGATCTGCTTGTAACATATCTTGAAGCACCTGTATTAATTGTTTAGTGTCCAATTTTTTAAAATCCTCTTTCTTGTAATTTATTCCCGATGAATGATCCAAGTTTAAGAGCTTAGTTTTATACTCGTTGCACGAATCCAATAATTTTGTATTATAAGCTGGTACTACGGGAGGCATTCCCGGTGAGTAAAACCAGGTATCCCAATCAATTTTTGTAATATCTTTGTTTGTAAAGAAATTTTCAAAAAATGTTTTAAAATCTTTTGAATTCAAAGTTTTAAACTTGAAATGTTCAATGTATTTCCGCAGGAAGGGTTCAAATTCACCTGCAAAATTGTAATTAAAACCAGGTATTAATTGAGGTAGCCCTACTCACTTGGCCCACCCACTAAACCTTCGAGGTATCGAAGAAATGTGTGACCTTTCTCATAAGGTATTATTGAAAATGCATCATCTGGATGAGTATTTTCTAAATTTACTACGAGGCATGTCATTGGATTATCGGCTCCCAACACAGAAATCTGTTAATGACAATCGAATCGGTAGTATTTGTACTTTTAGAATAGCCACTTACAGTTTCTTTTAGTTCGACGGTACCACAATGGGCATCAAAATCTTGCTCTTCACTATTAGTAAGTCGCCCTACAATTTTTCTTTCAATGAAAACGGTAAAACCTTCATTTAACCAAAAGTGTTCCCAATTTAGATTTGTGACTAAATTTCCAGTCCAACTATGAGCAATTTCGTGAGCAAGAACAACATTAGCAAGTGATCTATCGCCTGCCTAAATTATAAATTATACTTTTATATTAAAATAATTTCTATGCTTACTAATGCAGTAGGTGTTACAAATGTATAAGACAAGGGTTTTCCATTCCTCCAAGAGGAAAACTGGGCGGAAGAACCAATAAGTCATAAATTCCCCATTCATATGACCCACATATTGCTTCAGCAGTCTGCAATTGCTTTTCGGTTTCCCCAAATTCGTACACTGCTTGATCAATCAGTTTGTCTTCAGCCCATACAGTAGATCGAGGCCCTATCTTTTTGCCCTCAATTGCACCAATTGCTATCGCAATTAAACATACACATATTGGTACCTTTTGTATGAAGGTAGTGGTAGTAATGTCCCCATTTACAATTGTATCTTGTCTAATTGCTGACATTAGCACTGTTAAATGAGATGGAGCCGTAATCTGTGTGTAGAAGAGTTATTTTGATATAAGTCACTGCAAAATTCTACGTACAGTAGCTTTGTATGGTGCTTTTACGGCGGGAGTATCTTGACATGGTAACACAGAGCGTGCATGTATAGGTTGAAATTGGCTGAAAACAAATGGAAATTTATTTTCCGCCGTTTGCTGTGGTTCCAACCATTGTAACCCACTCGCTTTAGCACTAGTTTCATATTGCACTCTTATGTTGAAACTGAAATTAAGATCTACCTACTAAGACTGCACTCTCAAACGCTAACAAACCTTTCTGCTGATTTGTTCGGTAAAGTAATGGAAAGGTTTGATCCAAACTCCCCAACAGAAGAATTAACGATGTAATTTAATTTGCTATTAGAATCGGTATCGTACACTTCAAAAACGTTTAGATCTTGCGTATCTAAAATCTAGTAACATCAGTAGTAAATGGAGAGTAAAGTAAGCGACCTTACGAGTTCAGTAGCTGCTACATCAACTTTTTGTACCACCAAATCGACATAGCCTTTAAAAATTTTTCTATCAAAGCTCACGGTCAAATTCAGTGATAAGTCGGTTACAATGACCAAATCTAGAAAAGTTGAAACATCTTGGTACCTTCATGTTTTTTTGAGGGTACCTAAGTATTTACCTGGCCTAGAAAAGGAGCTTGGATCAATTACACTTAAACCGTGCATGATGATGATGACTGAAATTTTGACACCTTACAAATAAGGTTATCTGCCGTAATTGGGGTAAAATTATCTAATCAGAAAGTTTATAAAGATAATTATAAACAGTTACTTGACTCAATTATGTTGAAAATGTGCAGTCGCTATCCAAAGTATTTTTAATGAAATTTAAGTAAGTGGGAACCTATATATGATTATTGTTTCCAAATGAATAAATTAATGCATTGGTTCTCATAAACATCAAATTTCTTAAGCAAATTAAAATGAGCAATTCTAGTAGCTGCACAGGAAAACAGGTGTGTTTGTTTGGTGGTTGTGGTGTCATGGTGGTGGTTCATTTTTGTATTTATTTATCCCTAGCTCTACCCCTCTCTCGTAATAATCCATAATCGTGGCGGTTTTTCTATGTTGTGACCTTATTTTCACAAAGCAATGACGTGCAGGGTGCTCAGTACCTTGTTATCATCCAGTACAGGGTGTCCCATGATTTAAAGTCCATAGCTTACGACCTTATTTGTCTTTTCTTAACATGAATATGAAATGAAAAACAAAACAATTAGGTATACGAAAAATGAAATGTTTCCATGTTAAGTACATATTCCATTCCACGATTCAAAAAACAATCAAACGCAATGAAAACGCGCAAACTACGAGGCATGTCCATACTTTAAAGAGTGCTCCAATTTTTACTTTTTCGCAGGGAGAAGTATTGGTCAACCTCAAAAATTTCGGGAAACAATTTTTTTAGATATTTTTCCATATTTTAGTGAAAAATACAGAAAAAAAAAACGATTTTTGGAACAAATTTTTGTTACAATGGCGTCGAAGCACAGCGGATCATACATATTAGATGCTAACATTGTAGAAATTCCACTTATAAAGTGTATACTCGCGGATACTGCCGTATTGTCGTGAAATAGTCAAGGAGGTAGGTAGTATTTTTAATTCTTCTAACCTGTTGTAGTTTATTCGCTTAAAAATATTGCAAAGATTAGAGTAATCAAACTATAAGTCCTGTTACATGATGTTTGCTCCGTGACGGAAAGATCTTTTTGTTTGCTCAATATACCTACCAATTATCTACTCTTCTTTGGTCAATCGTAATTTTCACAACAAATTCAGAAAATCGAAGCGGCCATTATTAATTGTTAATAAAAGAGCGACGAGTGCTGACACAACGACGGAATGATATAATAAGTATCTATCATATCGAAGTGGTAATATTTGAACTCAGACATACTGAATTATTTGAGAAAGATACAATATAACATCTTCGAGAGGTATCCCTTCCATGGCGCCTATTTTGAAAAATGATAAATTAGAAATTACTAATCACAATTCGCCACTTTTTCGTCAAATTTCTAACCGCATCAGTAGACACTACGTGTACAGCAAAATTATAAGGTATAAGAACCACAGTTGAGCAACATTTACATAACCTCACTGTAACATATTTCCAATTTTGAACTATTTTGAATTTAAAGTATTGTAATGGCTGCACTAAAAAGAGTTCAGGTAGAAACGCCTTATCTTTTTATTTTATTACAATATATTTCTTCTTTAGCAATGGGCTACGTTTGCGAGAATTTGGCACGTATTTGATGCTTCCTGGCAAAATCCCTTTGAATCAGCAGAGCTTCTTAAAAAATATTTAATGGGACTGCACAAACCGATTTACCATCCTATGAGTATGTGTTAACATGTTTTACAACAAATCCTCTACCTACACATTGCAGATGATTGTGGTGATCACGTCATTGTTATTAACAGCTTAGACATAGCATTACCAGGAGACGAGTGGAAAAAGAGAGTATACTTTCATCATACTGGCTATCCCGGAGGTGCTACTTGGACACTTGCATGGGATTTACATAAAAAAGATCCAACTTTAGTATTAAAAAAGGCAGTTTATAATAGTATGGATGGCAATTTACAGAGACGTTACACAATGGAACGTCTACACATCTTTCCAGATTTAAATGTACCGCAGTCTTTAATGAAAAATGTTTCGAATCAAATCAGACAAATACGACCCGTACCTAAACGCCTCGACGCTTACAGCGAAAAAGAAGTCAAAGAATTTCCTAAAATTATAGATTTACCTAAAGATTACATTCTTAGATAAGGCATTTATTGGACAGAAATGTATAATGCTTATACAAGGTGCAGGTCTTTTCGTACAGTGTAAGCAACAACGTGCATCATAGTATGACAGTTTAAATTATAATTTGTGATTGCTCTTTCTCTTGCCTTTTCCCAATTGTACAAATCCCGATAAAGAGGCCTTACAAATTTCATTCTACCTACAACGTTGATCCAATCGAGCGTTTCTCGAATTTTATCCTCCCAATGAGCTTTTAACGCAATTCTCAACCACCTAAATTTCACCTCGGAGTTTTCCATCGAACTAATATTTAATAACTGATCCATAGCTTTCAATTTTTCAACAGGTTGCGGATCTGCTTCTAGCATATCTTGAAGCACCTGTATTAATTGTTTAGTGTCCAATTTTTTAAAATCCTCTTTCTTGTAATTGATTCCCGATGAATGATCCAAGTTTAAGAGCTTAGTTTTATACTCGTTGCACGAATCCAATAATTTTGTATTATAAGCTGGTATTACGGGAGGCATTCCCGGTGAGTAAAACCAGGTATCCCAATCAATTTTTGTAATATCTTTGTTTGCAAAGAAATTTTCAAAAAATGCTTTAAAATCTTTTGAATTCAAAGTTTTAAATTTGAAATGTTCAAAGTACTTTCGCAGGAAGGGTTCAAATTCACCTAAAAAATGTAACTAAAACTGGGTATTTGAGGGAGGTAGTTTACTCACTTGGCCCACCCACTAAACTTTCGAGGTATCGAAGAAATGTGTGGCCTTTCTCATAAGGTACCTTTGAAAATGCATCATCTGGATGGGTTTTTTCTAAATTTACTACGAGGCATGTCATTGGATTATCGGCTCCCAACACAGAAATCTGTTAATGGCAATCCATAGTATTTGTACTTTTAGAATAATCACTTACGGTTTCTTTTAGTTCGACGGTACCACAATGGGCATCAAAATCTTGCTCTTCACTATTGGTAAGTCGCCCTACAATTTTTCTTTCAATGAAAACCGTGAAACCTTCATTTAACCAAAAGTGTTCCCAATTTAGATTTGTGACTAAATTTCCGGTCCAACTGTGAGCAATTTCGTGAGCAACAACATCAGCAAGTGATCTATCGCCTGCCTAAATAATAAATTATATTTTTACGTTAAAAGAGTTCCTTAATTACTTACTAATATAGTAGGTGTTACAAATGTAAGGCAAGGGTTTTCCATTCCTCCAAAAGGAAAGCTGGGCGGAAGAACTAATAGGTCATATATTCCCCATTCATATGGTCCACATATTGCTTCAGCAGTCTGCAATTGCTTTTCGGTTTCCCCAAATTCGTACACCGCTTGATCGATCAATTTACCTTCAGCCCATACGGTAGATCGAGGCCCTATTTTTTTGCCCTCAATTGCACCAATTGCTATCGCAATTAAATATGCACATATTGGTACCTTTTGAATGAAGGTAGTGGTAGTGACGTCCCCATTTACAATTGTATCTTGCCTAATTGCTGACATTAGAACTGTTAAGTGAGATGGAGCCGTAATCTGTGTAGAAGAGTTATTTTGATGTAAGTCGCAAAATGCTGCTTACAGTAGCTTTGTATGATGCTTTTACAGCGGGAGTATCTTGACATGGTAACACAGAGCGTGCATGTATAGGTTGAAATTGGCTGAAAACAAACGGAAATTTCTTTCCGGCCGTTTGTTGTGGTTCCAACCATTGTAATCCACTCGCTTTAGCACTAGTTTCATATTGCACTCTTATGTTGAAACTGAAATAAAAATCTACTAAGACTGCACTCTGATACACTAACAAACCTTTCTGCTGATTTGTTCGGTAAAGTAATGGAAAGTTTAGATCCAAACTCCCCAACAGAAGAATTAACGATGTAATTTAATTTGCTATTAGAATCGGTATCGTACACTTCAAAAACGTTTAGATCTTGCGTATCTAAAATCTAATAACTTAAGTAGTAAATGTAGAGTAAAGTAAGTGACCTTACGAGCTCGGTAGCTGCTTTATCAATTTTCTGTATAACCAAATCGACATAACCTTTAAAAATTTTCCTATCAAAGCTCACAGTCAAATTAAGTGATAAGTCGGTTACAATGACCAAATCTAGAAAAGTTGGAACAACTTGGTACCTTCATGTTTTTTTTTGTGAGAATATTTACCTGGCCTAGAAAAGGAGCTTGGATCAGTTACACTTAAACCATGCATGATGATGATGATGACTGAAGAAAATTTCACACCTTACAAATAAGTCTATCTGCTGTAATTTGGGTAAAATTATCTAATCAGAAAGTTTTTAAAGATAATTATGAAACAGGTACTTGACTCAATTATGTTGAAAATGTGTAGTCGCTATCCAAAGCATTTTTAATGAAATTTAAATAACATGATTATTGTTCTCAAATGAGGTAATTGCATTGGTTCTCATAAACATCAAAATTTATGCAGCAAATATTTAAAATAGGCAGGGAAAAGTATCATGGTGTGTTTGTTACTTTGTTATTTGTTTTGTTTGGTGGTTGTGGCACGTTGTGGTGTCATAGCCACTTCCAGAAAATGTGCTTTTCGGTTTTGTTTTTATTTATCCCCAACTCTACCCATCTCTCATAATAATCCATAATTGTGGCGGTTTTTGTATGTTGTCGCCCTATTTTCACAAAGCAATGTGGTGAAACGTGTACACTGTACAGTTCAGTAACTGTAAGTAACTTAATTATCATACAGTACAGGGTGGCCAATAAAGTAAAAGTATACAGGGTGACCCAGGGCTGTGTGATTGGTCCATAACTTTTTTGCTATTCAAGATATCGACATGCGGTTTTCAACACCAAGTAAGCACACTTATACTGCACATTATAAAATTATTTTGATTATATACAGAATGTTCCTATACAGGATGATCTGATAAACCAAAGTTATTTTTTTTTAAATGGGACACTGTATTTCTACATCATTAGTTTTTACATGAAGAATTTATGGCACTTTGTATAGGTCACTATGGGTCTAGCTCTCTCCGTTTCGGCGTTATTCAACGTTTTGTTCGAAAAAAGACTCATATTTAATGGATCACTGCCCAGTAGGCCATGGATGTTTTTCGAAAAACTTGCCACAGAAAATTTTAGAATAACTTGGAATTTTAATAAATATGTAGTCAACTTTTGATCCATGTATGCACACACTATACAGGGTGTGCTGAAACGCAAAAAGTCGAATAACTTTTTTTTTATAAATGGAACACCCTGTATTTCTGTTCACGATTCGATTAAGTTTTTTATAAGCTTTCCACTGATTTGTATGGTCAATTCTGAATAGTTACTGAGATTTTCCGGAAAAACTATTGTAATTATGAAGAAGTTGTTGATTTTTGGAAGTAGGCTGCTGTCAGCGAATATCGCAAGTATTTCTTGCAAGTTGCAACACGAGTAAAACATCCACTTGAGTTTCTTCATCAACCCTAATCCTCCCTTCCAATATCTCCCTCTTTCCATATTTAATGCTGCCAGATTCTTCAAATCGGTTTCTAAGTTTTGAAAAGAAATGACTCGTGGTACTCTCGCATCGGGAGATTCTTGATGGTATATTCTACTGGGTAACAAAACATTTCGATCGGCTTCACCAATACAGTAACAAGGGCGCCGGCAAGGGGGGACCATGGGGCAATCCCCCCCCCCCCCTGGGAAAAAGAAAATACAAAATATTTTTCGATTCAGTAATTTGGGAGACAGCTTTAGTATTGTTTAGTATTGATAATGAAAATCCATTATCCACATAGTGGTCCCAATGTCTAGAGAAATATGCCACACCTTATTTGAAGTCAATTAGTCAATTTCAAATTTACCCATGAAAAGGTTATCAATAAACGTGGATAAACTATTTGCCCATTGTTGTTCCATCTTCCTGTTTAAAGAATTTTCTGCCGAAACTCGATCAGCGTAATAATAAATGATTCATTTTTATTAAGTAGGTACAGTTATAATTATATAAATAATAATTATATGTATATAAGCGTGTTACGTTATACCTATAGGGGCATTTTTTCACGTAAAATCGCCTAAGAAATACCTCTCCAAACAAGAAGTTTCGGGTTTCGAGTTGAGTATACCATAGGGTATGGGATAGATTAAATAAATACCTATTCACATGCAAATAAAATATTTATTATATATAAATAATATCAATGCCAAGGTCGGATTAAGATAAAATAGAGCAATTGTTTAGTAAAATGAAACTTACTATTATTCATTATACCTAGTCGGAAATCGCAAGCGCCGCCTCTTCTTCCTTTAACTTCTTCAACTGGCCTCCAGCTAAAACATAATTGATGAACGCATATTATCTATGCTGTGTAGTCGGTTAGACTTACGAAATTCGCAAATGAAATGTTGCCTCCAAGAGCATTCGGTACCATAATGTAAACTAACAAGATGATTTTCTCTGTCCATATTTAAACATGTATTCATCAATTCGGCTTCTTCGGTGAAAGTTTTATTATGAACAAAGTTAAGTATCGTTTTATCAACAGGCGTTTTGGAGGATTCCCATATCCACTGTACACCGTCGTATTCTCCGCCTAGCCATAAATGCCTAATATCAGTACGATTTTCTCCCATTATGAACAATAAATGGACAAGTTGTACAGGTTCCTCTACTTCTACTAATCTTCCTTTATAGTCGCTGTAACGTTCACAAGTTTCTTTCGCCTCGTCCCATGAACGAATATCGAAAAATAGACGATAACCATAATGATCGAAAAAGAAATCGACGAAATGTTCAATATCTTCTGCCGCGGTAGATTCTACTGAACAAATATAAGAACGTAATCTTTCGCAACGTGCCTCTGCAAATAAAGTCGTGTTCGTTAAATGACGATCTAGTAATACACATCCTTTCGTTCGAGATATAGATTTGGTTCTCCATGGAGGATAGTTATTGTTATCTGTAGCGTTAGATAACGGTGTGGGTTCACTATCAAATCTGTATGCACCAATTTCATTATCATATCGAGCACCAATCCACGCATTTTCCAAACTCGGTCGACCAATCAACAAGTATCTGCCTAATAGCTGACTAACTGTATAATTCGGTATAACGGCTAGTACGGCATTTACATCATGCCGTGCACACCGTGTTAAAGCTGTCTCCCAAATTACCGAATCGAAAAATATTTTGTATTTTCTTTTTCCAGCTTTAATCCAACCCGTATGGGTCGAATTTCCTTCACCAGCTGGACCGAGTCCTATAATTTACTTAGCTACATATACGGCAAATGAAATTTTATACTGAACTTACTTTTTCTTTGACAAATAAATGATCGCAACACGCTACAATGTAATGGTCGAAATTGTGGCATTCGATGAGTAGATCTACCAAATGCTAAACACGATCTATTCATGTTTGTTATGTCATCATTTACTGTTTTTATACTATTATAAAGCTCGCTATCGATGGGATCCAAACTACCAAGGGAAGTCCAATACCATCCGTAGCTGTTATTTATACTTTTATTTTGTCCGCCTATCCACAACGAATCTAAATCCAAATTAGTTTCCGCCAGAGCTTCTGATAAAAATTCTGCAGTCTTTCTATCTTTAACTACTGCCAGGATACCACTATAGGTCTCTTGACAGATGAGCTTAACTTGACTGTACTTTAATTTTGCGGACACCACTATATATTCCGTTGACCCAAGAGTAAAACTATCGGCGGAGTCTGATAGTTGATGTGGAACTGTAAAAAAATGTATTATTTTCAACCGTATACACTAAATTTTTTTTTGCCTAAAGGAATATTTCTTGCGACTTCCGAATCACCGCTATGTTTGGGGAGGGTCTTGTTAGCAGTTCCGTCTTCTTGTATTTCTGCATTATTACCATTATCACCATCTTCATCTTTTTCTTCATCTTCATGTTTTACTTCTTCATTTTCGTCGTCATATTGACCGACACACAATCTGAAATTAACGACAAAGTACAAAATTACAAAGCACGCAATGGATTTCATAGTGTTACTTAAAAAAATATTATTATTACTTCCCTTTTTATAGGTTTCGCTTTATTGTTTTACGATGTATAAGATTGTACCAGGGACGGAAAGTGATTAATCTTAAACCGTACCTTTTGGCACTAACGTTTCATATCATTTACGTGACTCACCAATTTACACAATCTTGTTTAATAATTGCTTTCGTTTAATAATTTATTTAGCGTTTAATAAGTTCATTGCTTGCACTCGCATTCATGGAACCTATTTCACATTTATGTATTTTACAAGGTCCAAGAACTGGCAAACAATTATTACTAATAAGTAGGCACGTTTCCTTAATATACATACTTATACATATGTAAATATTATGAAACGAGAATTTTATATAGAAAATACACGTTTATTGTATGAAAATGATAAAAAATATTTTATTTTGGAAGTATTGTCCATAGGTAGCTATATACATTTTTCCCACCTGTCTGGCATTTTGTGGATGACACGCCGACACGCCAAAAAAACTGTTGCTCTTTTGAGGCAAACCAGTTATCGAGTTATTTTCGTACATTTTCTTAAGAAATGAAGCGCTGCCGCTCTGTAAGTGCGTGTCCCATCGATGCAAATAAGTAATAATCGGACAGAACCAAGTCTGGTGAGTCAGTCGCATGCGAAAGTATTTTCCTCATACATAATATGCAGGGCTGGGCAAAATACACGCACTAACGTATTTCAAATACAAATTGCAAAATACTCCTAAAAATGTATTTGAAATACAAAATACGAGATACTTTTACATTATTTTTAAAAATACAAAATACAAATACAATATTTGAAATACAAAAATACCTATACGCATACGGAGTGTTTTTTGGGAGATTTAGTTACACGTTTATAGGAAAGTTTTATAGGTAGGTTCTTGAAAATGTATGCTCTGAACCTATCGTAATTAATGTATTTCAAATGCAAAATTCAAAATACTCATGAGAGTATTTGAAAATACAAATCTATTTGAAATACTGTATTTTCAATATAAGTATTTTGTGACTGCCCACCCTTGTAGCTTCATATAATGCTTGTCATCATGTAAAATCTAAATAACATTAGTAGGTACTGTGCTCTAACTCCATTCGTTCCTAATCCATCCCCTATTACCCATCCTTCTCCAGCCAAAGACGCTTTGGAGAGCCTAAAGAGCAAAGAAGCTCGCCCACGTCACCTTTATAATCATAAAGTATTTCCGTCTAGGAGTGTGTTATCATCCAAGTCTTCACACTTTGGTAGAAATGTATTATTTCATCTGACAATTAATAAGGTACCTAATTCTGTTGGTCGTATTGAGTAGTGTGTGTGGGAGGATTCGTCCAATGACGACCCTTCTGTGTTTATTTAATAAATTTGATCATTCTCGTAATGAAATAGCACTAGAATCTATGCGGTAGATGAGTCTTTGCGTTTGGCCACTGTTGTCTAGTGAGTTAACTACCAAAAGATTAGCATGTACCTCTATCTTATTAAGATGCTTGACACTACACTTTTTAATTTCTTCCTTGACGGCATCCACGTCTTAAGTCGTTTCGGATTTCAATGTTTGGGATGTAGTATGGGGCATTATAGTTATTAGACGTAAGACTCTAGATTGGTACCTCTCCATGCAATGTATCGATGTTAGATCTAGAGGCCGAAGTTAGCTGCACCCCATGTAGGTCCAAAATAGGTGTTTTCTTTTTACACGTTGTGGTTGACTTAAGTCAGCTCTGTCAATAACACACCATTCGTTTTATAAAAATAATTTGACTCAGTTCTCAATAACCCTATTCGTTTTAAAAGCTTTATTTAAGTTTGATATTAACCTGAGGCAGCAAGCGACTTCAATTACGTGATTATTGTGACTTTACCTAACCCTGTGGCGGTGCAAAAAGAAAACACCTATTGATTTCAGAGCTACCTTTGTATATAAAGAAGTTTATTTTTAAGCGATCATTGAGAGTTTCTTTAGTTTCAGTACAAGCTGTACCCTCTTCTTCCATGATGTAAGTCCTTTATCCAGATGAATGCCTAAGTATTTAACAATCAGCCTGTGGTAGTGGTTGACCGTACATATTTACTTCTGGGGAGTGCTCTCCACATTTTGTGAGTCTCGTTTGGACTGATTTATTACCGTTCACGCCATCTTTGGAGCCACAGTTGTATTTTATCTAAGTGCGTCTGCAGTTGTTGGACAGCAACTGCCGAATTTGAGTGCTACACTTACATCTGTGTGTAAAAATTTTTTCTTCTAAATTAGAATAGAACCACCAGTCTTAGCATCAATCTGTTTCAAATTCAACTCTTCCTGTAGAGTTATATTTAAAAGAATTCTAACTGTATCAAGTCTAGGTAACAAGACTCTTGCGTTACAGCGTTCCGTATTTTATTTATATGTTAGAACCCACTTATGAAGTCTAGGTCACAAACCAGGTTACTGGTTTGTGGTCTAGGTACGAGGGTCAGGGTAATTAGGAAAGAAGATGCACGTAGATTGATAAGATATTTTAATTACAATTTTTCGAAGTATTTCTCCTCAACCCCTATTTTATATGCCTGAATCAGGATTTAAATCATCTTTCCGAAAACATCCTCCAAAGGAGATACAATCACGTAATCTAAATGCGATTTTCGGAAATAATATGAAATCGAGAGGAGCAAAAGCAAAACCATCAAGTGAATGTGTCTTCAAAAAATCTTTTGTGACTTTCAACATTTTCAACCCAGACTTTAGACTTTTTTACAAACGATCTAACACAAACTAAAGCAAACCACACCATTCCACTTGGAATTTACCATTTGCTATTGCTTGCGGATCCATCAGTCTGTCCGTTTGAACCCATTTGTGTGATTTTTAACAAATCTTCATATGCAATTCTAATTCTATGCACTTTAGGCTACATATGATGCCATGCGTAAATTTTGTGCAATACTTACTTCCTTTAAAATTTGCTACAATGTTATAGGTACATGTATAATTCTATGGTACAGTTTAATTAACAGTTTAAACAAAAAGAGCTTATCTTTTATATTTAGTTCATACTGGGCTGTAAATGAGGTACAATACATCGCAATTGGCTGATGAAAATATGTCCACCAAACCAACAATACTGGATTAATTTATTTTCTGAAACCGGCCTCTAATTTACCAAATTCGATTAAGTCAAACCTAAATTATAGCGCTTTCAGTCGTCAGATTTTCCCCTTCTCCCACTTCTCTTATTTACATCACTACGTAAAAAATGTAAACCAAATAGATGCAGAATTTTTGTAGCATTACCATAGCAGTATTTTTTAACAACTTATATGGAGACATTAGCTAGAAAATTGCCTTCCTTTACATGGAATTACGTCCACTAGCAGTAGTATTAGGAACTTCAAATTTATTTCCAGCAGTTTCACTAAAAGCAAAGTTCTATGACTATTCCTCCCTGTGATATGACCTTCGAACATGATATTACACCTCGCTGGCCTAAACGTACCACCCTGTATAAAGTGATCGTACATTACCATGGTACAGGTTATAGCAGGGCCAAATCAAGTCAAAATTCACTAACGAACAGCATCAAAACTAGCGTATGATACGAGTTTTGTAAACATGTACTTATGTTATCTGCCATACTTTAGACACTTCCATAATTTTTTCAAGGACGCATGAATTTGTTATTTTATATTATTTACCCGCGTTATTAGTTGTGTATATTTCAAAAAAGTTAGGTTATTGTTTCATATCTCTTTTTATTTACTTTAAATTAAAATAAACTTAAAGAAACGAGTACTCTTTTCGCGATAGATAAGTAGGCATGGATAGCAAAGATGAAGATATGTTTTGTGATGACGACCTTACGGATTTACTTGATGGGAAAGAATTCGAAATGCACGATTCTGGTGATGGCGAAGACTCTCTTACTAATTTAATTATATCCTTTTAATTGCTCACTAACTATCAGTTGTAAAAATGTCTTAACGTATTACACAGCTCTTTAAAATCTCAAACAGTCACACAGGAACAACTGAAAAATGCACATAGTTTAATTAGTCGCCGTTTATCAACAATTTCTATAATCATTGTTGATGACCAGTTATTGAAATATTTAATACCAAGCCTTAAAGATGTTTATACTAATGTAAGGTACATTTAATAAGTTCAAGTACCATATGAAACATTTGTTACAGCTAGTTAAAGAAATACATACCGCTGTACCGAATAATGAAATTGTGTCAGATAAAGTACATGTTTTGCAAAACTATTTGCAGGTAAATCCTCAACAGTTTTACGTTACCTAAATACTTCATTGTTGTAGATGTGTATAATTATTCTTCAAATTTTGGATGACACCTTCGACAGTATTTTAAAAAATAAACAATTTTCACTCTGTGATGTGAGAAATCTTCCTCTTAATGCTATTGAAATAGTATTGTTGGCATTTAGGCATTGCAAAGAAAGGTAGTTATCGCCTGGTACAATATTAATCATTAGCGAGTTTATTTTCAGCAATACATTGTATGCAGGGTACGGTGACCAGTTAAAAGAAATTTTAACCATTTTTAAAGTGGCACATGATATTCACAAAAAGTTATTTACATTATTAGAGTGTATCGCAGATATGTCCGAAGTAGTTCTCCTTAAAAATGGTAATGCTTTGAACCTTTATACATTTATTAAATTCGTACAAAAAGTGTTAAAATTTTTGGTTGAGATCGGCGAGGTGCTTGCCTATATAAATTTGAAAGCAAACGCAATGAATTGGAAAGGATACATAAAGATTGCTACAAAATTTTCGCAAATACTAAACGAGCATTCATTTTCTATCAAGGACCCTACATTATCATTGGTGAATGAAGTACTTAAAAATCTACAATTGCTAAACAAGGTTTGTAAGTAGAGGAAAGTAATTTTAAAATAAGAACACTGTGTTACCTAAGATTTCTATAGGGGAAAGCTGAAGAATTTGTTAATGTATGCTTTGGTTCAATTTAATTACAAAAGTAAGTAATATCCTTGTTTTAAGGTATATAAACAAGGGTAATATGAAGTAGTATCATTACTCTCTCAAATATGTATTAAAAGTGATACGTGCGCATCTTTTATTAACACTGAATGATTCGGTATTTTTGTTGGATCTCCTTTTTAAAGGGTTGGTATGTAATTATATTGTGATGCGATTTTTTTGTTATTATTTTTGTGCATAATGTAAAAATATTTTGGTTTTATGTGGGGTGGGCCTATAAATAGTGTTGACACAAAGTTGTCTTTTTTTAATGGAAGATACAGTATATGACTACCATTTTTAATTTAGTTACATTCAAAACGTGTGGTTCAAGTTCAAAGATTCATTTTTGAATTGGATTCAAATTTGAACTAAATGGTTGTAGTTCAATCAAGAAAAATCAATCGAAATGAAATATTAACGATCTTCTTAAATTAAATGACCAGTAAACTGGCACACAACTTTCCCGTGTTTACTACAATGATGTATTAAATATTTGCGTAATAACTCAATAAATTAAATTTTATCCTGAAATAATATACCGGGTATGTCATAAATATTTTTAATATTTTGTTAATTTCCGGATAGGAAAAAAAAGAAGAAATATATAGTATGTAGTAGTATAGTTGTAATCACAAAAAGATTTCTGATTTTTTCATGAAATAATACACAGAGTATGTCATAAATATGTTTACTATTTTGTTGATTTCCGACTAGGCCGGAAGTAAATTGGTATACCTACTTATTATACTCCATTAAATGAATCGTATTTCCTCTATTTTGGGCACCCATAAATTGGCCACGTTAAATTTTTGTTCTTTATAATGCAGAAAAAAATTTTTAATTTTTCTGCGAAACTTCGTATTTGAATTATTTTAGTGATTAGCAACAACTTTGTATAATACTTTTTTGCTCTATCTTCTTCGCTACTGTTACTACTTGAAACGCTACTTTTTATTTTCATCGTAGGTAGCTAGATTTGGAAATATCATTATCATTCCTACAAAGACTCATCTTAATGGCCTTTATCACTGGTAAAATTTTTATACTAATTGCACTATTAATAAAAGAGTTATTTAGGTGTCTTCATCTAAAGCGAGACACACTGTATGAGCAACTGAAAGATTTTAGTGGCGGACATGGACACCAGACAGTCCCAGTCAATAATCCTTCCATCCTTCCCTATCTTCTGCAAATAACTTCAAATCCCTATAACTTCTTCGTTTCTTAAGATCATCAGGGTATTTTGTTCTCTTTCTACCTCTTAGAATTTCACCACTAACTATACCACGGGTGGCGAACCTATGGCACATGCGCCAGAGGTGGCAGGTACATAAAAATTGCTGGCACGATTAATTTTGAAAAATTCAGTGCGAAAATAATATTTTTCTCATTAAAATTATAAAATTCAAATTTCAAAATTCGAAACGTAAAGTATTATTGTTATTTAAAATTAAAAAGTTAAAGCGTTGATTGAAATATTAAACTCGAAATAATATACTGCAATTATAATTTTGTAAATTCATAGTTCAAAAATTAAACGTATTATAGAAGAATTGGAGTGCCATTTGAAAAAATTAAATTGCCATTGATAGAAATTTTGTAAATTGACGTAGTAACTTCGCCGTTTCGGATTTGACCGTCCGGTCTACGCTAATTAATCCAAAGCATTTTCTACTAAAATATAATAAAATTAATACAGAAATACTGGTTTTTACGTATGAATACCGGTTTTAAATACTGCACCAATTTTGTCTGAGATCTCCGTTTTCGAAATCCCGGAATTCCTGTATTGTAACCCCTACTAACGATGCAACTACGTATGACGAATTTAGTCAAAGTATTAATGTTAAACCTCTCTGTTAGCGTTCGAAAAGTTCTGCGGTAGATGGTGTTGTTGCCATTCTTTGGCATTCTGCGCTAGTATTATTTAACCAGGCAGAACTAGAAGTAACCAGTATTGTTATTGTTGCAGTAACGTATATTGGCGTATTTATATATTTTTTATATTTGAAAATTTATTTTATAAATTAATAAAAGAATATTGTTAAATAGATGAAAAATTCCCTTCCTGACTTCTTTTATTATTAAATTTATTTTCATGGGCGCCCATAAGGAGAGGCAAGAGGGGGCGGTTGACTCCCCCCCCCCCCCTCCCGCGGACTCGGACTATCAGCAGTAATAATTTCTTAAATAACGAAACACTTTTTTAATTTGCTTCATATTGTTAAAATAGCTAATGATCTTCCTGTATGGGCGCCCATGCTTATTTTTTTTTTAAATTTTAGTTCCAGTAAACATAAAAAAACCTGGCATGTTAGAAAATATCTATTTTATTCGCACATTTTTGGCAAGCGTTTGTAAAAAGGTTCGCCACCCCTGAACTATACCTTCCAAAATGTATATCCAAAAATACCGTCTCCTCTTAGAACATATATCCTATCCAGTTCTTTTGCCTTTTCCTTATCAAATTTATTATATCTCTCTCTCCTCTTCTACTCGTTTTAATTGGGCACGTAACGAGTATCAAAAAGTGCTCTTGGCCGAGTACTTGGTCAAACAAGCGTACATTGCTTAGTATTATTTCATTGTAAAATTAAATTTTAATACATTTTATGCTTCCTTGCATATAACAAATATTTTCTTGAAATCATTTAGAACTTAGAACCTAAACTATTGGTTATAATTTATAAATAATTAATGGATCAGACAGTTACCTACTTTAATATAGGTACTTGACATGCCATTTTTTCTCTGTTTTTTTTATATTTATTTCTAGTGTAGTATTATTGTCCTGTAATTCAAATTTTGATCTACCATCTAAAAAAACGACCCTCAGGGCATTATGTTAGAATATAATAACATATACCTATAATATAAAACTTCAAAAATAGGACAGAGACACAGTGTTCTTATTTTGTTAGTGCTCTAATTGATATTTTTAGCAACAAATATTTACAGGACTACAATATGCAGAACGATAATTCCCTCTTACGACTATGCAACTTTTACTTAAAAATTAGTTTAAGGCTCTGTGAACTGTTTGATTCCAATGCAGAGGATCATTGGCCATTAATTTACAAGTTGTTGCACACATGTTACATGTTAGTAACTTATTAGATGGAATGCATTTTATTAGACTTATTGTAGCTATTATCCACCATTCCTTAGGTTAAAGGATTATGACAAAGAGATCATTTCTAATGTTAATTCCTTCTTATTCTCACAAGTTGACTTTTTGCTAGGCAAGTTGTGTTTGCAACCATGCTTTTACCAGGTAATGGAAATTGAGGAAATACCGTTAGGAATTAATTAAATTTTAGATAATCGAAAAAGTGCAACCTGTTGCTCCGAATACATTGGTATTCTATGCACTCACTTTTAAAGTAATGTCACTTTTGGTAGTGTCACATCCTGAAATTGTAAGATTTGCGAAGATTTCTGCCATCATGAGTGTGTTTTTTACTATGCTTGAAAGAGGTAAAGTATGAAATTTAGTAGCAGGCTTAACAACATTTTGCATTTTAAGGCTACTGCGAATTTTGGGATATTATTCTTGTTACCAGTGATAAAAATGGCTGTTTGTATGACGATACTGTATTGCATTTAGCTAATATTATTTGTACATTAAACGAGGAAGAATACAATCAAGTTGAGGATGTTCTATTTCAAAACATCTTTGTTCAATGTCCTTGGTGTTCATTATTAGCAGTTGACATATGGCATGCAGTTTTAAGGTATTTTGCATTTTAGAAATGTAGCTTTAGATTGAGTGGAATCCATTGTCCTCTATACTCCAAATGGGGGAGTTCGATTTTCCGTGAAATAAGTTATTACACAAAACCTTTCCCCTAAAATTTGGGGAAAGGTTTTGTGTAATAACTTATTTCACGGATAGCTTTAGATTACTTAATTAGATATTAATATTCCCTATTTAGATCATTATCTAAATAGAATTTCACATTTAATTCAACAGTGAAAAGCGCGAACAATCGTCTTTCCATTCACATCTCCACAAGAGGTTGATAATGACAGTGCTTTGGCCAGTAAAATTTTATCTTTGAATTAATTTTTTTTATTAATAAAAAATCGATTCATTTCATACACTTATTAACACCAAATCAATCATTAGATCAATTATAATGAATTCAAATGTTGTCCATTTTCAAATTATCTAATTTTTTTGTTTAAGGAAAGAAAATCAACAGCTCAACTACGATACAATTTGTAATATAATAGAACAATCAGAATTTTTTTTAATAGATGACCAAATTAATCAACCTCAACTCGTTTTTCTAAAAAATCTGTTACAAAGACTATTTGAAAATTTATCGCCAAATTATAGATCAATGTTACTTGGTAAATACCCCCTTTATAACAAACTTCACATATGGAAAGTATTTGGTTTTATGTGTTTTCCTAAAAACGAATTTGTTAGTATTGCTGCGCAGATAATTGATGTTGTACATAAGACCAACGGTTTTATTTCCGCAAATTGTAATTTAGAAGATTTTAAAAGTTTGGTAAGTTCGATCATTCACAAACTGTGATATAGACCTACAAATTTTAGTGTAACGGGCTCGATACCGTATCGTTTGTACCTGACCATTCCGAAATTGATACATCACACTTGGTGTTGTCCCTGTTTAGTTTGTGGAAGCTGATATTAGATCTTACACCAATCGATTCATATTTATTTAATTACATTCTTCAAAAACTAATTCCTGCGACCAATAATTTCCTCTCACATTTTAATACTACCAAATTATTATACGTAAGTAGCATTTGTTAATAATTTTTTGTATTAGTGACATATTTAATTTCAGATATTAAATGGGCTAAGTCAACTTTTAAATTCGAATTTAAGCATTAAAATCGTCACTACGTCACTTCTGTGCACGTTAACTAGGGGATTGCCTAATATTTCGCTTGAACAGAAACAATTGTTCACTCCCATTTCTGAAATATTCTACAAATTGATTACGCATAAAAATCCGATTATTAACCAAAATGCTTTAATAGTTTTTTTACAACTTAGTGATAATTCTCAACGTAATATAATAATAATACAAGGAGCAATTAAAGGTAACGAAGTGGAAAAAAGAATTTCAAACTTTCGTAATAACAAAGTAGATATGGGACCGTTAAATACAACTGAATATTTTCAAATGCAAGCTAAATATAAATATGTTCATGTTTGTTATGTATCAGCAAATGATTCAAGGAGTGCTTGTTCCGAAGTTAATAGTACAGAATTAAACAATGTAGTGAAAAGAATTAAATTAGATGTTGAGTTGTTTCACAAACTAACCAATCGAACTAGTGAAGCGGAAGAGAATTTAGTGAAAATTATGCGAATTTTAAATCATTAACATTATGTAGGTTATTATGTTTGTGTTCAAATAAATGTTGTTTTTCATGTTGCAGTACGCAATAAAGTATTTTAATAAATTTTATAAAAATTTCTTCCACATACTTTTCGGATGTTGTGAATACAATGATTAAATGATTGTGATTAAAAATAATAATAATGTTCACTAACAATATAGTTGATACTAACTGTTTCTAACACAGAAACAGTAAACCAGTTTTTTTTCAGAAAGATAGTGGTGGTACATTTCTTAAATCTAGTACCTATCCAGTATTACATAGTAATGGTTCACTTTTAACACTGCACACTTTTGCTTAATTACATTAAATTTGCAAGTTTCGTTAATTTTAGTCTTCTCTTATTCCTTTGTGGTCCAGAAACTGGAGCCTGGTTATGTAGTTCTGCTGCATAATTGTAGATATTGTCGAATTTTGTGTTGCACATTTTCACTAACGGATATTAATGTTCTGAAGTATTTTCTTTGATATTTTTGGATCGTCTTGATATTTAGATAGTACTGCACACCATATAAAGAAACTGGTTTTGGAACTTGTCTATAGACTATTGATAGTTTGAATCTCTTTTCTATCGACCAACAGTGCCGGTTTATTGTAGGAGCTATGGGGCTCCGTGGTGTCATAAATCCTTTTCAGAAAAATATATAAGCTCTGAACCTGTACGCTTTGTATGAATTGTTTTGATTAATTTTTCACAGAAAAATTATATACTCACTGAATATATTCCCATTATGTTTCTGTAACAAGGGTTGTCATCTAGGTTTGCAAAATATGATCGAGAACCCAGATATCACAGGCGACTGTAAACAACAAACAAGTGGTTTGTTGAAGACTATGAATAGAGACTCGAATTATGCTCGTCCTTAGTAATCATAGGTGCTTCATGCTTCAGATATTTCATTCTAGCAGTGCTTCATTGCAGTCGTCAGATCAAAATCTTAATTCAGCTTTCGCGATTTATGAATCTTTACAAGGATATGTTGAATCAATTAGGAATACATTCTTGAACGTTCTTTTTCAAAATTGAAACGGATAAAAAATGAAGTAGGTATAGATACGATCTACTATAGGCCAAAGATGACTGAATCACCTTTGCTTTGATAAGTATCGAACATGAGATACTTAAAGAACTACACACATCGTCGATAATTGATACGTTTGCTATATTCAAATTTCGTAATTTTTTTTGGAAATGTGACTTCGTATAATCGAGTCTGTCAGAAATAGAGTAACTACTGTAAGTTTAAGTATAGGTACCTATACCTACTCCATTAATAAGTTAGTTTTGACAGGTTCATTGCATTATTATACTATATTTTATTTTTATAGTACGTATTTGTTCGAAAGGGTGCTAATTTTTCTTCCCTAATTTCCTCCTTCAGTTCCGCCAATGTGTGGGGTGTGTGAGAGTATACACGTGATTTCAGATACCCCTACAATGAAATAAGTCACAAGTCATCAGGTGAGCTCGGCCCCACATGATGTCCCCAAAACGTGAAATGAAGCTTTCTGGGAAGATGCCTCGAACCGCTTGCGCACACACGAGCAGTTTGTGCGGTGGGCCGCGATGGCACCATGCTGTTGGAAAAAAATATTTTCCAAATCCAGTTGCAGTCTGTGCAGTTCTGAACGCAAGAAATTTGTACCTGACAGTAACGTTCGGCATTCAATGTAATAGTTGCACCATTCTCGTCTTTGAAAAAATAAGGATCAATGATAACAAATGGAGTAGTTGCACACCTAACCGTTACAGGCTCTAATAAGTGTAGAGGTTTTTTCAGAGGACCCGTACCGTAAATTCTGTTTGTTAACATCTCCATCCAAATTGAAATGCGCCTCTTGATAATCACTGCATTCTCATTGTGTTGTATTGAATAAGAAAGTTGCTAAAAATCTAGAACCTGTACGTCCATCACTCCTAAATATTGTGACATTATATTATATGTCCCATCCTGTACCTATATTAGTTTGATTTCTTCCTATATTAAGAGTTTTTTTGAGCATTTCGCGCCACATTTTACAGTTCTCGTTAACTGATTCAACTTTTAGTTTGATTCCTTGAAAGACTTTTTAACATTTCCATGCTCAAATGTTAGGTACTATAAACAAATGTTTGTCGAGTTTTAGGGTTTTCTCTGCACCTTTTAGAATATTACTCTCATGTGTTAATTTGCTGCTGGTTCACATGTTGAATATCGGTCGTAGTGGTACCATTATTTTTAATGGTCACATTAAACGTTGTAGTTTTGTCCATACCTATCATAACTTCATTATAGTGCTTAATACAATGTATACTCACTGGGAGATACCTACCTATTTTTTTCTCTGTTAATCTTATAGATTTTAGTAGTTGCCTCCCTGGTCCTTTTTTAGGTGGACTGTCTAATGCTGTACTTAGGACAGTTTCTGATCGCTGATACCTCTTTTCTCCATCCTCTATTATGTATGAAGTATCTTGTCGATCACTAATAAATTTTAACTTTTTCTAATATTACAGAGACTTACATAATGTAGACTATAACTCCTTAACTATTGAGTTTTGCTATACTTTCCACTCAAAATTGTCATAAGAATACGCTCTTAAACATAGTCTTCTGATTGCGCGGTGACGTTGCTAGAAAGATGTATTAAAATCCTCACTTTTATGTATACATACTATACACTGTGTCCCAATTTCGATGCTCACCATTGGTATCTCGGTTATTACAAGACATAGAGCAACTGTTACATGGGGAATGTTTTGCAGAATTCAATGTTTGAAACTATTCTTATTTCAAATTTGACCTACTTTTTTAGTTTTTGAAATAATTTTTGAAAATCAAAAATTTTCCGATTTCATCATTCCTCAATAACTGAATAACGCTTAATCGGACCTCTTTTAAAGTTTTACATTGTTGAGACACTTTTTAGTCACTGTCATTGGTGTTTAATTTTATAGCTTACTAATTTCATATTAAAGATACATTTACGTTTTTATTAATATTTTCAAATATTTTTCAGGCATATTATAGGTACATCGTTGAAAATTCTTTTTAAAGACTGTCTAATGAACCAAAAATCCAATATGGCCGCCATATGAAAAACAAAATATAGCGCTTATAACTTAAAAACAAATGACAATCGGGGGTTTCTGTTTATATGAAACAATTTGTCTTAAAAAAGTGTCTCAACAATGTAAAACTTTAAAAGAGGTCAAATTAAGCGTTAAAGAGTTATTGAGGAAAATTGAAATCTTTGGTTTTTTCTAAATATTGTTGTGTTCTACTGGTAAATTATACAATTCTTTCTTGCACTACTTATTGTCGACTTTATTATTAGCTTAAATTAACATAAACGAACAATCAATTACGAGCTGCGAGCTACTAACTCTAATTCTTCTTTCTTTCCTTAACTAACATAAGGCCTGCCGCGCACTAGACAGCCTGGCTGTAGCAGCCAGGCTGCGGCAGCTTGGCTGCCGTGTAATCGTATGCATTCAACGGCTGCTGCAGCCAAGAATTGTTGGCCGCTTCGTGTGCGGGCTCCACTAGCAATCATATGTTGGGTGCCTAGGCTGCCTAGTGCGCGGCAGGCCTAAGTATATACCGGGAGTTCGTTCTCAAAGTCGAACATAGGGATTTAACATGGTATTGAACGTTTTTGTCAATTGTTGCTCGCCTATTTAACTTAGAGACAAAGTAATGACATCAACAGAAAGAGAAAATTATTGCGATTCAAATAATGCTACTGGCAAGACTAAAACTGCGATTTATTCTTTTAAAATACCAACTTAAAGTATGACACTTTTGTATTGTAGTATTAAAATTAACGGCAAAGAAATGTCGAACTCTTCTGAAATTAGCGTTACCATGAAAGGTTTTTACCATAAAAACCCTTTCTTCGTTGGTATAGGTCTTTATTATTAGATAAATAAACTTTAATACGTGGTTTAACGTTAAATTCGTATTGGCAAACAAACAGTACAAAAAACAATTGCTGTAAAATTTTAAAATCAAGGGAATGCTATTTTATTTAAAAAGTTTCATACTTTAAGTTAGTATTTTAAAAGAATAAATTGCACTTTTAGCCTTGCCAGTAGCATTATTTGAATCGCAATAATTTTCTCTTTCTGTTGATGTCATTACCTTGTCTCTAAATTAAATAGGCGAGCAACAATTGACAAAACCGTTCAATACCATGTTAAATCCCTATGTTCGACTTTGAGAACGAACTCCCGGTATATATTTTCGTATTTATTCCCACGATGGGGACCTTCTAGAGGAGTTGTCAGGAGGTAGTTAAAGAACTTTCTCGCACTAACTTGCCGACGTTTCGACTGGAGAGTCCAGTCTTTCTCAAGGCTCTTTTTATTAAATATGTAATTAGTACATGTAAACTTACTCAGATATATAGACATATAGACAATTATTTTGTAGCAAACTTACCTAAAGAATTAGAAAGTTCAGCAACAGACAGATATCAATCAATTCGATCCAGTATCGCAGATAATTATTAAATATAGCCCCATAAAGTAGGCACATAGCAAGTAATTAGGTAGCAGACAATTAAAAACAAATTAAAATATAAAGTGATAACAGACAGACTGATTGGTGGCACGAACAAACAGGGAATGACAGGTAATCAGGACGAAAGTCCTTGAGAGTTGAGTGATAACCCAACGTATAAACAAGCTATACAATCTGGGAGTTCAAAAGGTGAGGGACTTATTATCAACCGGTATGTGAATAGTAATTACTCACGTCACAACTATAAAATTGGATTACAGGGGCTGGGACTAGGGGATGATCGATGGACCTCCCTAGGGCACGAGCTAGTGCCGATGGACATAACACTAGGGAAATTGGTGTTAGATTTTGATCATCGATATTAAATGATTATACATACTGCTAAGGCCGTTAGTATCGGTCCTAAAGTTCACATTTTTGTCGTCATGTACCTTGATGTAAATCATCTCAGCGATCAAGCGTTTATTTAAATTATGTTCATAATCCAAGATAATGGGAGAATTAAATTGAAATAAATGTCCTTCCTTGACATGATGCATTGACAGGCCCGTTTTTTCGCTAAGCGTTTTACAATCATATTTATGGTTGTTAATTCTACTGACCAGTTTTTGCTTAGTTTGCCCTATGTATACTTTCGGGCAATTGTTACACTGTACCTTGCTATGTGCCTACTTTATGGGGCTATATTTAATAATTATCTGCGATACTGGATCAAATTGATTGATATCTGTCTGTTGCTGAACTTTCTAATTCTTTAGGTAAGTTTGCTACAAAATAATTGTCTGTATGTCTATATATCTGAGTAAGTTTACATGTACTAATTACATATTTAATAAAAAGAGCCTTGAGAAAGACTGGACTCTCCAGTCGAAACGTCGGCAAGTTAGTGCGAGAAAGTTCTTTAACTACCTCCTGACAACTCCTCTAGAAGGTCCCCATCGTGGGAATAAATACGAAAATCGATTCCGAGGAGCTTCACCTACTCCCGGTATATAGTATTTTATAACCGCTTGATTAATATACAA
Organism: Pyrocoelia pectoralis; assembly: GCA_036250285.1. Classification (NCBI taxonomy): domain Eukaryota; kingdom Metazoa; phylum Arthropoda; class Insecta; order Coleoptera; family Lampyridae; genus Pyrocoelia; species Pyrocoelia pectoralis. The sequence goes on from CM070075.1 coordinate 81,900,662, forward strand.
ATAAGAATAATTATACTTTCACAAAATATAGATACTATTAATGTATTTGCGGTTAAAAGTTCAATTAGTCATTAAGTCATTGTAACTAATTTGTATAATGACATTAAATAATAAATAGTAACTATCTAATATGGTATCTAACAATATTTTAAAAATTAAAAAAGCTATAGGGTGAATTTGAAATGAGATATGTGCGAGTATCGAATTCTGCAAAACATTCCCCATTTAACCGTCGCTCTATGTCTTCTAATAAGTAACCAAGATACCAGATACCAATGGTGAGCATCGAAATTGGGAGTGTATACGTACATCTGTGTTTATAAGTACTGAAAGAGATTTACTTTGAGTGTTCGTCAGGGTCAGGATCTACAATAAATGAATATGCGCTTTATAATGAATGTTTATGTCAGATGTATTGTTTAGCTTTAGAACAACAAATAACAAGAGAAATAATTGGACAATTGTAATGATAAGTGCTACCTACTTTATTTAAAACTATAGTAAAAAACCCACCAATTATCCCATTACCGAGTAATTCGCTGATAAATAAAAGGTCACTTAATACAGCAACAGAATTGACTACATTTTCGGAATAAACTGGTTTACAATCTCTTCCGCATCTAAGATGTGGTAGTTTTCCCAAATATAAATTCAGGGATGAGTGAGTCAGATCGTCCCTCTAGGATAGGCATTTAACTGCCTCGCCCAGAATTCGAGAGTGGCCCACCTCAATAATTGATTCATAATCTTTATACCTGCCTCATTGTACTTCACAATAAATAAAATGTATTTTCTTTGAAACTCCATGGGTGCGGGGGAGAATGAAAACGTATTGTTGGTGGCCTAAGAATTGCAATAAGAGTTGAAATTGAAAGTATGGTCAAGCTCCATAAGTTGCCTATACTTCAGCTAATAACTTCGATTTGTGAGTTTCCACTGAATTATGTATTATTTACATGAAAGTATGAATTTGGAATTTATGACATTCTTTTTCTGTTAAAACAAGTTAAAACTTTCCTATAAGCATTGGTATAAGAAAATAGATGTGTAACTGTTTATAGATAGGAAAAGAATAACTGTTAGCTATGTTTTTAGGTTGAATTGAAATAGTCAAGGGAAATTTAACAATTTTAAAATGGTAAATTTTGTTAATTATTTTTGTTTTTATATAACATTAATAATTATGTACAATTCCTCTTTATGAGTCAAGGAAATTTTAATCGTTAACAATTAACATAATGAGAAAAGAAGGGAAATTACGATTGTCATTGGAAATGTTTGTTGCGTTGGCAATAATGCAGAAGTACCTACTAAACGATAAATTATTACCGGCATTACAATACCGTAGTGGTATTATAATAATTCCATTATTATCATCGTAATTCGGATGATTATAAAGACAATTAAAAGTTGTTTTAAATATTTATTGAAATATAAGTAATTTTGTAACACACTATTATTTACCTTAAATTCTGCAGATAAATTAAATACCTACTTAATATTTAAAATTCGAAGCGATTACAAACACGCATATTTTATACAATTTGGACCTTTATTGTTGATAATAAGCTCGATTTTATTATGCAAATAAAAAGGCAATTATTTTATTTAAAAGTAAATGAAACGTTTAATTCGTTTTAGAATTACATAACTACCTACTTATACAATATAATCACATAATTTAACACATTATTCTTCATTATTGGGAATACATAACTACATGTATTTATTATAAACGAAAAGAAAAAATTGTAGGAAAATAACTATCGTTATATTTAATAATACTATTTGAAAATGAAAATCTAAGGTAACTAGAGGTTCTATAACAAAGAGCAAGTAAAATAAACGACACCCACCCCAACGTAGTATAGTACCTAGTAGTAGTGCACACGTCATCATTTCATAAGTAAAAGAAATTAAAAACACATTTTACGAAATAAAAGTTCGCACAATTCACAGAGAAAGAAAGCTTAAGTACACATCACATTCTTTACATTTTTATTTTAAATTAAATTCTTTTAAACGACATAAAGAAAACTGGCGACACAAAAAACTAACGCCACGTTTTGATGTAAATTATTACAACCACCGCCGTCACCTTCTGCCTTTGTTGCATTTTCGGAGGGTGCTGCTGCTGCAACACCCTCGGATTTCTTTTCATCTTTTTCAGGTGTTTCGTTTGTACGAACTATAGGAGGAAAAGTAGTTTCTGCATCGCCTGATTTTACGGTGCGCGTTGCGGTTTCTTGTGGTGATGATTGTGGTTCATCGTTCAGCATATGTTCTTCTATGTTACCGTCTGAATTTTCGTCGTGTATAGGGTTCATCGAATCGTCTTGTGCGCTCACTAATAAAACTTGAAGAAGTAGCACTCCGAGAATAACACTTATTTCCGTTAATTTCATTTTTCTTGTAATAATAAATAAATCACCTTTTTTATAGAAAAACAATAAATTGGATGGTGGAACCGAAAGTTATAATAAATTCCGGGCAGCTAGTCAACTACGGTCTGTGAAGCCAATAAACGTTAAACAAATACAAAGTGAACCGGTACCTACAGCAATACACTCGAGAATGTCCGTTGTCGTTGATTTTTTAAGCTGCCACAAATATATGACTCATTCGCGTTACCTCTGCGCTGTTCTTAAAACTTTGATACGGAATTAATTACGTTTGAAACTTCAGTACCTTTACCTTCCCTTCCACATTTACTCGGTTGCCTTTTTAAAGAATGTCGCACGTATTATAATTGGATTTGGTGGGCGTTTTGTATCACCAACAGGTTATTAGCATTGACCTAATAGAGATTATAAAAGACCGATGATGACGAAAATTTGCAAATCCCAATTATCTTTGTCGTCACGTCCGCGTAAAATTGCAAAATCAAATAACATTTTCTGCCAAGCACCACGTTTCTTATTTTTTTTTATGGACGTGTACGAAAACGACCCACTTGTTGATGATAAGGTTTATTATAAAACAACGTAGTTTTCACTATTAATACACACATCTCAAAGTTGCGTGTTAAACCTGTAATAAACTTCCTTATTTTCTCGAAAGGACCGCATCTATTATTTATTATCCTACTTGATGGCATTTTTAAATATATAATCAAAGATTCTTCGAATGGAGTGGCTAATTATTTATACAAAAAAGAATTTTATTGTTCCTTCTTTAGATCAATGCACTTCCATTATAATTGACGTTCCAAAGCTGTTATTCACCACGACTCTAAGATTCGTGAAGTTTCAGTTTTAAATTTGACGAACTTTTCAGTAAGTACCTACGTACATTTCACCCTTAACTGTAGTTAATTAAAGCAAGCTTGGAATTTATAACTTGTAACAGACGTAAAAAAAGAATTTTCTTGAAACAATTGTACTCCTGTAATCGGCTACGCTACACCATAGAACAATAAAGATATACACTAAAAACCACCCTTATTCTGCAAAAGAATTAACCGTAAAATGTTGCGAGACCTCATTGTTGAACATGTTCTTTTTGTTGATCAGGCAACACATCTTACATTACAAGAGGAGTAGGTAGGAAGCGCAAAATTCGCAAAGAATTAAATTTTTCTGGGCTTCTGGCACAACATGATGAGAAAAATTAAAGTAGGTCGTTAGTAGTTCTTATAAGGTGAAGACAGTTAGTTAAACCCGCTTGAAAATGTTAACCACTACAAAAGTACAAAGGATTCTTACAATCTATTTACTCTCACAACTCATTCTTTGAATAGCACTTACTAACTTACTGTTTCAAAGACGACAATTGTTCAAATTTATAAAAATAATGCATTTACTTCAATGTAAAAAGTAGGGCTCGATGTAAAAAATTTCACTGTGTCCGTGAAGTTATATAGGGTGTAGAATTGGCCGATGCACCATAGGGATTTCAATGTAAAAATCTTAATATTAGATTAATTGCTTCCCTAATTATTTTAGACAAAAAGGCTATTTCACTTTTTTGTAGATTAAAAAATTTAATAGAAAATAGATAATTTATCTTCTCACTTTGTACACTTTTTTAACAGTGTTTATATGAGAAAATATAGGGCCTACAAAGCAAGGCCTGGTTGGAGGTTCCTTCATTTAAATGTTAAAACTATTTTTGGGCGATCAGATGATGTACCTAATATAAATTATACCATCTGTTCGTTCTCAAACGCGAACATGAGGATTTAAATAATGAACCCAACGTTGACATTGGGCTTAGGAAAAACCAGAACTCAGTATCCTCAAAAAATTAATATATGGACTTGGATTTTTAATCATAGATACTATTATCGATCTACAGGGTGATTCGCGACTATTCCTTCGGTCTCTTATGCCTAAAGGGTGCAAGATATCAGCTTCATTTTTTGGCGACGTATGTAAATTGATAACGACTATTTTTTTCAATTATTTGCAATTATACAGGGTGCTTCACAAAATTGTAATATATCAAAGCTAGGTTTTTTTTAAATGCAACCCCTTTTATTTTATTAAGTACCACCATTTTGATAAAATTGTGATTTTAAGAAAAATATTCAATGCATGGCATGTTGGAATTTCACAAAAGACTCACCACGATGGATGCCAAAGCAAACTGGACTGAAACTATGTTGTGTTAATGCTTGTGAAGGTATGAAGCAAAAGGAGAACGAGCAAAAGTGGTTAATCATAAAGGACATATAGATTTCCGAATGATGGCGTTATCCTGCAGTTTGCAGTTGCACGTTTAGCAATTATTAGATATTATTATTTATTCCAGGGGTAGTCCCAATTGGTTCCTGCACTGCGATCTTTTGGTCTATTTTGTTCACAGCTATTACCTACCCTTCGAGAATACTTGTATCTATCATTAACAAAGTCCAGGATTTTAGTAGGGCGAATCTTCGTTACTTTCGTCTTGTGTAATCTTTCCATTTCCAAGTAGACGTTCCCTTATCTTTATACAGGGTGTCCATTTAGTAGCCCGTTCTTCAAGTACGGTTTTATTGTTAAATTTACTAAAAAATAAATATACGGGATTGCAATTAGGTTGGATGAAGCACATTTGTAAATTATTTATACACATAGGGACCTTGGGTGAGCTTTTCTGTCGTACATTATTTTTGTATTAATACACGGCGTTATCAAGTTATTAATTAATACATATTTTTTTGCTAAATATTAAACCTTCCATTATACGCTTGTATTTTGTTTTTACATAAGTTCGGTGGTGGACTTGGGTTGAATCAGAGTATTCAACCGTGACGAAACATTAAATTATTTCATACAGGATGTTCACTTTTTCTTGCTCCAAACATCGACATTTTCAAACTAATTTTTCTTCATTTTTTTAAATGGCACACCCTATTTATTATTGCATATTTGGGATCCCCGGTCAATTTTAGTGCAACTTTATTAAGCTTACCCTATACCTAAGTGCGATAGTTTTTTCGTAAATTGAGATTTTCTATTCCTTACGGCAGTAGATGGTGGCGCGATGGACGAAGCAACGCATAGGCCGGACACTCGAATCGAGGATACCGTTCAAAATGTTTGCCGTCTTGTACTAAGCACGAGTCTACTCTTTTGGTGAAAGATTTCATCACTTCATTCAACATAGTTTGTACCTAATGTGGTGAAAAGACTGTTGAATCCTCTCCATCATGTTCTATCTAGTAGTGGCACCATTAGGATAAACGTATTCACTAATTTGTTGTCTGACTTGTATGGAAAAGTGAGCCGGAGTTCCGTTCAGTTGCAACCACATTATCTCCGCAATGTAGTTAGGAAGATGCTGAGTTAAATTTTGAAAGTCTTCTGTCAAGAAATTTAAAAAGATTTGTCCTGTTAGTGGATTTTCAAAAAAATAAGGACCAAGTACATAGGTAGTTATGCACGATTCCTCCCCAAACGTTGAGACTCCAGTTACGTTGGAAATGGTTGACGCGGATAATGTGCGGGTTTTGCGTGTCATAAAAGTGAAAGTTGTGTCTGTTTACAAAACCATTTCTATGGAACGTGCATTCGTCCGTAAACAGCACATATTTAAAAAAATAAATAGAACCTTATTTCATCGCATCCTCGATTCGAGTGTCCAGCCTATGCGTTGCCTCGTCCACGCGCCTTAACCATCGCGCCACCATCTACTGCCGTAAGGAATAGAAAATCTCAATTTACGAAAAAACTATCGCACTTAGGTATAGGGTAAGCTTAATAAAGTTGCACTAAAATTGACCGGGGATTCCAAATATGCAATAATAAATAGGGTGTGCCATTTAAAAAAATGAAGAAAAATTAGTTTTAAAATGTCGATATTTGGAGCAAGAAAAAGTGAACATCCTGTATGAAATAATTTAATGTTTCGTCACGGTTGAATACTCTGATTCAACCCAAGTTCACCACAGAACTTACGTAAAAACAAAAACAAAACGTTAAAAAAATATCTACAAGCGTATAATGGAAGGGTTGATATTTAGCAAAAAAATATGTATTAATTAATAACTTGACAACGCCGTGTATTAATAGAAAAATAATGTACGACCGAAAAGCTCACCCAAGGCCCCTACATTTGCGCTTAAAAAAAGTGGATCATTCCATTTAAAAAAATATACGTTGTATCCGCCATACTTTTTGGGGACACCCTGTATGTGTCTAAATAATTTGCAAATGTGCTTCATCCAACCTAATTGCAATCCCGTATATTTATTTTTTGGAAAATTTAACAATAAAGCCGTACTTGAAGAACGGGCTACTAAATGGACACCCTGTATATACCTCACGTTGAAAAATGACGTGGTATGGCGTTTCTTCTTCTTCACCACAACCCCTGCATAACCTGATGTTGGGCGGTTCCATGTTGTGCAGGTGTTTGTTTAGAGACTTTAGAGGACAGTGGCCTGTGACCCTGTCGCAAGTTCTATCTTCGTCCTACTTAACATTAAGACGGACCTTGCTAAATCCTCGATTGGATTTCCTAAAAGATCTTGGAATGGTTCTGTCCTGCAGTGCTCTTTTGTGATATTTCCTGAATATCCTTTTTGGCTGTGTTATATGTAATCCTAGAGGTCGATTCGGGTCCTATGAGTGGTTTCGCGCTTGCAATGCAACTCTCGCAAGCTCGTCAGCAACCTGGTTACCTGCGATTGCCGCGTACCCAGGGCACCACAATAGTGTGACTATGCTACACTAAACATTTGCCTAGTTCGTTTAGGATTTGTGGGCATTCAAGGACTAGCCCTTATTTACCACACATGAATCTATTGCTGCAATCGCTGCCTTGCTGTCAGTAACTATAAAAATTTTTTTTAAAATAAAATTTTCCTTTAATAGCTGAGCAGCCACTGTCAAGATTGCATATACATCGGCTTGGAACACGGTCGCTTTTTGTTCTAGGCTTAGATAAAATGAAGTTTTAGAATATGATGCAGCATGCAGCGATTGCGGCAGTGCATGAGTGGTATGCTTGCTACCAATAGAATTTTCCTTGAGAATTTGCCATCTATAATAAATCGGTGGGGAACGTGTAGGTATCGAACATAATGGAAACTATGTCAAAAAACTACAAAACAGCGTTATTATCCATGTTAAGCTGTTTGTGATAAACTATATAAGAACTTGTTTTCTCGATTTGCAATTCCTAAATCTAATAAATACTGATAAATAGGTGGTACAACCTGACATTGAATAACGAAATCTGGTTCGCCCAGAAAAGCAAGAAGTGTTTTTATCTATTTTCGGATAGACGAGCAAACGTCGTATATATGTCAGTTCTATATGAAATTTCAATAGAAACGGTCGACAAGTTAAAATTCACAGTGTTTGTATGGTGTAGCCTGTAGCGGAATTTTTTTTAAGTGATTATTGTGAACGTTAACGAAGTGAAAGTGCCTTGTGAAGCTGAACCATTGAACGAGAAAAGGGTAGCGGGAAAATGTAAACTGACCGAAATTTAATTAGTTTCATTTTCTGGAAAAGTAATCGAAGAACAGGACACGACAAAGGTAATGATCTAAATGTATTTAAATAGATATATGTAAAACTATGAAGCTCTAGGTCTCTAAACGAAAACCTGGAATTCTGATTTTGAAATTATATCTATATTTGCAGAAATGAATTCGGGCTACCAACATAATATTCTTCACAGCTCACTAGAAATGAAACATAATCGCTAATACATATTGCACAATAGAAATAAATTAATATTATTGCGGTTTTCGATATTTTTATTGCTGTTAAACTAAAGCCACAAGTGGTTCCGGTTTACCATGATATAAGTACCTAATCAAAAATATTACAGTCCACTCTGAATAAGGTAATGCTTTTCTTGTTTATTTTCTGCAAGTAAGTACATTAGATGTGCCCATTTTTATCTAATATTGTACTTGACATCATTACTTCCACTACCTATATCTGTCATTAGAAAGAAATCCAATGATGATGATATTGATTTCTCAAATGTGTTCCGTGCTTTCACACGTATGCAATGAAATATTGATAAATTGAATTACTTATACCATGACCTCTCCTACCATCATAGCTGTAGGAGTAATGTCTCCATGTTTCCCTACCATGTCATCCATTTTTCATCAAGAACTTTCGTGTTTCATGCAATTCGTTCTTTTTTCAATTTTCACCACTAAGTACCAACTGAATTTCTTCTTTTCTTATTTTGGTAGTGATTTTTGTTCATTTATTTATGCTGGAGTTTTTTTTTCCTAAAACAAGTCGCTCTATAAGGTTTATTTGTGTGTATAATTGGGTTGTTTATGTCTCTTTCTGTGTTTCTATTTGTTTCTACTTTTGAGCTACCTTTTATTTCATCCATACCTATAGCATATTCGTTTCGTTGATGCTGTTTCTGCCTGTTTGGTGTTTTTGTGAATAGTTTCTCTCATCGCATACATCCCCACGCCGATGCTCTGTTCCTTTCATTCATTCCATGTAGGATGTTTGATTTTCATGTGCTGCCAAATATTGATAAATGAGAGAAGATTTATCCGTTGAAATGTCTTACTTTGCTGTTCAATGAAACAGTCTCAATTTTGAATATATTTTTGGTTCATTGTAACAAGCACATTAAGTATAGGTTTTGTTTAAAAATGACTCACATTAGAGCCTTTTGCTCGGATCCAGTATATTGTATAGCACAATATACCTACTGCGCGTCTTCTATGGGCTTCTTTCTACTCGAAGTCCATAAATCCTGAACAAATCTCTAACAAGCTCGAACAGAAATCTTTTCCTTCGTATATTAAAGCTCAAAAGGCAGAAGTTTTTAACATTTCGTCCTAATTTAAAAATTACATCCCATATTTATATTAAACGCTTCTAAATCAAGTTATTTGGTTCTCCTTCTTTACAACTTCTTTATTCTTATTAATTCTGAAACGACAAATCAACTCACCTGTTGGTTATTATTCTCGTGTTTTGTTGCGGTATACGCTACTATAACAACGGTTTTACGTCATCCGCACGCGACCAGGTTCTCTTCATCCGAATTTAGGTACGTAGAACTGTAGAAGTTTGACGGAAAGTTAAGTCTCTATTTGTCATGCTATAAAAGAGAGATTGATATTGATTTGATATTGCTGCGTACATTCATATCTGCTAATAAATAATTAGTAAAGCGAGGTTAGGGTGCATTGATTTTTTGCTTTGTTCTAATAGAGCGACATATTTTAATTAAGCGAGTGAGAAAGAAAGTTTATGCGATTTTGTAGAGCAGCACGCAAGAGTTTGAGTGTTTGACACATATATATATATATATAGCAACCAAGGCAAATTAACAATATGGTCAAATCAGAAATACAAATTTGTCATTGTCTAGTAAATTATTCGATTCAGTATTCAATGTATATTTCGGGTTTAGATTTAGTAAAAAAGTAACGTTGTTTTGATATTAAACATTCGAAAGCGACTTATATCTTTTTAGGTTTAATGTTTCTCGTTTGCGCATCTCACCTGCCATTATACAATCTGAGAGCTGTATACTACCTATTCACTGATTGCCAGACATATCATAATCTCATTTAACTACAACCCTTGTTTATATATTAAACAAGGCTACAACCAATCACATAAAGTTTAAGCACAGATATGTAGTGTAGGTACTACATACTAGACTCTAGACTAGAAAATAAAGTATTCAGCAAAAATCTCCTAAACAAGAGCGTTTGTATACCCTAAGCGCCAAAAAAATGTCTAAGATTCTACAAATACAAATTTGGAAACTTAAAAATTTTTGAATTTCTACAATGAATTCGATTTTGCATATGAATTTGATATTGATGAAAAGTGGAAACTTTCTGAACCATAAGCAAGAACACAAGACACACAAGAAATCATAGCATAGATAGAAATGCATAATGCGCTTCATTGGTTTTTGCAAAGTTGCAATGGTATCAGTGAAAACACTTAACAAAAGTTGTATGAGGTGTGTGTGTGATGTCACTTTGGTCACTATTTTTTTAAGTCGCTAGGGTCGCTAGGCGAATCAAATGCAAATATTGTAAGAAAAGGGTGCCTTGTCTGACAGAACAATGTCGGACACGATTGCTTTCATTACAACAAGAACTTTTGCACTCTCTCTATAAAAAGGAAGCCCTAGAAAAAGTATAGTATTCTACTCGCATTTAATAGCTATTGCTCACTCATATCTTCGTGACAATAATATACTATTTTAATAATAATCGAATCAGTTTGGAAACATTTTTTTAATTGAATCTGAATTTGCAAGGAGAAAAAAAGCATCTCTGAGGATATTTTGAGTTTGAGTTTGAGTGCTAATGAAGCCTGTTCCAGCTTGCTTCCCGTGAAATCAAAAGAAAGGTATGACAAAATCGTGGCTAAGCAGTAAAGTGCTTCATTACTGAACGATTTGGTATTTATCAATGTAGACAATGTAGCCCATTACTGTGTGAAATGCGAAAAATAGTTATTTACTGAAGAGGAGCTAAGCTGTATTTTAAAGCTCCGAGTCAAGTAAGAGATTTTACTGACATGTTTTGTATTAAATTTTTCCGGAAATCGCAATCAAGACGAAATTTACAAATTTTAGAAAAATTTGTTACAAATTCCACAAAAATCAAGTTTGTCAGTTTCGTTGGTAACTATAGTTACAAACTATATTTTGCGTCTTGTAAAGTCTTTACAGTACTCGTCCGAAAATAGTTATTTACATATGAGTACGGTAAATCAAGGTTTACGTTAACGAGTGAGATGTTTATTGCCGAAGCGTAGCTGAGGCAAGAATTTCGAAACGAGTAACGTAATCTGATTTAACGTACAAATAATGTAAAACATTTTATTTCATACTGGCCATAGATTCATTTCTTAAGAGTTTTTCTATTAACTTTATATAAAATTTGACGTTTCCAAAGTCATGTCACTTTATGTTGCTATGGCAACCTTTGTATTCGGGTACAAAATTTCGAGTACGGTAAAGTTTCATTTACCAGACTCGTATGAGTCTGGTAAAACACAGATTACTAGTCAGTATGAAATAAATTTAATTTTCCTGCGTGTAAATAAGCAGGAAAATGTTGTTTCCAAAACTATTTCCGGAAAAATACATTACGTTTGCCTATTTTACTTTTAGATGCCAACTCGTAAGCATCATACACATTATAGTAATAACTAATTACGAGTTTTGTCGATTTTTTAATTGACATAATGAAAGGTAAACACGTGAGGCATTATGCAAAGTTTACATTTGTAATGTATACCTATGTAAATGTTAACACGCACTCACTCGTTTGGCTTTGTATTCTTTAGTAGGTTACGATTTTTGGGGCGTATTGATGAAATACTATTTCCAATCAAAAGTTGAAAGAGTTTAATTAATGAATTTCACTTTATTCAATTACATGTATAAGTAGCTATTGTTTATCATTATTTAATTTATCATTATTTAATACAGAATTTCATCTTCAAATATTTCCTATGTCAGTTCGTACGAAATATTTAAAAAACCAATCAAAGAGTGACATAGTTAAGAAAACAATCGAAAAATAGAAACAATGCACGAAACATCAGTATAATGCAACAGAGTGGTATTAATTAACTAACACTAAATCCTCAAATTCTTTAAATAATGTAGGTAATGAAACCGAAACCGAATTTTTGTGTTAATGGGTAAGTAAGCCATAAGTGTACCTTAATAAGAAGTAAGTATATTATTCATGCACTTAAATTAACACTAATTGTATTTGTCTACACTACACAATACAATCCTCGTATTTATTTAAGCCAACTATTTCGGTAAAGTAGATTTGCCTACGCCTTCTCAGAACGAGGAAAATTATTTAATAATAATAATAATAATAATAATTTATTGACCAACAGTGAAAACCATTAACAGGTCAACTTAGCTTAATTTAACCTAACTTTATTTGATGCGAAGCACGCATAAAAAGGAAAAAAATATTGGAATAGGTAAACAAAATAAAATAAATTAAAGTCTACGCCCTTAAACACAAATTACACAAATAAGAGCAAATTGTACAGATAATTTTAAACGTCGATTAATTGAGCCACATCAACCTTCCGCAACATTTTTTTAAATAGATTACAATTCGTTACAAAAATATCAATATTTGCTTCTTTACTTATTAAATTATATAGAGTACATATTCTATAAATAGGAGAATTTGTTAAATAATTTGTTCTTCTCACAGGTAAATAAAAAGTATTACTGCTTCTCAATCCAACTTTGGGTATATTAAAACTGATTAATTTTAAAGCGTCGGGGTTATCAACCATATTGTTAATAATTTTGTATAGATACATTACACCATTTTGAACCCGTCTATCCGATAAAGTGGAAATATTATAACATCTACAGAAATTACTGTAATCAAACAAATCTTTTGAAGGATAGACCCCAGTTGCTTTGAAACAGACATATTTTCCAAATTTGATTTGAACGGTTTCTAATGATTTTATATGATATTTCTGCCTTGGACACCACACCAACACCGCATATTCAAGTATAGGTCTTATTAAAGCATAGTATAATTTTAGCAGGGTATTTACATTATTAAATGACCGTGAGTAGCGCTTAACACACCCCAGAATTCTGTATGCTTTGCTTACAGTGTTGTAAATATGAGAGTTAAAATTCAACGCTGTGTCAAACGCAACTCCCAGGTCATTTATTTCGTATCTACGCTGCAGCTTACTCGTATTCATGTAATAGTCGAACTCCTTAATTATTTTCTTGCTAAAACTAACAATAGCACACTTACTTATATTAAGAGATAACTTGTTATCATCACACCACTCAAGGACATTGTTTATATCTTGTTGCAGTGATTTGTAATCATCGTGATCTTCTATCTTCAAATATATTTTAAGATCATCCGCAAAAATCAACTTCTGTGAATGCTTTACGCATTCCATCAGATCATTCACAAAAATTAAAAAAAGTAAAGGACCTAAATTTGATCCCTGTGGCACTCCAGATGTAGCTACGAAGCTATCTGACGAATATCCATTACAAAACACATACTGCTGCCTATTGGTTAAATAAGAATGGATAAACTTTATCGCCGAATCACTAAAACCTCTCAAATGCAATTTCTTGATTAGCACACTATGGTCTACCTTATCAAAAGCTTTTTCGAAGTCTGTGTAAATAACGTCAACTTGATGACCTTTGTCAAAAGCGTCATAAACATATTCCGTTAAATTAAGTAGATTTGACGTAGTAGACCGTTTTGGTAGAAACCCGTGTTGGTAAATACTAATATGATTGCAAACACCGCCAAAAATCCTACTATATAATATGATCTCGAACACTTTCGCGGGCACACAAATAATTGATACAGGTCTATAATTTATTATATTATCACGATCACCCTTTTTAAAAACCGGGCATATTCTCGAATTCTTCCATATCGTTGGAAATTTATTACATTTCAATGCTAGATTGAATAGAAATGTAAGGGGCCCAACGAAACAGTCCGCACAACCTTTTACTACGTAGTCAGGGAGGTTATCCGGTCCAATAGATTTTTTAGCTTTTAACTTTTTTATTGCAGCAGCTACCTCACTGTTTTCCACCTTGGAAATATGTACGCTATTTGACTCACTCATTGTTGCTAGTAGTTGATTAATCTGTATTTCACTCGAATCGTTGTATACCGATCTAAAGTGAGTTGCAAATCCATTTACAATACTACTACCGGTTTCTAACTTCTTATCAACAGTAAGATCATAAGTGCTCAACTATTGTCGGAAAGATTTTTTTGTATGAGCACTGGTTGCTTGGCAATTAAACGAGATCAAATTGACGAAAAGACCCGAGCGCGAAGCGCGAGAGTTCTTTTCCCAAGAATTTCATCGAGTTTAATTACCTTTTAGCAATCAATGCTCATACAAAAAAATCTTGCCTGACAAGAGTTGAGAACGAATGATCTTCGGTTGGAGAATTAACTGAATGAAGCGTTAAATACGTCAAATTTTTTACTTTTGTCAAAATGACATTTGATTTTTTTAAATATAGGTTGCTAAAACAATGAGGTAGCGGCAAGAAAAGTACCATGCATTCTTTTCAACAGTAAGATCATAAGTGCTCAACTATTGTCGGAAAGATTTTTTTGTATGAGCACTGGTTGCTTGGCAATTAAACGAGATCAAATTGACGAAAAGACCCGAGCGCGAAGCGCGAGGGTTCTTTTCCCAAGAATTTGATCGAGTTTAATTACCTTTTAGCAATCAATGCTCATACAAAAAATCTTGCCTGACAAGAGTTGAGAACGAATGATCTTCGGTTGGAGAATTAACTGAATGAAGCGTTAAATACGTCAAATTTTTTACTTTTGTCAAAATGACATTTGATTTTTTTAAATATAGGTTGCTAAAACAATGAGGTAGCGGCAAGAAAAGTAGCATACATTCTTTTCAGTTAAAAAAACTTGTGATTGGTGCATGTGACACTGTTCTTAATGTCTGATTGGTCTACAACACTATGAGGTTAATTATCAGTTAAAAAAACTTGTGATTGGTGCATGTGACACTGTTCTTAATGTCTGATTGGTCTACAACACTATGAGGTTAATTATCGTTAATAAACATTTCCTTCGGTATTCCCGAATTTTGTTTTTTTCTGTTTATAAAGTTCCAAAAGTTTGCAGGATTTTCATTGATATCCTCCTCCGAGACTTTTATATATTCGCTGTACGCTTTTTTAATCTCATATTTACATTCTCTCCTAAGCTCCTTAAAATTTTGTTGATAAAGTTTATTTCCAGTTGTTTTAAATTTATGATGATACTTATGTTTGAAATTATCTTTAATTAACAGTGTAATTGACACGTGTCGAACTTTATTATACAGGGTTATTACGAATTATTTCCACGATTTTTGTATGCACAATGACTTTTAACAATGAAACATCAAAAAAGAAGCTCCACAACATTTTACGGCCAAAATGTGCCCCTTGTATTTGTCGAGATGCTACTCTTGCTATACACCATGAAGCATCTATTTTTCATCGGTGGACTTTTATTTAGGAATAAATCCACGATTCGTCACCACTTTTAGCGCCCTTTTCTGAAACGATTCAAAATTTTTCGCCACTAATTGACGCGAGTCGCCTTATGTTATGATCTTCAGTTAAAAAGTATGGAATCAGCGAGACGCCCAATTCATCGTGGAGAATCTTTTGAATTGAAGTCGTTGTCGATTCCACGCTATGTGAAATGATCAGTTGCCGCATAGCATCAAGGTTTTCCTGGACAACCGCTGATTTTTTTTTTGGGTGGACCTGCCCTAGGATCGTCTCTGAAACTGTGGCGCCTACGTTGAAATTCACAGTACCGTCGATAAATTGTTAATTGATGCGGTGCTTCATCATTAAAAACAGAAATGAACTCAGCGAGATACTGTTGTTGCGTTAATTCTCTACGAAAGTTTTAAAAAATTATTAGGTACCTAAGCGAAAATTTTTGTCGCCTCAGTTCCATTTTTTCGTTCCATTTAACAAGGCTCAGTTGAAATATATTATCTAAACTTTGACTTTGAGTCGTTTGACTATACCCTGTATAATAAAAAAAAAATGAATACATATAATACTAATAGGAACATTAGAAATAACTTAAACTTTTTTATCTTTTAGGCTTGAAAAAGCCTCAAGGAGGCGAAACGTTGTCAAAGTTTTAAATAAAACAATTATGAAATTGGCACCCTTATTTGACCCCATACCCTGTATATGTTATGTAGATATATTCATTATTATTTAAATTGAAATTAAATTAAATCCCAATTTGTACCGATAAAGAAAAATACACATTAGGGATGTTTCTTTCGCTGTCTTAATAAGAGAACTTTCAGGAGGAACTGGAAGACTTATTGCCGTTGAATACAATATAAAAATGGTTTTTTCATGTTTGTGGTATTGAACCGTTGAATGAAATTCAAGGATTGTACTCATATTTCAGTCAAATAATGAATAGATTGCATTCCTTTACAATATTGTCATCCTTTTAGGATCCAGCCAGACAGTCTATAATATTCAAATAATCTTTTATAAGATATAATTATGCATAGGGTAAATGTACCTATTGTCGGCCACTTAAGTTAAGTTATGAACATTCACAGCCTTACAAATTAAATTTGAATACTTAATCTCATATTTTTTTTTGTAATACCTTCTCTAAAGTATTGTTATATGTTTCCCAAATTATTAATTATGATAAGTTAAACTCTACTGCCTAAAATTTATTAAATTGTAATAAGTAACAATTTTGCCAGTTTTCGGCCAGGGATGCTCAATCTCCAGCCATTAAGGTACCTGTTTTCGGACGCCCCTTGCGGATTTTCGCCCATTACATATCCAATTTTCAGCCACAACTATTTATGAAACTTAAATTTTGAATATAGACTTCCTTCTCATTGCCCATTTTAATGGTGTAGACATTTTTAAATCCTTTAGGCGCTAAAACTTTTCCTGTTTTTGGGCATAAAGCAAAGCCTGCTTCGTCCCCATTTAGGACTCTATCTGGGTTATTAAAAATACCCTCTAATTTATTTTCTTTTAGAAACTCCAGTAAATCAGAAAACCAGGCTCTTATTTGTTCCTCCGTGACCACAGCACGGGCTTTGTTCACTGCCTCTGCTTCCCTAACAGAAATTTCAGGATGCCTTTTTAAAAAATTAAGGTACCATTTATTACCTGGTTTTCCGTTTTTAAATACGGTCTTTTTACCGCTATCTTTTATAATCTTCTGGACAGTTTCCATTAGATCTATTTTTTTTAACGGGAAACCACATTTGGCAATATCAACTACCCATTTTGCAATTCGGTTTTCCCCTTCGGTAGTAAGTACGGGTTCAGGCCCAGTTTTCCGAATTTTTGATTCGTTGACCCTTGCATGTAATCGATCTTGGATAGTACCTCTTGGAACATTATACACTCTGCTGGCCTGTCGAATACTAACATTATTTTCCCTAATTTCCCGAAGTGCTTGCTTCAACGCCTCCTCCGTATATTGAAAAAACTTCCGTTTCTCCTTTTTTTTCTTTATTAAGGAGTTGTTTTTGGTGTTTGGCATCTGAAGGTTATTAAAATTTTTAAATTATCGAGCGTCCAACACTCGTTAGGCGTTAAATTAAAAAAAATATATTCAAGTGACCGAGAAAGGGAACAGGAGCTAGTTTCTCGGCCGGCAAATTCATAAGTTGAAATTATATTATTACTGCGCAGTAAAGCGGCCGACAACTGGCAATAACGTGTATAAACTCATATACATTACATTTATAAGAGAAAGAAATCAATAAGACTTCCCAATGAGTAAGAAAATGATAGCGAAGTATACTAAAGTTCGTCCATTTGTCGGCCAGGGTGGTCGACAATAGGGATGCGCGATGTATTTGTTTCCTATTACCGGCCACTTGATTTTGGGAACGAAACTGGATAATCGAAGGTTTGTATTCATGGAAATTGAAAGTTTATGCTTTCTAAATAGTATCCTGACATTCAAATTTACGTCTATGTTATCATTAATGCTATATACTTACTATTTACGATAGCCAGGTCAACTACTATTTGTACAAAAACAGGACCAAGTACAGCATGCACTTGTTAACGACCATCTATGATTTTACGTACTTAGTTACAAAATGATCCACAAGTGACACTGTTTGCTATACACATAATATAATACTGGCCGAGAACTGGGGCGAGAAAAAAACATGAAAGTAGTTGTAATTTTACCTATTATTCAAAGTTTAATAAGCAAGTGGCCGACTACTGGGTGGTGGCTGGTAACAGGCTCTTTTACCCTAGTTGTTTTTCTGTTTGTGAAAGTTAGATCTTTACCAAAAATTGTACACTGTCCATTTTTAATGAAAGTACTTAGAGGAGGATCGGTATTGAAGTGTTACATTACAGTAATCTATGGTCCCTGTTTAATTTCTGAAAAAGATATTTCTTGAGTTCAAATAAGTACAAAAGAATGTTTAAAACTACGTGACAATTTTGCTTTTTTTAAGTTGATAAATTGAGCAAAATGTAATGAATTGAAATTGAAAGGAGGATAATTTTCCCATAAAAATGTCCTAATACATTGAGGAATAAGTCATGTCATTAATAATGTAATAGAGTCGAGTTCCCTATTTTCATTGTTTCATTAACTTCATGCTTTTACATTTGCTAGAAACTATAGAATAAACACATTATTATTAATATCGGGAATATCAATACCGGTCAAGTTTCAGATATGAGTACATGCAGGAAAATATGATTCCAATCGATAGTTATAATGACATATTTACTTTATAAATCGTTCTTATAATTAAGGTTAATTACCTACTTTATGTATAGGGACAATTAATAATCGAATCGAACTATTTACTTTCACAAATCGTTAAAATCCATTACTTACAATTGGTATTAAAAACTGAAAATTGATGAGCTAATTATTCACTAGAAAGTTTGAATTAAATCTAAATAGTTTTCGTTAACTTTGCTCATTAGCGGTAGTAGATAATCCATTGCAATGTACTGAATAGTTTCTATAGACGGTTTGATAAATGATAGTTTCAATGTAAAATAGGTACCATGGAATGGTTTTACTAATAGGAGGGTAATTTTTTTGCAGTCGATCAATATGGTGTCACGATAATTTGTTATCTTCAAGAATAAGATTTGAAACTTGAATAGAAGTGTCATAAAATTTCTATTGTAAAAAGCGAGTAGCACTAAAAATCTGTGAGAGAATAGTGGAATTGTATGGAGAAAATAGCACGTCCCATTTCCAGGTGATTTTTGTCTAAGATTACATCAGTGGGTTGCTTTCTGGATGCTGAAATTGAATTGATGAGGATCTTATACGATTTTAGATTTTATTACATAAAATCATGTAGTGTCTTTTTTGATTACGAAACAGTCATTTAGAAATTGTCTTGTCACACTTGAGGGCTGGAATTGTCTGTTGGTTTCAAGTTTCAACGTAAGCTGAGGCTGCGAATATTTGTTGTCTTCGCATAATAACCTCAAACTGCGAAGTCAAGCACTTCCCCTTCACGTTTTTGTCCTGAATAACCTGATTTCTGGTTATGTATCTAATTTAGAAAAGTTGCTATAAATACGTGTAATTGCGAATTATAATGTTAGTTTTGTTTGAGGAGCGTTATTATAATCGTCATGGAATTGCAAATCAGATTTTGTGTTTGTTCCGTTGTGATTTATTAACCGATGAGGGTTTAATAAAGGCGTATAATATTATTAGTTATAAATAATACTATCGAATCGTTGGAAGTGTACAATGATGTTGTGGCAATATACAGGGTGTTTTTTTGGGAGCTTTAGTTAGACGTTTCTGGGAAAGTTGTATAGGTAGGTTTCTGAAAATGTGTACTTGGGGGTTACTCTGAAAGCCGAATCGATCTAAAATATTTTCAAAATGGCAGCACTTCCGGAAATGCCGGAAGTAGCTACCAACTTCGTTATTTTAAATAGCAACCCCTATTTTTTATTGCATTTTTGGATTCTACGTGAAATTTCATAACCTTTGATACCAACATGTCAATATCTACAAGTTATGGTTTTTAAGTTATTTTCATTTATTTAAAAAAAATAGCGGATGCAGACGGTACTTTAAGAATTCATTACTTGAAAACGGTTGTAGCTATGGCAACCGAGTTTTCACCAGCGCTTAAAGGAAGAATAGGGCTTTCTTTTGGTGTACTTAAAAAATAAGTTATGTTGCGTACGACGTCACCTATGAGGCTCCAAATTTAAGAAAATTCAAAGACTGAAAACTCAGATTTTTAAATGAAATGACCATTTTCTTACTATTTCATTTGATAGAGAATAAAAATGGGCATATTTTGGTATTGCATGTTCCTATCCCTATCTTTAACTTTAATAGTTTCTGACTTATTCTCATTTTATCGCATTGAACCATTTTTTTCGAATTTTTTGTAGTAGTCGACCATGACATGGACCATGGCCATCGAATTTTGAACAAATCAAGTGATACTAAACCACTGAACTCTAATTATACTGGAACGCTTACTGCGGTCGCCGGCCGGATCCGAGAGAGAGGACCCGCAAGGGACATCCCTGTCCTTCTCTCGAGTACATTTTGGTTAGTGTGTGTTAGTTTAACGCTGCCTGCTCTCCCCATGTGTAAAGCGTTACGAAAAGGACAGGAATGTCCCTTGCGCGATATCTCTCTCGGCTCGCGTCGCGACGTTTCTTTTCTATGCGTTTATATGGCAGAGACCGCCCAGTGAGCGTTCCAGTATGTATAGAGTTCAATGTACTAAACCGTCACCTGTAATGGGTTAACATAAGTTTTTCAATAATCGAAAAAAATGAAAAATGGCTCGCAATGGTTTTACATATTAAGATTTTTGGAATCTAATCGTTATTTATGGTGAAATAAACAGAATCGCGTCACATGCCTGTCATACGTTCATTGAGAGATATCCAGAAATACCGCGTCCTAGTAAACGTACCATCCGAACGCTGGAATGAAATTGTTTGAATTTTGGAAGCTTTGTAACCACCTTACCTACAGTAAGAGTTTTACGAATAGCTAATGTTAAGGAACCAGGAATATTTTTTGGGGAACATTATTTGGTCAGACGAGGCCAAATTTAGTAAAAATGTAATCGCCATAATTCGCATTGCTGATGCCATTAAAATTCTTGTTTGAATGGAGATGTACACTTTCAAGAGTGCTGGAGTTTTATTGTACTTTGTGCGTTTAAAAATAACAATATTTTATGTTTCCACATTTATCCAGAAAATTTGAATACAGAACGTTATTTGGAAATTTTACTCAATATTGTTGTTCCTGCAACAGAAGAGCTGCCTCTGCAAGAATATGCTCAATACTGAATCACAAGCCATACAATACTCCACATGAGAACATTTACGAAAAGAGTTTGTGTGTGGACATGAAGGCGCTCATTTTGAGCATTTGTTGAAGAAGACAAGGTTTTACATTGATTTGAAACTAACAGGTGACGGATTGATTGGTTTAAAATTCGTTTGCCATAAGGTCATGGCCAACTACTACAAAATCCGAAAAAAATAGTATCATTGCAATGAAATGAGAATAAGTCAGAAACTATTAAAGATAGGGATAGGAACATGTAATACCAAAATATGGCCATTTTGATTTTCTATCAAATGCAATAGTAAGAAAATGGTCATTTCGTTTAAAAAAACTGAGTTTTCAGTCTTTGAATTTTCTTAAATTTGGAACCTCATAGGTGACGTCGTACGCAACATAACTTTATTTAAGTACACCAAAAGAAAGCCCTATTCTTCCTCTATGCGCTGGTGAAAACTCGGTTGCCATAGCTACAACCGTTTTCAAGTAATGAATTCTTAAAGTACCGTCTGCATCCGCCATTTTTTTTAAATAAACGGAAATAACTTAAAAAAACCATAACTTGTAGATATTGACATGTTGGTATCAAAAGTTATGAAATTTCACGTACAATCCAAAAATGCAATAAAAAATAGGGGTTGCTATTTAAAATAACGAAGTTGGTAGCTACTTCCGGCATTTCCGAAAGTGCTGCTATTTTGAAAATATTTTACATCGATTCGGCTTTTTGAGTAACCCCTAAGTACAAATTTTCAAAAATCTACCTATAAAACTTTCCCAGAAACGTCTAACTAAAGCTCCCAAAAAAACACCCTGTATAGATATGTTCCTTTTGTTTATTTTTTTATAAAAATAAGAATATATTAGCACTTAAACTTCTGTGTATATTTAACCAACAACAATCCAGCTATAAACTATAGGTAATACTGGTCCCCGTTCTATTTTCTTAAAGATTATTTATACTGAAAATGTTGGAATGTTAGAAAGGACAATTAAAAGTAAATGTAAAATATTAAGTATCAATTACTAATTAGACAAAAGTGACATGACAACAATTAATAATCCATGTAATATACAGGGTGTTGTTATAACTATATATTATTTAATCTATTTATAGATATATTTGTTTACTTACTTCGTTTTTGTTGTAATTGTTTTACAAATTTCTTTGATAACTCTTCAGCACTGCATTATAATTTTATATCGTTCATGTGCTCATATTTATACTCGATTTCAATATACCTAGTGTAATTTTTACCATATGTACGAGTTAATTACATCACATAAAAATATCGTACCCTAATTAATTATTTTAAAAACGATATTAAGGCGTAGTTAATTGTAAAAAATTTGGAATTTGAATCGATAAATAAAAAGAGGAAGTTTAAATTATTGAAGCTTACAGAAAAACAAGCTTGAAATTTTTATGTGCAGTCCTGTACGTTTAATAACGCAAATTTTAATTAAATAGTGTAGTGACAGTCACATTGTTTTAATCAGCCTTTCTAATTTGTTGAAACCAACAAACAAACCAGCCCTCAGATGCGACAAGACCATGTGGCCCACGTCGGCCTTGTTCCCTAATCGTTAACCCGAAATGGAAAATTTCTAATGGCGGTTTTTTTTAAATTCCCAATCTTTCTGACTATTCCTGACTATTGCAAAAAAGTAAAGAAATTACTTCTTATCCCACAGCCATATTAAACTATGTATTTGTAATTCCTTTTCCTTAGCTAGTCTTGCCAAAACATCTCCAATGATCCCATTGTTCGTCAATTTGTTGTGTCCATTGTTTCCAAGTACGTGAAAGCACAGAAATTTGCCCCCCTTGATTTCTGTACTTGGGAGTTATCAAATACATTAATTGTGAGTTCAAATTTCTTCTTTGTTTCCTTCACTCTAATTGCTTTTGTGGTTTTTCAGGGTGGTTTGCTCCATATTCGTCTACGACCAATGTGATGAGCAGTTTAGCCATAACTTTGATCGTATCACTAAATGACTAAAGTGTAAATATTTCGAAAACTTTCGAGTAAACGGTATACAATCTCTTTAGAAATACCTGTCCCTGTTTTTTGAATTTTTTTGAACATCTTATTTTTCGTCGACTGTTTTCACATTATGATCGATCAAATTGTGGACATTTGTAGTGTCGGCCAACTTTCTATGAACAAGAACTTAGATGTTCGTTAAAACCACAAATACATACCACAAAACTGTTTTTTTTTAGGTACCTTATGGGTGAAGGAAATTTGCGAATCTAATAATTTCCTATATTTTGCAAAATGTCACAAGTTAACGAAAAGAATACTATCTTTAAAAACTTAATTATTGTAACAATTCCTTGGTAGTCAAAACATAGACGAGACGATTTATAGACATATCATGTTCGAAGTTGCGAAGGCGGCAAAATTTATTTTCTTTAACTTCTCAAATTTCTAATTTCTCTCATTGTGTTAATTGTTATAATTACATTCATAACAATACGGTCAAGATGAACGAATCAATATTTTATAAGTGGTGCGTGTTTATCAGTTTCATTTCGTCAGGTTGCCTTGAACCTTACAAACAACGAGTACCTACTGCTTATAATAGTTATAATACATAATGTTTCTCCCCAACGACAATGAATTTGTGACATTAAACAATTTCAGACAACCTTTACATTTAACACGCATCGAAGTTCTGCCCGATTAAAAATAGTTCTATAATCATTATTTTCTTTTAACAAAATTTTCCTTTGACATTTATAATTGAACAGGAAAAACTCAATTAAATTTATCGCTTCTTAACTCCCACAAATAGATTAAAGTACAATTAAAAACTTTTACGCCATTGACATTTTTATTAGTAGTTAAATTTCATCGTGTATTAGATCGTTATCAGTTGTTTATTGATTTCACAAATTTTCTTTGTAGAATGGAAAATGTGCTACGATACGGTCATGAATTTAATGAGAGTATGAATCAGAATGTTTCAACAAGTTTCCCAGTGAAATCGATATTTTGTTAAAAGTTGGGGTTTTCTTTTATTGAATGAGTTTTTAAAATAGAACACTTTCTCAAAAACAACAAAATAAGCGTCAAAGGACTTGTAATAATAAAATGAAGTGATTTCAGAATTTAATGTGTCATTATCAAGGGTAAAAAATTGTGACAGATTAAAATTAAGTATATCCAATACGATCAACCCTCTTTTCGCGAAGGCATGAAATGAAAATGAGTTTCAACTAGCAAAATTAACATGCATAAATTGTGCCTATATCAGTGCGGTGTATAATATAGTAATATACAATAATAAATAAATAATAAATTAAGACTAATAAAATTCTAAATTCCTCTTCTAGAAAATTTTCTAATTAATAGTAACGTAGAGTTAGATATAAAATTATAGTAAATTCAATATTTGATTAAAATTAGGTACTTAACGTTGGATGACCAATTTTATTTACAAAAAGGTGGTTATTACCTATGGCATGGTCAATTTCACCTCTTTTAGCTAACATGAAGAACGTCTTTTTGCATTAAACACTTCAAGGTATTTTGGTAACCCTTCTTTAATTTTGGCACAATATGTTACCCTAGATAATGACACATAGTGTCGAAACGCGTTTGGTTACATTAAAAATGAGTGGAATTATTTGTTCCACAAAGTAAGTTCGAAGAAAATTAATTTAGTGAATGTGCAAGTTTGGACAAACGTTCTAAATTGTGCTTTGTGTTACCATTGAACTGATTCAAAAATGGATACAATGATTTTTATAGGCACTTTGATTACGTCAATCTATAGTTCATGATCATTTTATGTTTAAGAAATAGCGGAAAATTATTATTTGAACCTTTCTTCTTCGTCATTTATCGAGATAATTGTTGGAGAAGAAAATAAAGAAGGTATATTGTAGAATTTTATGTTTTAAAAAAAGTACTTTTCAGTTTTCATTTGGAACCTTTTCCGCTATTAGCCGAGTTCACACGTTCCAAGGCCCTAATTTTATTATTTTCTGTTTTAACTCTTCTTTATTGTATATTTACTCGTTTTTCAGATTTGTGCCAAGTCAACCACTCTTCCACTCCTTTTTCCTCACCTTTGCCATTCCATCGCTCTTCATGTTGCTCATTCACTTTTAGTTTTGTTGTTTATGAGAAACCAATTTATTGCATCGTGGAATCGTGGTAGACTTTTTGATCTTTTGCCAATTTCGAGAGCGGGTCTCTTCTTTCACTTATCGATTATTTGCCGGTTAAAAGCATCGTTTGCAAATCGTTGATTAATTGCTATAAACCGCATTGTATCCTTTGATTTCATTGGCGATGTTTATTTCCTAGTATAAAACATTGTACACCACACAATTGGCAACTATTTATGACATATTATCTCATATTTGCCAATGTGAGGCATTCACAAAGGCAAGGGAACACCTACTTGGAAATGAAGAATTATACAAGAGGTAACGAAGATTCGCCCTACTAAAATCTTGGACTTTGTAAAAGATACAGGTATTCTCGAAGGGTAGACAACAGCGGGGAGCACAATACACCAAAATGTCGCAGTGCAGGGACCAATTGGGGCCACCCCTAGCGCAATAATAATAATAATCTCATATGTCGTACCCTCTCTCTGTTAAACATCTCTAACTAACCTAAGTTAACATTCAGACTCTTTTGTGCTACTGGTCTTTTACGTTTGTTGAGGCAACAACTAATTAATGGTTCATATCATACATTTCCTCTTCTAATTTCTAATTTCCTTCTAAAGTCCTTATACTCAGAGTAAAACATCTGAAATATGTAATTTAATTGTACATTGCACTATTTACAAAATTAGAAATGTGATTACAATTTTACTGTTTTACTATTAAAATAGGATTTGTTTGCTAAAACCCTCCGAACTCAAGCTCGAACCTGAGGAATTTGTTCATTGAAGTTATTGCGGTGATTCCCTCGTTGAGTAACCTTTTCTACCTATCGATTACCTTACCCTGATTTCATTGTCCTGTTTTACAAATTTCCTTGAGCCTAATTATCTTGTTTACTATGGCCGAAATAAAATAACACTCTTTCCTTTATAAAGAGAGAATAAATTTGGACTGCATCAAAAAGTTCATTTTTTAAACCAATATCATAAATATTGCACCGTTTCCGTTTCTAAAACTAAACAGTTCACGGTTGTTACTGAAAATTTTTCTCATGTCAAGGAAATATTTATAACATATTTTGAATTTTTTCAGGATATTTCTTGTACAAACTTGAGCTTCAGTTCTTGTTTGACTGTAATCACATAATTTATGAAATATGTATGTGTAGTAATAACCAAATGTGGGTGATTTATACATTTGTTGTAAAATACGTACATAAAATTATAAAATTGATTTGGGTTGAAAAAACTGAAGACAAAACAAATTATACACACGTAACGGTCGTAACGGACAATCACTTCAATAAATACACTAAGGTATAGAAATCTAAATGGATAGGTACATAATAATAAGCATACATTGATTTTATGTATTTTACTCATATATAATCGTCGCTCACAAAAGTGCTTGTAGTGCATTGTATAACTTTCTATTTCATATGTAGACGAAAAAATCAATGGTGGCCCTAATAGCTTTAACATTAAGGTTTTCTGTTTATATGAAATACTAAAACAAATTTACTTTTGTATAACATAATACTTGTTATTCACCTGATGACCTTCTTTGTTATACCATTGAATAAAATCTTTCACTCAACGATTATACATATTCAAATTTTTGCATTTGGCTTTAAATCGAGCATTGAATGGTTTCCGATTGAATATAAATTCATAACTTTGTAATTATCGTTAGGAAGAACAAAACAAGGTAGTTATTCCTTATTGATAACAATTCCATAACTGAATAAGATTTTAAGTGTATTTGGAAAATATATAAAGCCTCATTCAGAAAGCGATTGGGCAAGACAACTGCAACATTCGTATTAGAAGATACACACTTCAAAGTAATTTTGCCTTTAAAAACACTTTCATAATAGGTATATTCTTAGATCTAGATTCCCGTATTTCTACGCGCTCGTCTTAAACTAAGAATTGAAAAGAAAGCGTGCATTTTATCCTTTAATTCTGGCAAAGAATGTCACGGAGAATTCATAACGTGACCATACGTCCCGTTTTGAACGGGACCGTCTCTTTATTTGGTACTCCGTCCCGGTGTACCCGAGAAAAACCCCGGGATGCAAAATTGTCCCGTTTTCAGAAACCGCGCTGAAAATTATATGTAATAATAATGTGTAATACCGGGTGATTCTCTAATACTGACCACAGTTTGAATTGCGCTCGTAGTGTTTTTTACGGTGTTGAATTGTCGAGAACAATTTATGGAAGAGCACCCCGATTTTAATATTCCTTATAGTGTTTGCTAACCATAAGAAATGAATTGTTGATCGATTTGAAAATTGCTTAATTAGCAGAGGATTATGACTCTCCGTTTTCCAGATTTAATTCCGTTATATTTTTTTCTGTTCAACGTTATTCGAAACCGTCTCCATACCATGCATTGGACGATCACAAGCAGCAATTACTGCGGAAACTTGAAAGAATTACACCTGCAACTCTGGAAAAAAGGGGTCAACCTGAAATGCTTTCATTCCTTAGCGCTGTGAGAACAACCCCTATAATTTAAATAGGGATGATCGATGGAGCAAGTGATACGTCATTTGAAAGGTCTTTCTTTTCTGAATTCAGTGCACTAGTTTTTTTTATTTTTAACGAAAAAATTGAAGTTGCAAACATGGAAAATGGGGAAAGAGTTTGAGGCATTTAAAAACGAAAAAATGCGCTGACAGAGAGAAGTTAGATACTTTTACTGCCATTTGACAACATTGTTTCACCCTTTAGGTATAGGGTAAACAACCCTTAAGTTTTTAAATAAAAACAAGGATAAACTTTTTATTGTGCTAATTAATAAAACCATGGAGTTTATGGAGTTTCAAACTTAGTTTTTAGTAAATGTTGGAAGTGCCTGCCTTCGGCTTCCATGCAGTAATACAGATTTTGATTAAATCGTTCCCGTACATTTTGCAAATGCAAACCGATGTCCCGTTTTGAGTGAAAAAATAAATGGTCAGGTTAAGAATTCATCACTTTCGCGCTTCAAAAAACAGCTTAGTTTGAAGTGCAGTACGGTTGAAACCATTGTGTCCAAATGTGAGACTTTGAAAGCTACTTGGTCTACTGTTGTATACTGTCATGGTACTGATTCAGATTTAGAGAAGAAGCCGGTTCTTTGTTATACTTTTCAGATTTTGAATTGAAGATTGAGGATTGAGATGACTATCAAACACCCATTGGGCTCTTTGCCGCTTTGATTCAAATTCAACAGCCAGATGTTGTCACCAGTGATGATCTTGTAAACTCCTTTGGTTTTAGCTTCGTTATATTTCTTTATAGTTACACTGTAAACATTGGAGATCCATTAAATGGCGAGATACACGGCAACAATAAATTCACCCTTTTAAATTTAACGTCGTTGTACTAAGTGTAAATAATTATTAAAGAAAACGCTTGATCATCAAAGGCAGTTCGCAGTTCGAGAGTCATGGCAGTATTCTAACAATTAAATTCATTTTTACTAGGTATACAACGTTTACTTTGAAAACTCTATAGAGCCTATTGTGGAAGATGTTCAATTATTTAGAAAAAGTCTCGAACATATTCTCACATGAACTTAATCATAATATAATTACAAACTTGTTAAGATTGTTAAAAAATAGTCTTATTCTGCAAACCTGTCTTTTATTGTCATAGGCCCATGGTACATCTTCAAATCAGTAAAAAAGTGTCTTTGAAGTTATCTATTATGCGGTTAAGTTTGTCTTGTAAGATCAGGATCAGACCGTACAGTCAACGGATTTTAGCTTTGTCTCTGGCTTCGAGTCTCTTACTTCGGGTACACTTTGCTAAAAAGTAATTCTTTTCAGTTTATTTTAACAATGTGTAATTAGGCGTATGAAATCCTAAAATTTCCATTATGCCAATCAATTATTTATTCAACTTGATTGGGACATAGAATGGTCCTCTAGTATCATCAGATCATACTTACTTTCAGAAATAATCGTTCAACTTTTCGAATTATGATTGTGACGTAACATATTCTGTATAGTGGGGAAACTATTGTCAAATAATGAAATAATGTATATTTTAACATAAAACAGCTTTGGTTTCTGTTAACAAGAAAGTGGCAACGCTTGAGGGACTTAAGAAAATTAACTCGATACAAGCATATTTCAAATTTGCTTTTTCTGTAAATATAATTAACCATTCTAGGATATGGGTGTAGCTTTACCAAGTTTGTAATTAGAGGAAATTGTCATCTCGATGCCCACTACTAAGAAGATGAACCCTTTCCCACCTCGTCAATGTAGTTTTCGCAACAGAATTCAAAAAAAGTATGTAGCCGCGATAACAGGGAATATACTACGGTCTCCATTAAATGGTGAAATGAAACCGCTGCCAAGCAAGAATGTATGCCGTGGTTCAAAATATTTGACCTCCAAGGCCTACTACACCGTCGGAATTAGATACGTAAAAAAACAAACTGTATAGAGTTCTATTTGTTTTCAGGGCACGAGTAATCGTAGAAGCAACTTGTTATGTCTTCTTTTGACCTACCTGCAATGACCTTTTTCATGCGAGACTGAAGTAAATTATCCATTTGTCAACACTGTGGTCTGAACAAGAACTACATTTTATTATCTGAGGACTTTCATATAATTATGGAATATATTGCTCGTTCTCTTTATTACATTCCTCGCAGTCGATATTTAAATTGTCCTTTTGACATCCTGTGTTTTTTACCTTGTGAGTTAAATGTATCGCAAGCCCCGCGAAAATGATATAATATGTACTAATATTGTTTGTTTGGTACTACCCGGTATAAATAACGTTAAACCGCAGTCATCATAAATGAACTGAATGATGGTACTGGGAAGGTGTTTATATCTAGTAGTAGGTAGGTGTGAGCTTTTTTCATAAAAAGATATATCCGTTAGTCCAAACCATAATAGACAAATGATTAACGAACGACTTTTAATACCTCACTTGTACACTTCTGTGTTTTTGAGACAAGACGAACGTAGTGTAAGTTGGTCAACGTTTACAATAATGATTTATCAATATGTTAATGTATTGAAAATTTCTAGCGACCCACGGTACTTCATTGACATAGAACAATGTTACTAAGGGACATTCAAGGCCTATTTCATACATTAATTAAGGTAAATTCACCCATTACCGCCCCACTTAAGGAAAGTTTGACTTTCTAGTTCAAAATTAAGCCCATTTTGAAGTTTTTCGTATATTGGATGTTTTTTTTCTGTAAATGAAGATTTCTCATGCAATAAATGTTTAATTTTTTCTTACACGACAAAGCCTTTAATTTATTTTATTTTATTTAGTAAAGATTACGTTTTTCCCTATTACCGCTCTACCTTAAGAACCGCTTTCCTGTTTTCGCCCTAGAGACTTCCTATTACCGCCCTATTTTTTAAAATGACATTAACAAAATATGTTAATATTTTAACCTTTTTTTTCTGAATTCCACAGGTGTCACGTTCATATTTTTTATTAATTTTATCTTATATTGTAGTTTTTAGAATGCCATAGCTCTGAGATGCTCGGTAAAAAGACATTCCGTTTTTGTGGACACCTTCTAGGGCCTTTTGAAGAGCTTTAGAGGTATGATTTTTTTTTCTTTTGGCATATTAAGTTTTAGTGGTGCCATTTTGCTGAACAACGTTAAATTTAAGAAATAAACAGACAAATGGGAACAAAAACCAACAGAAAAAAGTATGCCTAGTCATTTACATGAAATAGAGCGGTAATAGGAATATAAGCGCACAAATTTTTCGCCTATTACCGCCTACATTAAAAATAAATATTCATTAGTTTTTTTACCTAAAATAAAAGGAAAAACATAAAAAAGTGTCCTAAATATAAATTTTTCATGTATATTGGGTATAAATATTAAAAATTGATTTTTTGAAATATTCCTTATTTTAATATATTGAATATTGGGTCCTAATTTAATCCGTAAAATAAGGTATTTCTGAAAGCAAAATCATGGGGCGGAAAATGATTCTAGTCTATATCAAGGATTGTTTAAAAAATGTAGTATAAGAAAAAAAATGTATTTCTTTAATTAAATTAAATAACTGGGATTTAAAAAAACATTAGATTTCCCTTATTCCGCCCTAATAGAGCGGTAATAGGAAAATAACTAAAATCGTTTCCTATTACCGCTCTATTTTTATTTATTATTTTTCTACTTTAGCGTAGTATTTATTTCAAAGAAAACCTATATACCTATTGCTGAATACCTATTCTGTTTACTTCTGTATAAGACTAACAAATATAAAGATTATTTAAAGCTTTTTTTTGTGAAAATACCTTAACAAAGCACAAATGATTGCTTACCAAAATAGTTAGATTATTCACTTCCTTCACTACGTGCACCGACCTTTGACTAAATGATTTGGGCCTGCTCTCCAGATGCTAATATATTCCTCTCGCCATAATGTTTTTTGGGTCGCCTAATAACTCTCGTCTCACATAAAACAATGGCAGATACAATTTTGCAAAGAATTTTAAGAAACTACTCTACAAGAAAAGACAAACTCTTACAGGGCGGTAATAGGTAAAGATTTTGCATAGGGCGGTAATGGGCGAATTTACCTTATTGATTTTATCCCCATTGGATCCCACCGTCCTACTGTAGATTTTGAGATATTGAAGAAAAAACCTTCTACTCAAAATAGCTTGCAACGATACCATAAAAGAGCGAGGTATGGATTTTGTGATATTAAAGGCTTTAAACGGCTTCCAAAAAAATTTATTATTATTTAATGAAATAATAAGGGAACGGCACAAAAATGAAATGGATAAACTACTGCAACCACTGAAATATAAGCAACCTGGAACGCTTACGCTTAACTTACAGCCGAGCCGACAGAAAGGGAATTATTGTAGGGACATTCGGTCAGTGTCTTACTCATTATGTTATTGTATCGTATACGTAATAAAAAACTAGTTTGATTAATCGTAAAACAATGAAAATGCTGAACTGTGAATGAGTACAACAAGGACACAATGTCCCTTCGTTATTGCTATCGCACGCTCGGTTTATTTCCTACAGGTTAAATGCACCGTGCGCGTTCCAGGTAGTGATGGGCAAATTCGAATTAAAAATAACCGGTAGTCCGATTATTGAAATAATCGCCTTAGTCCGATTATCGGTTTCGAGTATGAATTACGATTATTAATTATGACTTTATGAGTTTTCCTCTCATGTTTTAATTTATTTATAGAACATAATAACATAAATATAAATACATAATAAAACGGCAAGATTTGCGTATTTCTATTATCAAATTTCACCTTAAATAATATCAAATGTCCTGTTGAATGAATGCTGTCTCAGCGAATGTCTGTGTGAAGCTGTGAACTGTGAAGTTTATGCTTACGACGCTTAAATATAGTTAATTTGCTTATGTTATAGAGGTTATAGTCCGTTGTTGCTTTTACTTTACTAAATTACTACTATTCAAGTTTGAATTATTTTTAATTCGATTTATAGTCCGATTATCGCAATCCTCGAATCGGCATATTCCGATTATCGAAATTGTCCGATTATGCCCATCACTAGTTCCAGGTTGCTTATATTTCAGTGACTGCAACAAAACCTTTTAAACAATCTATGCGAATGCATGGCCCCTTGCCTCTTCATTGGTTATTTCAACATCAGTTAATTGAGAGTTTTCTGATAAATCGATGGATTAGAAATATCAAATGTCATGTCAATCACCTTTGTTTAAGTGCAGTGAAGATAATTATTTGCAATGTCATTGTGATAATGATGCAGGAACGAATAAACAAATTTTTAATCATGAGGACGAATGCGTCAGCGTATAATATGTAAATGATATCAGTTGAACTAATTAAAACACGCAGATAAACATTCAATATTTATAATTATAGTTCCTTGGGAACTTATATGCTGCGTCTATCATGTTTCAAAATTATTTGCTTTTTTGCCCTTTTAGATAAATACTTTTAAGGTTAACTTTCCCATTTAGTTACTTGATAGGGAATAATCCTGGGAGCTGGCGGGCGTTTAATATAAAAATGAAATATAAGATGATACGTTTTGCAAAACTTTCTGCCATGTAGGTGTTAAAGTTCTTTCACCTACTTAAACGATGTGGTAAAAACTGCTGACTACTTAATTAACTGTTAATAAAATTTGTACAAATGAGACTGAAAGAAAATAATAATGTGAAAGTTCTGTAAAGTAAACATTTGTGGTATGAAATTGCAGTTTTTTTAAATACAAAGTAAAGTCTGTTGAATATGAACCACATAACATTAGAAGAAATAGACGACTTTCGGAGTAGGACCGTGTCAATGTTGAAAAGTCAACGTTTCACCCACTTTCGTAAGGGATTTCATCAGTGTTCCAATCCAAGGTGTGCAGTTTAGTGTAGTAGCGTGTGTTATTTCTGTTGGGTGATTGGGTTAGTTTTATATATTATTTTTATTGTTGTTTTTATTTTATTTGTGTTTGTTTCTTGTTCTGATGCAGCCGCTTACGAAACTGGGTGAAACGTTGACTTTTTCAACATTGACACGGTCCTACGTCGGAAGTCGTGGAAGCCTCCGCTCTGGCATTCGTGTTCTGATTTAATATAATATGGCGACGTGTCGTAACAGTTTCTATACAGGGTGACATTTTGAAACCTTCCACTGTCTTTATTTTTAAAGTAGAAAAAAAAGAAAATAAGAAACTTGAAAATCGTTCTTATTAAATGAAAACACATCTGCAGTGTTAGTTGACCCGCTTCTACTTACCCTTTGGCTCCTAACTACCCCCACCACAAAGTTTTGAGTTTCAACGTTATCCTTTCTTCGTGGTTCTGGAATAGTCCACCTGCATTTGATAAAATACGAAACTACGATTTATATGAACACTAAATATAAGACCAATTCATCCCGAATTCTTGCTCAATAGGAAACGATCCATTTAATAATACGTTTTTTAGTGTGCATCTGATAACATAATAGATACACCCGTTCCTACTAAAAATAGGCAAAAGTGTAATTGTGGTGTCTAGTAGTATCCCAATTCAAGGGCGCCGCCAAAGAGAGGCCAGGGAATTTATACCCCCACCCCAGAGGCACGAACCCCCAATAGTACTTGCCCCCCACTGGGAAAATTTTCTGGCGCCGCCCTTGTCCCAATTCGTCAATTGATGAAAGCAATAAAACAAAAATTGATTGAAGTCCATAAAGGTTGCAGTATAGATTCTCCAAATGGGGTAAAACGTCGATTGTGGGAATGAATAAATTACAAAACCTTCCGAACTATGGTCCGGTATCGTATAAATAGTATTGTGTATTGCTGAAAGTGGTGTAGTTGAGGGATAAGTAGTACTTTTGACTCCTGTCTTTTGAATAGGACAAATCATGAAATTTTCCCTTTCTTTTTGACTCTAAATACATAATAAATGGTATTTTTAGTGAAAGAATGAAAATGTGGTCTTGGAAACTATTTTATACTTAAATTCTCACGTTTGTTGTAACTTGGAAAAAATCAAATGACTACATTTTGTGTGTATTTTGAGGAATTTAAATGTTCTTTTAAACAAAGCGTCGGAATTAACTGAACGGAAATGAAGAAAATATTTAAATGTCCTCGCATTATCAAGGTATCAATGAAAATTCTGCGCCATTATTCCAAGAGAGTCTTTGTGAACGCCTAGAAGTTTCCCGGGTGAGGATTGCTTTCATTTATTTGTCTACCCAGGTAGTACGTTCGATTGGGAAGGTAGCACCACCTTACCCTACTGTGATCAAATTGACGCCAATGTATGGAGTGAAAGCAATTACTCTGCATTCAAAGTTTCACTATCAACGACATGAAGAACTGCCTCCAACATAAGCTACGTTCGTATTAATGCTACACTTCTCATATCTTTCTCCATGTATTGTTTCCACTTTCACTCTCATCCTCTAACCAACTCTAGTTCTGTATAGACTATTGTTCATGGTCTTAAGCTATAACTAGTCGAACTTCTCGGTACCCTAACGAAGAGCAACTTTCAAAAGCTCATTACCCACCTCAGAAGCTGTGGAGTTGATGGTAACAGTCATTTCTGCGAGTCGTTCTGTGACCTTGACGTAACATTTTATTCTGGTCTGTCTGTCGTAATGCTTAGTGTTTTGAAAAACGAAAGACAAATATTGCTACAACTTCCTGCATTTTTAACTGCATTTTGTATTGATGATATTAAAAAAAATTTATAGAAAGACACTGTTTTTTGCGTTCTTCTACATTTATTCATCGGTGTAGTTACAAAGGGACAACATATTTTTGCGAGACTCATTTATTTTAATAATAATAATTAACGAATGTAGTTTATTTTTTCGCATGGTGTTGATTATTTCCTTACTTACATTTCCAATTAGTATCTTATGTTCATTTTTGAAGGTAACATTAGAAGTATAGGTTTATAGAGTAATTTGGCCATTGCGTGATAATAGTGGGCGAGCCAACGTTACGAGTACACTAATTAATGTTTAATTCAATAATTTATGTATCCGTAAATGTAATTATTTTTACTTAAACGTGAGAAGGATAACATTCTCTATTAAATGAGTTTTAAGAATCTATTTGTGCAGTCAGTTTTCATAGAATATGTGGTAGGTTAAAGGTTAAATTTTAAAACAACCTTTCGAGTATTTAACGACTAGTAATCAATAATTGAAAGGAATATAAAAAACCGCAGAAAGTGTCTTTTTTACTTTAATTTGGACTCGTGTCTACAGTAGCGTTAGTAAACATTTTCATTATTTATACAATTTCTGGGTAGAAATATTAATACCTAATAACAGAATTCGTTAAAGAGGGTTTTCTGCTTATTATAAACTATGCTATTATGTTATATTCATGCTCTTTGAAAATTATTCTTCCTATAGCGCAATGCAAATAATCTGCCAAATTTCAAATTTTTGTTCTACTGTTTCAGTTTCATCAATGGTGGCATTTCTTCGCGTAACTTCTTTCTGATTATAAATGGTTCTGATTATGTTCAAATTCATTGTTTTTAGTAGATGGGTAAGGACTAATGAGTAATCAGCTTTTTGATATCCAAATCTTCGTGTATGACGTAAACACTTTCATTTGAGCAGCTCACTCACAGTTTTTACTGTGCGGTCGTTTCAAAAAGCCGTTTTTATTTAATCATCTTCCCTCGAAAAAACTCTTCATTTTTGGAAAATGACAGCAAATTACTAGCTAGGCGTCAAGTCGGGGAAGGTCAAAAACGACCCACTTGAAACTCCACCGTAACTCCATGAAACCGAAACGTCCCTTGCTTAGGAGAACAGAGTTTTACAGTTGAATGCTGAGGTTATTACTTTCCTCGACCCTAAAATACAATTGCTATTATTGCCAATTCCCGTAACAATGCAAGTGAAAGTGATTAATGCATCGCGTATTGGTTAAGGAAATTCAAAGCTGCTCTCACTCTCACTCGTTTTCCCTTATGGACTTTTATCAACTGTTTTGAAACGCAGCGAGCATACAGTCTCTTCAGCTTGATGTAGGAAAAGTATCGAAATTCTTGAGAAAAATTCGTGTAATTAGTCCAAGGTAAAGTGAACTTTTTGGTCAACTCATTTCTTTTCATTGTCAGTACAGAATAACGCAAGTCTGTGTTACATTGAGTAAATGACCGTGACATGACCGGATTACAAATGCTCTAGACAACAAGAATTACCTTGCTTCACTGTTCCAAGATTATAAAACTGCTCATGCAATAACCGTGTCAAGAAATCTTTGGCTACAATTTGCTTAGCTGATCATACTGTGTTTCCCAACCTGTTGTAGGTAGAAGGGAAGAACAATAACAACATTTTTGCACCTTTGAAATGATTGTAACTTACGGACTGGGCTTCCATTCATTTTAAATTTGTTTAAATATGCACTGCATCAGTACCTATTCTTGTACATATAATTATGCTCTCACGCTAATTTACATGTAATTTAAACATTATATCGAAACAGTTGTTCAAGTATAATAAATAAAAATAATATAAGTAAGTGATAAACTGTCAAAGGAAAAAATGTGTGCTGAAAAGTTGAAGTTTACTAAAATTGGGAAATATGTTATATTAAATATGGGACCTGATCACCAAGGCCGTAGCCAGGGGGGGGGGGGGGGGGGATCGAGGGGGTCAGAACAATTTCTTAAACGAAATGTAAATTACATTACGTAGTTTGCAGTTACATCGGGTGGCGTGTAATTGTTAAGATTTGGTCCCCCCCCCGAATATTTTTTCTGGCTACGGCCTTGCTGATCACAACGGCCACTGATCATAACGGCCACCTAGGTTATTGTTATTTCATAACGGCCACTTTGATCACAACGGCCCCTAATACTATTTGATCATAACGGCCACCTTGTTCACGTTATGATCAAATAATATTAGTGGCCGTTGTGATCAAGGTGGCCGTTATGAAATAGCAAAAACCGGGGTGGCCGTTATGATCAGTGGCCGTTGTGATATAGACCCTTAAATCACGATATAAATACTAAAGATAGGATGTTGCGCATGGTGGGCGGTCCGCAAATATGACGCGTGACGTCACTTGTAGAGTGAATTACATTTGAGGAATACTCATTTGATGTGTTTTTCGTCTGTACCGAGTTTATTTTTCGAGATACAAAAAATTTCATAAGATCAAATATGCTCCTTATGATGTCTTTTATATGTTAAAAATAATAGGGTAGCTCAATCTCTCTCAGTTAACCTGAAAAATACTTGTATTAAGTAGCATAATTACATCTGATGGTGTTTGCGCCGCGACGGCACAAAAACGGTGCTAGATAGAGGAAAATTGCATATGAACAAATTTGTAGAGCACAAAATTTACTAAAGAAAAGTCCGCGGTAGGGTGTCACGATCTTCGATAGTTTAAGAGTTACAGGCGTCCAAAATGATGCAACCCTTATTTGCGCAACTGTCCACGCCGCTTTTTCCCAAACTAATGGAGATAATTACACCCTCTTGCGGACTTTTCTTTAGTAAATTTTGTGCTCTACAAATTTGTTCATATGCAATTTTCCTCTATCTAGCACCGTTTTTGTGTCGTCGCGGCGCAAACACCATCAGATGTAATTATATGATACATTATACAAGTATTTTTCGGGTTAACTCAGATAATAAGAGAGATTGAGCTACCTTATTATTTTTAAGATATGAAAGACACAAAATGAATTTTATCTTAATTTTATCATATTTTTTTATTGGTTCCTTACTTTACCTTTTTTTATTGAGTGCCCTACGTTACCTTTTTTATTTCACCTTTTTAAACCACGCCTCGGCGTGTTTAAATCGCTCTTTCAAAAATGCGCGTGTTTTAAAGTGGCCATGACAACATCACCAATTTAAAAAACGTGAAATGACAATTTTTTGATTATTGATCTGACAACTGTACTTTGTAACGTCAAATAAAATATTAGGTACCAACAAATTCAAAACCTTTATTCAAATATTATTTAACAATTTAGACAGAGAAAAAATGCACAAAATTTACTACAAAAAAGTCCGCGGGAGGGTGTAATTATCTCAATCTCAGTAGCTCAATCTCTCTGAGTTAACCCGAAAAATACTTGTATAAAGTGTCATAATTACATCTGATGGTGTTTGCGCCGCGACGACACAAAAACGGTGCTAGATAGAGGAAAATTGCATATGAACAAATTTGTAGAGCACAAAATTTACTAAAGAAAAGTCTGCGAGAGGGTGTAATTATCTCCATTAGTTTGGGAAAAAGCGGCGTGGACAGTTGCGCGAATAAGGGTTGCATCATTTTGGACGCCTGTAACTCTTAAACTATCGAAGATCGTGACACCCTACCGCGGACTTTTCTTTAGTAAATTTTGTGCTCTACAAATTTGTTCATATGCAATTTTCCTCTATCTAGCACCGTTTTTGTGCCGTCGCGGCGCAAACATCATCAGATGTAATTATGCTACTTAATACAAGTATTTTTCAGGTTAACTGAGAGAGATTGAGCTACCCTATTATTTTTAACATATAAAAGACATCATAAGGAGCATATTTGATCTTATGAAATTTTTTGTATCTCGAAAAATAAACTCGGTACAGACGAAAAACACATCAAATGAGTATTCCTCAAATGTAATTCACTCTACAAGTGACGTCATGCGCACGGTCTGACGAAATCTGAACGTCGGAGCATCCGGCCCTGCCCTTAAATTATCTTGCAAAAGCTCCTTTCTCCTTATTATTAGTGCCCTACCCTACTATTTTTAAGAATTGCATCCAATAATGAAGTGATCTAGACCCACTTTTGTGCTTTTGAACTACGCTGTGGCAAATTGTGTTAGAGAACTGAAACTTTTTGCAGAAGATAGACCATTTATATTGACTAGAGTCTAGACGATCTTTAAATTTTGGTACCAAGGAGAAGGTTACCCCATGAATAAAATTATTTCCTGAATAATAATAAATACTACATGCATTCACCGATTGGAGTGAAATTTTCTAT
The DNA here is from genome assembly GCA_036250285.1 of Pyrocoelia pectoralis. Lineage (NCBI taxonomy): Eukaryota > Metazoa > Arthropoda > Insecta > Coleoptera > Lampyridae > Pyrocoelia > Pyrocoelia pectoralis. The sequence goes on from CM070075.1 coordinate 81,940,585, forward strand.
ACATACCTATGTCTCTCTCATATCTTGACTTCAGGTTCGTTTTATCCCTCATATTGCAAATTTATATTTATAGCTCTATTTCTTTGGAAAAACTGCCAAACGTATTGCTTCGATAGGCTAGAACGAATTTCATGGTTTTGTACTATTGTGAATACATATATCTTATAACCAGCTTTAACCTTTAACCCTTTATGTCCTAACATTTTCCCAGTTGTCTTAAAACTTCATTTATTACGTTTGACTTTTTGAGAATTGCATAAGATTACAACATAATGTTGCTATTCTGTTCGTTGTTAGGACCAATTTATATGGTTTTGAACTAATCTTTAAGGCATTTTTCTACATGGCTAAAACTTTTCATTTCTATGCCATACTAAGCAAGTGTTTCGGAAAAAAATGGGCAAATTTGTTATTAAATATTACCTTTTGAGTCCTGAAGAAGCCTATTTTCAGCATTTTAACAGTATAGAATATACAGATGTAAATAAAAATGATCGTGGGTTTAATATTAACGGTGTTGTGAATGTGTTTACAGTTCATTTCTTAAATTCTACGTTCGTTGAAATTGGAATACAGAAAGAGCAGAATTTAAAACTAAAAGGAAGAACGGCATAATTATAAAAAGAGTAGGTCAACCCCCTAGCCCCAGCAAGCCCCAACGAAAACATAAATTACGCTAAGGTGGTCGAGAGACCATCATTTTAAAGGTCTCTTGAGTCTCTCAAAATTGAATAAAACTAATTTCGGCCATGCTCTCGCCAAAGAGTATTATATTCTCTTTGCTCTCGCATAGAGAATTGAAAGACGCTTCAAGTGAGAGGTCGCTCGACTCCCTTTCCCTATTTAAATTCTTGAGTTAGAGGTTGCTGGGGCTAGGGGGTTGACGTGACAAAGTCAAATTTGACATCAAAATGTGCCGTTCAAAAGGTCAAAGGTGGCGTGTTTCAGGATTTTTCCTAAACAACACCCCTATCTTATTTAATCTAGAGGGTGCTTTTCATGGGGCGAAAAAAAATTAATGAAACTAATTTCAGTCATACTGTCGAATAGAGAATTAAAAGACGCTTCAAATGAGGGGTCGCTCGACACCCTTTCCCTATTTAAATTCTTGAGTTAGGGGTTGCTGGGGCTAGGGGGTTGGCCTGACGGAGTCAAATTTGACATCAAAATGTGCCGTTCAAAGGGTCAAAGGTGGCGTGTTTCAGGATTTTTCCTAAACAACACCCCCACCTTAGTTAATCTAGAGGGTGCTTTTCATGGGGGGGGCGAAAAAAAATTGAATAAAACTCATTTTCATTAATTATACTGTCGAATAGAGAATTAAAAGACGCTTCAAATGAGGGGTCGCTCGACTCCCTTTCCCTATTTAAATTCTTGAGTTAGGGGTTGCTGGAGCTAGGGGGTTGACCTGACAAAGTCAAATTTAACATCAAAAGTTGTCCCCCAAAAATAAATAATCGACGTATCCGAGCGTTTTTTTAAGAAACTGGTCTAAGTGTCCCAAAACAGGCGCGTTTCCTTTTCAATGGCCCACCCTGTATACGAAATATACGAAAATTGATATTACCACTATTCACGAAGAAGATGTCTTGAAGTCATTAAATAAGATATAATGAAGCTAGCATAGTATGCTTAGTCTATACGCTATATTTTGGCTTGAAATTTATTTGCTTTTGTTAGGAAACGTAGTGTCAAAATGTTATATCTTGATAGGCAAGAACGAACTTTTAAGGTTTTAACTACGTTAGTCATGCTTGTTCCACAGTATTTGGGATGTTCCATATCTGTTTTGTATACCCGTGTCTATGGCAAAAACTGCCCAATGCATTGTAGCGATGAGAAATATATAAATTTGATGGTTTCCCATCATTGGGAAACCTTTTTATAACCCGCCAGTAGAACAGAGGCACCTTCCGCCATCTTGGATTTTGACATCATTAACTCCACTATAGGCCCACGTGGGCGACATGTTTTTTATCCTTAGGGGCTGATCCTGGAGGGGGTAATTTATTTTTAAGGGTGATTCTGGATGCTGGATGTCTTTTCTGGATGCTGGATGTCTTTTCTGGATGCTGGATGTCTTTTCTGGATGCTGGATGGCTTTTCTGGATGCTGGATGTCTTTTCTGGATGCTGGATGGTTTTTATGGATGCTGGATGTCGTTTCTGGATGCTGGATGGCTTTTCTGGATGCTGGATGGCTTTTCTGGATGCTGGATGGCTTTTCTGGATGCCCTTTTGGTTTTTGGTTTCTTAATGCCCTTTTGGTTTTTCTGTTTTCTTAATGCCTTTTTGGTTTTTCTTGGATGATTTCCTGAATGCCTTTTTGCCTTTTCTGGATATTTTTCTTAACGCCTTTTTGCCTTTCCCGGATGATTTCCTGAATGCCCTTTTGGTTTTTCTGTTTTCTTAATGCTTTTTTGGCTTTTCTGGATGAGTTTCTGAATGTCTTTTTGGCTTTTCTGGATGCCCTTCTGTTGCAAAACATTTTATGCTTTTGTATACACTTTGTCATTTTTGAAACAAAAACATCTTATCTCCTGAATTAGTTTTCTTAGAAGTATGTCCACGAATCAAAACTAAGAAACAAAAATACTTAAGTCGGAATCTATTTCTATTTTCACCTTAAATTGCGAAATGTTTGGAATTCTTTATGTTGTTGCATACTCCCTTTTTCTGAAAATGTTGTGAGAAAACAATTTTTTAAAGTGTCTTGATCAGCCATTTCTTGTAAACAATGTTCGGTGCGCACGACAATATTTACGTTGCGCACAACATAATTTACGGTGCGCACAACATAATTTATGGTGCGCACAACATAATTTACGGTGCGCACCGTAAATGGTGTTGTGCGCACCGAAAATATTGTCGTGCGCAACGTAAATATTGTCGTGCGCACCGAACATTGTTTACAAAAAATGGCTGATCAAGACACTTTAAAAAATTGTTTTCTCACAACATTTTCAGAAAAAGGGAGTATGCAACAACATAAAGAATTCCAAACATTTCGCAATTTAAGGTGAAAATAGAAATAGATTCCGACTTAAGTATTTTTGTTTCTTAGTTTTGATTCGTGGACATACTTCTAAGAAAACTAATTCAGGAGATAAGATGTTTTTGTTTCAAAAATGACAAAGTGTATACAAAAGCATAAAATGTTTTGCAACAGAAGGGCATCCAGAAAAGCCAAAAAGACATTCAGAAACTCATCCAGAAAAGCCAAAAAGGCATTAAGAAAACAGAAAAACCAAAAGGGCATTCAGGAAATCATCCGGGAAAGGCAAAAAGGCGTTAAGAAAAATATCCAGAAAAGGCAAAAAGGCATTCAGGAAATCATCCAAGAAAAACCAAAAAGGCATTAAGAAAACAGAAAAACCAAAAGGGCATTAAGAAACCAAAAACCAAAAGGGTATCCAGAAAAGCCATCCAGCATCCAGCATCCAGAAAAGCCATCCACCATCCAGCATCCAGAAAAGCCATCCAGCATCCAGAAAAGCCATCCAGCATCCAGAAACGACATCCAGCATCCATAAAAACCATCCAGCATCCAGAAAAGACATCCAGCATCCAGAAAAGCCATCCAGCATCCAGAAAAGACATCCAGCATCCAGAAAAGACATCCAGCATCCAGAATCACCCCTAAAAATAAATTACCCCTCCAGGATCAGCCCCTAAGGATAAAAAACATGTCGCCCACGTGGGCCTATAGTGAGTTAGTGATGTCAAAATCCAAGATGGCGGAAGGTGTCTCTGTTCTACTCCCGCCTTACCCGTTGGTCTCGTAATAACATTAATAAATTAATTTACAATGTTTGTTTCCAAAATCTCCATGTTGTTTCAAAAATCATCTCTTGCAATTAACTTTTTGCGAAATTAAGAATTAAATTGCTTGCGTCCATTGCTTGTCCATCTAGACACATTTACGTGCTTTTTAACTAACATTTAGGGGATTTTCCGACTAAGATGAAATTTTATGTACCATATATTAAGTGTACAATACCCACTCTGTGTGTCTGGTAACCCCTTACACCTTCGGGTATTATAAGGGAATGTATATTTACTTTTATATTAAGTACCTATGTATGTGTTTCGAAAAAAGCGCGCTTAGTCCTTAGTCTGCACATGCCACGTGCAGAATTCGTACTTATATGTTATAAAGTTTCTGTTATACAGGGCGTTTCGGGAGGAATAGTGAATATTTTAGGAGGTGGTAGTATAGACGAATTGCAATACAAAATTCCATATAACATGTGTCCAATTTTAATTGAGTACAGAGATACAGCTGTTAGCTGTTAGTGAGTAACCCAAACAAACAAAAGGCAAATGGGACGTTCAAAGTATTTGCAAACATTCCACCACTAAGTTCAATGCATTTTCATTGCTATGGGCGTATGTATCGATTCTCGATTGTCAACAGTAGTGTGTTCATGTTCACGTTGTGAAGTTGTACTTTAGTGCATTTTCAACTGTCATTGTGATTTGTATCGTTGAAACATGCCGCACGTATTTACACATGCTGATTATTGGGAGATTCCCTTGGTTACAAGAATGCGTATGTTCTTCCAGCATGACGGGGCCCCTGCACATTCTAGTCGTCAGGTGACTCATCATCTATACCTAAAATCCCCCGCCAGATGGATCGGTAGATATGGTCACGTTTTTTGGCCACTAAGATCCCCGACTTTACCCCTTTGGATTTTTGCCTGTGCAGATGGCCAAGACGACCTCAGAAGAGCTACACGTGGTGTTATCAAGAAAAGTCAAAAGTGCATTGAAGTTGGTGGTGGAATTTTTCAAAATCAACTTTGAACGTCCCATTGCCTTTTTTTTGCTTGGGTCACACACTAACAGCTATATCTCTGTACTCAATAAAAATTGTTATATGGAATTTTGTAATGCAATTCGTCCACCTCCTAACTAAAATATTTCCTGAAACACCCTGTAGCTTTGTCATTAGTTCTCTTATTTGAATGATTCCTTCGAACGAAGGTCCTAAAAATAACACAAATGAACGAAAGATAAGCCAGTCATTTCGATAATGAACAATCTTTCCAGCCACAATTCGTTAAGATATAAAAATAAACTATGTATGTATTTACATAACACCAGCACAAAATACTTCCCTTTTACTTCGTACTCGGGAAGTAAAAACTAAAACACACACAATCGCTAAACAAAATGAACCAGTTATATCTCCGTTTATCATTTTAAGATTCAAGTTGGCATATTTTTTGCTTTGGATTTAAATATACAATTCTCTGAGGGTAACATTCTAAAGTATTAATAGAAGGTCGTGCGCAAATACAGAAGTAGGTATTTCGTTTGTGTACTGCAGGAGGTGAGATATAGAAAATAATGAAATCCTTTTTTACTTTTATTATTTTTTTGTGATTGTTATCATTTGATCGTTAGTATTTTTTATGAAAATTGAACTTCTGATCAGGGAACCGCAAGGAAAACCTACGCACCTGGACATTTTTTAAATATATTCATCAAAATCGCAGAGGTAGTGTCGAAAAACTTAATTTCTGTATTTTATCAGACTCTCTTCCGACAATCCGACAATATCATATTATTAATATTGGTGTAATTTTTTGGATGCTGAAACCAATTTAGTTGTTGGAACAAAAAATACATTTTTCCATGTTACAGTCCTATATGCATCAAAGAATTCGGCGTTTACAGATTAGACAATTGTACCATTCGAACTGTAAAGGAAATGCTTAAGCTTTTATGATGCAATTTCCATGTAATTTAGCGTTTAATCACTAAAGGAAAGTGTAAATTTAACAATTATTTGTCTCATTTTATATTTTTGATCCATAAAATGCATATTAAATGGTAACCCCGATTTATAAGTTATTTAAAAAGTTATTATTAAATGAAATCGTGTTAGAAAAAATAAAAATGGTATGGATTAACAAATGAGCAAAAATAATGGATTCACTCATTGTTAAATTTGCAGACAAACTTAACAAAAGCATACGGTTCGATGCCCATAAAGTGGGAATAGAAATATCTCCTATCACAGCTTCTGATGGTTAGTTCTGCACGAAGTTCTGCAGGGTACTAAACACGCTAACATCGAGGACGAAATTCTTGTAGAAGCCATCTCGCGTAATTTTTGTTGTCACTTGAAGAAAATGCGTAAATTATTTAGATGGTTACTATGAATTTTTTTAAAATTGGCGGTGTAGAGTGTGATTGTTTGTGGTGGTTGGAAAGTTGTTAAATGGAGCAGTGGCAATTAATCCAAGGGAATGCGGGGGGCCAAAAGGCGGTTTTTAATAACCGCTTCTGTTATTATTGGTATTTTTGCACATCTACAGGTGAGACTTTAACCTTCTTTCGTTAATAAAAACAGTAAATACCTAATTAAACTACTTTCGTCGATTTTTTAAAACACAATAAAAAGTAAATAAATACACATTTCCTTCTATCTACATTCCATTGATGAGATTAACCTTCTTTCACATTTCATTTCTAAAACTGATTTACATTGCGTAATTAGAAAAAATTGAAAGCTTTATAGATAAACATTGGATGAAAACTGAAATAATTACAGTTTCGGGAAATTTTCCTGTTAGATTTATATGAATACATATTCAGTCCTCGAGACGTGTGCAAGAATTATAGTAGCATGAAATTAAGAAATACTGTGAGGAGAAATTTATTGTAATGAATTATAAAATTAGAAAATAGCCGAGATTTTTTACAATCCTAAGTGTCTGAAGTTATACTGCAATTACGTGCACTAATAATCCTTATGAATTTGAAGATATATGACCAAGATTGATTAGTTAGCAGTTAGTATAAGTAAATGGGAAATTTTATTATCGGAATTAATGACACAAATTGAGCTAGACAATTTTAGTGCTGATATTGATATTTGCTCATTAATGTAATGAGGTAGTCGTCAAGTCGTGCAAATGCTTCAACAAAGTTGACCCTGAATAATATAATTATTTTCAATTTCTGATAGTTCTAGCAAAGAACGTAATATACGTTCTTTGGTTCTAGTTATACAATTGCTTATCGCAATAAATAAATGAGTCTTGCATGCAAGGCATACCTACCTGTTACTTAATTGACAGCTTTCTAAGGCTATATTTATCACTGTTTTGAAAAATATGATCTATTAATGGCCTCAATTTAGTGATATTACAAATTCAGTACATTTGTTATGTACAGTTGGGAAAGACACCTCACACCTTAGTACTTATCTGTGCTTATACATATTGTTGATATCCTTTGGGCTTTGATATTGTGCCATGTAAAGGATGCAACTGTTCCATAAATAATTAAAGTGTGTCTGGACTACACGGCGCGGCGCTTGTAATTAATCATCAAATGATTTACTGCAGAAAATGTAGTGTAATTTCTTTTATGTTATACTAGTTTATTGTGACAATGACAATTCCATAACATATTTGTTATTGACCAAATAATAGTTCTATATAAAAGAATTACATTCGAGTAGCAACACGCGTTATTTTTATAACTGTCTTTGACATTGAGGAACCTAATTAATAGTCACATAAAATGGGATAAGTGAGGAATGAACAGCAAAATTGTCTTTAAATACTTAATTAGGAGTTAAATATCGATTGCAATTGCAAATTAAAGTAAGTACCTACATGTAATAAATAATGCTCCTTTTCACGAGTTAAAATAACTGTTTATATACCCTTGGACCATGGCCACTGATGAGCTTTTTCTGTCACCCATTTACCTTGTTTTGTAAGTTTGTTTTTTATCATAATATATCGATTTCGATTTCAACGTAATTAATTTCTTTAATAGCACTATCGGACAAATACCTTCAAGCCCTTTTGCTTCTTGCAGGTTATTTTCAGGGCCGAATTAAAGAGTTGAGGGGCCCAGGACTCTTTACGTGAAAGGGGTCCTTTTTTAAACTCATCGAAATTATTTTACACGATAAACATTTTAAAAAAATCATATGGACAAGTAAGTAAATAATAATTAGATGAATACCTATTTTAAATAAACAAATATATTAATTTACGTATGTATTTCTTTTTACAACAATTTTTTTTCTTTGTTTTGATTTAACAGAGTCGTCGATTATGTCTTATGTCATTAAAATTTTGACAAGTTTATTCTATTTTTGAATTTTATTGGAGTTAAAAATGAATTTCGAAAACCAGTACGGCATTAACTTCTTATAGACTCAAGTGGTAATAAAATTGGGACTCTCTATTTAATAGGACCCGGGGCTTTAGCCCCCCCCCCCCCCCCCCCCCAATTCGGCGCTGGTTATTTTAGTCGTACTTCTACTTCTAAGTTCTAATTACAATTTTAAGAGAACTGCACGCAATTACTAACTAATTAACTATAGTAGGCCGCGTAGCTATAGGGTGCGCAGTAAAGTTTGTACTTACTATATTTCGAAAATTACTACTGTTTTGCACTTATTTTTTTGTCTGAAAGGGACTAAAGCTTCTGAATATTCTTAGAATGAAGTTACTATCTTCAAACAAAATTTATTTAATTTAAATAAGATAGTTTTATTAATAAAGCTCAGAGATAGGTTTGAACTGTTTTGGATTTTCGCATGAAATAAACTTAACTGAAAAAATACTAATTACAACAGAAAAGTAAGAATGCTGACTTTTCTGCCGATGTTATACATATTCAAAAAGGGCGACTGAAGTTGCTGATCATCAATGATAATGATTATTGACTATTTTATTAATAAAAGATGCTTATTTATGCTATTTTTCGACCTAATCAGCGTTACTTGACATTGATGACACACGATTTTCTTTATATCCGCTAACCTATTACGTTTGGGATGTAAAACTTCCAAGGCGAGAATGTTTTTATTGTCTCAGGTTCAATAAATCGTAATACCACCACATTCTTTCGGTCGCAAATGCAGTTATCATCATACCTAACACTTTATTGCAAAAGGATTCTGTTTGGAGATGATTCTGCATCCACTGCTATAATTTCTTATTGGACTTACCTGCCACTGATTCCCAGTCTTCTATATTATAGTTTTGTTCAAAAATTCTTTACCCTTCATGTTGAATCGCTCCACAAATTTTATGATCCGTTCTAAGCATTTTCGGTATCAAGGGAGCACCAATTGGAAAACTAAACTTGCACTTTTACAAATATCTTGTTTTAGTACTTACAAAGAAACTCTATCTACTAATTAAATTATTTATCAACAAAAAAGGTGATGATAAAAATGAGCGAATTCAATTAATGGAACAACGTAATTAAAGATAGCCAATTAGCAATTGGTAGTTCTTAGTCCTATATTTAGTAGCACTCAACAACTTTAATTTTTAATACGTCTAAATTTTGTGTACAGATTAAATTTGTGTTTTTAAATGTCCTCAAAGAAAAAAGTTTATAAGCGAAAAAACGGAATATCGATTGATTTTGCATTTTGGATCAATACTTTTGCTATTAAAGCTATGGGTGGTAATTTTCGCGGCCCCAAGAATTATTATTTTTACTCCAAGAATTATTTTTTCGACCCCAGCTTTTAATTATTTTGGTCCCAAGATTTCTAATCCCAAGAATTATTATATTAGCCCCCAAAATTATTATTTTAACCCACAGAATCATTCTTTTGGCCCCATGATTTTATTCAATTTATTCAATTAAAAAAAATATTCTAAACCTACCTCTAACCTATGCACCTGAGTGGCAATATACGTATAGGTTGGCATTTTTTTAGTTTCAAATACTGTTTAGTATCATATTCCCGTTTTTGCATCAATTGAAAAAATATATACTAAACCTACCTCTAACCTAAGCGCCTGAGTGGCAATATACGTTTAGGGTGGCATTTTTTTTTTAGTTTCAAATACTTCTATAAAATAAGTAAATAAATAAAATCTTGGGGTAAAATAAAAAAAATCTTGGGGTGAAATGAATAAAACCTTTTGGGGTAAAATGAATAAAATCATGGGGTAAAATGAATAAAATCTTGGGGCCAAAAGAATAATTATGTGGGCTAAATTAATAATGTTGGGGCTCATATAATAATTCTTGGGAACAAAAATATTGGGACCAAATTAATTAAAAAGCTAAGGTAGAAAAAATAATTCTTGGGGCAAAAATAATAATTCTTGGGGCGAGAATGACAATTCCTAGGATGCACAAAATAATATCTCTTAAAGCTATTCCGTAAAAATCATCCCACTTCACTGAGCCATTTGGAACCACATTTGTTTGTTGTCCCTAGGAACTTCAGTAACAGCTGGGCCCATTGGTTCCTGAGGAAGTTGTAGGAAACGTCCTCCTGTTAAATTAAAAAAAGGGAGCCCAATTATATGATGCCCTAATACATTTAATTTTTTGGAATATGTACTACCATACTGGGATCCTATTTGTGGGTTATTAGTTGCCCACGTTGCCCAACGTTGAACATTTGGTTCACTATGAAGAGTTAATGTTGGTTCATCTATAAATAAGATATTTTGCACAAAAACCCGTTTGCATCACTCCCAAAAAATGATATTACCCTTCATTTGATGGAAAAAATGGCGTCCGCTCCCTAAACATGTTGAGTAGCTCTAACTGGGCGGAGTGCGTTCAGCAGACAACCACTCAACAGTTGCACAACCGTTGCGTCTGCTGAATGCACCCAATTTCATAATTTCTACTTTTTTAAATGTCGAATACATTCGAGCAGGTTTCAAATGAATTACACACGAATTTATATTATATATAAATATTAACAGTGACAGAAGTGCTGATTTTAGTTTTCCAATTTTCCGATTTAGAATGAAGAAAACTACCCACGCAAAATTTGTCTCTACAAAAAACCTTTTTTCCGCCGAAATTTCCCCGTTTATGAATGTAAACTAAAAGTAAGGTAGATTACCTATGTCTTCATAATATGTTCATAAATCAACCGATTGTGTGATTTATACTAATTATTTTCAACGAACTTCGTTCGTTACTGGAATCAATATTCCGTCCGTGCGTCCGTGCGTTGCAAGAGATGCGTATTGTCTACAACCGAGTTAAGATATGGACCTTATGTGAAATTTTATGCTGATTAAAGATCCGGTCCCAATTTTTCGATATCTCAAATACTTTTCGAAATATTCGACTTTAAAGCCGAAATTTCGAAATTATCAAATTTTGTCTTTTTGATAAGGCCAAATTTTTTTATACTTTCGTTACTGTGGTATTCGAAGTTCGTTTTGTAATCCAGGGATTTCAACTAGTTAATTTTGTTATTGTAAAAATCCCTATACTCTAAACTAATAATCAGTTTTTCGCGTAGTTATACTTTTAATTGACTCGAAATATAACGGAAAATAAAATTTCATTATCTTCTAATAGGTCAACGAGATCTCATTTGTCGTCTTTTCTCTGTTCGTTTGTTCACGTTTTTTATTGATATTCGATTGAGAGAGCAGTTTCCTATTTGCAGCTGTATAAAGGAACATAATTTCTATAAAAATAATAGCTAGTATTCAACTCAGCACCAATTACTGAAAATTCAAATTATAATCGTTGTATCGTTATACACCCCCTGTTGTACATAATTGTAATCTTTGAATCATTATATTCATTATTTTTCTTCTTATAAGATAGTAACAGCAATTACGAAGTATAAAATTTCAAAAAGTATTTTTGGTAAATTAAATTGGAAAGTGGAAAGGAGAAACAACTAATTTTACGACAGTAATGGCTGAGCTTTACACGGTTTATTGACAATATTTTGCTGTTTGTATTTTACATATTGTACTTTTTTGTTAGTAAAGATCTTAACTGATTAATTTTTGTATGTGCCTGCAATGGAGACCATCATCAGGTACTTTGTGATCACAAAACGATTTACTTTTCTTCCACTCTTACTTTCATTAACTTCGTTAAATTTTGAGTTTCAAAATATAAGCGATAGATTCTCAAAATCGACTAGACATTTGCATATCTGCTATGCATAACTATGCTTCTTCTGTTATACAGGGTATTGCAAGAAACCAGGGCAATGTTGAACTTTAATACGTATATTATTACATTTTAATATTCATCAAAAATCTATAGGTAAATGTTTTATAAATTTTTCTTATAAACCGGGCAGTTTTTTAAATAATTAAAAAGTTTATTAATATGTTAAAATGCTTATTAATGCTGCAACCCGGTTTGATACCTACACATTGAAATAATTTTCACATTTCTATCAAAATTTTTCATCAACTTTCTAACAGTGACCTTATACGGGATACGATTTGTTAAATTAAATGTTCAAAGTGACGTCTTGGTGAAAAAGAAAATTCCTAAACTATAAGAAAATTTTAAAGTTGAGCATTGTTATGATTTCTTGGGATACTCTGAATAAGAGAAAATAATTAGAAAATATACAAAAACATAAAACAACATCGACGGAACCCAGCGATTTTTAATAAAACTATTTTATTGGCGTGTTTCCGAATTTTATGTGCGCACTGTATATTCATATTTATACAAATTTTTAGACCTTTACATAAAACATTTAGTGTTACCTTTTATTTTTCGGATGTGACAGAATATTTTTCAATACCTACGCGTTTCGACAGCAAATCTATCATTATCAACCAACAATATTGAATTGTTCGCTGTCTGTTTCAGTTTACAGTTCTTAGAAGAGTCATTTGTTTATTTTCAACTGCAAATCTTGCCAAGTTTACATTACTGCAGTAGCCTATTACGAGTATTTGCAAACTTTTTAATGTTTCTGCCTCCAAAACGTTAATCAACGTTAACGAGTTGAGGGGAAGTGTTATCAACATTTTCGAAAATAGGAGACAACTCACAGTCTTTAACTTAATTTAAACGATACAGAAAATGTATCGATCATTTCAAAATGAAATTGAAGTGGTTGATTCTATTTTTAAAAACGATGGAAATATGTTGAAACTACTTGGTAGAGGTGTTGCGCTGGGAGGCTATTTTGTCGATAGACTATCTTGGCCCACCATGACGTGATCGTCTAACAGTGAGTAAGTGGAAAGATAAAGGCTTACCGATCTTCATTTCTGCGACTTCATCACTAAAATTTGTTTCATTTGCCTCTTCGTAGAGCTTGAATTTTACTTTTTTACAGGTACCCAACGTTAACTTCTGCCGAAAATCTTGGCGCTTTATTATTTTTGATGAGTTATCGTAAACTGTGTCATTAAAAATATAGATAAACTTTTCATTTTCTTGCAAGAAAGGGTTTGTGAGTGAGCTAATGCTTCAGATCAGGCTATCATCCCAGAAGTTAATTAAGTTGAGGGCACGTCCACGATTTTAACGATATTAAATGCCCAATTGTCTGTTCTAATAGATCGCATTGAAGTTTCGAAAAAGAGCCGGAAGTGCAAGAATTTTGAATCGCACCATGGTAGTTCAAGAAATCTAACGTTTAATGGTCATATTTCCATTACTATAATTTTCAAAGAACTCCTCGATATAAATTAAGGAAAACAGAACAGAAAACTTAACTTTCCTCTGGATAATTCCAAGTTTAGGCCGTTAGTGTTGCAAGGGCTGCAAATGGTATAAGGATTGAATGTTGCTCGAGAAATGCTTGCCTTGCTTTCTCCACTGCTTCAGCAGAAGTTTTTGGTCGCCTCGTGCTTTTCAGTGTATTTTCCGTTTCTTTAAATGTCTAATCTGAATCCCTTCAAAGATTTCTTGGGTGGTGCTTCTTTTTGATATTCTGATCTGTATTTACGCTAAATTCAAAACTATCGCATATTCCGATACCCAAAAAAACTTTTTTTTTAGCTCGGCCAGAAAGTAGTACTTTCCGGATTATTTTTATGCCAGAAAATGTCATTTTGTCGGACCAAGCCGGAAAGTTATTGTGATAGTCCGGTAAAAGTTTTACCGGACTCATTTTTACTTTACCGGACTCATTTTTACTTTCCGGCCTAGAATGGTCAATTGTTCTGCCCGTTTCTGGCCGATTTTTAAAAAAATATTGTACGTAATACGTCCCAAAAGTGCTTTTACTGGACTCGCAGGCTTGCAAGACTCGCCTGCCGCTCGTCCTGTAATTTGCCTACTTGTCCAGTAAAAGATCACTTTCGGGACTTGTTACGTAAACTACTATTACTTGCTTTGTCGACATTATGTCACTGCATTGTTAGCTACTTTCATAGATAGCTCTCTGAGTTTACGATTATATTGGTGTGTTAATGGTGTAATGTTGTTGAAAACTAACTACATACATATTTTGAAATATTTAGAGTAACTCCGTATTATGTAGTTTGTATGGTTTTAAAATGAAAAGTTTGCAGATCTGTGGTTTGATCATATATAATAATTTCCCCTGATCCATAAGAAGTATGTACCTATGTATTGAGTTCATTCAGTTTTTAGAAAGCCATTTAGACTTGGTGGGAGTTGCATGGTAAGTGTACACACTTTGGTGATATTTCATTAGTAACCATGGGGTTGTTGGCAGTTCAAGAGGGTATAAGTTGGGAGCTAGAAATATGTAGCAAATCAAAACCTTACGTAAAGAATAAATCTCACAAAATTTACGGTGTCACTTACGCTGCTTGTGTAATGAATGTACCATCTTTGGTATTTTCGAAGAAATCTGTATCAAGAGCTATGGCATGTATATACACTATAATGATGGCAACATTTTCTTTACCATACCTTCATATAAATAATTTTTGTTCAAGCTTTTAACACTTCCCAGATTGTACAAAACTCGCTGCATGTGGAATGAAATGCTATGAGAACTGAGTTATTGACCTTTGCTGTAATAAAAGTCTAAATTAAGAATGTAATGCTACTTGTGTAAAAGTCAGTCGGTGCTTTTGACTAGGTAACATAGTATTCATAAAGATAATTCACTTAAAATTTCCAAATATGTATGGGAATATTTTAAACCATCTGACGGTCCGCATTATTTACTGCACCATTGAAATAACAAAAATGATTCATTTATTAGTCAATATGAAAATAAAACCAGCAATAAGCCTAGTTGAAACGTAATTTCTCTGCGTTATATTTGCACAACAATTATTAGGTATACTTTAAATTTTTCACAAACTTTTAAAGTTGCTCCACCATTTAGTAGTAATGTGATTATATCTCAGCCTTAAAGTTTACAAATTAAGAATTTAAAAAAGGCAAATTTCTTTACTGCTTCTAAATTTGCATATTTCGTTTTATTTGATAAGCTAATTAGATATAGCTGTATTTAAAACTAGGTCGTATATTATAAGACCTGACGTTGGTTTTTAATTAGTAGTTTGCAGAACGATACTAAATTAAGTTATTATATTACATCAGTATTTAAAACTATTATATTCTTAATTAAAAGAAAATGAAATTATGATGTGAAATTAATGTCATCAAAATGGGCGCTGGTGTGCAATACATCCTTTCACATGGGAATAACGTCTGGCTAGAATACATGCGACGCTGTGATTCTTTTTTAAATGTTGTAATAACTACCTACCAATCACTAAAGAAACGTTTCAGACAACTTCACCGAAAATTTTCGTCTTCTTCTTTAGCTAAAGATAACCCTTCTGCTTTATTTTGGATCGATTACTTTAGCAATTCAAGCTGTGGTGGTTTCTTCCCAGTCGTTTATTCTTTATATTTTCTTCTTCGTTTTTCCCATTTAACTATATCCTGCGTTATGTATCTTTCTCTTATTGATGCTTTAGTTTGAAGATCCATTTAAGTGATTCTTAATATCGTTCTTTTTCTTTTTATGTGGACACCTTTATATACAATTTGTCAAAACAGTACTTACCGTTCCCTTTTGTATACTTTATTTACGCATGTATTTAATCGTCAAATGGATGACGAATGAAATATAGAAAACACAAAAAAAAACAAAATTAGTAGCTTACATATAGAATACCTTTTTGATAGCTCGTGTGTCAAACTGAACTCGATTTGGAAAAAACACAACTATCTTCTTCAGTTGTATAAATAACTACACCTATTTCTTGACAATTTATGAAAAAAATCCGGCCCCATTTTTGCTTATCGTGTGTTACCCACTTGTACTTGTAGATATAATCATTTTTAGAAACAAAGTTGTTGCTATTAAAGTATTAAAATATTTTGGTGTAATTCACAAAAATATAAAGTTCCCCTAAATGCTTTTTATTTCTATATACATAATGATATGTTTTTCATTAACTTAACTTAACATATGCGTTTATTTACTACCAGCTAATTATTGTATTTATCCACAATTATTAAGTAAGAGCTGTATAGTATTTAACTATGCTTTATTAATAGAATTAAGTCAATCACTTACAATTAGTACGTATGTACAAACGTATAATTAGCATATTTATTATTCATAATTGCATTTATATAAACCACAATTGAATTATGTATATCGACAGAGTTTTTAAGACCATTGGTTAATAAAATGGCACCTACATGCCAACAAAATCCAAATGTTATTGCTTCTTAAATAATTTACTATTTCTGTATTACACAAGGTTAGATTTTTAGCATGTTAAGTAAATATCCACGTAAATTGTTAAATTGGCAAATATTCAAAAAATCTACGACATTGCCCAAAATTAAAAGACTTTACTTTTATTACTATAGTTGGAATCAAACCAACATAAAAGTGGGAATCATTATTATCATAGATTAATTTAGTCTATCTCTATGATATGATGTATATGAGATGACTTATACAATAATGTAAGCCAAAAACAAAATTATCCAATGTTTTTATATTGAAATTAAATTGAGAGCCTCGTTCTACTATAAACCAGACGTAGGTATGCTGACCTGCACTTTATAGCATTTTATATGACGAGTGATTCCCTAATTAATAACAAATAAACAATATAATAAAATAAATTCAATTTAATATTCGGGAAAAGCGGTAGTTTACCTTTCAGTTACCAAATATGTAATCATTATTCCTATATCACATAGATATTTTAACGAATCTTTGAGATAAATATCAATATTCTCTTAAATCATTCAAAATATGTACAAAACTATATCTTAGCGTCAGCCTAGGTAAAGCGACTCTTGTAATCTTTTAATCGTGGAATTTACAAGTAGTAATTCAAAGATCCTTTTATCTTCATCTTAATGTAACCACAACTTTTATTTTGCTTTTAACTTAATTTATTTTTAAGAGCATAATTATGTAAGATCAAGATGCGATATTCAAGAAATGTTCACTTTTATAAATGTAACTTAAAACATCACTTTTATTTTTCATCAACTATTATTATCATCACTCACAGTCTGAAGATGTCTAGACGTCGAAACATGACGGTATATCAAAATTAATGCAATTTGATCACTCACTCACCATTACTACGTACTTCAAAAGTCTCTTTTTGGGCTTTACACAAATCTAATGGATTTCACCAAAAAAAGCTAACCATTCAAAATTGGGATGGTTTAATACCAATATGCCGTATAATAAGTGCCATAGTAATCCAATCTTAAGACAAAAGTAGATGTTTTATATGAAAAACTGATGGCAATTATAGAGCTTCTAAATCTTGTCCACTACTGACTCATTGGCATTCAATCGATTCCCAATACCAATTTTTGGGATTTAGAACATGTGCACGTCTATACATATAGTTTCTTGCGTTTTGCCTAATCTATCTCTACTGCCATAATTATTTTTCCAAAATTCGCATTTATAATAAATATGTATTTCCAAAACGTAATACACCGCTCATTCGAATATGGCTTGTACTAATGTACTATCATTTTGTATTTTTCAAATATATTTAACCCACTAAACTGACATACGCTCTGCACTTTTTTCTGTATTTACCTTTGGATTTTTGGGGGTTCCATTTTTTGTTTTCTTATTATGGTTCCGCAATAACTCTATTAGGCTTTAATACATATTCATATCTTCAAAAACCCCTGCAAAATACAGATTATTGCAAACGTTCGGAGTAGGGTTCAAACCAGCAACTAATTGTTTTACTGTTGACTATTCCCAATGAATTGTTTCGTTTTTCAACCGATTTACCTTGAGGTTTTTAGTTTTTACCAAAACTTGTTACGGTATCCGGCGAATATTTGTCTTTCCATAGTAACACATCTACTTGTACTTATACAGGGACAGATCGAATTTATATACATGTTTCTTTGGTACATGGTTGAATATAAGAGCCACTGTTGAGTTGAGTTGGAAAAGTGACAAATTTATTTGTTCAACGACGTTTAACATTTACAACTGTTTACTTGTTACAATTTCCTATAAAATCGCTTTATAATTGCTTTATTAAACGCGTACGTTGTAACGAGTAGGTCATGTTAAAAATTTCCTGAGTTCGAATGTAAACGTTTCTTTCGCGTAGTGGGTAGCCGAAAAGCTTCCGTCATAAACAAATAGAACCACAAAACCTCTTTGAATTATTATGACAGGTCAAAGAACAAATTCTATAATTATTAAGTAACTATTAAAATGTACAGCTACACTAACGACTTCATAGATTTACAACCACATAGCCTCCTTTGCAGTTACAGATCTTGTTATTTTCCATATATGGGAAACATTAAGAACTGGATTAATAAATTTTCAAGTATAATACAAAAGGTTAAGATACATCAATATACACCATATAAGATAACAGATAACGAATGCGATGATGGCGGATGTAAACGTGTGTTTGACCCGGCCGATCGCACTTGGCTGATCACAAATAATATACTCGAGCCATTAACATCGTGTGCCAAAATCATTTTGCTAATTGTTAATTACCTACATCAAGGTCGACATTTGAATACTTTTTCTAAACACTATGTTTACAAACCAAATCATTCCATTTGTATTTGTTTATAAACACAATTATTCATACCGCCTTAAATTTATTCCATTATAAAAAGGATGTTATTAGAACAATAAACTTAAACACTTAGTGGTTCACCTATTTTTTTAAATTGGTTATTTATTAATACATTTTTTTGTAATTGTGTTCATTTTTAGGAATTTTCCATTTTACTCACGCCAAACTCTGAATCATTCCTCTAGTACTTATTGAATTTTTAGTGGGCTTTCCAATTAATCAGATCTTTATTAGATATCTTTATCTTTGGTATTATCCATTGTGGATGTAAGTGTGTGTTTTGAAGTGAAAGAGACTTTAAAGTGATATATTTGTAAAGGTTTTTGCAGTTAGGTACTACCTACAAATAGTATTAATGTAGGGGAGAAAAACGTAAAGTTATCAGGGGTAGACGACTTCGAAGAGCATAAGAGCATGAGCGATGTGACAGAAGCAAGACAATGTTTGGAAAGGATATTCGAGTATAATTTATTGATGAGAGTGAACGTGAAGGGATGGCTGTTGAGATGAGCAATATGGAAAATGAATTCTAGTTCTTTGGTAAAGTTGCCTTTGGAGAGGGGTTAATTAATTAATCTATGGAAGCCTACCTATGGGGGAAACGGTGAAACGAAATAAAGAGGAACACATGGCCGCTGCTAGTGGGTTTCCTGAAAATGCTGATATCAAGAGTAAAAGGAGAAAGATTTAAGAAATTTAAGGACACAACATTCCAAATTGTTAATTCTAGCTACATTTAGCTATTTTTCGCAAATTTAGCGTTAGGGTTCGGTTAGTTTGTTATTTTTGCTCAATTTTGATCAATCCTGATCAATTCTCAACCAGGGTTGCCACATTTTTTGCCAATTAAAATTAATAACAAGCAATACATCATATTAGATATGACTATAAATAATTCATTGTGTTTTGTTGAACGTATTTTCCATTTAGCCATTTTTTTATGGTTTTACCAGTTTTAGTCACTGTCCTGGCAAAAAGTCCAGCCCTAACACCCATCCCCTCCTTCCAGTTTTTTTTTTAATTCTATTAAATCTTTAATTATATTTTTAATTTAATTATACTTTATTTCCATGAAAATTGTTACAAAGGTCTGCATGCAAAAATATCTTTATGAATGACTGTCAAAAAGAATTCTATCACCGCCTTCAGACACCTTGGTCCATTTTTTTCTATCTCTTAAAATAAAGGGTGTTTCCTTATGGAATTGGAAAATTCTTATGAAAGTGTGCAATTTGAACCACTCTGTACATATATGCAATTTTTCAATGGCTTATCATAAGGCGGATCTGAAATTGTTCTAAAGTCTAATTGCTTCCTGTTATTCAGAAATAAAAATACTTTCGGCGTGTTGCGCGTAGTTCATTCCATTAACTGATTAACCTGTCCAAAGTCTCCGGATTTTTCCCGATTACTAAATCTTATTTATTAACTTTTCTTGGTCCAATTTTGGTATAATTAGTGTCTCCAGAGATTGGGAGAGCAGCAATTTTCAAACACAAGATTGTTATTGTTGTGACATTTAGTAGTATATAATATTGAATTTTCTATACATTTCGGCTGTATATACGAGGTACAAGCCATTAGAATTGAGAATGAAGAAATTAGATAGGCCATGGAAAACAAAAGCGTAGCCTCAGTAAGAGCAATTCTTTACTTGACATTTGCCTCTTCATTTGCTAATTTATCTTAAATAGCATTTGAAGAAGATAGTTTTAAGTTTCGCAAGTGTAGTGGAAAATGGAAATAACCCAAGAACATTTTTCTGTAATAATTTATTATGAATTTAACAAAGATTTAAGTGCGTGTGACTGCAAAGAAAGTTTGAAATAAACATTTGGCGATCAGGCCCCCCCCCCACCCCCTCCTTGGCAACAATTTACAGATGGTACAAGGAATAATTCGAACATGAAGAACTATAGTTGATCACCAGAAAGGCGCAGGCGCTACTATTACCGCTGTGACAGAGGAAAACACGATCTTCTACTGCTGTGAAGAAGATTATGGAAGTAGATAACAGAACTAGTTACGCCGTAATAGAGACTCAATTGGATCTTTACCTGTCAAAACAATAATACACGACCACCTTCATCTGGAAAAAGTCATAAGACTTTGAAAATATCTAAAATAAAATTTTGAAAAAGTTACACTGCTTCTTTTATCCTCAATAATAATGCCTTTTCCCTCGTATACCTCTTGGTTGGGAATAACCGTGAAGGCGGTAGCACTGTTTATTACTAATTTGTCTGAAACCCTGTTATAACAAAAAACCAAAAACAATTATGTACTTGGGAACAACATGGGGGTGAGTTAATTTATTTGTAATTATTTTGGATTCATATGTATAACTTGTGTTAGACTAGACTTGACCTACACCTAACCATTTTTTTCTGAAATTACAATATTAATAAAATGGAATGTTTTCTACTTTTGCAATTGACTGTCGAACTTTGAGTTACAAAATAAGACAAAGACAAACGAATTTAGTATACTTTAGCAGCATAAAAATAACGTTTAAAAATCAAATTCAAACGAAACCATCAAAAGTAATATAACAGTCATATCAATATCACTTCTGCAGCTATCCAATTTATTTTATTTACCTACATTTCAACACATGAATGAGAATTTCGTTATTCATCTCATTTTTATGGGAACATGAAAGCAGTTCGAAATTCTTTATTGTCTTTGACTCAGTCAGAGAAGGCCTCGTAAATAATTTGTTTCCCAGTACATTATCTCGAAACCTTTGCCATCTTTATATGATTGTTTTGCCTGCTTTTAACCAAACACTCCTGCATAGTGTTATCAAAGAACGTAATATATATATAATACGTTCTTCGGTGTAACCTACCATTGAATAACGAATCTTTTACTGCACGTATTAAAGTGGAACATCCTGTACATTATTCAGAATACAAGTATAGTTTTATGCAATTAAGCAAGTGAACCTAAGTATGTTTAATTGTTGGGTTGGGATTTACTTTATAAATTTAAAAACAACCTCTTTTTCCCACGACTGATTTACTCATATATTTCCATTCTGATCATTTATTCGAGGACTGTAATAACTGTAATGCAGACATGTATAATAATGAAATCCGTAACACTTTTTATTTGAAGGTAGCAATTATCTTATTTACCGTAGCAATTAATTCACTTTTTTGCTGTCTTTAAGAATTGTTGTAATAAAGGATTTTGAACATCATGGACTAATAGCACAAATTGTATATTGTAATATACCAATCATTAATAACTCAAATAATGTCTGTAACAATGTAATTACATATTTCAGTTTTGGTGAAATGCACTGTAAAGCTCAAAAAGGAGGGTTGCACGAACAATCGACGGAATAAGGCAAAAAACATCCCCATTGACTTATTTATTAATTCATATTTAACAACGGCTTTTAACGTACCTACATAGTGATTGTAAGTGAGTGATTCAATTATTGTATATATTAATTTAAATATTATGACGCGTATATGTTTCGATGTACCGTCATCTTCAGACTTTGAGTTATTTATTTATAATAAAGGAGCCCCATCTCAGTGAACAAATTTATCTTGACACTATGTATATTGTACGCGATCTCTTCATTTGGACGTTGAATTTCTTTTTCCCATACCTATAATGAGTTCATTTAGTGTCGAGCTTTTTAGTACAATTAAGTTAAATGTCGACCTCTGAAAATTAGTTAATAAGCCAAGATTCCAATAATCCATGATGTGTCAGCAATGCACGAAAGATTCCGCATGGATAATATTATACTGTCCTTATTTGGTATTCAATGTATTAACACCAGTTTCCCACTCACAAAAGTCTTAAAATTGACCTTGTAACGACTTAATGTTATCAATTTTCATAACGATAACACGTTCTATTAATAGCACTGAAAATGTTACGCGTGTAATAAAAACATTAAGAGCATAATTTGCACTGCAGTACCTACTTAGGTATATATTTTTAAAACAAATTTGGGAATTGCACTCACCTTATTTTCTGTTTACCTAGTTTATAATCGTGGTTTATAATCGTAGTTATTTCTTTAGAAACACGATTGCTTCTAATATAATTATATTCACATGCTGCTCTTTCAGTAATTAAACTGAAAAAATTCGGTTAATATTATGAAAGGACTAAATTATGAAAGCATTTACTTTGATTAAACTTCTACCTTGCCAGTTTTTTGTAATCAGAAAAAAGGAATGTTAATGAACTTTACTTATAGGTAATAAACATAGGAGAGGTGTTACCGTGTTAAATGAGTATTAATCGGTCACGCAAGGAAGTCTTTTAGAAACTTACCTGCTTCGTAACAGTTATATTTCCGTAACTCCGTAATCCGTTAGATTTAAAAATCACACTCCAGAAAATGGAAGTGGTTAATAATATAAACAATAGAAATCCTTTTTTATACATATAATTATCTACATTACGCAATGCTGGTAACCTACTGTTACGTTAAAAGATATACCTACCTTTCCTTCCTATTGGTCATTGAACTAAATGTGACCTATCCTATGTATATTTGAACTGTACAAACAAATCGATGTAACTGGATGTGCACCTTTACACTATTTATTTTGAGGTAACGCGAGCAACATTTTACAAATTAAGAACTAAGAAGTACCTACCACACTTTGGAACAAGTTGGAAGAGCGTTGCATGTCTTACAACGATATAAAAAGGAAAAACAAAACAAAAACAAACTAATGCTGTAAATTAACGTTAGATATATCTAAAACGGGGCTTAAGACACAAGACAATTGTTCATCTATGACAGTTCATAACGTTCGTCTTCCTGTAGCGCATGTTTAAGAAAAAGTCAGAGAGATGGACATTTTCTTTACCAACAGCAAACGTATAATTCTTATATTTCTATTTCAAACCTACATTAGCCATTTGTTTAAGGCAGTTTTAATGTAATGTAATAATACGTCACCAGGCTAGAGGGATCGAGAAATAAATGCTCACCATTTAAAACCATCAGATAAAGATATTGTTGTTATTTTAATATGACAGGAAAGGGAAACTCTCCGAGATTATGCGATACTGTTTTCCGACAGCTCTTCATAGAGGCTACAGTGTGTCTGGCTGGACATCTTGCAGAACTTTGTTATTGACCAACTTCCCCAGGCAGGCCCGGTTGAGGGGCCCGGGGCTCTTTACGTGAAAGGGGCCCTTTTTTAAACTCGGCGAAAACGCGACTGCTGTTCTTCTGTCAATGTGGCCGCGGCCCGCATTCGACATGCACTGGCACGCGGACAATCTAACTGCTTGAGTAGTTTATTCTATTTTTGAATTTTATTGCAGTTAAAAAATGCATTTGGAAAATCCACTACGGCATTTATTTTTTGTAGACTCAAGTGGTATCACTGGTATCCCCCCATAAAATGCCCCCCCCCTTAATCCGACCCTGCCCCCTGGATCGATTTTCCAGCAAGATGGGACAACGAAGTTATCTTAGCTTTTATGGAAGGAAGGTAAATGGGACTTGATCCTTGTCTTTTTAGAAGAAATACTGTAAATACATATACAGGGTGGGCCATTGAAAAGGTAACACGCCTGTTTTGAGACACTTAGACAAGTTTCTTTAAAAAACGCTCGTACACGTCGATTTTCTATTTTGGGGGACAACTTTTGATGTCAAATTTGAGTTTGTCAGGTCAACCCTCTAGCCCCAGCAACCCCTAACTCAAGAATTTAAATAGGAAAAAGGAGTCGAGCGACCCCTCATTTGAAATGTCTTTTAATTCTCTATTCGACAAATGAAAATTAGATTAACTAAGGTGGGGGTGCTGTTTAGGAAAAATCCTGAAACATGCCACCTTTTACCTTTTGAACGGCACATTTTGATGTCAAATTTGACTCTATCAGGTCAACCCCCAACAAAAACAAAAATTACGGTAAGGTGGTCGAGCGACCCCTCATTTGAAGCGTCTTTTAATTTTTCATTTTTAATTTTAATTTTTATGAATGAAAATTAGTTTTATTCAATTTTTTTTCACCCCCATGAATAGCACCCTCTAGATTAACTAAGGTGGAGGTGCTGTTTAGGAAAAATCCTGAAACACGCCACCTTTGACCTTTTGAACGGAACATTTAAGAATTTTTCCTAAACGACACCCTCACCTTAGTTAATCTAGAGGGTGCTTTCATGGGGGTGGAAAAAATTGAATAAAACTAATTTCGGTCATACTGTCGAATAGAGAATTAAAAGACGCTTCAAATGAGGGGTCACTCGACACCCTTTCTCTATTTAAATTCTTGAGTTGGGGGTTGCTGCGGTTAGGGGGTTGACCTGATAAGGTCAAATTTGACATCAAAATGTTCCGTTCAAAAGGTCTAAGGTGGTGTGTTTCAGGATTTTTCCTAAACAACACCCCCACTTTAGTTAATCTGGAGAGTGCTTTTCATCGGGGCGAAAAAAAAATTGAATAAAACTAATTTTCTTTGTACTGTCGAATAGAGAATTAAAAGACGCTTCAAATGAGGGGTCGCTCGACTCCCTTTCCCTATTTAAATTCTTGAGTTAGGGGTTGCTGGGGCTAGGGGGTTGACCTGATAAAGTCAAATTTGACATCAAAAGTTGTCCCCCAAAAATAGAAAATCGACGTGTCCGAGCGTTTTTTTAAGAAATTGGTCCAAGTGTCCCAAAACAGGCGTGTTACCTTTTCAATGGCACACCCTATATAAATTTGGACATCCTTTGTTTATATTATAATCGCAGTTTGCAGTGATTAAGAACCCGTTACTTTTCAAGTTAGTGATGTAAGGGTAGATGGTCCGCGTTCAAATATTTTTATATTCCGTTTGTTATTCCATTGTGTTGAACCATTGACTAAAGAGTTTATCAACGGTTGAACTCAACGGGTAGAAGCGTTGAGTATAACTTTTCACTCAACGGTAGAAGTACGTGATAGTTTCGTTATCGAAACGCATACGATGCGATGGTTGGAACAAGGAACCTTCCGCGACAAAAGCTTTTAATGGTTAATATTTTAAAACTGGAAGGATCGGTTCTTTCTTATCATTTAAGTAGGTACCTATAAAAGACGTTATTTCCAGATATAGAAAATTGCATTAAATATGCTTTGTGCATGGCCTGATCTGTCAAGTGTGAATATGTTTTGTTACATAACAATAACTAAACACATATTATTATTGTTATAAAGTTTTAATCTCCCATCAAATTAATTATCATAATCACGCTATTATATTGTATGATAATTTTAAAGCGAACAGTATCACTACTTTAAATTAATCATGTGCTAGTTCTTGATTCTGTCCTTTTAAATAATGTAGCCAATTTTGTTACTAAATTTAATTGTCTAATTTAGAACGAGACGCACACTTGCACAAAAATAATTAATATAAACACAAATGTGAACGATGGAAAAATAATTAGCTCATTTAAAAATTATAAAAATACACAAATTAGGAAAAAAGATCTGTGTTAATTGAATTCTCGCTATTGTTTTATTTCAATTGTGTTTAAAACGACATTATAGAATTCAATACAGTGAACCGTAAATACTGGGATGATTTTTGTGCCAACTTTCTCTCCTATTATCTATCTTAGTGTTTAGTAAACAAGGTACTGTTAAATAATCAATATATACCTACCTATGGTAATTAACGTAGGAATTTTCTCGAGATACAAAACACTTCTGTAAAAAAAAAATCGTAAAGAATTAATCGCCCCAATTAACAGGGAAAGATTGAGGTTACAGATTTGGTATTTTTTAGAATTTTGATTTCAACTCTCTCTTGTCACTATGCAAAAGTATTTTCATGTAGGTACCAAAATTTGATAGAATAATACACTTTTGCATAACTTGTTAGATACAATTGGGTTGACAATTTCTTTTCCTTTAAGGTCTAGTTATTTTAACATCTCGTGAAGGTAAACTGACATAATGAAATGTAATAATATTGCGATTACAGCTGACACATAAATCTTTTAACAATTTAACAATGCTCGTCAAATAAGGATGAACTACTGTGTGGTATTGCATTCAAATCCTCAACATCTTTAACCTTGGCGCATTTTAACTTGGCATACAATTCACGTATAGCATTTACAAGAAAACAATTCCAGTTATTGTTACATTTATGGTAATGCAAAATAGTTTTCTTATCAAAAAAATTATTTATGTCAAGGTAAAGAATGAACTATGAGAATTGCATTCAAACGTCATACACGTAATTTAGATAGTAGGTAGTTGATGAAAACTGAAACGAAACGGCAACAATTAAACAACATAATTAGGTGTGTTGTAATTTTATTATGTAAAGCGGAAAATTGCACACAAAAAAATAATATAAAGTAATAAAAACTTTACATAAATGCATTAAAATAATGACCGGCTTTTTGGTAATGTTGCCGCATCGTTAAATTTTGCTGAAATGTAAACAATGTTACTTTTATTAATAGATTGCAACGTAATTAGTGATTACAACAAATGGCCAGAAAATGTAATACTTTCTATTTTCCCCCCTGCCAATTAAACGGTTTGGTAATCAATGATTGGAAATTTAATTCTAATGGATCGTGGGACATGTTACATTTCTGACAATGCGATAATAAATGAAATTTAATGTTGCAGGATTAAACGCCCCAAATATTAGACGTATAAAAGATGAAGTTTTCATTATTAAACCATATACTTAAACATAACATTAAGCATAATACTTATTTATTTATCCAATAGGCCATTTTGAATACAATATATAATATTACAATCACACATTAAGAAGCAACTTAGAAAGTAAACACAATAAATTCCTGGTAAAAGGTAATTGTCAAGGGAACGTATTTAATTTTAGTAACATGAACTTTGCAGCAGGGCCGGCGTGAGGCACGTGCAAACGGTGCAATGCACCCGGGGCCCCGGCCCCCGTTTTATAGACCCCGCGCGCGTCATGATTTAACAATAAGTCGATAAATCTTAAACGTGTCGAAATCCGCTCAAGTAAATACCGACAAAAAGTTTTTCTTATATTGTAGTAAAAGTTTATAACATCTTGAATAAATTTAACCTACCCTTGACTGTCAAAACAGAAGTAATAAATAACCTGACCATTTATTTTTTGACTGAAAACGGGACATCGGTTTGCATTTGCAAAATGTACGGGTACGATTTAATCAAAATCTATATTACTATACATGGAAGCCGAAGGCAGGCACTTCGAACATTTATTAAACAAAGGTTGAATTTGCATAAACTGGTTTTATTAATTAGTAGAAGAAAAAATTAACCCTTGTTTTTATTTAAAAATTGAAGGGTTGTGTTTACCCTGTACCTAAAGGGTGAAACAATGTTGTCAAATGGCAGTAAAAGTACTAAAGAAAAAACAATTGCCCTTCCTTTCGTTTTTAAATGCCTCAAACTCATTTTCCATGTTTGCAATTTCAATTTTTTTGTTAAAAATAAAAAAACTAAAAAAAAGTAGTGCACTGAATTCAGAAAAGAAAGACCTGTCAAATGACGTATCACCAGGGGTTGGACAAATCCCGGATTACATTAATCCAAAATCCGGGATTTGGATTACGGATTGCAATCCATAATCCGGAATCCCTACAATCATAATTGACCACGTAATCCGTAATCCGTAATCCCGACAATCATATTATTCACCACGTAATCCGTAATCCAGCTTTTACTAAAATTGCGGATTTTGTGGATTACATTCACACATTCTACCAACACGAATAAAACAAGTGATGTTAAATTGGGAAATCATTTGAGCGTGGTTTTTGTCTCACTTTCCCCCCAGACCTGTTTAGTCAGAGCAGTGCAGTGGATTGAGCAAAGCAGAAATAAACAGTTGCATTTTTAGTGAATGCACCATACTCCATACTATACGTTAGTTGCGGTGCGTTAGACTAAATATAATAAAATGGCCACAGTTGTATAATGTATACAATTGTTTGATTATATTCACAGTATTTACTTTTTTGCTTCACCCAAGTCTATAATCTGTAACTAATTTAACATGACGCTAATTGTATTGCATTGTAATCCGTAATCCTTAATCCAACGCGAACCTAATTATGTGTGTAATCCGTAATCCAACATGAACCAAATTTATGTGTAATCCGTAATCCAACATGAACCAAATTTATGTGTACTCCGTAATCCGTAATCCAACATGAACCAAATTTATGTGTAATCCGTAATCCGTAATCCAAACGCTAAAATCTTGGGATTACCAACCCCTGCGTATCACTTACCCCATCATCCCTATTTAAATTATAGGGGTTGTTCTCACAGCGCTAAGGAATGAAATCATTTCATGTTGAAAATCATGACAAAAGTTGTCCCCTTTGATTTAAAAATTGACGTGTTTCTGCATTTTTTTAAATTATTTTAGTAGATTCAGGCAAAAATATTAGCACTCAGTCCGCCAATTTTCCGGGGTTTGTGAAAACGGGACAATTTTACGTCCCGGGGGTTTTCTCGGGGACACCGGGACGGAGTACCGAAAAATACTTTAAGTTTAAATTGTAATGTGGAAACATCACAATTGTACCTAAGTCTGGTTTACTTTGTGCCAGTATGTGTTAAGAACGACTGGTGGGTTTGGCTATGTTAGCAATAAAGTAGGAGGTTGGACGCGAACTAATACATCAAAAACCATTGACGCGTTTGTTCACCCAAAGCACGAAAAATCTATCTATGAATTTTTCTTTTCGATACTAACTTGTTTATCGTTTGATGTTTTTTATTATTTTAATGCCGCCAAGCACTATGTTAATTTTAAGAGTACATTTTTATTTTAAGTTCCAGTCTCGCATTTTTATTTTGCACCTGGCCTCTAATAAGCTAGCGCCGGCCCTGCTTTGGAGTTTAAATCACGAATGTTGATTGGTAATTTATTATATTATAATAACACATCACCGTAAAAGGGTTTCATTACTTATGTCTTCTAGTGAAATAGTCGTGATTTACGTTTTCACAAGCAAGTTTTTCCACGTGTTTTCATACAATTTCAACATCTGTAATATGTAAAATGATGGAAAAGTCAGTACATGTGCAAGATTTTCTTACTTGTAATGCAATCATAGCTACGTATTCGCTTCATATTTTTCAACAAACTTCAAAAAGTTGGTTACTAAATTCGTCCGGATTTCTGTGTGCCTGTGCGTTGGTCGATGTTACAGGGTTTAGAAAACTGGAAGTGGTGTCATCTTATAGGAAATTCTTTACTGATTCCAAATCTCTGGTAAATTTTTTGATCGGATCACCCGTTCCCCGTCGGGACGCCATTAAAGTCAAAATATACACCCTTGAATATCTCGAGAACGACACATCCAATTATAAAAAGAAAAAAAACACGTGCTCTTTTTTTTGAAACCTAACGTAAACATCACCCTCATTCCGTTGGGAGTGGGGTGGGGGTGAGTTTGGAAAACTTAAATCGGAACGCCTATTTTTTATTACACTTTTGGATTCTCCATAAAAACTGCTCTCAAATGGCAAATTTCACCCCTAACCGCAGTTTTGATCAGATTTGAAGTTGGTTGAAATTAGAATTCTATAAGAATTCGCACCTTTTGATACGTGTTTAAATTATTGTTTAGTTTTACGGTCGTCAACGTACTGGTTTTATCAGACGCAATTAAGGTTATATATATACTCCACATGTGCACAGTGGTAAATGTGTATACAGCCCGAAAAGTCATTACAGTAAAGTAAAAACAATAAAGACCCAATACAATGCCTTGTGGGACACCTAGGTTAACGGTGCATTCCACTGTGTGTACTCTTGCGAAGCACACGTATGTTTTCTCTTATAGATATACTTAGATATGAATGTACCATCTACCATGTCGCTACATTTTCTTCTTAGAATCAGTGTTATACATAGATAATTGGGTATTTTGTTAACTCCTATATAATAGGCAGATGAAGTTTCATCGAAATATTAGATAATATAGGTATAATACAGAATGAAAGCGTAAAAATGTGACGTCCTAATTAGTAATTTATTTTTAATTTCCTATTGATTGAAGGCCATAAGTACGGATTACATTCTAATTGCTAATTTACCAACAAATTTTGAATTAAATACGAACAATGAAAGGTGATCATTTTATTTATATGGTTTAAACCATTATCTTGTGCACATTTTCACATTCGTCCACGTTCCCATTTTTTTTCATAACTTGATGTCACCATAAATGTGCAAAAATTTATTTTTCAGGTAATAAAATTATTAGCTTTCAACATTTACAAAATTAATATTGGAATAATAGTATAATGTCAACGTATTGTTAAAATACTGCTTGAGTTTTACACTGTAAAACTGAAATTCCAACCTTTCCATTTTTAATTGTAACAATTGGACCAATTTTGTTTTTGATTTTTGAGCGTCAGAAGTGCACGTTTTGAGCTGCCCTTACGTCTTTACAATCAGAAAAAATGCACTATTAAAATATGTCAACTTTGCTTCATAACTTTAAAATACTAAGCAAAATTAAAAAACCAGTACGGTGACGTTATTCGGTACAAAGCTATCTACAAATTGTATTTCAACAATTTTTATCTATATAAAAATGAAAGCTTCCACAGTTGTTCATTTTAATTAAAAATTATTTATTTTGGGTTAAACTGTCTAGGTTTTTTATTGATTAAACAATCCAAACGTTTCGGACACCACTTAGTAGATCCAATAGAAGTTCACTAAATGGTTTAATAAACTTCTTCATTGGAATAAAACATTTCTTTAATCAATCTTTCTTGATTTGACAGTACCTACTTAACAAAGTTTTAATTTGACTAATTTGCCAGCAATTTTAAGATCTGATTTGTTTATTTTGAAGAGAGCAGTGCTGAAAGTAGAAGACATACGAATCCTGCGTGTTTTATTTGGTTGCCACTGAACTTTGTTTATGCTTACCTACACATATTTTTATTGGGATTGTCCGTACATCAAGTTTTATTGTCCATAGAGCAAGTGAGTATCATTAAAGTTTTAAAAACTCCATCACCTCCCTGTCACGCTACTTTAGAAAGAATATGATTAAAAAGTGCTGTCGATGTAGTATAATGAAGTGTTTGAGACCAAAGTGAGCTTATCTTCTTTTTAGTAAGTAAATTCAATTACTTATTGTAAATTTTCTCGAACTTGTAGATGGGAATATTAGCTTTTTCTGCGCTCCTGCGGATTAGTTTGCCTTTTAAGCGTTCTAGTCCCTGCAGCTACTTGGCATAGTTGATCTGTACGTATCTAGTTGCCAAGATGGAATATAACCCAATCTATTCATAAGTATAGGTACGCGTGATCAACCATCCTCTTTGTCAAGAGAGATTGACGAGTTTTTTAACCTTTATTTACCGTAGCGCTTTAGATAATTTTAAAAACTAAACAATTTAGTCGCTTTCATAGGTGTGGTGCGCGCTTCAGACACGAGGCTGTCCCGATTTTATTAAATCTGTTTGAAACGCTGTATAGTAGAACGCCGATTATCCGAATTAATTGGGACCAGGGTCGATTCGGATAATCGAAAATTCGGATAATCGGACATAGACTGGTAATAAAGAAAAACGAACTGTGAAAACCCGCGCGACGCAAAACATGTACATATGTAGTGTCTTGCCTCTAGCTTTCAACCATAACAATTGAAATACATCTGGACTCCAACGAGTTCCAACTTGTTACAACAAAACAAAACAAAAATTACATATGTACGTACTTGGTTTTAATTTTTTATATTACGCTTAGGACCGATTCGCATAATTGACGATTCGGTTAATCGGCGTTCTACTGTATATAAAAAAGCCAAATTAGTTCAGGTCTTCAAGGCCACTATACACATTGCAGCATTTTCTGTCATTACAGAACTACAGCTGACTGATTTTTCACGAAGATGTACAAATGCTCAAGAATCGTTAATCATTCGTAAATTCATCAATACGAATTCAAAAATTGATCACATATTGGTTCACCCTATTTTTCACCGCTTATATATACAGATAAGGTTTTACTTAATCCTGTGGCTCTATGTTGATGTTTTGATTTCATCTCCGAAAGAAAGTCATGCCGCCGCTATTGGGGAAAAATTAGGTCAACATTTTGAACTGCGGGATCTCGGCCCAGCGAAATACTGTTTGGGTATCGAGTTCGATGCAGATGATCGGTCCATTACGTTGTGTCAACGTGGATACGTGAGGGAACTCTTAAAGAAGTTTGGTATGACAGATTGCAAGGAAGTACCTACTCCTTTAGATCCTAGTATGAAGTTATGCGAACCAGAGGGAGACATCAGCGACGAGGAGAAAGCCTTACCTTACAGAGAACTGTTAGGTGGACTCAACTATCTGTCGGTGGCTACAAGACCCGATATATCATTCGCTTGTAGTTACCTGGGACAGTTCAATCATCGCTACAATCGATCTCACTGGAACGCAGCCAAAAGGGTGTTGAGATACCTGAAGGGAACACCGGACGTCGGGCTCCGTTATACCTCGGACAAAAGTTCCCAGCTGACCGGGTTCGTCGATGCGGACTGGGGCGGAGATCCAACCAACAGAAGATCCTCTACCGGCGCCTGCTTCATGCTGAGCGGAAGTCCTATTGCGTGGGATGCGAAAAAGCAAAGATCAGTAGCGCTGTCATCAAACGAGGCAGAGTATATGGGTTTCGCCGAAGCCGCCAAAGAAGCCATATACCTTCGCAAATTTTTGAATGAATTGGGATTACAGTACAGTTGCACAATGACAACCAAGGGGCCATATGTCTAGCGAAGAATCCTGTGCATCATAACCGGAGTAAACATATAGACATTCGCTACCATTTCATCAGGGAGTGTATACAAGAAGCGCGGATCATCCTGAATTATACACCTACAGACAAGATGCCTGCGGACATGCTTACGAAGGCACTGTTCCGACCCAAGCACCGAAGATGCATGGAAATCATGGGATTAGTCAATCGTCGTCCCGAGAGGGAGTGTTAGAAATGTACGTGTTGTCTACGTTACGGTCGTTACGACGGATAGTAGTACCTAAGTCGAGTTAGTGTGTGTCAAATTAATTCATTGTGTTATCGTTTTCTTTTGTAATCTTCTCGTTGTAAATATATCGTTCATAATTTAGTTTATAATTCACTGCCTCTCAAAATAAATTTAATTAGAAAAATGTAAATAACTCTGTAATCATTGATTTTAGGTATAGGAACATGGTATATCAATTTAAAGGAAATTTGTTTCTGCATCAAATAGGCGGATAGTTGAATAGGCATTCCATTTAAAAAAAGAGACTTTTTAAAGTTTTTCTTAAGTCTGGAAATAACGTCAAATAGATACGTAACCGCGGGCAATTTTTTATTATCCATTACAGACAATTGTGTCTCAATGTTTTGACATTGAGAACCTAAAATCCCATTTCCCTAACTTTTACCACTTTCGACTTTCAATTTTATTTCCTAAACACGATTTTGACATTTTTCAGTGAAAAATTTTTTTTTTCTCAACAATAAAAATTGATACGCCGATTATTTTAAGCATACTTACTAAACATTTTATGACACATCATAATGTGAAAAAAAATTGCCTGGTTTGTATTTAAAATAAAGAAGTTGATGGTCACTTCCGGTATTTCCGGAAGTGCTGCCATTTGGAAAATATTTTTATTTAATAGATTAAACACTCCATGTCGCATGTGCAAAATTTCAAATTTCTAGCTTTTACAGTTCTTGATATACTTCCAACCGACGGTCACCGTGAGACACCCTGTAGTTTGTTAATATATTAATTATTTATAAGCTTCGATCGAAGTGATGGAAATGGAAATTTTATCAAAGCTTATATCTTTTCATGAATTCTTTGTGTTATTATGTTTCCTGTTTTACGTATTGTATGTAACAAAGTTTACGAGTATATAATATTAAGCGAAATACATATAAAACATTATTTGAACTTGACCTAAATCAAACAAAAGGGTATGGACTACATTAGTAGGTTCCTTTATTCATTAAATCCGATATTAGGATAATTTAGTATCAAAATTGTAGATGCTACCATCCCCCTCAGTTCCTTATTTTAAATAAGAATTACCTAACGTCTTAGTATCCGTATGTTTCAATTTTATATTACCTGTAAGCTGTAAGTAAAGTCATTTTCACGAAAGATTATCCCTACGCCCAGTGACAAATTAGGTCTCAAAATATTGCTTACTATGCACAAGCATTAGTCTATGGCACAAGTTACATGATATTTAATCCATTTATTACAATTTTTAAGTAGCATATATGCTAAAAGAATTATGTTCATTAGTGGCTGCACAATTTCTTTTACATTCAGTTCTTGTAACAATTTCTTTCCAATGGATAACATGTGTAATTCCAAATTCTCACGAGGAAGTAAATTTATTAGTCTGTTCTATGTAACTTTAATTGAAATGTAAATGTTGACCTATGGACTGCTAGAATGTTCCAAAATCACTCACCACCAAGAACAGCTGTCTTTACATTATCACATCAGAGTCCAAGAGCATCCATGCTGTGTGGAGTTTAGCCTTTGGCGCATTTTTGACTAAGCCTTTTTAATGTGAGGGACCGTCTTGTTGAGTCATTAGATTTACAATTTGTACAAAAGTTGTACGCAGATTTTATCTTCCTAAATCTAAAGATCCTTAAGAATAAGAATAAAAAGGATCTTCAAGAAGAAGAATTACACGGAATTCTAAGTTGTTCCCACATATAAGGTAAAACTGGAATGGGTATCTAACGAACAGTATTAAATACTGAACAGTGAAAAAATATGGCTTCTACCTGTAATGGGTGTGATATTATAGTGCCCATCCTTGTGTCCTGAAAATTTTGTCGTTCCTTTACTACCGTAACATTTCTCATTTACGTTTTGTAGCGCAATTTTCTCTACCATTACCATTTTTCCTGTACTCGTCTTATCCTTTGGTTTTGATCAGGACAATGTTTCGGTTCCTAAAATTTTGGTAATAATTTGCCGTTTGTGATCCCTGGTTTGAACTCCCCAGTATGTATGGTATTTAACTCAATCTATTTATAAAATTTAACGAAGAGTATGTTGGTTATTTACGGTAACAATCTGTGAATTATTTATAAGATCGCGCACTATATCGTTGGGAATTGTAAACAAAAAATAATTCCATTAAAAAATAAGCCTAATTTAATATCATCATTTCCAAGTAATTTGATACAATCCAGTTGGAACAAATAATATTATATCATCGAAGACGGAAATAAAAAAATATTTGCACGTATAATTCGGTATAATTTTCTTTTCTTTTTCCAGATTACAGAAAGGAATCTTAAACAGTTACTGAGTAGAACGGAATGGCTTTCGATTATGGGAACTTCAAATAACGGTAAGTAATTGTTTCTTGCATTTTGTTCGGCTATATCAGACTGTAATGAAGATAATTTCACTTATACGAACAGACCAAGGACCTCCACGAACAATTTTAAATCCTTCGGTGCGTGTCATCTTCGGTCTATGTAAATCTAACTCGATTCAATCTCTTTGTTAACTTTTATTTTTTTACCGTTTCGTATTTCGTTTTTAAGTTAATTAATTCCTATTAAGCTTTGCATGAGCTATTTTATTTTGTATTACGGATGCTTTTGTACATGCGTGCGTGTAAAAAATGAAAGTAATGTTAGACATAATAACGAGGTAAGGCTAATGACGATAATAATATGCGCATTATTTGTTATTACACATAATTATATGTGGTGCGATATTTGCCAAATATTTATTTATTTCTTACTCAATATCACCTGAAATTATAGGTACCCTAAATTCGGTGTTATTTTGGATTCCGCTTTCATTTTCTGATCCATTGTCACGTGGATGGAGATCAAATTATTCAAATTCATTGCATAACTACTCAACTTTACATTTAGATTGACTTTCTTCAAATGAATTAGATACACGGGACCTGTATCATCTTGTCCATTTCACCGATTTTTATACAATTAATAGGCATAAGTATACTAGAAGTTGAACGTTTAAAACAGGATAATTTTGCGATTTGTATGCTATCAGAGTAAAAAGTTAGCCTTTAAATCTTTATTTGGCCGATTTTTATCAAACAAATTTTATCTGAAACACTATTTATTATTTATGTGTAAGTAATCGTAATTTCATCTTTTTTATTATTAATTTAAAAAAAATTTTGACGGCAGAAGGAGGCTATATACATATTTTGCGGAATAAAATGCCACCATGTTCGCGATGTTGAGGAGAATGGAAGCACTGTGAAACACGTATCCATGTATGTCTTTCACTTGCTAAACAACATATTTTAAACCACAAAAAACACCATTAGCTCACATGAATTTTTACAAAATATGTAAATAAATCTAAAGTTCTCTACTTTCTTAATATTATTACAAAGGAATTTGTTTGTTTACTGAAACAAGTGAAAAGTTTCGCTTTTTGGGCTGCGTACGTTATGGCTGTGGAGCCTAAACTACTAGGCCGATTTTCATGAAATTTAAAAGTAAGGCCTATAGTGGAGTGCCTGGAGAGTTTGACCTCGGAATCCAATTACTTTGAATGTATTAATGTAAGACCATCTGAATTATGTTTTATAGACAAAGTACTAAAATGTTTACCCATTTTTTTTTGTTGCTTCCATCCGCCATCTTGAATTTGAGGGTGAATTTTTGTTTATTGAATAACTCGTTTATTTTCAACTTTACACGAATAATAGTTATAACCAAAGTTGTTTGAAATTAAATTTTCTATAATGTCCCTTATCAATTTTTCCCTAGGATCGATATTTTTCGGTTAAGACCCGAAAATAGAGGGTGAATTTTTGTTTATTGAATGACTCGTTTATTTTCAATTTTACACGAAAAATAGTTATCACCAAAGTTGTTTGAAATTTAATTTCCTACAATTGTAGTCCTTATCAATTTTTTCCTAGGATTGATATGTTTCAATTAAGGTCCGAAAAGAGGTGCGGGTGATATTTTGTTTATACCATAGGTACTTACCTGACTATCATTTTTTAATTTAATTAGGCATTCCCTTAATTATTTAGTATTACACAATATTCAGAAACATAATTGTACTCACATGTACATAGAAAAATTTTTAGACAACGACAAGAACAAGGCAAGACTTATTGAAATTTGGAAAAAAGCTGTGCAGGATTCTGATGTTCAGCAGGCACCAGCAGACGCAGATTCTTTTATCATTGGAACGGCAATTCAAGCAGCCGCGAATTACGACGAAGTCACGATCATCGGCGAGGACATCGATCTCCTCGTGATACTGACTGCCTTAGGGTAGGTATCATTTGAAAAACGTTTCTTTTAAGAAACCCGGCAGAGAACGGACTCCGGAACAATTATATTCACCGGCAAGTTTTAAACATGAACAGTTTGATGTAAAGCATGTTTTATTCTTACATGCCTTCACCGGATGCGATATACGTCATCAATATTCAACGTAGAAAAATTGAAATTCTTTAACACTCTCAAAAACAATGACAATTTGGACACAGCTCTGAGCTTGTTCCGCGAGTCCAACATTCAAATTTTTTCCGTGTCAACCCATTTCTTGATCTAATTCGATTGGGCTACAGGTCGCTGCGCTGGTGAAATTATTAGAAGAAATCAAGTCTATTGTAATGAGAATTATTCAGCAGGTAACAAAATGTTTGAAGATCTTGATGAATACCTACATTTTAAATCACTGAGTTTTTTGAAATCTGAAATCATTTTAAACGATAACATAAGTAAGTATACGAGAAAAATTGTGTAGCAGCCTTTAACAGTAACGCTTCACAGCTTCTAAAAAAATTATAAATACGTATTCACACGTCTTTCCTTTATAGCCAATCGGAGGTTGAATAAAAATAACCCTCGTATGTGTAGCAGCCTTGGTTTTTGGAGGAGATCCATTGTTTATAAATGGATCAAAGGGGCGATTTACACTAAAGATATAATTGAAGGAATGGAAGAATGTTGTAATATATCTTTCAAAAAATCAACACAGTGATTGAACAGACGCTCGGTCGGATGGAAATTCGAGGAATTTTTCATACAACATTGTCCCTTTCCGGATACAGGTACAATTATGTCGATTGCAACAGCAATAACTGGAGATGAAAATATTAATTATTATAACGCGTTTGAAGAAGGATTGATGATAATGAAAAAAACTGAGGATCATAATTTAATATAACTTAAATGCTCCAATAAAGATAAAGTCAATTTTGTATTGGCAAAAAAGGCCAGATTAAATATAATGATGATATTGTTGCGGTTCATTCGTTGATGAACGGTTGAACCAACAATGATGGAACGGTATCCAGCTCCAGATAATTTACTGAAAATGTTATTTTCAAATTGTAAAAAAGGATGTGGAAATTCCTGTGGATGTCGGAAAAGCGCATCACCTATTATAAAATAAGTGAAGTGGAAGAAACTGCTGAAAACCAACAAATTTAATTTTAGTAAGTAAAATATTTAAATAATTTTTATAAACTTTTCTTTTAATTGAAATTAAAGTTTTTCACATTAATATTATCACGAAAAAAGTATATTCGTACAACGATTTCTGCTTAAAATTAAGTTATTAAACTTATAATGTATTAGATATGTATAATTAAATCTGTATTCATTTATTTATTTATTTATTTTATTATTAAATAAAAAGCAACAAATTTTAATGGGTAAACTTTGTAATATACCTTATTAATAATACAATCCAACAGGTTTTATAATAATTCGTTCAAAGTAATTGGATTCCGAGCTTTTTATATTTCAGGTGCTTACGACACTCCACTAGGTAAAACAAATCAAAATCGCTCCAAAGGGGTCCAAACTAGGGGCCTTATTTTGGGAGCAAACATTCAAATTTTAACCCAAACTAATTTCCCTTGGTGAAAAGTTAGTAGACATGGTAACAAGTAAAACGCCGTTTTTCGTTTGTTTCTAAATTCAAAATGGCGGCCAATATAGCAATTCTCCAAGTTTTTACTTTTTAGGGTGTAGCTCAAGAACCGTTTAACTTAATTAAAATTTTCAAAATTGGAAATTCTAACCATAGGATGACCAGAACCTTTACTTATAATTGATAAAGAACAAAAATTTAACGTGGATAATTTAATGTTGCCCTAAATTGGTCAAAAATTAAAAATCGATTTTCTCAAAATGTTATACCTACATATGGTTCATGAAAAACTATTGGCACTACATTTATTTCTTTATTTATCATAGGGGAGGGGGATGAATGTTTGAAGTTGAAAATTTTATATCTTCGTAACTTTTTTGCTAATAAAGATGAAGAAATGAAATTGTACAGTGAAGTAGAGGACATACGACTCTTAATCGAGTATAATAAGTACATCAATTTCCTTTCGGCCTAGCCGGAAATGAACAAAATATTAAAAATATTTATGACATACCCTGTATATTATTTCAGGAGAAAATGAGAAATCGTTTTCTGATTACAACTATACCTACTACACATTATATATTTCTTTTTTTTCTATCCGGAAATTAAAAAAATATTTACGACATACCCTGTATATTATTTCAGGAGAAAATCAGAAATTGTTTTCTGATTACAACTATACAGACTATATATTAATATTTTTATTTTTTTGAGTTATTGCGCAAAAATTATCTTATTTTGAGTTCTTATGCAAAAAACTATTTTATTTAATACGTCATTGTAGTAAACACGGGAAAGTTGTGTGCCAGTTTACTGGTCATTTAATTATATTTGCAACACTTCCACTAAATGGTGTTCAATCCCATGGCTTTAATACATGTAATGAACTTAGCTCGCGGTAATGCCTTTGTAGGCGCATCCGCTACCATTTCTTCTGTAGAAACAAAATCCGTTTTCATTTTTCCATCCAAAACCATATTCCGGACGAAATGATGCCTTACATCGATGTGTTTCGTACGACCATGAAATGCCGTATTGGATGCTAAACTAATCGCACTTTTGCGGTATACGGTATACGTATTCTTTGAACAATTGTTAAGCAAAAAGTATTCTGTGGAATTTTTCCCAATTCCTAACCTCCGATGAGAAGTTGGCATACTCGCATGGGTCATTCATAACAACAGTTAAACCCAATGAACTGTATACTATATACAGGGTGACCCAGGGCTGTGTGATTGGTTAATAACTTTTTTGCTATTCAAGATATCGACATGCGGTTTTCACCGCCAAGTAAGTACACTTATACTGCACATTATAAAAATATTTTGATTATATACAGAATGTTCCTATACAGGGTGGTAAACCAAAGTTAGGTTTTTTTAAATGGAACACCCTGTATATTTCTATATTATTAGTTTTTACATGAAAAAATAATAGCACTTTGTATAGGTCCCTATGGGCCTAGCTCTCTCCGTTTCGGCGTTATTTAACGTTTTGTTCGAAAAAGACTCATATTTGACGGATCACTGTCCAGTAGGCCATAGATGTTTTTCGAAAAACTTGCCACAGAAAATTTTAGAATAACTTGGAATTTTAATAAATAGTCGACTTTTGGTCCATGTATGCACACACTATACAGGGTGTGCTGAAACGTAAAAAGTCGAATAACTCTTTTTTTATAAATGGAACACCCTGTATTTCTGTTCACGAGTCGATTAAGTTTTTTATAAGCTTTACACTGATATGAAATTTGTATGGTCAATTCTGAATGGTTACTTAGATTTTCCGGAAAAACTATTGTAATTATGAAGAAGTTGTTGATTTTTGCAAGTAGGCTGCTGTCAGCGACTATTTAGATGCTAATGTGATAATCTACTAATCTACATTGTTACTGTTGCACATTTTTGCTCGACACTAAAATGAATTTCACACATCAAGAATTAATCAATATGGTTTACTGTACAAGGACGTCGCCAGAAAATTTTCCCGGGGGGGGGGGGGGGGA
Source organism: Pyrocoelia pectoralis (assembly GCA_036250285.1). NCBI lineage: Eukaryota > Metazoa > Arthropoda > Insecta > Coleoptera > Lampyridae > Pyrocoelia > Pyrocoelia pectoralis. The sequence continues at coordinate 81,982,282 of CM070075.1, forward strand.
GCACTATTGGGAGTATGGCCCCCTGGCCCCCCTTGGCGGCACCCTTGTTACTGTATTGGTGAAGCATATCACTTGCGATATTCACTGACAGCAGCCTACTTGCAAAAATCAACAACTTCTTCATAATTACAATAGTTTTTCCGGAAAATCTCAGTAACTATTCACAATTGACCATACAAATTGCATATCAGTGGAAAGCTTATAAAAAACTTAATCGACTCGTGAACAGAAATACAGGGTGTTCCATTTATAAAAAAAGAGTTATTCGATTTTTTGCGTTTCAGCACACCCTGTATAGTGTGTGCATACATGGACCAAAAGTCGACTATTTATTAAAATTCCAAGTTATTCTAAAATTTTCCATCCATCAAATATGAGCCTTTTTTTCGAACAAAACGTTGAATAACGCTGAAACGGAGAGAGCTAGACCCATAGTGACCTATACAAAGTGCCATTATTTTTTCATGTAAAAACTAATAATGTAGAAATATACAGGGTGTTCCATTTAAAAAAACATAACTTTGGTGTACCACGCTGTATAGGAACATTCTGTATATAATCAAAATAATTTTATAATGTGCAGTATAAGTGTGCTTACTTGGCGCTGAAAACAGCATGTCGATATCTTGAATAGCAAAAAGTTATGGACCAATCACACAGCCCTGGGTCACCCTGTACAGTTCATTGATTAAACCTGACTGACTTAACTCGCATAACATCGCACTGTAAAAATCGTAAGAGCATTTTTGGTTGCCTAGCAAGTAGGTACCACATTAAACTGGGAAAATGTGTGTTATTTTCACACTACGGGCGTGTTATAACGAGTTTTCGCACAGAAAATTTTCCAACTGATGGATAGGTAGAAACACTGGCCGCTCAGATCATCAGATCTCACACATTTGGACTTCTATCTGTGGAGCAATGTTTAGTCGTTAGTGTACAGGCGGAGTAAACCATCTTCAAGAGAAGAATTGATTTGATAATTTTAAGATTTACACACTATTATCCATGAGAGGATGCATATGGTGACCGTGTATGAAAAAAAACTTGCCCTATTTCCAAGTAAAAACCTCCAACTTTGGACAACCTTTGCAAGCACAACATAAAGTACCTACTGTGATTTGAATTGCCCTTATCAAGGTTTCGGCTTATACAATGTCGTTATCGAACACCCAAATACAGCCTTTGTGGCTTTTGAATGGAATTTTCTTCCCATTTTTAGCAACTTCGCTTTTCCAGTTACTAGCAGAGTGTTACCGCTTGTGAAGACAACCATACAAATGTTTCAAAAGACATAGCAGTTTGCGTCTATGGAGTGCTTGCAAAAATGTGTAAAGTATTGAGGTGTATACAGATTACCATTATGTAATATATCTCACAGGTTTACGGTGATGGGAATAGTATATTATTTAAGAAGCATGTAATGATAGCTATTACTCATGAAGATGAAGTTTGCCACGTGAGTCGAAGACGAGTGTGGTAATTCATCTGAGGGAAATTGCCACATGGAATTATTTTTCATTAAAGACGGTGCTGTAGTTCATAAAAGTTTGGTACTAATGAATATCATTTATGATGCTGGGTGTGAACATTATCATTCTCGTATTTAGTAAATTTATTTCAATTTGGGCCACTTTATCGATAGGTACTATAACTATATCCAAAACACGGTCGGCAGAGTTGTATTACATCACCTGTGTTCTTTATAAAAAGTTTCATCCTTGTAGAAAAATTCCCTAAAGAATAGCTCTTAACGCACTGACGAATGTATATGCAAACAATAGCACAGTCAGTTTAATGTTTAAAACTTTGGCCGAAAATTTTGTTAATCATCTTAGGAAGCAAAGGGTTAAGCGGGTTATAAAAAGAATTTGAAACCTTACAGAATAATCAAATTTAGATATTTCTCATCGTGACAATGCATTGGGTTGTTTCCCAATAGAAACTCGTTATATAAATTTTGGACATCACTGAGCAAAAACTATGACCGTAATAGTGAAAACTTAAAAATTCCTTCTTGTTCTTGGTCATCAAAGCAATAATTTTGGCAATAAATCCGGACAAAGTGTCAAGCCAAAATATGATAGGCAGTTGTTAAAACAGCTCTTCAGGATAATGCATGGGGGCGCGCCCCCTTTAAGTTTAATTTATTTATTCCGCTCACTGTGAAATGTACTACGTTTCAATGAGCGGTCTTAAAAATGGACAATAATTGCGGTCTGATCAGTGAGCGTAGGTAAATAGTACCATTGAATAATGGTTATTCAATGATAGTACCTATTAGGTCGCGTTTCTTTGCCCTAAGGCGGGTAGCACTGGTAGAAGTAAGTCAATACAAAAAAACTAGCTATATTTCAACATTTTGTTTATTTTGCATTAAAAGTAACATAATTAAATCGACATTCTAACAATTACTAAAACTAACATTAGAACTAAAGGAATATGTTTTCCACTGTTGGAGGTGGTAAGTATGAAGCATGTAGGTATAGTTTGATAACATAATCTGTTTCACTGATTGACGATTGTTCAGAGTTTCGGTTCCTTGTCATGGCGGATGTTCTCCCACAAGAATTTTGTTACCAGTTTTGATTTCAATTCCACAAAATCTTGTAGCAAAATTCAAATCCTTGAACATACCTTAATCGTTTAATAATTTTCACCGATCCGTCTATAATAAATATGTCTAAACGCTCCCTTTTGGGGGTCGTATTTTTTCAGAAATACAATTAGTTGATAGAACTAGTCTCTACTACTAACAGAAATGCTGCTACCATAAAGAGATTTAGGATAAGGACATTACCATACTTTGGGATCAAATTTCCTGCATTTCCATTGCAAAAATTAGAATTGTTTAACAATTTTGGATAGACCTACACTTACACCGACTGGCTGATAATAATAATGTTAATGTTAATTGTTCAAAGTTAAAGGAGCCGTTTCTGAAATTATTATTTGAGAGAAAATTTGGATTAATCTGTTAGGATTACAAAAAAATGAAAAAGTCACTGTATACTAAAAGACAAATGTGATTCTTGCGTTTTGTGCCAACTTATTGAATTATTTAAGCAAACGTCCCGGATATCCTACCGACCCTCGGATCCGCAATTGGTTGAGAATATTAAACTCAGCATGGCAGTCGGAGCAATGCTTAATTGCTTATTCCTTACCTTACGAAGGGCTAATTACTTCCCTAGACAAGTTGGCTTAAATTTTTGTAAAAAGGCCCAATCTGTGCGTTTTTCAAAAATGTTCTTCCCTTCTAATTCGAAGCTTTAAGAGTTGGATACATGTTGCACATTATTATTAAATGACAACCAACAGTGAACAGACACGTTGCACATCACATTTACATTACAATAAGCGAAACTACGTGACTTGAATTAATCTTAAGCAAAATTCTTTGTTTATCCCAATTTACTTAATAACCGCGTGTGAACCGAAGACATCATTAATTCTAAGAAAACAGTTTCATTGAGCACCATTAAGTAAATGTCACTTTTTTGTAGATTATACTGCACGCAATTTATGTAACAATATAACATTTTTAACACTTAACAACAATCCCGAGTTAAAGAAAGTTGGCACCTTTTTTTGTAATACAGTTTTATGAAACTAGACCAGACAGCAGCGGTTGTAATGGTCCAAATAACAAGGAGGAGGTTACCATAAATCGTTTCCTCGCAAACTGAAAGTGGAATTTTACGAATTTTTCAAATTTTGTAATTACGCCAAATTGCAAATTTTGAACGAAAACGATTAGGTAGGCACGCGTTGGATCTTGGTTTATCGCAATGAACTTTAAAGGAAGAGGAAACATGCTAGTAATTTTCCGCAGTTTAACAAACAAAAATTATGGCCATTTAACGAAAACGAAATGATTTATTCCAGTTAAAGTTCTACAGAAATTACCGGAAACAATAAGCGTGTATCGTGAAAATCTGCACTTCCCACTTTTAAGGCCACAAATTCATTTAAATTCATCTCATTACAGGTCACGGACAAATCCTTCCATAGCGATTAATAAAAAAACACAAAGATCTAATTAAATGACGTTATTTTTGTCGTTTGTACAGAGATTTAATTTAACACAGAGTTAGCGTAACTATTATTTCGCACGCCCTTGTATAACGATTATCCTAACAAAGTTGTTACTTCCTGAAAATGAAAAGGGGAGTTATAATTAAGGAAATTATCGTACTTACTTCCTATTACGTAACGAAATTACTAAATTTAAACTGAATAGATTAAATGATAGAAACCGAGAGGAACATCTTACAGTTTTACATACTTAAATTTGACGATATTTCCAACGACAAAATGAAGGAAATTTTTTGCACATTAGGTTTACCGAAAAATAAGTTCAGCGCCAATAATTAATAATTAATTTCACCATTCAGTTGTTATTATAATATTTAAAAAAATGATTCTGCACTCTTAATAACGGAGTCCGTTGACGATCTGCTATGTATGTTCACAACGAATCTAGAAAAAGAACCCCTGGTAAAGAAAACTCCGGTAAAAAATCCCCGGAAAAAACACCCGCAGGAAGAAAACCCAGAATCAAACCCCTGTGTTTTTTGGTATCCTCTACCGAGTAGACCAGTAATTTTATAATTACGATCATCCGAACGTAACTGCAGCATATAATCACGCTCAACACGTAGAAGAAATCAGGGCTACGAAATGTGTCCAAGAAATGAAGCAAAGGGCTAAAGACACCTTAGCGAAAGTGCTTCAAATGTATGCCAAAGGGCTAGCAACAATCGACAATGGAGTTCGTGCGGTAATGCCAGGTGAAGATGCATTACGAAAAACTCTCAGTGTTATAAAAGTCCTAATATGAGAGATCCACAGACATTAGAAGAACTGCTAACTGAAGGTGCGTTCAGTTTGTTAAATTTCGTTTGGTTTGTTATAAATTAATGCTTATATTTTTTCAGCTGATTAGTGTACTACCGGAGAACCGACTCCTGAAAGGTTCCTGTTTCAGGGACACTGGACCAGAATCCGAAGAACGGGTCATAGTTTTTGCAATAGACGACTTTGTTGGCTATCTTTCGGAATCGTCAACTTGGTTTATTGATGGAAATTATTCACTTGCACCACCCCTATTCATGACTCGATAAATCTACGAAACAATGTTTCAAATACTTCATCGGAATTACGAACAACGAAACTTGTATCTTGATCCGACATATGTCCATATGGATTCCGAGAAGCCTGCTATCCAAGCAGTACAGTCTTTGCACAGCATGTGGAGATCAGGGGGTGTTTTTATCATCTTGCGCAAAGCACCCACAGGAAAGTCCAAAAACTCGGCCTGGAATGTTGAAACAGGGAGATCTCAATATTTTCAAAATTCTGTGGTATGTTCGACGGACTGGCTTTTCTGCCCAGAGAAAATATTGCGGAAGGTATGGGGTACTTATTTGCAAGAAAATATTCCTCAAGGAGCAGAAGATCTGCTAGTTTACATTAACCATACATAAATGTATTCAGAGCATACAGAAAGATAGGTGGGGGTAACAACAATGCTCCAGTACGGTTGCGAAATATTCCGCCAATTTTTCCACCTGAGACATGGAACGTCCACCATATTACCTTACAAGATGGAGAAAGAACAAATAACCACATCGAGGGGTGGAATCACCGATTCGTTAATTTAGTGGGCCAAACTTATTCCGTGGTGTGGGTTTTAATTATTAAAATGCGTCAAGAGGTAGCTGCGGACAAAAAAATTGCAGCAACAACATTTAGGCCGAATAATTCCCAAAAAGAAGAAACCGAAACATGTACTGGTCTAAAGTCGACTTAAAAATATCTGCCAAGCGTATTCTTGATCAATTTCTTAGAGGCTATTAATAAGTCACAACATTAAGTATCTAGATTTAATTAGTATTAATGGTAGTATTGTTGTGTTTTATACATTATAGTTCATAACAATTCTTTTGATGGTGATTTGTAAATAGTTTGCTAATAGAATATTTCAACTAAGTACTATTTTTATTTCAGTCTTAGTAAACAATCGGGAACTGAATTCTGGCATGGTTGTTTGCATTGCGGCGATTTTTATTCCGGGTTTTTTTCCTGGGGGATTTTCCGGGGGTTTCTTTGCCGGGGTTTTTTTCCAGGGGTTTTTTTCCGACACCGGTTCAGAACCATCGCAAGAAATACACTATATTAATGTCAACAACAAAACCAAAGTCAATGACGATATAAAATGAACCAGTAGTAAGTGTAAGTAATGTCTTTCGAGATAGCCCTGTGGAAAAACGTGCCAGGCTACGAGATGGTCCTCTAATGGCCTCTCTCGCGTGCTGGCAGTCTAACATCAAGTTCCACCTAGCCTTGTGCTGACCTTAGGTGTCTTGAGTTATTAAGTTGTTTACAGTTGATACTGTAAGTGAGAGAGCAGACTCTGGACCATAAAACACCTGTTTTGAGGCCAGTCGAGCTAACTCGTTTCCTTTCGTTCCGGCATGCCCCTTAACCCATACGAGCTCGAGGGTGTTGCTTCTTGCTACTTGCTCTAGTGCGTGGTGACATTCAGAAACCAACCTAGAGCTAATTTTACGTTGACCAAGTGCCTGCAGGGCAGCTCTGCTATCACAGTAAGTAATGAGACTTGAGTTATTTTCTGAACATTCTGCTCGATCACTGCAGAGGGAGATTTTTTTAGGGGGACGGCAAGCACAGATTATAATATGCTTTCATTTTTTTCTTTTCTGCATTGAGGTATGTCTTCATGGGGAACCAATAATAAAGAGAAACGTTTATCCATTTGTTTACTTAGGTAAAACCGTAGATTTGTGCAGAAACACACTCAAATCACATTTTCGAATTATAAAATGCCAATGGGCGAAAAGGAACATTTAAAGATTAGAACACAATTCGATAGTGAATAGTTTTAAAATAAACTTAGCTAGGATTTCAAATATCTGCGTTTATTCAAATTTCAAATATCAAAATGCGCAGGAAGTAAATAATGGAATTACTAATGCAAGATTATCATATAATTTTACGATTTTTAAGTCATTTATTACTTTTCCTACACAAAAAAGCACCTTGTGCATAAATGCGAAAACATTACATAAGGCAATTAACAAAAACCACGCCAATTATACTGTATCATGATCTAGGAAACGCTCGAATCGGGACTATAACATGTAATTATCTATTCCATCCTCGTTAGCGTCGGTATTATATAATTTAATTAACATACGTCGACCTTTCCATTATTTAAAATTATTTTTGTGTAAGAAATGTAACAATGCAACATTTTTTGAATAATTAGATAAGATGGTAGAACGGCATGTGACAATAGAACAAGTAGGTAGCAAGTTATATGCAAATAAAATGAGAAAAATATGACTGGCAACGTATTTTACTATAGCCGATAATTTAAATTGGCTGAAAGGGGAATGAAAATATTGAAGACCGATTTGCACGTAAACTTACCTACAAAAACTGAAACGTTATCAGTTATGGATAACGGATAATACAAAAATCCCAATTAAGCACAACAAATAACTATAGAAACCAAACAGATATTCAAAATAAGCACAACAAAATAAGTACACAAAAGAGCACAACAGATACTTAACAAAATAAGTACACAGAAAGAGCACAACAGATAACCCTAGCACAACAGATATTCAAAAATAGCACAACAGATAAACGGGGCACAACAGAAAACAAAATAAGTACGCAAGAACAGCACAGCTGTTGTGCACCGGTTGACTGTTGTGCTCTTTTTGAATATCTGTTGTGCACCGGTTATCTGTTGTGTTCTGTTTGTGCACTTATTTTGTTATCTGTTGTGTCCTGAATATCTGTTGTGATAATCAGAAAAATTGAAGAAATTTTTTATTCGAAAAAAGTGCAGAATGTGTTAGTTTACTTCATAAAAGGTAGTTTAAAGTAGAAAAAGTGTACCAAGTCCACCTATAAGTGTCTCGTTTGTACGATAATGGGGGAAAGGGCTCTGCGAAGGGACCCTCTATTTGGACCTTTAAAGAGCGATATCGCCGAAACGGTTCGACTTAGAATGGAACGGATTGGAATTATTTAATTGGCGTCTAATGATCTAAAAGAAACAGTCGTTACTTGGTCGAATTTCGAGAGTTCGTTTTTTCGCAAAAAGTGAAGAAATTTTTTATTCGAAAAAGGTGCAGAATATGTTAGTTTACTTCATAAAAGACAGTTTAAAGTAGAAAAAGTGTACCAAGTCCACCTATAAGTGTCTCGTTTGTACGATAATGGGGGAAAGGGCTCTGCGAAGGGACCCTCTATTTGGATCTTTAACGAGCGATATCGCCGAAACGGTTCGACTTAGAATGGAACGGATTGGAATTATTTAATTGGCGTCTAATGATCTAAAAGAAACAGTCGTTACTTGGTCGAATTTCGAGAGTTTGTTTTTTAGCCAGAAAAACTCAAACCTTGCTTTTTTGGGCAAAAAGTGAAGAAATTTTTTATTCGAAAAAGGTGCAGAATATGTTAGTTTACCTCATAAAAGACAGTTTAAAGTAGAAAAAGTGTACCAAGTCCACCTATAAGTGTCTCGTTTGTACGATAATGGGGGAAAGGGCTCTGCGAAGGGACCCTCTATTTGGATCTTTAACGAGCGATATCGCCGAAACGGTTCGACTTAGAATGGAACGGATTGGAATTATTTAATTGGCGTCTAATGATCTAAAAGAAACAGTCGTTACTTGGTCGAATTTCGAGAGTTCGTTTTTTAGCCAGAAAAAACTCAAAGGGGTTAACCTTGCTTTTTTGGCCAAAAAGTGAAGAAATTTTTTATTCGAAAAAGGTGCAGAATATGTTAGTTTATTCCATAAAAGACAGTTTAAAGTAGAAAAAGTGTACCAAGTCCACCTATAAGTGTCTCGTTTGTACGATAATGGGGGAAAGGGCTCTGCGAAGGGACCCTCTATTTGGATCTTTAACGAGCGATATCGCCGAAACGGTTCGACTTAGAATGGAACGGATTGGAATTATTTAATTGGCGTCTAATGATCTAAAAGAAACAGTCGTTACTTGGTCGAATTTCGAGAGTTCGTTTTTTCGCCAGAAAAAACTCAAAGGGGTTAACCTTGCTTTTTTGGGCAAAAAGTGAAGAAATTTTTTATTCGAAAAAGGTGCAGAATATGTTAGTTTACTTCATAAAAGACAGTTTAAAGTAGAAAAAATGTACCAAGTCCACCTATAAGTGTCTCGTTTGTACGATAATGGGGGAAAGGGCTCTGCGAAGGGACCCTCTATTTGGATCTTTAACGAGCGATATCGCCGAAACGGTTCGACTTAGAATGGAACGGATTGGAATTATTTAATTGGCGTCTAATGATCTAAAAGAAACAGTCGTTACTTGGTCGAATTTCGAGAGTTTGTTTTTTAGCCAGAAAAAACTCAAACCTTGCTTTTTTGGGCAAAAAGTGAAGAAATTTTTTATTCGAAAAAGGTGCAGAATATGTTAGTTTACCTCATAAAAGACAGTTTAAAGTAGAAAAAGTGTACCAAGTCCACCTATAAGTGTCTCGTTTGTACGATAATGGGGGAAAGGGCTCTGCGAAGGGACCCTCTATTTGGATCTTTAACGAGCGATATCGCCGAAACGGTTCGACTTAGAATGGAACGGATTGGAATTATTTAATTGGCGTCTAATGATCTAAAAGAAACAGTCGTTACTTGGTCGAATTTCGAGAGTTCGTTTTTTAGCCAGAAAAAACTCAAAGGGGTTAACCTTGCTTTTTTGGCCAAAAAGTGAAGAAATTTTTTATTCGAAAAAGGTGCAGAATATGTTAGTTTACTCCATAAAAGACAGTTTAAAGTAGAAAAAGTGTACCAAGTCCACCTATAAGTGTCTCGTTTGTACGATAATGGGGGAAAGGGCTCTGCGAAGGGACCCTCTATTTGGATCTTTAAAGAGCGATATCTCCGAAACGGTTCGACTTAGAATGGAACGGATTGGAATTATTTAATTGGCGTCTAATGATCTAAAAGAAACAGTCGTTACTTGGTCGAATTTCGAGAGTTCGTTTTTTAGCCAGAAAAAACTCAAAGGGGTTAACCTTGCTTTTTTGGCCAAAAAGTGAAGAAATTTTTTATTCGAAAAAGGTGCAGAATATGTTAGTTTACTTCATAAAAGACAGTTTAAAGTAGAAAAAGTGTACCAAGTCCACCTATAAGTGTCTCGTTTGTACGATAATGGGGGAAAGGGCTCTGCGAAGGGACCCTCTATTTGGATCTTTAACGAGCGATATCGCCGAAACGGTTCGACTTAGAATGGAACGGATTGGAATTATTTAATTGGCGTCTAATGATCTAAAAGAAACAGTCGTTACTTGGTCGAATTTCGAGAGTTCGTTTTTTAGCCAGAAAAAACTCAAAGGGGTTAACCTTGCTTTTTTGGCCAAAAAGAGAAGAAATTTTTTATTCGAAAAAGCGCAGAATATGTTACTTTACTCCATAAAAGACAGTTTAAAGTAGAAAAAGTGTACCAAGTCCACCTATAAGTGTCTCATTTGTACGATAATGGATGAAAGGGCTCTGCGAAGGGACCCTCTATTTGGATCTTTAAAGAGCGATTTCTCCGAAATGGTTCGACTTAGAATGGAACGGATTGGAATTATTTAATTGGCGTCTAATGATCTAAAAGAAACAGTCGTTACTTGGTCGAATTTCGAGAGTTCGTTTTTTAGCCAGAAAAAACTCAAAGGGGTTAACCTTGCTTTTTTGGCCAAAAAGAGAAGAAATTTTTTATTCGAAAAAAGCGCAGAATATGTTACTTTACTCCATAAAAGACAGTTTAAAGTAGAAAAAGTGTACCAAGTCCACCTATAAGTGTCTCATTTGTACGATAATGGATGAAAGGGCTCTGCGAAGGGACCCTCTATTTGGATCTTTAAAGAGCGATTTCTCCGAAATGGTTCGACTTAGAATGGAACGGATTGGAATTATTTAATTGGCGTCTAATGATCTAAAAGAAACAGTCGTTACTTGGTCGAATTTCGAGAGTTCGTTTTTTAGCCAGAAAAAACTCAAAGGGGTTAACCTTGCTTTTTTGGCCAAAAAGAGAAGACATTTTTTATTCGAAAAAAGTGCAGAATATGTTACTTTACTCCATAAAAGACAGTTTAAAGTAGAAAAAGTGTACCAAGTCCACCTATAAGTGTCTCGTTTGTACGATAATGGGGGAAAGGGCTCTGCGAAGGGGCCCTCTATTTGGATCTTTAAAGAGCGATATCTCCGAAACGGTTCGACTTAGAATGGAACGGATTGGAATTATTTAATTGGCGTCTAATGATCTAAAAGAAACAGTCGTTACTTGGTCGAATTTCGAGAGTTCGTTTTTTAGCCAGAAAAAAACTCAAAACCGAAACGGTTCGACTTTGAATGGAACTATTTGTAATTATTTAATTGTCGTCTAATGATCTATAACGAACGAAATTGATTTGGTGGAATTTCGAGAGTTGTATTTTTATCGAGAAAATATTCCAAGTGGGTTTTCTTGCTTTTTTGGCAAAAAAAATGAAGAAATTGTTTGTCCGAAAATAGTGTAGAATAGGTATGTTAACTTACTTCAAACGACGCAGCTTGTTCAAAATTTGGACAAATGGTTGTTACCAGTGCAGCGTTACTTTTTACGGTATAAGCCTATAAGGGGGAAAATCAAAAAGTCACGGACTTAGGGTCCAGCCTTGTGATAGATTCTAAAGTATAAATGAGCATGATTTGTGCAAGACACGGCTTACCTACTTCCTACCTATTCATGAAAATTATATAACACCCTTAAAGTTTAAAGTAATTCTGACCATTAGCACTGTATCGCCGTGTAATTAAGGACAAGTTCGCGCCAGTGTCTGATATAATATTAATCTCATTTTAACGTTAACATAATTTTAAGCAGTTTAATTGAGTTATTTCGAAAAAATTATTGTACCGTATTTCGTTTTACTCATTGGTATGTTACACAGTTGCGTCCACTTTGATTCAGATTAGTGTAATTAGTCCATTTATTCCTATTACGTAAATAAAATTAGGAAATAGTACTTACCCACCGTTCTCTGAAAGATTATCCAACTATACCACCAATTAAGATAGCGTTTCTTTCTTCAATGACAAGTGTGGATATAATTGCGGGTTACGCTTCTTACACCAATTAGCAATCTTGAAAATTGGAAGACATTATGAGACACTAAATTACATACTCAAACTGAAACTGACCATCCAATAAACGTAACAAATCTGTCATCTTAAATGCATTATACATAACAATATCTGTAGCTTGATTAATTGGGCTCATTTATTTGTTTCAGAATATTCTATCACATATCCATCATATCACACTCCTCGAATTCGACGGTCAACGAAACGAAACGAATCAAACAAACAGCACTTAGTATTGGAAGCACCTACCTGGAAGAGCACATTTGATTTGCAACTAACGCCCAGCCCTACATTGCTGGCACCCAGTTTCGCAATTTTTGAAACATTTTTTAATAATTCTCAAATTATACCTTATAACAAAGACGATCTCTCATGTCACTACAGATCAGAAAAGGCTGCCTTAAGTTTATGTGGAACCATTGTAAGTATTATCGTTAGTTATCCTCTCCATTTCCCCAGCAAGCCATTCCATTTTAGAGAGGAATCGTACATTTAGATGGAAATCATTATTACACAATTCACCCACTGCCTGCTAGATTCGCTCAGAATAATTCGGTACCTCACATACTAATTCGTAAGAATGTTAAACATACCAAAGCTTCCAAACAAGATTGTGCATATGATTCTATAAATCCATCTGCTGTTAACGTGTCAGTAATGGAACATACACCTCAAAATACCAAAACGAATAATACAAAGAAGAGAGGTAAAAGAGAGCTATTCTCGTTGGACGGTCCAATTTTTGTAGAAACTGCCGTTTTTGTCGATCGCGATCTTTTCGACCACATGAAATCGAATTATCCTGTTGATACGGAAAGAGAACTAATACGCTTCGTTCTAGCAATGATAAACGCAGTAAGTTTGATCATTTAAATAGCGCCACATTCTTTACGTGTTTTAGGTGCAATTACTTTATCACGATCCAAGTTTGGGACGTCCCGTAAATTTTGTACTTAAACGCTTAGAAATACTCAAGGAGGAGGCGCCAGGTTTAGCTAGACCACCGGATATCGATAGATATTTGTCCAGTTTTTGTAACTGGCAAAGAACCAAAAATCCAGTTGGCGATCGTGAACCCCAACATTGGGATCATGCGTTAATACTTACGGGCCTTGATCTGTATGTTAGAAGTAAACATGGGAAAATTTCCAGTCAAGTTGTGGGTAGGTTTATGTGATGAGTTAGATGGGATAATGGTCAAGTTATAAATTTTAGGATTGGCTCCCGTTGCCGGAATGTGTGCACCCACTAGTAGCTGTACCGTAAATGAAGGGCGGCACTTCGAAAGTGTTTACGTAGTTGCTCACGAAATTGGGCATAAGTAGGTATTCGAGTATTAATAATTACCTACATATTGTGCAAACTCCACGTCCTATTTGTGGTAAAAGCAAGGAGTATATAATTATATACTCTTTGGTTATACCATAGTTATAATGTTATTAACAACCCTTTTCGGCTTTTATAACTAGGTACTAATGATACTTACACGAATACGAGTCTACGAGACACTGAGACGCGCGTTTTGCACTAGTCATTTGATAAGAATGGCATACACTGCACCGTAACCGGTTTACAATTCTTCAGTAACAGTGTCTAATTTTGATAAGACTTTTGAAACCATTTCGGCGCTTTCTGATTTTTGTTTTTTTTTTCTAGAAAATTACAGATAGGTAATGTTTTAATAGATTGTTTATGAAGAACAGTATGTCCATTTTGTCTTCTGGTCGATTCAGTTTGACATATTTGTATATTTTCTGGTTGACTTTTTTTGTTCTTGTCGTGCCTATTTGTTTTGAACGTTAGTGATCATCTGTATCTTGTTAACGGTTGCACTATAGCTATAGTCTAATTGAACCAAGAGATTCTGTGTCTTCCAGGATCTGTAATTCCTTTTCTTTGTCAGCACTTCTTCATATGTTACGTGGTCAGTGCATCGTTTGGTGGTTTGGTGGTACAGCTTTCATTTTGCTACATGCAGCCTTGAAGATTCCAAAAATTCTACTTCACATAGCAGTACCGCGTGATTCACATTGATCTCTTTTTATTTTCTTTATACTCACGCTTTATTTTTTGAAGGGCTCAACAGAATCGCACTTACTTAGTTCCTACAGCCTACAGTACTCTTATACATGATGTCATTCCGTTATACTATAGAATCAATTTGTTGTAATTATAAAAAACACTGTAAGTAGTCATTCAAATCTTTCCCATATATTACCATAAAGACAGTAAAGACTAGATGACGAAGCGATTGCTCTACTTCATTGTTTGTTTTAGCTTAGCAACAGCAGGTGTCATCATTAGAATAGCTTCATGAGTGGATAGTGATTACTGGTCAGTGAAATATACCCGAAATTGAATTTCCGATCAGTCAGACTACTTGATACTCGTGCTCGCGGTACTTGCGAGACTCTCGACTAGTGTAGATGTTGGGGCAAGTTACGAGACAAGCCATACGAGCAGCGCGAGCTATTATAACTCGAGAGGATCCGTCCGATGTTGGTACATTAAAAGGGCTGGCGTCAAGTTGCGCAAGCCATATGGACGTAGACCGGTTCACTTTCTGTTGATTGTTCGTGCTCGTCGACGATGGAGTGTGGACTAATGATCTAAGTTTGAAATTCATAAATATCTATGAAAAGTTCCCAATTTTGTGGGATCCTACCAACAAATTTTATAAAGTAACACCTACAAAAAAAAAGAAGAAAAAGTATGGTTTTGAAATCTGTTGGAGACATACGGCAAAATGTTTTGAAATGTAGGTTATCGGCTCTAAGCCCTCCAAGAGATTTGTTCCACTGTAGAAATCGTGACTCCGGAAAATAGATGATATCCACCATCTACGTTTGCGAGAACGTTTCTTGCGCTACCCTTTTTTCGATAATAGGTAATAGATATAGGTAACGTGCGCTGGCGATTATAACTTTGTCACGATCCATTTAAAAAATCGCGCATGCACCTATACACGGATCCTCTCAAGTCAAAATTCCGCCAGCTGAAGTCCATCTGGACACAAACCAGACGAGTATAACCTGAAGCTTGACAAATCTCTAGGTCACTGCGAGTGCCGCAAGCACGACCACGAGTAGAGTAGTTTCTACGCACTTTAACACTCGATAACCTGTAGCCCATTATCGTTCATAGGGAAGGTTATCTTCACTCATATCCACACAAGTTTGAAAATAAGCTGCAAAAACAATGAAAATTTGAAAATGTACACTTTGAGAAATAGTGATGTGACCGGCTCAGTGTACGCATGGGAGTTTACATTCGAGTTAATCAAATAAAATAGTGAATTACATTATTAATTTAATTCATTAAATATACTTGTACCAAAGAGAATTACTCTTTGCTTGTACCAAGGAGTATACAGTGTGTCCACGGATTGACTTCACTATAGGTGTAAATGACCAAAAATTTTGGAATTTCAAAACGATTTTTTCAGATTCTGCCCTGCTTCACTGGAAATGAATTTTCATCATACTTTTAATTTTTTTAATGCAAAGCCGCCTTGATCGTAGAACAAAAACTATTTTCTTTGCAGGTAAAGTAGGTACCTTTTTTGTGTATCATAGAGCAAAATTTTATTAAGAAAAGCTGTTCAGAATTGAAAAACTGACCATAAAATGACAATCGGTATTGTTTGTAAACAAATGAGAATGTAATGTTTGAAATGTTGTATGCATAGATTCCGATTTAATCGATGATAGTCGTCTTAATAAATAAAAATAACGGTTTCATGAAATTGTGCCGATTATTTTCAAATTTTGCACTGATCATTATTTTTTGATTCTGAACAGTTTTTCTTAATAAAATTTTGCTCTATGATACATAAAAAAGGTACTTTACCTGCAAAGAAAATAGTTTTTGTTCCACGATCAAGGCGGCTTTGAATTAAAAAAATTAAAAATATGATGAAAATTCATTTCCAATGAAGCAGGGCAGAATCTGAAAAAATCGTTTCGAAATTCCAAAATTTTTGGTCATTTACACCTATAGTGAAGTCAATCCGTGGACACACTGTATAATAAGAAGAGACGCAACGGTATAGGATTTTGTGTAATAGGCGTATGTTGGGTTGCCTAATCGAATTTCCGCTAATAAATTATATATGGGTGGTTATGGAAAATAGTTTTCTTTAGCAGGTAGTTGAAAAAAGGATTTGGTTTGCCTGTCGTGTGCTTCATTGTTGCTATCTTGCCGAATATGCTTTCTGCGATACTTCTGACTTATTTCAGTCAACTAACTAAAACATTTTGACGTATTTGTACGATTTAAGTGCATATTTAGCACCTCTTGTTTGCTTTATTACAGGTATTAAAAATTAAACAAAAGTATTAGAGAATTAGAGTATTCAAAAAGTACAGCTGACAATAATGCAGCTTAATAATTTTAAAAAATCTTTGATGTTATCTATAAATGGTTCTTTACTTTACTACTAAGGTTAGTTCGGTTCCCTGATGTGTAGAGGGATCGACGAAAACATCCTAACGACCGGGGAACTTTCTCGATTACACTTAAAATCTAACTAAGGATTGCGTCTCTTCTTATTATATACTCTACTCCTTGCTTAGCCTGTCTCGTACCATTTTGATAACTTCATGTTATATTACATTATTGATGTTCAGGGTGAGTGGCGACATCGATTTGCTATCATATAAAATTCTTCTTAAATATCGTGTAAGTAGGGCATTATAGAATATATACATACATGCCTAGCAAGCCCATGGCTTGATTTATCGCTTGGTTCCATTTCTTCCTGTCCTAGCCATTCTCTCACCCTTATTTCTTGTACTTTTCTGCTTCATGTAGTTCTAGGTCTTCCTCTTTTCCTTACACCACCGACATCCGATTTCCATACACTCTTTGGAGTTCTTCCATCATTCATTCTTACCACATTTAATCCTCTGTGAGTTCACTATGTTCACGATATTTGGTTCACCATACATTTCCTTTAATTCTTTGTTTGTTCTTCTCACCCATTTGTCTTCTAGTTGTTTCCACCGAAAATGTTTTTCAGGATCTTCCTCTCCCATACCTCTAACATCCTTTTTTCCTGTTCCCTCAGTGTCCATACATTGCAACCATAAATCACTGTTGGTCTTACTACTGCCTTGTATACCCCCAACTTCAATGACCGTGAGAAAACTTACCACTTAGTATTGCCTTCATCAAGCCACCTCTTGTTCCTGCCGCCAGTCTTGCCATCAGTTCAATCTTGTTATCTGGCGTTTTTGAGATCAAAGGTTACTACTTGGCTTATTTTGATGCTCAGTGTCTTATTTGTCTCACTGTTTGTTTATACCATGGTGTAAGCTCTTTTCAAACACTGCCTTATTTATAAAGCAAAAAACTGTTGGTTAAAAAATTATAGTTAATGGAAAAACAGACATATATAGCATTAACATTAGGTCCACAAGTCTGTTAGCTAATAAAACTCATTATTTCACAGTTCGTTTAGTGACAATGACAATATTTATAATTCCTTTACTACAGATTTACAAACTTGCACCACAAAAAATTCCTTTGCCTAAGACCTATTTCTCTTTCGCATATTATAAAGTTATAATAGCCATCAAATTCAAATGAACTTTACCTTTTTGAGTTGTCAGATTATTTTGTTATACATAGGTACATTATTTTTATGATTATTAGTTTTTGTTATTTTAGGCAGCTCAATTATTATTATTATTATTTCAGTTTAGGAATGAGGCATGATGGCCCACTGGCTGATAATGACTGTGATCCTAGTAGTTATATAATGTCGCCTACTTTAGGAAGCGGGAAAATAACGTGGTCCGTTTGTAGCCGTAGATATTTACAACAATTTTTGGAGTATGTTTAAATTAATTATCCGTTTGACACCTGAATAAGCCCGGTTGCAGGAATCCTCAATCTCGTTGCCTTTTGGACCACGGCAGTTCTGCGGGGCAACTTGATCACAGTGCAGAAGGTGCTCTTCCAGGTGAACGGTTTGATGCAGATCAACAGTGTATGTTAAAATACGGACGAGGTAGTACACATTCCTCTCAGCAACCCCTAGATGACGTCTGTAGAGATTTACACTGCGAACGTGAAAGGTATACGTGGACCTCTCATCCTGCATTGGAAGGCACCGTATGCGGTCCCAATCTGGTAATATTTTCTAATTACAATTTGAAATGACTAACAATACAAATTATAGTGGTGTAGAGGGGGAAAATGTGTAATTAAAGGGTTAACAGCAACCGCTGCCTACATTATGTCTGCAGGTGCTGCGGTTGTAACCGATGTTGTTAATGGTGGGTGGAGTCCATGGAGACCATTTAGTGATTGTGCTTCAGGTTGTTTATACGGCGAAGAAGGGCGGTTACGCACGGGCAGTACAGGTATTATGGTATCTACAAGAAGTTGTAATGATCCTCGGTAGATGACTTACTCCTACTTTTATCAGAAATAATGAGTTAATTTTCAGACCGCAAGGCGGAGGTACAGAATGTGAAGGTATAGATAAGAAATATAAAGCTTGTAACGCGAAACAATGCTTGAATGTACCTCGCCTTACAATTAGAGAGTTTGCAGAACAAATATGTAGTCGTGCTAAAGACGTTGATAAGGATCTAACAGGATCTGGGTTCCAACGAGTTAGTTCTGACAGTAAGTCTATTAAAGTTAGCCACAGTCAGTTTTACTTAATTACTTTAGTCGAAGAAGCTTGCACAGTATGGTGTCAAAAA
Organism: Pyrocoelia pectoralis; assembly: GCA_036250285.1. Lineage (NCBI taxonomy): Eukaryota > Metazoa > Arthropoda > Insecta > Coleoptera > Lampyridae > Pyrocoelia > Pyrocoelia pectoralis. The sequence continues at coordinate 82,001,169 of CM070075.1, forward strand.
CGAAACGGAGGGCAAAAGAGCAGAGGGTGGACTTTTCCGGATGGAACAGCTTGTCAAATTGAAAGGAGTAATAGATACTCCAAACCAAGTTATTGCATAAATGGGCGTTGCGAAGAATTTGTATGCGAACCTTACGACGATGTACCATTTGCTCAATTACCCGATTTCTGTCCCTACGATAGAGAAGATAATGAGATATCATGGTCCAGTCTACGTCGAAGAGATGGTCGGGAACAGTGGAGTAGTGCAAGTAGTTGTCATTTTAATTGCATTTCGCCCGGATCTGGAATTCGTTTAGTAGTTAATAAATTAAAACATGTTCGCTCCAGTATACAACTGTGCTATCCCGATAAATACGTAATGTAATTATTATAATAAATTTGTTCCTTAACCGTTATTTGTAGGGATGCAAACGTATAAAAAGTGCATATCAACATGCATCACGTGTTTGCCATGAGTATAAGGAACGGGTAAGGCGGTTATCAGGATTAGGGATGCAGCTATCTTCGGCAGTAGGTTAGTAATTATCGAAATAATTTATTTTATTAAACACTCCCTGTACAGAGGATCCGGATAGATCATGTCGAGTAGCATGCCAAGATGAAAACATAAGTCACCGCTTTTATTTGGTCAACGGAGAAGAAGGTTGGTTTCCTTTTGGTACAGACTGTTCAAAGGGTGCTCCGGACAAGAAAGCATTCTGTATTAGTGGGAAATGCTTGGTGATTGTTATTATTTTGTTTGCCTGTCACTATAACGTTTTAGTTTACAGAAATTTGGGCCAGACGATACACCACTATCTGAAAGTGAGTTCACTCTCCCACTTCTCTCACGATCGAAGAGATCTTTATACAATAATGGAACGAAAGTAACGGCAATCTTAGACGATTTCACCCTAGACGAAATTATTAGAAGACTCAATAGAACACTTACAAGTAATGCCAACATAGGTGACTGGATTAATTAATATTTTCGTAATTGCAGGAGATTACTCCATACCTCAAGCTTCAAGCTACGACATTGATTTAAACAATCCAATACATGTTAATATGGATATGGATATGACTGCCTTGGATGAACCTTTTCCTTATTATTTCCCAACAAAAAACGAACGAGCTTATATTTATACCTAGTTTGTAGCATCTGCATGTAATATACGCTTCACATTGCCGTCTTCATTATTATTTGTTCTCCGTAGCAGAAAAAGGTGGTATACCCATTTGACACACAATTTCATAAAAAAATACCAAGAACATTAACTAATGGTGATACAAGCAAATCTCTTTGCACAATAGTTGTTCTACATTCGACGAATTGATTAGGCCTACATTTTTGGAAAATTTGTCTGTAGGGTTGTGTTCCCTGTAACAGTTTATTTGCTTGTTAGAGTAAATTGTGCAGGCCAGTGTGTATGGTACCTGCCCGGTACTCTGCAGGCAGCCAAAACTTCTGCCAGACGTGACCACACAGTAATTTAATTTTCATGCTCTTACCCTTCCTTCTTGATAGGGAGGTCGCATCGCAATTATCTACTAGGACAGATCTAAGACGATGGAAAGAACCGTTACTATGGTATTTACACAACTTCCATGGGTTAGCCCGACTTGCTTTAGTGCAAGTGTTTTGTGGTCTACCAACTGCAAACAACGTAACAACTCAAGATAATCAGACCAGCACAAGGAAAGGTTAGATTGTCACAGTTTGGTGATTTCTACACAGAGCTAATAAGAAAGAAGCTGCGCTTGCTTGTGGGCATACTTTCTGGGCAACGCAAACTAAACAATCATATACACTGTATGTACTTGTGAGTGTCCTGGCCGAACATAGCAACAATTAGAACTGTTTCCCCATCCAGCATCTTCAGGGATAGTTACATAGCATAAAGAGCCTGTATTAAAGCCTAGTGCACCCTCATATCTTAACCGAAAATTCAGATACAGTAGATACAACAAACAAATTCAGGTGTTACAAGTACAACTGCGAAGTAATAAGTGAAACACAGTGAAGCAATCAAGCGTTACGCTCTTAGGTGTGTATAGTCACACTTCTATTAATCAAGTTTCCACATCCATTAGTGTTCAGAAGTTTGAGAAAGATTCAAAACCATACCTAACACAGATATTCACTGCAAACTTCACAAAATGGATTTTTAGGCGCAATTTTTTAAAATGGTGACAAGATTTGTTTCATTGAAGTTGGTTACCCTCTTGAACAAGGGACAAATTTTTCAGTATTACGCCCCCCTCTCTCCCGCCAAATGTTCTGTGTATAATGGGTACTAAATGGCATGTATCTTTGGTTGGGATAACGTGAAATTCGTGCCAAACAGTATGAGTAGTGTAGAAAGTCAATGGTATGAGTAACAGACTAATTGATGTGCATTAAACGGTTGCAGTAAAAAGCCCATTCTAAAAATGAAAAAGGAGTAAAAAATAGTGTATTTTAATAATGGCATTAATGAGAGTAACACAACAACAGTATATATTATTATAAATCACTTATTTCCAATTTGTTTTACATATGCTTCAATTTGGTTAATCGCCAGAAGAACTTTTTTAGGTTCTATAAGAAACCACATCCATAGTTGTCTCCCAATTTTGAACCATTTCCTTTCAGATAATGTTTTCTAAAATGGAACAGTAAGTAAACATTGCAATGATGCCACTTACCGACATACATGAGATGAATTGAATTCTTGTAGAGTTGTTTTTGAAGCCACCCTTTGCATCTTAATGAGTTCACTGATTTTATAAAAAGTATCACGTAAGATATGTGGAACCACTATAATTTGTGAAGTGGGACTGCCAATAAGAAAACTCTGTAATTTCTCAACTTCCTTCTCACTAAAAGTAGAACATTGTAGAAATTCAAAACGTGTCATAAAGAATACATACAGTATTCGTGCAAATTGGCGATGTTGTATAAAATCTTTTACAAACACTTGCTGTTCCATTTGTCGATACTCTTTATCAAATTCTTTAATTAAATCTAAAATCGGAGTAGAGTCATCTGCATTTTTGGCAAGTAACTCTTTCTTAATATTGACTAAAGGTAATTTTTCCTCTAGGGGAAGTTCTTTATATTGGCGATATTTAGAGATTATTCCAGCCATTGCCTCCTACGGTATAAATTTTGTAACAGCTCGATAATGTAAACTAACTTACGGTACGCAACTGCGAATTATACACATTGTGCATAATATACTTATGCACTTTGCGGAAAAATGAATCGGTCGATTCAATATCATGCTTCTCTTTATTTAACAGTGAATACTGTAACAGATATTTTGCAAGGATTACAGTTGTTTGTGCATTTACTTTGTTCAAAAGATTAAGGTTCTCACTGTAACAAAACAAAGTAAGGATTATACATACGAATATGTCTAACATGTCACCTTTCTTTTTCGAGTAATTGCTTCAGCATCTCTATTTTTGGTTTATCGATGATTGCATCAGCCGCCTTTTTTACTATGCTTTCGATACGCAAATGTAGTTCACTTAGCATTATTTCTTGAGCAACAAGTTTTGATTCATTCAACATTTGAAAGCTACAAAAATTTTTTTTTAGTAAAATTCATCACAGTATAGATTGAGAGTATTTTTTTACAATGTTAATCTCTATAATGTTCAGGATAATTTACCTCAAAAGCATAACTATACTAACACTACTGAAGTAATTTTTTATAAAAACAATATGTTCAAAGAGATACAACCATTAATACAATTAAAACCCTTTGTATGTTAAATACAATTTAAAAGGAAAAGTATTTCGCATTAGTGTTTGATGCTACCTATACATCAAGTGGCAAATATCTTTCGATTGCGAGCTGCTTTCTATCGTGCATGCTGGTGCAATTTTATCAGTCTCGTTATGGGCAAATCTTTATTAATTTCTTGCGTTTTGTGTGTTTGTTAATCATGGCCTTAAACATCAAAGTTCCAAATGAATCCCAATGCCATTCATTTATGAATGCAATTAAGATAATAATCATTTGGCATTTGCCATTTACTGATCATATCTCTACTCACTATTTTTCGTGGTAGGTACATAGAATATTTTTTATTCAGTCGTAGGATCTTTTTCATTTTAAGTACATAGAATATATGTATATGGTTGTGTAGGTGTAAAAAAATGTTGAGCACATTTTGCCAATGTCTATCGTTCTACAAAAAAAAATGTTTGGATCAAAGATGGACTGAAAAGAATGAAAAGCTTTCAAGTATTAACATTCTGTCACGAAAAACTACGAGTATATACACACTCATCAATTTCGCAAAAATGGGAATGATTTTTCATTTAAACTAAATACCGTATGTCCCAACAACTTGCGGCTGGAAGATTACGCCTATACTGTTGATTTAAGAAAAAATTTAATAACAGATTATTGTAGTCAACGACAAGGAGCATCTTGTCAAATTATTTTTGTATATGTGGGATGCCCATTTTCGAGCACTACACTAAACTTGTGTTTTTTTAATGGAACATCCTATACATATATTCGATAGGAAGTAATCATCATAGAGCCTTACGGAAAAATTTTTTAGGTAAAGCAATTCCATTATGACTAAATAACTAAAAAATGTTGTCGGAATTTTGCTTGAGGTGGGCGTTTTGGTCACGATCGTCATAATGGCAGCATTCTAGATTTGGCAGAATGGCTATCCCCTTTTTGAACCATTATAAGTCATGTTGTTTTGGTCATTTAGTGAAATGTCCTAGACTCAAAACTAATTATTTAGCGGCCTGAGTATTTGTTTACATTAGTATGAATACTATATACTATATAATAATATAGAAGAATATTTGTTGACATTAGTAGAAATTAAGTTGTGTTTTCCCCAACAGATTACAAAAAGTGTAAGTTTTGCATTTTTGAAAACAAAAAAACAGAAAAGTGGTATGATGGATCGAGGGTCGAGAAGAGCTACACCGCCATCGTCAGTAGATCTACCCCATGCTTTACAAACACTCTGTGTAGAAGTAGAGTCAATAAAAAATGATTTTTAATTACATTTTCTGTGCCAGGTAGCAATAGTGCTGCATCATTTCTACACAAATTGACAAATGTGTCACAAAGTAACATAAATCTACCATAATCTGCAGTAACAAAAATGAGAAAAAACAAAGGACACACTGCTCCATTGGAATGTGAAGGCAAAGAGAAATGTACTTGGTGTCCCAGGAGAAAGGGGCAGTATTTTGGGATAATGAAGTAGAGATTATATTAAGAGTCACTTCTGGAAACCAGGTTTAAAGTACTTATGCGGATCACCTTCAAAGACAAAAAAATATCGTTTCTCTGTCTGGCATCTTCCCTCATTTTTTTTATATGGCAAAAAAGGCTAATGCTTTATCTACAGAGTGTATATGATCTAAGGTTGACACATAACATAGGTGACAATTTATTCATGTTATTAAGATAAAACATTTGTTACTGCCTTGATGCCATTGCAATAAATGCTTAAAAATTGATCTACACTCTGTTCCCCCAACAGATATAGTTAAAGCTCCTCCCCAAAAATTACCGCCACATTTAGATGCAACTTTTTTATTGGTCGAATTTTCGAAACCCGTAACATAAGCAATCACTTGATTTCAAATTGTTGTAGTTGGTGTAAATGAATTTGACATCTGTAACGTACCTATTTATAATTTTGCTGGTGTAAAACTGGTCCCTGCTTACATTGGTCAAAATTTATTGGGAGGCGCTTTACTATACAGGGTGTTTTTTTGAGAGCTTTAGTCCGAAAAAAATGGTATCATTGCAATGAAATGAGAATAAGTCAGAAACCATTAAAGATAGGGATAGGAACATGTAATACCAAAATATGCCCATTTTGATTCTCTATCAAATGCAATAGTAAGAAAATGGTCATTTCATTTAAAAAAACTGAGTTTTCAGTCTTTGAATTTTCTTAAATTTGGAGCCTCATAAGTGACGTCGTACGCAACATAACTTTTTTTTAAGTACACCAAAAGAAAGCCCTTTTCTTCCTCTATGCGCTGGTGAAAACTCGGTTGCTATAGCTACAACCGTTTTCAAGTAATGGATTCTTAAAGTACCGTCTGCATCCCCCATTTTTTTTAAATAAATGAAAATAACTTAAAAACCATAACTTGTAGATATTGACATGTTGATATCAAAATTTATGAAATTTCACGTAGAATCCAAAAATGCAATAAAAAATAGGGGTTGCTATTTAAAATAACGAAGTTGGTAGCAACTTCCTTCATTTCCGGTGTTTACGGTCTTGAGATTTTATTTTTAAGAGGCGATTAAACATCTTAAAACAAAGTCATTAACGTAAAAATGTCTTAATAAAATGTGCATAATAAGAGAGATATTACTATTAAATTTTTTTTTGTTTTTATTTTTTTTAAGTGCTGATTAGGCTTATTAACTGAAACATTTTTTTAATTTGTAACTTTTTCAGGGCCGTATCTTACCAGGAAAGCATTTTTGCGATTTTTTTATTGAAACTTTTGTTAATAAAATAACGTCTTCTATCAGCCGTGGGAGTTTTTCGGTCTTATTACGACTTAAGATCATAAGATACGACCCTGAAAATTACTATCTAAACTATTCAAATCGATATATCTCGTCAACCGTTAGAGATATCGATATGAAATAAGAGTATCTCTTTTTCGTAAAATTTTTTAATAATACCTGAGAATTCGAAAATACGGGCCTGGAAAAAAATATAGTAAAATTTCAAATTTCAAAGCAGGTTAAATCGGTTCGGGATATAAATTTGATACTTCATATGTAGGCTATCTGTAGCTATCCTCAAATGTTAACTTTGTGTGAAGTTTGAGTCATTCCAAAATTACCATTATTTGTCTGACATAAACTTGTAACTTGACAAAACCGTATCTTCGCAAGAAAGCATTTTTTATTAAGACATTTTTACGTTAATGACCTTTTTTTAAAATATATAATCACCCCTTAAAAATAAAATATAGTCCCTTTCTCCTGTGCCACCCTGTATTTACCTGTTATCAAAACTTTGAGATTTTGAAAGATCCTTCCCTTTTGCATTTTCTATAAATTCTAGTTCACCTTTTAATCTTTCTTCCTTATTTTTAGCTATTATATAACTTAGGTGACTTGTCACGATCCTAAAAATATAAATTATATTTTATAATGGCAAAAAAAGTTACCTCTCTCGTATTATCTCTAACTCCTCCAGGTTTTCCTCACGCATGTCATTTCCTTGAACTACATGACCTTCCTTTAGAAATAAACTCAAGTAAGACATAATATCTTGATAATTATGATCAAATTTTTCAATTGGAATGTTTGAGAGAAACGTACAAGTGTCCTGCAGTAAAGTCATTAATCAAAGAAAGTGGATGAGATAAAATACAAACATAATCAAAATTATTTAAGTGCTCCGAGTATCGTAGTATTTGATGTTCGACCCTCTCACGTGTTATATCTAATGAAGTACTTAATTTGACACATGTTTCTTCGGCACTAGTTTTTTGTAAGGTGTACATGATTTCTTCCTCCTGTAGCGAATTTAGTGTCTTTGATAGTTTGTGTTTTATATCCCTATTAACGTATATATTACAAAACAATTTAGCTATAACTTAAGGATAGTTAACTTCTGCAAAATAACCATTTGTTCCAGGTGCTCCTTTTCGCTAATAAGACTATCTAACTCCTCTTCCATACACTCAACGTCAAGAGCGTTCTCCTCATAGTTTAATATACCAGGATTGGTGTGATTAAGTTTAGAAAGTTCTTGTTCGTACTGTTTGTCGGAAAATAATCTTCCGGATTGTTCTAGTTGTTCATATCTAAATAAAGATATTATGGGACACACTACTAAACTAAAATCACTTACTCATCTATCTCTAATGGGTTTAAGACGTTATCCTTCGACAAATGTTTAGTCATCCATTCAAACATTTCTTTGGTAGCCTCACAGTCCGTATCGAACCAACTATCAATAGTTAATTTACTAACGTTACCGGTGTTGATACCAAAATTATTAAACATTTCTAATAGATTGTCACCAGACTGAGGTGAACTGTTTTCCACAAAAGGTTGTTTATGTCGGTTTAATCGAGACATGATTAAATACTGTATTAAAATTGTCTTGCGGATATTTAATAATAAAGGTTATAAATATATCCGTTACGATACGACCGTAGTAAATTTGAATTTCAATAAAACGGTTGTGGTTGTTGCATCGCACAACAAAGGGCTGCGTTCTGTTATCTGCCTTAGCACTTGTTCACGAACTCCTTTTACGTGTTTTACCGTTCTCCATCCGTATTCCACCAAGAAACATCCTTTACTTTTAGAAAATGTTGATAGTAGTCTTATGGTGCCGAATCCGGATGTGTGGATGGTTTAATATCTCCCATTTAAACTTGTCCAGAGTGTTCCTCATCATGATCAATTGTAGTCTCTTCATTAAAAAGCATGCATTGCCCCAAAAACGACCCCAACTTACAAGACATTTTCAATTGCGCAAATGATTTTTGCGTTTATAAACCGAGTAATGCAATGGCACTGTGGCCGCAAACAACAATATGATGGGGAGTGGCAGAAAGTGACGATCATGAAACCGCCTCATATCAGATTTTTGTTCCAACTTTATTAACTTTGCAGAATGGTAAACAATGGCTCAGTACCTACTTTGTTGAGAGTATTGATATACTCCCACCTTGGTGCCAAGATTGGGTGTAGAATCTGCCCATAATATCGTTACTCCAAAATTTGCGCACAGTGGATTGTCTTTTGTCGAGGACCAAAAATGCTTGCGAATGGGCTTCTCTCAAAAGGAGCGAAAATGGAAATGGTTTTCCCCCGTCAATAATTTCTGGCAGTAGCACAACCTTGTATGGACAAGATGATGTTGAGATTTTTTCGACTACGAAGGGCCCGTGTTGATAGGATTTAAGGAACCTAAATACGAACAAGCTCCATCAGGCAGTGAGACAAAAACATTCGCGTGGTGCCATTTGCTGCCTCAAATGTTATCTCTACCAGCGCTTCTACTCTTACCAAGTGGAGTACTCTTCTGATGTGACTGGAGAAAATTCAGTTTTTACTTTGTAATTTTGTAATACATAACCAACTATGGAAAAAATCCTGTAAATATTCGAATGATGCAACTACAGCATCTCAATGATCTGGTTACGTTGGAGTCATAATAAAGGTAGACAGGGAAAGTCAACATCCACATTTTCAAAGGATTGGAAGAGGGAATAATGGAATGGAAGTAAAAAATTTGCCTTTTTTTGGCCACTGTAATTGATTGAATATAATAGATACCTGAGAGGGCACAAAAGAGGGTTCACAAAAATCAATATTTTACCTCACACATATATTATGGAATTACATTTTATGCTTGTTTCGTACCTAAATAAAGATTTATATTTAGACATTACTAAAAAGATCGAAATAGTTTGAATCACACAAAAATACACTAGATCTGGCAACAGTTCAAAAACTATTTATTACCTCATCATTAATTAGCGCTCATAAATATAGGCCGAAAATTTAAAATCTGCATCTAAATCATTATAAAAAATATAAAAATTAAAAGTTTTAAAAATATTTACTTCTCTTCGGTGATGGTAGGTTTAGCTGGACCGGTTTGTGTGATAGGTACAATTCTTTCGCTTTTAACTTCTTTTACGCCTTTGCGTGGTGCGGTAATCGTTAAAACTCCATCAGATGAAAGAGTTGAAACAACAGATTCAATTTCGTGGTCTTGTGGGAGAACGTATCTTCTTACAAAGTGTCTGGAAACAAATCCATGTTCATCTTGTTTTTCTTCGTGTTTGCCCTCTACTACCACGCTGTTGTTATTTGTTTTTACGGTGATTTCGTTGGGTGAAAATTGTTGCACATCTAAAATCACTTGAAATTTATCCTTGTCTGCGTTGATGGTCGATCCAGAATCTTGTCTTGTAATTTCCGTGCGCCATGGTCTGAAGTAACGGTTACTGAGGAGAGAGTAGCGAGGTATGTTTGTGAAGGAACTAAGAAGATCGTCTCTATTCAATTCTGTTCCAAAATGTTGATCTAAGAGACGTTTGGGACGATTTAATTCAACGTCATCCCACCAATCACGGAAAAGTAATGGTACCATAGACATCTGGAAAGCGGGTAATTACTTTCAATTCAATTAAATATCAAAAATTTACTGACCTTTCACAAGTATATGTTTTGACTAGTGCTCGTTAAGCGTGCAAACCCAATACTGACGACTACTGCAGTTGTGTCGTTATATATAGGTTTCAACGTTTTGTAATTCACCTAAAAACTCCTCCGACTCTTTCTAGAATAATCTAAACATTCCTTATTGTGATTCATAAGACGTCGTCGATTTTACTGCCAAGAACTGAAATTTAATAGATAAACAACCACTTGGTAACATTTTGCCAAAAATAATCTGAATAAGCTGCAGTTAATATAAATGTTTAAGAATTTATACCTATTACAATTAAAAATAGATCGATGATAAATAATGCGAATAGTACAAGATGTATCACTTATGCCAACGCGCGAATGATTTCATTTAGGTACATAGAATTCTTTGAAGCGTTTTGTGCGGAGGAATCTATGCCAATTAGAGAAATTAACCATACAAGGAGATTAAGTGTATTGTAATCATATTATATCTACTTATTAATTTCGCAAAGAAAATCCATTGATTTCTCAATTTCACAATTAGGTGGATTTAATTGATTGGCCACATGAGATAAATAGCAAAAAAGTGTATCCAGTTATACACTGCCCATGGTGCAAGCTGCACTTTTCAATTTTTGCACGCCTGCAAATAAGAAACATCGAAGTATAATCTATAATTTTGGGGCCCTGCTCTTCTGATGGTCTTCTCCTCCATCTGTTTGGTTCGAGTCGTATTTAGATCTTTCCATACTTCTTGTAGGCATCTACTTCTCGATCATTCTAGTCTTCAGTCTGGATTCCACGCCAGCACCTCGTATACATTGTTAACCCATGACTCGTTCTCCGTACAACCTGCAACCATTTAGCACTGTGTATTTTCATTCTTTTACTCTGTCCTCCTTTATTTATTGTACAAGTTCATAATTAGTTCTCCTCTTGTATTCATTGTCTCACGCGGACCAGTGAATTGGTTCTGCTTGTTTAAAAAATGCACCAGGAATAGGAAGAGAGTGAGGGGTTATCTTCCTTGGCTATTTGACTATCGAAAGAAGTATTAATATAAACATTTCAAAAGTAATCCATGACTTCAATTCTAGCCAGAAGAAAAGACTTCATTTTGCTTGAAAATAAGTTGTGGTTTGCCTTTTATATTGTGTAAAAACAAAATAAACCATTATTTTTTATTGTAATGCTCTGAAATGGCTTTAAAAGCTGTTATTTATTCTAATTTTTAAATATTTTTTATTTTTTATGAAAGAAGATATTTAGGAAAAAGAGATTATAGTATTAGTACTGATAGTAATACTCCTTTAAATATCAATTCTAAACTTATTTTCGAAATGTTGTTGTTTAAACTACCGATGGTGGCTTACTTGTAGCGGAAAAATGTTCATTCTCAGACTGCGTTGGAAATCATTTTTATTGAGAAATACCCGGAAATTAGTCTACGTAATACTATTAATTAACAAGATTTAATATAGGTACATATTCATATAGTAATTTTATACCTACCTATAAATTTAGTTAGTAAAATAGTAGTAATATTTGGTCTTAATTTATTATTCAATTGTTAAAAGTATTAGACCAGGTATAATTCAGCAGTTAATTATTTATTTCAATATTTCGCAAGCTAATTGCTTGCTTCTTCAGGAACTAAAAAACATATAACACAGTACTTAAGCTAACAATAAATTGTAAGAATACTTACAATAAATGTTTAACATGTCATATAAACACAGATTAAGGTCATATCAAACACAACAGTTATTAAAATATTGAAATAAATAATTAACTGCTGAATTATACCTACCTGGTCTAATACCTAATAACTTTTAACAATTGAGTAATTTTATATACCTACTTATTGGTGCATCTTGAATCGTAGGAACACATAAAGTGGTAGTAACACGTCCTATCAGCGTTAATAACCAAAACATCACAGTTTGTCGAAAAATTTTGAAACAGGCTCCTGCTTTGAATACCAAAACGGTGGGGGGATATAGATTCATTTTTTTTCATATTTTTGTTTGTTTAGTAATTGGGTAAGAGTACCTACCTAATAACATAAAAAGTCGTCAACAAATGAAGAAAACAAGTAGTGTGATATTATAGTAGATGATGATATGATAATACTATTAAAAAATAATGCCTAAATACAGGGAAACAAAGAATACAAAGAAAACACAAGAACTGCGTGTTAAGTATTATACTTTCACAACGCTATTAGGTATTATAAACATAATTTCTATTTTAAATAAATTACTTTGTAACAAGTAATATATTATGTGATAATGTCTTTTTTATCAACGACTAATCCTATCTACACATTTAAAAAAATATATGAAAGCGATGAACCCCTTCTATAAATTTGTGTAATAAAGCGGTACCTAATACATAGTTAAGTGGTGTTTAACAACAAGTGAAACTATGAACACTTTTGCAGTAAGTGTTCGAATGTGCGAAATATTTATTAATCATCAAAATGCTTTCAGCTAATAAGCATTGCTCTGTTCGGACTTCAGTAAGTAAATTTTCACTTTTCCGTAGGTACCTACGTACCTAATATTGTTGCGGACAACAAACGCAGTACATGAATTTGTTACATTTGTATTCCGAATTTTTAAACCAATGTCTACGGTGGGGTCTGGACACAACGGCCACTGGACACAACGGCCACACAGAGTTTAGTATGCCCATATCGGCCACACTGGACACATCGGCCAAACGTGATGCGTGGACACAACGGCCACCTTGGACGTAACGGCCACAGCTCTATCTGGACACGATGGCCATCTTGGACACTACGGCCACATATCAGATACGTAGGTTGACACTAAAGCGCTTAGGTTATTTGCAGATTTAGTTTTTTTTTCCTATAAATAGAAAACTCCTATTATTTGTGAAATCTTTATCGCAAACATTACTTTACAATTCTGTGTGGCCGTAGTGTCCAGTGGCCGTTGTGTTCAGCTAGAGCTGTGGCCGTTACGTCCAAGGTGGCCGTTGTGTCCACACATCACGTTTGGCCGATGTGTCCAGTGTGGCCGATATGGGCATACTAAATTCTGTGTGGCCGTTGTGTCCAGTGGCCGTTGTGTCCTAGACCCTCTACGGTGGGTGAGGGTAGAAAATAAGAACGCTAGGATGACCTTATCTAAAGAAATTAATTCAAATTGTTTCATGTTTCAGGTTGAAAGTAAATGTGTTAAGCGATACAGGCGGTAAGTAGCTATGGTGATCCATTTAAATAAAAACTTGTACGGAAGTAAACTACGTTTTTGTTTAAAGATTAGATAAGATAAGCTAGAAGAATATGATACGCTAAGCATGTAGAATGAGCCGATGCAATACTACATGACAATTATTGTATGATACTTTTTTTTAGGTAAGACTTACCATCCTTTACCTTGTGACGAATATTGCCCTTATGGGTACATTTTCGATCAAAATCAATGCAGAACATGCACCTGCGTCAATCCATGTGCTAATAAATCGTGCCCACTTGATCAAGTATGTAAAGTAGAACAACTAATATGTATACGACCTACTTGCGAGTTTGCCGGAATCTGTAAGTCCTAAAGTTCAAAGCAGATAAGAAGATTTTTTTATACCTATATCTACAGGTGGTCCTGAATGTCCCTTGCTCAATTGTGTCTCCAGCTGCCCTTATGGTTTCGAGTATGACAGGAATGAATGTCGAACGTGCACTTGCAAAGACCATTGTAAAAATAAGATCTGTAAACCAGGAGAAACTTGCGTTATTGAACATCTGTGCAATTTTGGTTTATGCGGAATTAAACCAAAATGTAACATATACATCGGCTTAATTCATTATCTTAAATTATATCCATAAAATTTAGGTACCAAACAGTGCAAAGATTTACCCTGTCACACAACCACACGCTGTCAGTATGGATTTGAATTGGATTGTGATAATTGCCCTACTTGTATTTGCAAATATCCTTGCGCTGGTGTGATCTGCCCTACACATCAATATTGTTTAGCCGAAAGAATTTTTTGCGTAACCACGCCCTGCCCACCACCTTCGGCATCATGTAAGGGGATTGAACATACTTTGTCACGTTAACGATTGAACTTTTAGGTCATTCATATTGTCCAGAAAATAGTTTTCCCTTGTTAGGGTTGTCAGATATTCCAGTACAGTGTTCTGCTGGTGATTGGGAATGTCCAAAAGGGTATAACTGTGTCAACGTACGCAATCTAAACGAATCCTATTGCTGCAGCGCCAGCGCCCCAGTGGAATAGAATTTTGCATTCAGTCTTTGTGTAATTTTACCTATTGTCACTTACACTGAACGTGTTTTTAGTATGTATTTATAAATAATAATTAATCATAAATGCAATGTATTTTATATTGATATTTAATATTGTAATAAAAACGGGTTATTGGGTGTAGACCACAAAACGTGCTGGCATTCTTGATCGTGTATTTGAGGAGTTGTTTCATGTAATTTGTCACATCTGTTCCATATGTGGTGGAAATTTGTGTTAAGCTATACAGGCGGTAAGTAGCTATGGTGATCCATTTAAATAAAAACTTGTACGGAAGTAAGCTACGTTTTTGTTTAAAGATTAGATAAGATAAGCTAGAAGAATATGATACGCTAAGCATGTAGAATGAGCCACTAATACAAATTTCCACCACATATGGAACAGATGTGACAAATTACATGAAACAACTCCTCAAATACACGATCAAGAATGCCAGCAATTTTCCACCACATATGGAACAGATGTGACAAATTACATGAAACAACTCCTCAAATACACGATCAAGAATGCCAGCACGTTTTGTGGTCTACACCCAATAACCCGTTTTTATCATTTATGAAAGGACCAAATACTCGCCTCAATTTAATATTGTAGATGATTCATGAAAATGTAAGTTATTTTTTTGTTCAATCGTTTGAAATATTACATGGATATTTTGTGTACCTAATCTTTATATTAAAATGGAACACATTCTACTGTACTTAGTCATTTTGCAGAAACCGTGATAAGATATGGAATTTAATTTAAGATAAACAAAACAGTAGTTACAAAAACATCAATCATGCAGTAGATTACGTTCCTTGAAGAACACTAAATTTTTGAACTTACACCACTGTTCAGATAACCATAAGAGATCTCGTACACTACTACAGTTAGAGAGATGATTAAAGTGAACAAACAATGGAGATTTAGGATTCAATACTGATACAAAGCTGACATTTCTTTGTATTTCTTTAAATTTTACAGAAAACAAAGTTGCAGATGTTTTAAATAAAAATGCTTAGATAATTTTTTATGTTTTTTCGGAACAAAACTCTAGTTGGGTATATTTCATACGAAAAAATTATTCCCAACTTCCTCAAACGTGATGTGACTACTTTTGTTCCATGTACAAATACAAAAAGTTTGTACTTTTAAGATGTTTATTCAAAGTCTCAAAGATATTCATCATGTTATGATCATGTTAAAGTGCTCCTGACGACTATTGAGTTACTGAATTATGCCCTGTTCTGACAGAGCATCCACTAATACTGTTGAGACTCTATCGCGGCTCTCTAAGATCTTCTGTTCTAAGCAATTTTTACCATTCTGAGAATCAAATCAAATGAGAAATAAAGCATCAAATTTGAAAGTGAAAAAGAGTTTAAAACAAAGCAAAATCAAGAGTTAAAGCGGCGCAGAGATTCACGCTGATCATTACTGGGAGTAAGCAGGGCACAGATAAATCGTCCTTATACCCCAGCGTGGATATAACTATAGAAGGCTGTTTCAGTTATGTTCTACAAACGCGGTGACAGCACCTCACCTTAGAGGCACCCTCAACTGTGGACCTCAATATTTCGTTGCAAAATTAAGTTTCTAATTGACTTTCCCAAACTTTAAGCAATGAAAATGAGTGTGAAGTTCTTCCACAGGGACCACAGGGCGATAATGATCGTCAAATAAGTGAAAAGCTTGCGTTTTCATATCATAACATGATTCAATAAAAAACTGTTAATTTTAAAAACTTATACTAATCAACTACATTTATTTAGAAAGCGATTAAGATTCATTGAACTAATAATAAAAACAAATGATAGGTTTTTTGTTAATAGAGTAAGTACTCTTGAAAAAAATTAATTATACAGTATGACTCATTTAGATTGGAAACACACATGTAAAATCTGAAGTTATTTACCGATTTTAACCAATTTTTTTTTAAAATGTCAAATAATGAAACATCTACTTCGGGACAAAATTTTAAATGTTTATTCCAATTTTCAGGGCATACTACGATAACTTTTTCGTACTCGGAATGGAGAATTGTTATTAGCGATTTGTTTATAAAAAAAATATCTACGCCACTGGATTCAGAATGCTTCCAAATATCTGTCACCAAAATTTTACAAAAATATATTTATTAATAACAAAGTTATGACAACTTAAAATTCGAAAACTTTCTACGCTAACAGTTACAAAACTCAAAACAACACCCCGTATCAATAGATGGCCATTGAAATTATGTTAATAATTCTTAAATTAAACTATTTAAACCATCAGTGGAGAAAAAAATATTTAAAGTAACGTTATAACGGAATCGCGCGATTGAGTAAATAAAGACCTAACATTTCCATTTAAATCTTAGTTACCATGGAAATTATGTTACTGTTTAACTTAACAGTTATGATAGATTTTTATTAAATATTACGTTACTTTAAATATTTTTTCTCCACTGATGGTTTAAATAGTTTAATTTAAGAATCATTAACATAATTTCAATGGCCATCTATTGATACAGGGTGTTGTTTTGAGTTTTGTAACTGTTAGCGTAGAAAGTTTTCGAATTTTAAGTTGTCATAACTTTGTTATTAATAAATATATTTTTGTAAAATTTTGGTGACAGATATTTGGAAGCATTCTGAATCCAGTGGCGTAGATATTTTTTTTATAAACAAATCGCTAATAACAATTCTCCATTCCGAGTACGAAAAAGTTATCGTAGTATGCCCTGAAAATTGGAATAAACATTTAAAATTTTGTCCCGAAGTAGATGTTTCATTATTTGACATTTTAAAAAAAAATTGGTTAAAATCGGTAAATAACTTCAGATTTTACATGTGTGTTTCCAATCTAAATGAGTCACACTATATGAAATGTTTATAAGAACAAAATGAAAATAATGGAAATCATCTTTGTATAACTATAATTATTATTATCATCGCTTATGTTGTGGAACTTCGTTACTAATATTATATTATAACAATAAGAAATAATTTCATTTCATTAATTTAATTGTAACTTAACGTGTTCCAAAACTATGTGTGTGTTTAAATAGGTAAGGTATTCGCAATATATTGCGCTTGAGAATGACACTTAACTTAATGTTGAAACGCGTTGGGTTATATTGAAAATAAAGGTTTTTGTAACTTAGTAATAAGTACAAAAAAGTATTTTATTAGAAAATTCAAAATTCAATTAGGCGTCCACAGGAAAAAAAAGTTAATCATACGCTCATTGAAATACTGAAAAAAACTCTAATAAAATATTTAAACCGCGCATTAAAATGGTTCATTAACGGTATTAACAAAGATAAAAAAAGAAATTTAAATTAGTTATCATCTAATTTCGCAAATTTAAGTAAGAAAATCTAAGACCAAGCTTTGTCATTTTGGGAAAACTATAAGAGAATCTGAAGTTGTCAAAATGAAAAACCTTCCAGGTAGAAAAAAAATAGGGTAGGGCAGGGAAGAGAAAGAAAGGTGCCAGGACAACGAAAAATAAAAATTATGTGATAGATTTGTTATTGTCAATAAATTTTTATTAATTTAATGAATCTTGAGTGAGCGAGCACACACGTTCTAATACTTTAGTGGTTCTACAAAATCAGTTTTTGATTATTATTATTTTATTCCTTTTAAGGAGGTAATAGCACCTAAATGACTTTTTTTGATGTTACTGTAATGTATAGTTATCCAAGCTCTTGGTACCTGTACAATCATTATAAACATTTGCTTAAACTACTACTGCTTTAGTGAGTGTTTGGTATAATAATAGATATAATTTATATGACTGCTACTCTGTTGTGCAAATATTTTTCATTTAGGTACATCGAAACGAGTAAGACAAATGTAAATACTCAAAGTTGAAATACGTCCTTACTACATAGATAAGTATCTCTGAATAAAATAAATCAGTAGAAGACTGAAAAACAAGTTCGATGACCCCTACCTAAGGAATCATTTAAATTTAAATGAAAGAATTAGTATTGCAAGAACAATAATTAAGGAGCAGAGCAATTACTTAAAAACATTGGGAACAATGAGTTGTTAGTAGGTATTCTGCAATTTGCATACAAAAAAAGGTAAATCTGTTGTACATTTTTGCTAACTTTCGCAAAAATATCTGTTGTTTGGAGTAGGTAAGTTGCAAATTTTTCCAAAATGTCTTTGCTTAATCTACTCATAAAATATAAATGGCAGAATGTTTAATCTCAGATTGAATGTGACCAAGGCGTGAAGTGGTAATCGAAATTCGTGTTCAAATTTTTAGATATTGACAAATTATTTCGCAAGACATTTCTTTTATTTGGTTAACAATTATTAATACATAAGAGTGAAAGAATATGTACCTAAACAAAGAGAAATGATTTTTTCAAAATTCTCTGTTATATCAAATAATGTAGGTTATTATAGGTTATATGATCAAACCAAGGATTTATTTATAACGAAAACTGAAGAACTCATAAATTGCTGTAAGTGAAATAAATTAGTTTACCATGAGCAATTTATCATGGAGATAATGTCTTATTTTGTCAACACTTATAAACCTATAAGTTAGAGTAAAAAAGTGTACGTAGGACGAGTAAAATAATGTACGCCTTTACGGTAAGTTTTCATACTTATAAAATGTTCGATCATCATCAAAATGCTTTCAGTTTATAATCTTTGCTCTGGTGGGATTTCAGTAAGTAACAGTTCACTTCTCGATATCTAAATCAATGATGCTGTGAACAATAGGTAATCCAACAGTGCAATTTTAGCATCCATGGTATCTATTTGAATTTTTAAGCCATTGAAGACGTGGTAAAATTGCACTACGTTGGATGAAAACAGAGTTAGGACCACTTTAAAATATTGATTAAAATTCTTTTACGTTTCAGGCAGAAAGTAAATGTCTTAAGCAATGAAGTTGGTAAGTATAACAGCACTCATTTTTTTAAAATAAATATTTACACTTATAATATGGTACTAAGTATTTTTGAAACAATATCAACTTTCAACCCGTTTTAAATATGTACCCAAGGGCGCCGCCAGAAAATGTTCCCGGGGGGGGGGGGGGGGGGAGTAGTATTGGGGGTTCGTGGCTCTGGCGTTTTTTCAAGATTTCGTAAAAAATTTATTTTTATTTTTAATAAGTTTTTTCTTTTTTCTTTTTCCCAGGGGTGGAGGGGGGATTGCCCCACTTGGCCCCCCCTTGGCGGCGCCCATGTATGTACCTATGTGCAAAACATAAACTGTTGTAAGTAGTCCTTTTAGTCGATATAATACGACACTATAATTTAGTTTTATTATTGTGTCATCCTGAATGTTTTAGATTTCATATTTTCTTATTATCAATTAAACAATTGAACGACACTTTTTTAGATATCATTTGCCGTCCCACATTTTGCGATCCATATTGCCCTTATGGACCCATTTTAGATGTCAATGGTTGCACAACATGCAGTTGCTTCGATCCATGTGCTAACGTGTCGTGTCCTATTTTTGAAGAATGTAAAGTAGAACCATTATTCTGCCCGTGGCAATCTTGCGGATTTATTGTAAGGTGTAAGTTTTAAAGCAAATAATTACAATCGATGGTTTTTATATGCACTTTCAGGCGAACCTCAATGCCCTTCGGTCTTATGTGCTGACGACTGTCCTTATGGTTTCGAGGATGACAGGAATGGATGCCAAACATGTACTTGCAAAAATCCTTGCGCTGGTGTGGTCTGTCCTAGATATCAATATTGTGCAGTCAAAAGAATTTTTTGCATAACCACGCCTTGCCCACCACCTTCCGCATCATGTAAGGGCATTGAACATACTTCGATGTTAATTGTTACTATAGCGATTGAATTTTTAGGTAAATCATATTGTCCAGACAATAATTTCCCTTTGATAGGGTCGTCAGACCTTCCAGTACAATGTTCTGCTGGTGATTTGAAATGTCCAAAAGGATATAACTGTATCAACATACGCAATCTGAACGAATCTTATTGCTGCAGCGCCCCTCAAACTTTATAAATTTTGTTAAAAGTGTCTGTGGATTTTACTAACAATTAGCTGAAATAAATAATAAATGTTTTTTACATTGATTGCCTACTTCATAAAATGTAATTACATTTATTATCGTCTATCCCAACATAGGATTAAAATAAAAGTAAATCTACATCAGTATCAGAATGTATATATTTTAGTTTTTATTCCCCATGCCCGAAATGATATTTGCAAATACATATTATTTTATGTTTCATAATGTATGTTGCCGGCATATTTTGAGCAACCGTTACGTTACGAAGTGGAATTTAAATATTGTTATCATTTGCCAGGATTGGTGATTAAAACACGGCAAAATAAGCTAAACTAGTAGGTACCTAACTATATAACTACATATTAGGTGCCGATCAAATTATATAAAACCTGGACTGGACATATGCAGATTAAGCGTTACCTTCAAATTCTCTATAAGTACAACGATACAAAATGACATGACCAGTAAACTGGCACAAAACGTTCCCGTGATTACTAACTACAATGACGTAGGTATTATATAAAATAGTTTTTGGCGTAATAACTCAAAATAAAATAGTTTTTGCGTAATAACTCAAAGAAACAAAAAAAACAAATATATAGTGTGCAGTATAGTTGTAATCAGAAAACGATTTCTGATTCTCTCCTGAAATAATATACAGGGTATCTCACATGTATTTTTAATATTTTGTTAATTTCCGGATAGACTGGAAGTAAATTGGTATACTTACTTACTATAATCGATTAAATGTCCTCTACTTCACTGTACAATTTTACTTCTTGATATTTGTTAGCAAAAAAGTTAAGAATGTTTAAAATTTTCAATTTAAAAAATTCATGCCCCTTCCCATATGGGAAATAAAGAAATAAATGTAGTGCGAATAGTTTTCCATAAACTATATGTATAACATTTCAAAAAATAAAAAAAAATGCTCGGAGTAGATTTTGAGAAAATCGATTTTTAATTTTTGACCAATTTTGGGCACCAATATATTGGCCACGTTAAATTTTTGTTCTTTATCATTTATAAGTAAAAGTTCTGGCCATCCTTTGGCTACAATGTTTAAATTTGAATTAAGTTAAACGGTTCTTGAGCTACACCCTAAAAAGTAAAACCTTGGAGAATTGCTATAATGGCCGCCATTTTGCGAAAAAGCGAAATGCGAAAAATGGCGTTTTACTTGTACATTACTTTCCCTATGTGTAAATATATCCACACGTGTGTATATGCACGGGAAAGCCAAAATATGTCCACAAAAATAGTTTCATTTTATTGTTTTGTATAGGTAATTGTCAAGTGAAGGCGTTCATGGATTATGTAGCCAACAATAGTATTTTTACTATTAAATTATTTTAGAACCACATCAGAGTCCGTCAGAAAAATGTATGCACACTTTAAGGAACGAAAAGTATTACTTATGTAATACTGATCACAAAAGTTGTACTGCCTTCAATTCAGCACATAGTTACCTTAAATGTTCAAAGTGTTGGCCGTTGGTAGCTAGACACATAACGGAATGACGAGCGGTTGCCGCAACTACGAACTACTTCAGTCAATGTTTCAATGGAGATCGCAGCACATGCCGCTGTAATCGCCTAGCGAAGTTCCTCCAGCGTGCGTGGCTTACATCGCTAGACTTGATCTTTCACAGTTCCCCACAAGTAAACATTCATAGAAGTTAGATCTGGTGATCGTGGAGGGAACTCAATGGGCCCCCTTTGTCCAATCCAGTGTCTCTGAAAATTGTCATCCAGGAAAGCTCGTACGGCTAGATGGTAGTGTGGTGGTACCCCGTCCTGTTGATAGAAGATCTCTTCATCAGCTCCATAAAGTGCACGTGCACCTGGCAAAATTGATGAACGTAACATTACCAGGTAATTTTCTCCAGTGACAGTACCATCAAAGAAAAAGGGTCCTACTAAGACGCTAGATGATAGTCCACACCACACCCCAGGTAGATTGACTGTCTTATCGACATGATCATATGGATTCTCCGGTGCCCAGTACACTCAGTTACACCGATTCATTGTTCCATTAAGTTTAAAAAAATACATCCGCAATTATGATATTATTAAATTAATCTATGTTCAAGATATCTCCGTATTAATAAAATATTTAGTACCTGTATATGGCCTCTGCATTTTCTGAGAATCTTGGTGAGGATCAGTTTATTCATGATATAAAAACTGGAAATTTCTGGTAATCAGACCAGTAAAAAACATCTGCTTCTTGGAAATTCTTTTCATTTTTTATATATGGCAGAGCTTTGGAGGCAGTTTAGAAGATCTCTATTAATTTTAATCCTTATCTTGTTATTATTATACTCATTACAATAGTAAACACTGGTTTTATATTATGACAAAAATGAAGCTAATTTTATCATAATTGTTACAGTCAAGCGTCTAGGGACAAATGACATAACAAGATACATATACAGGGTGTTTTTTGGGAGCTTTAGTTAGACGTTTCTGGGAAAGTTGTATAGGTAGGTTTCTGAAAATGTGTACGTGGGGGTTACTCTGAAAGCCGAATCGATCTAAAATATTTTCAAAATGGCAGCACTTCCGGAAATGGCGGAAGTAGCTATCAACTTCGTTATTTTAAATAGAAACCCCTATTTTTTATTGCATTTTTGGATTCTACGTGAAATTTCATAACCTTTGATACCAACATGTCAATATCTACAAGTTATGGTTTTTAAGTTATTTTCATTTATTTAAAAAAAATGGCGAATGCAGACGGTACTTTAAGAATTCATTACTTGAAAACGGTTGTAGCTATGGCAACTGAGTTTTTACTAGCGCATAGAGAAAGAATAGGGCTTTCTTTTGGTGTACGGGAAGTGCTGGAAAGCATAGGATAGGTACTGGAGATGGGTGCTAGGCCTGGTGAGGGAGACACGGGGGTGGGGTAGGTATATACTGCAAGAAGAAGTAAACGGGGAGAAGATCAGAATACAGAAGGGAAAGCTACCGATGAAGTATGAGGAAGAAATGGATAGGGAAAGAAGAGGAAGGATACGATAAGACGAAAGAAAGGGGTATTGTGAAAGGGGTGATTACGCAAGAGAGGAAGTAAGAAGGGGAAGACAAATGAGAAGGGGAAGGTAATAAGAGAGGAGATAGAACACAGAATCGGGAAAGGAGAGACAGGATAAGAGAGGGGAGTACACTCAAAAATATGAGGAGATAATATTGGAAGTAGTACCGGGATGGAAGGGCTAAGTGGCAGTATGTATAATAAATACGAAATGGAATCCCAAATTTCTTTGATGAATAGCAAACCAACGGCAACAGCCTAAACATCAGTATAGCTGAGCCACTTTTCATAAGAAATTATAAAAATAAACTAACGCCAACAGACACGAAGTTTGTAATTTGACAATAGAAAATGTAAATCAGTCAAGAAAGTTGGATCTATATATAGACAAATTCTAAAAAAGAGCACCGTTGTTAATCTGCTGTTTTTTAAGGAAAAAAAATTAAAAACAACATGTATATTTTTACGAAGCTTATTTACTGAAAATTTAATTTATTCCCTTGTAAGTAAATTAAAATATAAAAGATAAAGGAATACTCAGAATTTTGATTATCTAAATTATATTTTTAACAACTATTTGATTGTGCATATTATTTAACGCCTTATACAGGGTGTAGAATTGGGCGATGGGGATTTCAATGTAAAAATCTTAATATTCAATTATGCCCTTCCCTAATTATTTTAGACAAAAAGGCTATTTAACTTTTTTAGATTAAAAAAATCTACTTCCGTATTAGGGCGGCAGCCCAGCGTCATTTTAGGTAGTGATAAAAGCGCGTCTGCAAAATAATCATACTACGTTGAAGATGATGTAAAATATAAGAGCATAAAAATGGTCGCAAGTTCTGAACCTGGGGATAACATGTTCAAACAACAATTTTTTTGTACATAAAAATCACTGTTTTAAAGTGATTTGAGCGCGTATAATTCTTTATACAAATCGAAAGGACAAATGAAAAACGTCGTCAGAAAGGTATTTGCAGACGGTTTCGGAGGTGCAATAACCCTGCAGACGGGGTTGAAGGTGCAGAATTTTTTTAATCATAAAACAAGTTTATGATATCTAACGAAAATGAAAAAATTAGTATTGCAAGAACAATAATTAAGGAGCAGAGCAATGCTTAGATACACTGGAGACAAGAAGGTGTAAGTATTCTGGAATTTGTATGCAAAAAAAGGTAAATCTTTCGCGAAAGTACCTATATGGATGGAGTACCAGTAAGTCGCAAATTTTTCCGAAAAGTCATTGTTTAATCTACTTCTCATAAAATATAAATGGTAGAATGTTCAATCTCAGATGGAACGCGATTACCACGTTGGTATACCAACGTGGTAATCGCGTTCCATCTGAGTTACATAAACTGTTAATCTTTAGGTACTTAGCGTTGTTTTTCTCCATTATGTACTTTACAGTTAATCTAAAAATCTACCAATGTTGCGACTTGGTTTTTCTTAAAATTGTTATCATTCTTAAAACACCGACAAGAGAGCGTTACATATATAAGGCATGTTTAAAGTCATTTATTAGGTACTCGTAATATTATTTGTGGTGCATGTGATTAGGGTAAAACGTTTTTTGTTTATTTTCACTAAATACCTACTCCATCATTGGGATTTACAAAAATGATTGCAGTTGTCCATCTTTTGAAGGTAAAATTCATCAAGGCGTTCACGTTTTTTTAATTTCTTGCATTATTTTAGTTGATAATTTTACATTGCACCATCCTTCAGTAAGTATACAGTTTATAATAAAAATAATAAGATTTACTTAAAATAACATTTTAATTACTTGCTTTCAGTATAACTACTAAAAGCGTTGATATCGTACCTAGTGAGTATCTTTATATAAAAATGTCCTTGATGCTAATGGTTGTCGAACCTGTCAATGTGTTAGACATCCATGTAGCAATGTTTTATGTAAAATCGACCAAATATGCACAGTACGGTTCGTGTGTGCATGGGCCAACCTTTGCGCACCAATTGCAGCATGTAAGTTATCTACTATGCATATTATTTACAGTAACTTTATTCTCTAAATATGCTAGAAGCAATTAAGCAAATTGTAAACTGATTACTTCAATTATTTTTCAAGAAGAAACTAAGCAAATTTAATGGTTTTTGTCATAAGAAAACGTAAAATTGAATGCCACTCGTGTTACGTGTCATTTACTACAATTATATTTGTAGGTGTACCATATTGTCCTAAAAACAGTTCGTCTTTAGTGGGCATTAACGGATTGCCAATACATTGCGGAAATAACACGCTGGGGAATTTGTGTCCAGAAGGTTTTTGTCACAACGTAGTGGATAATGGGTTAGGTTATTGTTGTAAATGATTAAGACTTAGGTATGTACATATTTAAGCTTAATTTAGGGTAAGTAATATTATACTGTACATACTTTAAAGTAAATGAATTCGCAGATTGTTATTTTATGTACTTGATGATTTCTTACAATAAATAATCAGACTTTACTTACATTACTATACTCACCAACTTATATCTCGCCTTGTAATTATAAAAGCCCACAACAGTCCACAAACAAGATAATTAGGAATGAATGAGGAATTATACATATAAAAAAATAAACGGAACTGGGGTAGAATAGTTTACAAAACTATGTAAAGAAGACAAATATCCAACCGAATCTGAAAAAGTACATAAAACCAACGAAACAAAGATAACAATAACAAAAGAAAATAGTAGACGATGAAGAATTTGAAAAATAGAAAATCGGAGGGCGAGGAAATGAATAATTAAAAGATGGAGACAAGATAGTTGAACAACGTACAGCTTCGTTTAAAAAAATTATTTGCAAAAAAGAAAACTCCAAATGCATTGAGAATATCAGGTAATCTATACATCACAATATGGGACAACAAAAACCTAAGGATGAAACCAAAAGACACTAATTTACAAAGATATTGACATGTACCTATGACAGAAACAGGAATTGGTACAGCAGAAGAATGAATGAACGGAAGGAGTGATTTGTTTCTGCCTGTTTGTGCCCCGACAAAATCGATTGCGACCCCATACGTTTTCGAGAAAATGGCGTTTTCTAGGAAATCCCTACCTTCAATCCTTATTGAAAACACAAAGCACCTGTGTTACGGTTTCAATAAATTGTATATACACTATTACTAACTTTTGGGTGTAAATTTATAGTACCATACATATTACATAGGTACACATTTAGTTTTACAACCCTTTAGGAAAGAAGCTCGAATTTAAAAAACTGACCAACCTGTCAATGTGTTAGAGTACCCATCATGCATATGTAGTACCGTTCCTATGTTTAGAGGACAGCAATTGCACTCACGCTGTGTGTAAGTTATGTATTTTTACAATTACCTACTTCAGGACGATATCTGACATCGTGATGACACGACCATACCTTTTATGTAACGTTTACTAAAAGTTACTAAAAGAAAATCGCATTTTTTCGAAAAACTGTAAACTGCTTCTCTCAATTATTTTTCAAAACGGACTAAATAATATTAATTATCCTGTGTCATGAAATTGAACGTTTTCAAGAAAAAAGAAAGTTGGACAGCCCAGTAAACCAGGCCCGGACTGGCTCCTTTGGGGGCCCTCGGCTAGAAATTCAAAAGGGGCCCCTTACCGGGGAATTTAGAGGGAATAGTATATTAGAATATGTAATTTTTGAAAATTAGGCTTACATGCCTAAAAACCACATTAAGCTATTTTGCCACTTGGAAAGTAGTTGAGTAAAAAAGTAAGCTTGTTCTGTTGTATTTTACTTACTTTCACAATAAATATTTATATAATTTTTATATACTGTACCTAAACTAGTTCCATGCAAGAAAAAATAAGTGTACATTACTTAATTAAGAGTGTTTATTATTATTACTTAAAAATGAGATTGAGTAATATTTTTAGTTTTAGGCAACCAAATCACACGGTTGAAGCCATAAAAATCTAAATCCTACTGTAATACTTTGTAGATATTAAAAAGTGACACAACGGTAATAAAAAACCAAGCATATTGAAAAAAACAATGTCCTCTTTAATTGTTATTTAATTGTTACAAATTGTAAAATATATTTTATAACAAAAAGAAAAATGGCTCTACAATACCTTGGTGCAGTGCAGACACAGCAAACTGAGAAAGGTTATGTGATAGTGAAAGGTTGTTTACTAACCTAACAGCTTTTTTGCCAGTTCATCACTGGTCCTGGCTACTTCATCTATAATAGCTGCATCTTTATCCATGTTATAAAATAAGTCTCTTTCGATATTCATGAAAGGAAGATTAGACATAAGGTCTTGGTTTAAAGTAGATCTAAGTCGATTCTTAACTATTTTAAGTTTAGAAAACACCCACTACGTAGGCTACCATAAACAAAAACCAACTGGGAACTGCTTAGTACCATCGACATATAGAAATGGACTGCGCGTGGTTATGCTAAGCCGGGATACTGCAGGTGAGAGAGAGGGTAAACGTGGAGGCCTAGTTCTAGCTTTATCTGTCGCGTATCTATTGGTTGCTGCATTTTCATGGGAATGCGGCGACCAATAAATACGCGACAGATAAAGCAAGGGAAATGCGGCGACCAATAGATACGCGACAGATAAAGCTAGAACTAGGCCTCCACGTTTACCACGCGCAGTCCATTTCTATATGTCGATGCTTAGTACTTATAATTGATTGTTAAAATGTTAACGCGTAAGATTACTGAGAAAAAAATAATCAAATTACTCGATGTAACTAATCATAAAATAGTATACCATTTTTTGAGGGCCTCTCCGGGGCCCTTTTGGGCCGGGGGCCCTCGGCGATCGCCGACCAGCCGACCTTACCAGTCCGGGCCTGCAGTAAACGTGTAAATTATATCAAATTCGTGTTGTTTATTATAATTACATTTCCAGGTGTGCCTTCTCCTCCAGAAAATAGCTGTCCTGGCTTTAGTAGGTAATGACGGATTGCTAATTAATACGTTGCGAAAATGGAAGGACGGAAAATTTGTGTCCAGGAGGATTCTGTCACAATGTAACAGATCAGGACTTAGCCTATTGTTGTAAATGATTAAAACTTACATAAATAAGTATTTAAGTAATATTAACCAACTTAAATAATAAATAAACTGTTTTTCCTGGGACATAAACAAATTATGCCTAGAGCCCTGTTAAGAAACACAAATGAACTTTAAAAAATTTATAAGAAAAAGTGCTTCGACGAAAATATTATCATTATGTCACGTCAATTATCAAACGTGTAAAACAAAAAAAAGCTAAGAGCTGTTAAAATTAAATATTTCACGAACCTGTTTAAATTTGCAATTCAATCAGGCTGTAAATTTTAATTTTTACCGAAAATAACAAGCTATATTTTGTACCATTAGAAGCCCGTGTGAGTTTCCTATACCTGAAGAATGAATACTTAATTTATTTTCATTTTTCCCCCTTGATTCGTCGTTAACCTTTTCTTGGGTAATTATAGTTTAGTACCTAATTATTGAATAAAAAACTCAGTGTTGTAAAAACTAAACTTGATTCTGTCTGTAATAATCTTAACGTCATACCTCGTACCGTACCTCATTTCTCAAGAACTAAACTTCTTAGTTACCTCTAGCGCGCACACCTTCTAGCGCCGCCTAGATATCAAGCTATTTTAACACTAATTGACAAGACTATAAAAAATTATCTACATATCTATACCATTTAATTTTATACGCAAAAATGATACATAATTAATCGCATGTTAAATCCGAATCATTAAAAACTAATAAATATTGTTGTAAATTTATGTGTAGCTGCAGACCACGAAATTTACGCCGGTTTTTACTAGTTTTTTACTGATCAATGACCGCCATTTAATCGAATAAATAGCAAATTTCTTCTTATTTTAAACCTTTTGATAGGTATTTAGAAATGATTGGGAAAACCTACAATATTTTTGACTTGAACTTGAACTAAATGCGGTAAGTGAACAAAGCGCGTAATTATTCAGTGTAGGTGTAATATGTGTAATTAGTATCCGACCATCTACAATACTTTACTGCCCACAGCTGGGGTTTTCCAATTATCACCGTCTTGCCCCTCAAAAACATTTACACCAATATTTTACCTTTTGGTTTCCTATTTCCGTGTTGTAAGAGAATGAATTCTGTTATGCCATTGATGAATGTGAATTTATGATCGAATGTTTTTAGTTGTTAAGTCACCTTCACATTTATGATCTTTCCGTAAGTAGTAAGTAGTTTCTTCTACGCATGTTTTTCTGTTGTAAAATAAGATCCTATTCCAATGAATTAAAAAAGTATTGGAAATATGGAAATGGTGAGTTGCACTATTAAAAATCACGCCTCTTTGAGGTAACCCACTTCCTAAATTATGGGGGAATTATGCAAAGATGCAGTTTATGACGTCGCGTCGCGTCGTTTATCCTTATGGAAATGTTCTTAACGCAAAAAGAGGTAAGACGGTGCGAATTATTCGTGTCCAGTCGACTACATTGGCACTCCTCGTGCGTTATCGACGCCCTCTGAATTTGGTGTCACAACATAACGGCGCAGACAAAAACGGCGCCGACATAACGGCGCTGCCAAAAGGGCGCGGACAAAAAGGGCGCAACGACAAAACGGCGCTACGACAAAACAGCGCAGACAGAAACGGCGCCGACAAAAAAGGCACTGCGACAAAACACGCCGCGCTTTATATAAATGATATATGTTTACAAGATGATATCATAAAAGGACGCGGACATTTGGTCGCAGCGACCTAGGCGTAAACTGTCACGAAAACGCTTAGGTTAAAGGTTTTCTTAATATATTTTTTTTCAATTGAAAGAAAAACGGGTATGTAAAAACGACGTTTGAAACTAAAAAGAAAGCTGACCTAGGCGTAGACTGTCACGAAAACGCTTAGGTTAAAGGTTTTCTTAATAAATTTTTTTTTAAATTGAAAGAAAAACGGGTATATCATTTATATAAAGCGCGGCGCTGTTTTGTCGCAGCGCCTTTTTGTAGTGGTAGTTGTGTTGTGACGCCAAAGATGGGACTGAACTTTGAAATTCACTGCCCCATCTATAACTGAAACCAGCGCAGCAGTACATCAAAAAACTAACACTGAAATGTTTATAATTATACTATCTAGTATCCATGATCGTTTACGTAAATTAGACAGGACCGAATCAATATAGTAATAAGGGCTAAATACCAATACCAAACATAATTATTGTGAAGAATCAATATGATCACCGACGTTGCAATCCTATATTTCAACTGTAGCGCAATGACAAAGTTATGTATTATCAGGGACGCGCCAAGTATTTTCGGCGCCGTCGTGAGAAACAATGATAGGCGCCTATAATACACATAATTGGCCTTGGCGAATTATCTAGCCCTGACCGGAACACACCAGAAAATTTTTAACCGAATCCCGCGCCGAACGCACTCGGATTTTTTTTAGTTTTGTGTTAATTTCTTGATCAGTTTCAAAAAATGGTTTTAATATTTTTCAAATTCACCGACCGTAAGCACCTTTAAAGGCATTGGCGCCGTCGTGCGCCGCACGACCTTGCCAATATGGACGGTGCGTCCCTGCGTAAGTATTATCTTTTGAAAAGAACGACACTTATGTTTCCAAAATTGTATGTATTTTGATTATGGCACCATTACGACTAACTTGTCAGGAAAAAATTAAATATGTTTTTGATGTAGGTATTTCAAAATTACTACATAATTCCAAGAGTTTGGAAAAAAGCCATTGAACCATTAGCGGTCAAACGACAAGATTCGTTACACACAGTGGCGCTCGTGGGCGATATTTTTCAAAAGAGGTAATATATAATAAATACTTTTATGATGGCCGACTAATCTAACATGTTTAACAAATGTAATTTCCATTTCGAACATGTCATAAAGAAATGTGCAGTCTTCATGGTTTAAATCCAATTCGTGATTGTGGAAACATATTCGATATTTTGCTTTGCAGAGATTATAATAATAATAAATAAAGGTGAAAAATCTATCGCAACTTAACTTAGTATTACGTATTACCTCTTATATAAAGAAATTATATGTACAGAAGAAGGAACACATCATAAATTCATAAAGATCGCAGATACGACTTAATAGCAGATAAAGAATTGCTTTGAGAGGCCACACTTTTATAAACTTCATTTCAAATTTTTTCACTTATCATTACTTTTTTGATTGAGACGGCTAGTCACAGTAGGCTATCATTGGATAAGCTGTGTCAGCGTCCACTTATGTCAACATTTTACCCTGACGTTTTACATCGGCGGCGTCAGTTTTAGTACTTCGGTACTTTTATATTTAAAAAAATAACTTCACCTTCACCCATCTTCACCTCAATATACTGTTTTTAAGGGGAGGTTTTGAGTTTTTCTCTGTTATTTATGAATTAATTATGATATAATTGACTTGGCTTTAATTACTGCACAGTTATTGTTAAAGTAATACCTAGGTACTACAAATCGAAACTTTTGGATTCGCACATTGCTTAAATTTGAAACATTGATCAACTCCGTTTTGTTAAGACTGAAATTGACTCTTAAAATTTAATTCTATTTGAATAGATAAAATATATATTTTTCGAATAATGGCATACTTAACCGTTTCAATACTCTCGAAATGGTTTCCCAATAAACGGTAACGTTGCATTTCTTTGCAACTGTAACCAAATCGGCTGCTAAGTATCACTAAAAAAATGAAGCTTTTCATTTGATTATGGGACGATTGAATTCGAGAATCAGTGTTGCGTGTTTAATTAAGCAAATTTGCTACTTTGATTCTGTTCAATACGTAAAATTGTACCTATGTATTTCGAATCCTATACAGTAGGTGGTACCTATCAGTTTTGATGATTTTTAAAGGTTATTGCATTTTTCTAATCTATACTAAATTGGCGATCTTTATGTGAATTACGTAATTCTTGTTCGAACGAGTTTTATAAGTAATATTATACTTCATTCGTGAATCACAGTGTTGTATATCCCTAATGAGAATATTATAACCACAATAATTCTATATCGATACCTATGATACGCTAAAACCGTAGGGTATTCCTATCGATGGACGTCTATAATTGGACTTCCCGTTTTGTAAGAAACATCTAAATATAAACCCGTAAAATGGTACCACCTCGATTTAATTTAGAAAATGACAAACTTTCGTATTGAATCCAACTTTTTTCTTAATGTAATCATGCGATAGTGATATTGGAAACTATAAGTTAGACAATAGTGTTGAATACATTTTGTTAAAGCGCCTCGTCGCTATAATTTTCGTTTAGGTTAAATTAGGTTCACATATCTGATCAGAGGAATATTTACTTAGAGTAAAGAGCCGTTATAGGTAAAGGTATAGTTAAAGGACGCTGAAAACTTGCAGAAGCATTAACAGTTGGTATTAAAACCTCATGAATAAGTTATGTTTATGGGGTGAACACCATATGCTCGTCTTTTGAGTTTATACGTCATATCTCATATGTGTACGTACACTATGTGCGATTTCTTTACTTTATTGTACCATGAACATTTTGCTTTGATTGGTAGTGAAAGTTTTACTTTGCCAAATGCATTTAATTGCCATATAATTGTAATTTATTTCATCAATTGAATATCGATGATAAATGCTTTATCAAGAGAAAACAATTTTGTCAAATTATGACCTCAACATCAAATCAAATTTGCTTGTAATCCATTTTGTTTCGTTACTGGTTACTAGCATATCATGTCTTCATCTTAAGACTTTCGTACACTCAAGTGCTCTGCGAATAAACAGAACGTCTGCCTATTCTGCTCCCCTGCTTGATGTATTTGTGTTACTTACGGAAGGAAAACAAAATTCCAAGGATTCGATTAAACCACAACATTTTAAATAATCTAGCAGTTGTTGTCGAACCATCAACTATCTAATAATTCATACTGGGATCTTCACATCGCCCAACTTTAAATGCTAACTATA
This sequence comes from Pyrocoelia pectoralis, assembly GCA_036250285.1. Taxonomy (NCBI): domain Eukaryota; kingdom Metazoa; phylum Arthropoda; class Insecta; order Coleoptera; family Lampyridae; genus Pyrocoelia; species Pyrocoelia pectoralis. The sequence goes on from CM070075.1 coordinate 82,034,600, forward strand.
TCCCCAAACTAAGGTTATACCTAACCCCTAACATGACTACAATCCCCAAACTCCGACATTGAACACAACGTCCAATTTGATCACAACGCCAAACTCAACCACAACGCCTTGTAGACAATATTCACGACAAATTCAAATATTTATGATGTCGTTCTTAAAACCCATTCAATTCCTTGCAGTTTGGGAGTAGGGGGTTCATCTGTAAAATAGTAACACTATTTCTTGAATTGTATGTATTTTCCAACTACCTATGGATTGTCGTCGAATTTGGTGTTGTGATCGTATTTAGGTTGGAGTGTTGTGGTCCAATTTGGCGATGTGATCGTTATTAAAGATGGAGGTTGTGGTCAAAGCAGTTGCCAATTGTGGTTGGCATCGAAGTTTAAAGCTGTGGTCAATGTTCGCCCTTAAGCCTAATATTACCTCGCGCGTCATTGGGTGTTATGGTCAATTAATTTTCGTATTTAAAATTTATTCAGTTAAACAATTTTTAGTACTTCTAAGTTAATCAAAGGTTCACACTAAACTTGCCAGGGGACTCTACAATAATTATTCTGTGTCATCCACACTCTCTATGAAATCAGCATGTATCTCCATAATTTAATGAATTTGGATCATGTAGGTGTTCACGAATTGCATGTTCAGAGTATTAATATTAACATTGCATTGGCATATAGAAGCAATGCTTATGGTTTTCGTTAGGATTAAACATTAACCAAGATTAACTGCAATAAAACAACAAAATTGACTTACCTGTTGCTATCTTGCCATGCCATCCCACTCAGAATCGATACGAACATACTAAATTATAAATAACTCTCTAAATAACCGAATTGCGAATTTACACTTGCACATTTCCGAACCGATACCTACACGATCATTTATACTTCTGAAGTTGTTAAGAAATAAAGTGCAATTTGATATAAACCTGTATGGAAAATCGTGACAATCAAGTTATCCAACTACGTAAACTATAAGACGCGTTGATAACAAATCCTCCGATATTTACCATACATTTACATATGTTATATATTTTGTCAAAAAATAACACACATGCAATTATTTTAATTCGAGATAGGTGCAAGAAGAACGTTTCATTAAACGCCCTTATCAGTAATCACTGAAATTGGTCCCAAAAAAAATACACCCTTTGATTTTCATGCTAACCTTAGGTTGGATAGTAGAAGGCAAGCTACTCATTATCACTGATCAGACGAATTACAATTCATTTTACAAGGAGGTCTGGGGAGAGATAAAGGTTTGCTATTTGCAAAATCTCCCTAAAAATTGTCTTATGGACTGATAATGTATTACGGAGAAATTTGTCTCGATGATGACACTAATTTGATTCCTGTACAGGCAGTTTCTTTCTGCGTAGAAAAAACTGGCTGCCATTTTACGTAGGGCATCTCTGTGGGATGCACAAACTAAAGCGATCATTTACCTACCTACCTGCCCCTATGAAGCTTCGGAAACTTTGTTCGCTCCTATCGGATGAAAAAATAGTCTTGAGGAAACCATTTAGAACTTGATCGTTAGCATTAACACGTTACTAATTTCTTCCCCTTTCATTTTTCCTACAGTTTTGTTCTTAACTTTTCATTACCTTTGAGGTTATTGTTTATTTCTGTTGTTTATTTCCGTTTTTACTATTGTAATTTCGTAAACATTAATTGAAGCAACACATTTTTTAAAACTTTTACAAAATGGAAGTAATAATAAGAAGTCTTGGGTAGCCCTAATTTTCTCGAAGAATTGAATTTTAACGAAACGTACCTATCTACTTGGTTTCAACATCATTTTGTTGGGGAAAGAGATCAAAAATTTACAATTTTATACCAAGTGAGTTTGGTAAAATCGTAAAATTTTATATTTGACACTTTCGACGTCTCTTTTCTAATTTTAATTTGGTGCTCTCACTATTGCTATCGGTGATATAGGTACCTATGGTCATAATTTACTTATTGTAAATAAGCAGCTCTTTTTATTTGGGACCGCTATTTGGCGTTAGCGATTGTTTAAAATGGGAGTTCAATAGATTAAGATTAGACAACCCTTTATCTTAGTTATTAAAGTCATTAAAGGAATATGTATGTATCTCTAAATTCTAGGTAAACACCGTCTGTCTTCGAATGAGTGGTAAAAGCCGTCCTAAACATGTAAAACGTTTATAAAGAAGGTATAATTTCCATTCTATTGCTTAATCTTAAAGAATCAAGTACTAAATATTTAAGTGATATATTTTGTGGAGTCATCATTTATATTAAAAAAAATTACTTAATTAATTTTAAGAACAGGCTGACCTAGGGATATCCCACAGGCGATACCGCGATAGTATCATTTATAATAATGAATTTATAATTGAAATAGATAGGTAGCATTTTTGTATAAACCATAAAAATATTTCCATCTCGTACGCATTACAATTCATATACTTTTGAACTTATAGTACCTACCTAAATATTTTTTTTCTCTTTTAACATACAGTGACTTTTCCGTTTCCGCATTAAAGAATTCAATGCCTTCAAAGTAAATCAACTTTTCAACTTATGTAGTCATTACATAGTGAAGTACTACAGTACTCAATACTAAGATCCTTAACCTTCCTGTTGTATAAATTCATTTCACCGTCAGAATCATCGAAGTGTTATATTTCAATTATTGCAATGAAATTCAGGGCTCGTCCATTGCACGAGAAACCAGTAGACGCATGCATGGTGTTCGGAAAGTTTAAGTTTACGCATGATACTCGGTGTAAGAAAATATGACAGGATTTCCTATCAATTAAAAGGAACTGAAGTGGTTAAATGTGTAATAGAAGCAAAGTGTTACTTGCCACACTGTGTCACAATAGTAAGTATATTACGCAAGAAGGTTAGAAAAGTGAAGTTTTACTAGACGAGTGTGGCTCGTTTTTTACGAGTCTAGTAAAACCACTGTTCTAACGCAGTGCGTAAACTATTTTTTCACATTGTTTAGTCAAATTGTTTCGAATAAATTTTGATTTATATTAAGTACTATTGACTTTCTACACTAAGTCAATGGTAGTACCTACCTAGGTAGTTGAATATTTCATAGTAACATAGGAACCTTGTTGGAAACGTAAAATTGCTTTTACTATAAATGAATTTGAATTTACAAGGAGAAAAAAGCAGTTCTGCGGATATTTTGCAGTGCTGCTAATGAAGCGGTTCCAGCTTGCTTCCCGTGAAATTAACAGAAAGGTGTGACAAAATCGTTACTATGTAGTGAAGGCGAAAAAATGTTGTATAAACATCCACGTTATCTTCATAACCAAGTACGATACAGAACTAATGTGTACAGTCTGAATATCGTGGATATACAGGGTAGGTATAATCGGGTCGCTACTTAAGGATCGTAATCTAAACTTTAAACGAAAGTTGTAATAGCTTTTTATGCGTATCTTCTTTTATTTCTTTGAAAAACCAGCCAGTTTGTCAAAGAAAAGATACTCTTGTATCAAATTGTTCAGAACAACTGTTTTTGTTCTTGTGAACGTCGGTTGTTAAAAATGCGTTTTCCAATTTTGTTTTACTTATCACTTTTATCAGTCAAACTCAAAAGAAATTGAAAATAGAACAAAACTCTAAAGCAAACGTTCGTGAGAGGTCTTATTACTCTTTCGCAAGCACCAGGTGTGTTGTAAATGTGGATAAAGTTGCATCTTCGGTAACTGAAAATCGTTTGTGTTGTTGAAAAACCTAGAATAGGCGCGATTTGTTTTAAATGATAGTAATCCAGAGGATTTAAATCAGAAGATCTGGCACACCAAGGAGCAAGCTCCGAAGTCGTATATGTATATACTATTCAGGTATCGCGTTGTCCATTCTTTCAGTGTTGCACTACAATATACTATTGAAACATCTTCCCAAGAATTGCTTTGTGTGTCGCCCTTGTTAACCGATGTGAGCATCAAAAGCGACCAATTATGAAATCTCCAATACCCCCCCCCCTCAAATGTTGGGGGAAAACTGTCACCGATTGATTGAATAATTTTTCCACTTACAACGCTTGTAAACATTAATTCTGCCGTTTCTGATAAAACTTATCTCTTCTCTAAGTAATAGAAATGATGGAAAATGAAATGAACAGCATACTACTGTAGTAACCAGTTGCAAAATGTTACCTTTTTGGGAAAAACTTTGATATTTACGGTTATATGTTACTCGTCAAATTTATAAAAGAAATTTGTAAGGAGTCTATGATCGGAAAGTATCTTTATGAGAAGGCATTACAGGAAAAAAATTAAGGCCTTCATTCCAAATACGATCCTTAAAGGACCAAACTTACGCTACACTCCGTGTTTGCTCTGTAATACATAAAACCTTTCTCCTTGAAAGAAATTTTCAATTAAAAACATACAAGGTGTGTGACAATATTCCCATGAAGTTTAAAAATTATTCTGTTTTGATACGAAATAAAAACATGCAGATAAATGAAAAACCAATTTGAATTGGCGCTTGGTGATTTGCCAACTTTGTTCTTGGACGTGGTGTCAGATAAGCAGCCAAATTTAGTTTAACACAGGTCTAACATTGCTTTTTTTAAATGTACTTCTGCAAAACTTTACATTCACACAAGTGCTGTAGGACTGTAGGTATTAATTCTTCTAATGTGAACGTTCTCTTTCAGAAGACACCCATTATCAGAGCCCAGAGGCAATGTGCAACCGAACGGCGTAAAGATTTTTAAACCAATAGATACAGGCCAGATCAAGATATTCAACCTTTTTCTTGGCACATGTGGTGTGTGTGATATTTATCTAGGTACATATATAAGTGAAGAAGAAATACAACGATGAGAGTTTTAGCTACGTTCAGTAGATGAGTAGATAATACGAATAAGATACAATATCTCGACGTTCCGCCTGTTGGGATTGATATAAAATACTCGTGTTCTCGTGTATAGCATATTCTCAAACTAGTAAGGAAACAGATACAATACTTTACCTGCTTCCCGACTGAGATATCGCCGAAGAGTAGGTACCTATCGTCAGCCCGAAGAAAAGCTGACGAAGTTTATTCTGGCATTAGCACTTGTGAAAGTATTCACAACTTAAACCATAACTTTTCTTTACACGAATGTATTCTTGATGAAAATCTAATCTAACAGAAATATTATTCAACAATTTTAATTTTTATCTCCTGGGCTTTTTTTCAAGAATTGCTTACAAGCTAGGAAAATTTGAATACCGAATAAGACGCTTATACTTTTTGATTAAACAACGTTACACCCAAGTATTATGTGTTAGCTCATTTCTTCCACCATTTGACCAGACCTCGTACCTATCCATCTTACATGAGTTCATTGAGCTGGATTACTGTATTTCAAGCTAAGTCTTAAAAGAACACGGGAATTTCTGGGAAAAAATAATTGGCGAAAACTAGACGAAAAAAGTCCCTCTACCATCAAACATTATTGTCGAAGCAACTTTCCAACAAAGCTTGTTGCGTGCAAGATATACAAGAGAGCACGAGACATTTTCAGGATCAGAGGTAACCGATCTCCAGCTACGTCAACTAGAAAGGTTATATATGTCATTGACACCAAAACCAGATGCCACTGCGAATAAAGCTCGATTCATCTTACTCGTGTTCTTTGTACCTGAGACGTTTTTCTCCACTGCTTCGCTGCAAAACTCCATTGTTGAGTACCAAAACCACCACTCCACACCAAAACAACTTCATTTTCAAATTGGAGAACAACCGGCTGTTATCGTGTCTTACCAAGAACGTGATCAATATTCACCTCCCCCGCTCATTCCGACTACATCTAAAATCCGCACCATCCATTTTCCTTTAGTTTGGGGCTTGGACCCTTGCTATTTCTAGGCAAAACCTGCATTAAACGAATTTGTAAAAGCGTGTTCCACTACATACCGGTCTATTGGTAAAATTAATGCAGTATATTATTAATCGTATGGCTACTTCGATTGAACCATCAACCCATATATAGGTAAGTTGAAGAAAGTATCAAAATGGTGTAAGTAGTTTATGCATCGAGGACCGCAATTTATTGCCTTCGTGTTGTTGATTTGCAAAAGAATTCGGAAGGAATTCAAAAAACCTGTTGAATTTTTAATTGGTTTTTTATAATTTTTATTCGTATTAACAACTGTTAAATATTAAACAATACAATCAATCCTTCAATGTTTACGTTTATTTGTCTTTTTTACTTGGTTATTTATGTAAAGAATTTTAATCAACGGTATAAATTATTCATAGGAGGCCATACCTATTCTTTCCTTAAATAATCGTTGATTAGGAAATATAAATATTTAAACTAAACGATTACGCACTCGTGTTGCAGAGCAATTCGGAAATATAATAATCATTGTAATTTCCTTTATTGAAATATTGTGAAAATCCCGTAAGGATTGTAGTAATCTACGTACCTACCTTTGAAAATATAATATTCCATAAGACTGTTTTGGTACTCTACTTTGTCAAAAATTATGTCTCACCCTAATTTACAGTTTATAAGAATACGCTTTCCGTTGAATATTTCAATTAATTAATCTTCAGTAGGTAATGACATACTGTATTTTTAGATCAAGAAATACAAATTCCCCAACCACAGAATTACCATACTCATTTTCTTGATTATAAATTCTTTGAATATATTCTTGAAAGAAATTCCGAAAATAAAAAAAAAGTATTAGCATGTTGGAAAAGACATGAATCATCTTTTGTTGTTTACTTCAACTGTATAAAAGCACATCTAGTAAACGAATTTCCACATTAGCTTTGTAACTCTTCCAAATGAATCTAGTTTTGGTGAGTGATATTTAATTGTATGACCTTGATGGTTTATTAATGAAAATGTTTTTTACAGTTACTTTTACTGGTAACGTCGGTTGTGACGACGTTCTCTGCGCACATACCTGTTAAAGGTGGACGACAACGACCTGATGTGACCAGACCCATTGAAGGTAAAATTCCTTAAACATTTCCGATTTCTTATTCTTATTATACCTATGATTACTTATTTGTAGATAAAGCTATAACTCAAACCGAAAAGAAGGAAGATGCTGCCATCAGTTCTGACCTTAACCTCGAATTAAGCAAGTCTTCATCCGTGGGAGAGGCAGGATTAGGAATCAATGAGTCAACATTAAAAGGCCAACAATCAACGCTTTCCGAAGAACGTACGCTTAAAGACTTAACGATTAGTGCTGACGGTCAACTCGAACGAGAAGTTAAGAAAGAAAGCAGTCAATCCACCAACACCCATGAAGAAAATCACCACTCTACAACATTAAACGGTGAGAAACATCTCTTTAAGAAAACGATCGAAAATCAAAATCAAGATAAAGTAGTTGTGCGCGAACAAACATCCAGTTTAGGAGATGCTAGTTTCACGTCACCTAAACAAGTTAAACTCGAAGATGAACACAAAATTCTTATCACGGATGAGAAAAATACGCATAAAATCTTAGAAGATACCTTAAACGATAAAAAAATCAACCAAGAAGAAACGAGTCACTTAATTCACGATTCTCACGCCCACCACTCATTTCCTGACAACATCCATCACGATAAGCAGAAAACTGTCATTGTTCACGATGTAATTGATCATGAGAAAGATTCAAATCAGCGCCACGAAATAAACATAAACATTCAGGGAAGCGATGATAAACAAAAGAAAGTGATTATAAACGATTTCAGAGGTTTAAATCTAGACAAACAAGAAACACAAAATGAAGGGATTTCCACTCCAACGGCCATTCCAGCGTTTGGTGAAAACTACGACGGTATTAACGAAAAAAGAGAAAATGCTCAAATATCGACTTCCGCTCCATTTCCTAAAGATGGAGGTGCATTGAAGGTTGACGAAATCGATCAGAAAAATTTCGAAGAGAAAATTTTCCAAGTTGATCAAAAAAAGGTAGACGAGAAAAGTGACGAAGTCCTTGATAAAAAGTTAGACGAGAAAGTTGAAGGTAGTCTCGAAGTGGCGACCGGATCCAAAGTTCATAATATTCATCACGACCAAAAAATCTTATCTGAACTTGATATACACAAAAAGGACGAGTCCCATCATGAACAGCATCCCCATCACGAGTATAGTTGGAAAGGTCACCACGAACACGATTTTCGCCCAGAACATGATCAGAAACATTTAGAAGTTGATGTACATAAAAAGGACGAATCTCATCATGAACATCATTCAGAAGGTCACCACGGCCACGATTTTCATCCAGGACATGATCAGAAACATTTGGAAGTTGATGTACATAAAAAGGACGAATCTCACCATAAACATCATTCAGAAGGTCACCACGGCCACGATTTTCATCCAGTACATGATCAGAAACATTTGGAAGTTGATGTACATAAAAAGGACGAATCTCATCATGAACATCATTTAGAAGGTCACCACGGCCACGATTTTCATCCAGGACATGATCAGAAACATTTGGAAGTTGATGTACATAAAAAGGACGAATCTCATCATGAACATCATTTAGAAGGTCACCACGGCCACGATTTTCATCCAGGACATGATCAGAAACATTTAGGGTTTGATGCACACCAAAAACATGAGTCCCATCATCATTTTGACCATGAACATCATCCCTACCACGGGCATCATTCGGAACATCATCACGACCACGATTTTCATCTGGGAAAGGATCAAAAACATTTAGAAGGCGGTGCGCATAAAAAAGATGAATCTCATCATGAACATGATTCCTATCACGGACACCATTGGGACGGTCCTCACGGCCACGTTCATCCAGAACATGATCAGAAACATTTAGAAGTTGATGTACATAAAAAAGACGAATCTCACCATGAACATCATTCAGAAGGTCACCACGGCCACGATTTTCATACAGGACATGATCAGAAACATTTGGAAGTTGATGTACATAAAAAGGACGAATCTCATCATGAACATCATTTAGAAGGTCACCACGGCCACGATTTTCATCCAGGACATGATCAGAAACACTTAGGGTTTGATGCACATCAAAAACATGAGTCCCATCATCATTTTGACCATGAACATCATCCCTACCACGGGCATCATTCGGAACATCATCACGACCACGATTTTCATCTGGGAAAGGATAAAAAACATTTAGAAGGCGGTGAGCATAAAAAAGATGAATCTCATCATGAACATGATTCCTATCACGGACACCATTGGGAGGGTCCTCACGGCCACGTTCATCCAGAACATGATCAGAAACATTTAGAAGTTGATGTACATAAAAAAGACGAATCTCATCATGGACATCATTGGGATGGTCATCACGGCCACGATTTTCATCCAGGACATGATCAGAAACATTTAGAAGATGATGCACATCATCCCTACCGCAGACATCATTGGGAACATCACCACGACCATGATTTTCATCTAGGAAAGGATCAAAAACACTTAGAAGGCGATATGCATCAAAAAGATGAACCTCATCATGAACATGATTCCTATCACGGACATCATTGGGAGGGTCATCACGGCCACGATCATCCAGAACATGATCAGAAACATTTTGATCATGAACATCATCCCTACCACGGACATCATTGGGAACATCACCACGACCATGATTTTCATCCAAAACATCACCACGAGTCGCCATCACACAAGTTTGTCCCCAAAGATCTTCCAAAACCCGTCCCGCCCGTCGTAGAAGAAAAAGAGGGTAATTAAAACTGACGACACTCGAGTTATTGAGGAGGAATCTGGCGATAAAAAAGAAACTGTTTTTGAATTGGAAACTAATACTGGAAGTGTGAAAAGTGAAGAGGAAGAAAAGGAGGTTAAGCTGGAGGTTGCTAGTGTTGGAAAGGAAGAAGCGGCGGCAGAGGGAAGTGCCGTTGTAGGAGCTCCTGCTATTTTGAAAGATATTGACGTTCATCACCATGTTCCTGAACATGATATCCACCATGAACATCACCACCACCACTGCGATGAAGAAAAATTCCATCACGTACCTCATCATCACGATCACGTTCCAAAACCAGTTATCGTAAAAGACGAAGGAGTATCCAAAATTGACATTGCCGAAGAGAAATTGAAGAAAATTGAAAGTGTTTTTAAATTATCATCAGAGGAAGGGGCCTCAGCTGAAAGTATTGGTATCCCTCCGGATGTCCCCAAAAAGGATATTCACGATCATCACCACGTTAAGCATAATCCCGTCAAAGGTGGGCGCCCGCATATCCCACACCCACATGAACACGACTATCACGATTATTATGATTATAGTAGTGAACATTATCCTCATGAAGAAAAGTATCATCATCATTCCCACTACGACGATTACCACGAAGATATGGGATCCCCCTATCATTCCCATTGGACTGAAATCTAGTTATTAGCATAAAGTACCTAATCTCTTATTGTTAGCATATTTTACCTATTTGAATTAAGTAAATATCTTTTTACAATGGCTGTTTTTTTCTACATATTTGCAAATTTAAACAACGCCAAAGAGTATATACCTCCTATACTCTTTGATAATGCTTAAGTCAGTGGCAGAGAAATGTTATTGTGTTGTAATCGTAAACAAAAAGTATCTATGTTAGTCTTCAAATCTGCTCAGTGTGTGTGTAAAATAAAAAATCTACAACGCGCAATTAAGTCGACTGTGAGAAACACTCGAAAATGCATCACTGTATTGTTGTCCTCCACAGAGTGTTCGAAAGTGGACTCGATAAGGAGATGGTTCATTCACATGACGATCCAAGTATAATATGTCGATGAGTATAACAAAATGTAAATCACTTATCACGAATTTAATGTAATCATCGATCTATGGAGTGTGTAATAGTTATTTATGTTATGTATCAAGTACGCAAAATGATGTTTTAGTGGATGAGTCGAGTTTGTCGGACGAGGCGAAGCCGAGTCCGAAAACTTAGACGAATCCACTAAAACGTTTTGCGTACGTGATGCATACAACATTTTTTTGCATGAATTCTCTAAATTATCAAATTAATTTCATAAAAATTTAATTTGGTACGTACAGAACAGTTGTAAACGTCATATTTACTACGTAAAAAGTCAAAATAAAGATATCGTAAATACGTCAAAACGAATGAAAATCCAGCATTAAGGTTGTCATAGCGGCTTTAGCGTACTTGTCCTTTAAAGATGTATTTTGCGGATTGTTTTCACTCCGCAAAATGGTTACTTTGGAGACAGAATACAAAAAATAGTAGTTTACGTAACAAGTCCCGAAAGTGACCTTTTACTGGACAAGTAGGCAAATTACAGGACGAGCCGCAGGCGAGTCCTGCAAGCCTGCGAGTCCAGTAAAAGCACTTTTGGGACGTATTACGTACAATATTTTTTTTAAAATCGTCCAGAAACGGGAAGAACAATTGACCATTCTAGGCCGGAAAGTAAAAAATGAGTCCGGTAAAGTAAAAATGAGTCCGGTAAAACTTTTACCGGACTATCACAATGACTTTCCGGCTCAGTCCGTCAAAATGACATTTTCTAGCCTAAAAATAATCCGGAAACTACTACTTTCTGGCGGATTTTAAAAAAAAAGTAATATGTAATCGTTTTTTACATTTTATTCTTTTACAATTTCTGAGTACAAGCGGAGTTCTAAAAAAACTAAAGAGGAATTTGAAGTCTTATAAACGGAAAAGATTAAAAGATTTCAAACTTTTTGCCAAAAATGTACTAGTACGATGATTAGCACTTAATTAAACATTGCCAAAGACCCAAAGAGTACTGACGAAAGCTCAAGCACCTCCATTTGCCATCTGTCGCAGAATTGAAGCATTAGCAGACATTTTTCATCTACATTTGAAGGGCTATAAAATTCTATTGGTGCAAAAATTGAACCCAGCAGAACAGATCAAAAAACTGTAAAAACTCCGTACTTAGGGTAGTTAAAACAATATCGAAAATTCCCTCGAAAAAGCAAGAACGTGTCAGAAAATTCACTAATATTGTGTTTCACACTTTCACATCACTAGTGCTTATAACATAAAAATATTTTATTTAAGTAGATAGGTAATAAAAATGCTCGTTCACTTTAAATCACCCATTACATTATGTGAAAAAGGATTCAGAGTAAAATGGGTTTAGACAAGTGTTGCTGTATAGGCAACCAACATACCGTTTAAATCATCAAACCTTTGAGAAAGGATACCTTTCTCAAAGCATCAAACACTATGATGTGGGATGTGGCCTATAATTGATTTTTTTTAACATTTACCACCTCTATACTATTTATTTAATGTCCACAAAAGTAGTATTACAAAGGCACTAGCATTATATTTTTATATAGAATCCTTTTCCAGTGTGTATGTCACCCCCTGTAAGGAAATCTCAGTTTGATCACAAATTTGGTTTCCTTTTTCGTTGAGCCCAACACGGACGAAGGAACAATTTTAGCCTGAGGATGACAACTGCGTTTGTCGAAACATGTAGTAATTAGTGATTAATTGTGTTACCCACAACATTCATAAACTTAACTCCTTCTTCGTTTTACAACTTTAACTTCAACTTTACAATCAAATTTACATGGGGAAGGTTGTGTGATTTTATTTACTTAATACGAACGAAGGGTTAACGGTAGGTATACTAAGAAATGTTTTTAATTGCTAATATCACAAATAAATTTTTATGTCTTATGTAGGTACTACACTCGCACACTCACTATGGATACACATTTTGGATGAGCCAAATTTACCAGGATTTGGAGTTGTTAAAGAAATCATTGTATAAATAGGCGCGATTCATAACCATCATCTGCAGATGCCTAGAGATCTTTGGAGCTTTTCCAATGAGCGATGTAGTAAAAATTTCAAAAACATTTCTTTTACAACATCGGGCTTCAATATTTCTCTTGGTGTTGGCTTTTAGCTTACGTTGTATCAAATTTGAGACCGTAATCAAACCCTCGAATTTTCACACAAGATATAAAATTAAATTATGACGAATTTTCGTATTTTTAAAAGATTGACCACCATTCTTCTAATCACAAATTCTTTCTTGACAAATTATAAAATTCGTAGCGTTATTTAGTAACTTATCACCAATTTCTCAACAGACCCTCGGACTACAGATGTACTCTGCCCTTTACATACTACCAACCAGTGCCAGATCAAGCGAGCTTGGCGGTCATCCAGTTCCAACCCGGTTTTCTTCAAAACAGCAATTTAAATGTTCGCGAACCAAACGGGTGTACCATCATGTCATCATTCTGAAAGAATAGCAAGTCTGCACGATTTCACAGTTGCGTGTGCGTGTCCCATCGATGCAAATAAATAAATGGATTGGCTTAGGATTTTCAAGATATATCCACTCTTCATCGCCAGTCACAATTCAACTTTCTTTTGTACCTGGCGTTCGGCATATCGCAAGTAGTTTTTCGATTTTCCTGCTGTCTTTCACTCAGTTCATATGCAACCCATTCCCCCATCTTCTGGATCTTTCCCATGGCTTTCAAACGCATGGAGACGGCTTCTCGTGTCACACTTAATTGATCCGCGAGTTGTTGCGTTTGAATGTCATCCTCATCCAACAATGCTTGCAATTCGCTGTCTTCAAACTTTTTCCGTGGTCTTCCACGTTCTTAGTTTCTTACGCCAAAATCGACACTTTTGAATTTTTTGAACCACTTAAAGCACATTTACCAAGAGCAGGCTCACCGTCACGCGGCTCATACACGATAAATATTTACGTCAATATATTGGACAACATTTTGTACAATAGTACTACTTGGTCCACTCACACGGTGCAATATTAGGCGATTTCTTTTTGCACCGCCACAGGGTTAGGTAAAGTCACATTATCCACGTAATTGAAGTGTCTTGCGTCAGAAGACATTTCTGCCTCAGGTTAATATAAAACTTAAATAAAGCTTTTAAAACGAATAGGGTTATTGAGAACTGAGTCAAATTATTTTTATAAAACGAATGGTGTGTTATTGACAGAGCTGACTTAGGTCTACCACAACGTGCAAAAAGAAAACACCTAATATTTCTCAATAAATTAGTTCGCGAGTGATACTTGTGTAGTGAACATGTGGAATAAGAAGATAGCAAAGTTGTGTGGCTATAACTTTAGTTATAGCTTCCAAAAAGAAGCGCAGGTGGATGAAGAAATGGTTTCTAGAAAGAAATAAGTACACTCATGAAAATCCGTAAGCTCCGATAGCGATACACCTCGATACATTCTAAATGGACTTTCTTTCTTCATCTTTTTTCTTTGTAGCCATGGTTGATGTTTATTCCAACACAAAACTGAACTATATAGTATCGCGCAATACTGCCAACAGGCGTAGCAATATTTACTAGAATGCACTGTTAAGGAAAATATTCAAATTGTCACTGCGCAGTTGCGGCTGTATAATATTATATATATACGAGCGGTATAACCGTGAGTGGTTAGTTAGTCAGTCAGTTGTGTTTACGCATCAGCAGAGTGCTCATGCAATTGCTTGTCTGTTAGCGAACTAACTCGAACTGGGTTCTATGTTAATTACGTTCATGTTCTTTTCTTGAGTACCTATTAATAAATGTTTACTTACCTGTTTACTTAATCATTACACGTTACACGTCTTGCTACAACTCCCCTGTGTAAAAACCTACTTTACCTTAATAGGTTATGGGCCCAGGCCACGTGTGTTGTAACTAAGAAAAAAGTGCGCGAACCGGGTTCTGTGCGAGTGTAAGGAATAAACAATTAGTGTAAAACGGGTGAAAGAGGTCTCAAGAAGAAAAAGATGGCAGAAAAAATTGACGTAAGTGCAATCTCGAAATTCGACGGGAAGAATTTCAAGCAGTGGAAATTCCAAATAATGTGCGCGTTGAGGGCAAAAGGGGTTCTGGAGATAGCAAATGGCACAACTCCACAACCAGCCACGCAATCGACTCCGCAACCTGGTGGAAACAATTCAGCCAGAGAAACTTGGGACAAGAAAGACGCTATCGCAATGTTCACTATAACATCCTCAATGGAAATATCATTGATCACCTTAGTTGAAAACTGCGCGACAGCGAAAGAAGTGTTAGATAAACTGGATTTGGTGTACGACCAGAAATCAGAAACGAATAAACTGATAAATCAAGAGAGATATCACAGCTACAAAATGGATAAGAACGATTCTATGGCAATCCACATCGCAAAGATTGAAAGTTTAGTGAAAGAAATTAGAAATTCTGGTGACACGATAAGCGACGTGTCAGTAATGACAAAAATCCTATCGGGACTACCAGAAAAATATAGAACTTTCAGGCAGGCATGGTTATCCGTTGATGAAAGCAAACAAACGTTAAGAAACTTAACGGCAAGACTGTTAGATGAAGAGGCGAATCTAACAACGGTGGAAAGGAATGACGAAGCATTCACAGCCCAATTAAAAAAGAAGACACCTCAAAAACAGGCAAAAACCATAACATGCTTTAATTGTCACAAAAAGGGACATTTTGCAAGGAACTGCAGAGCACCGAAAAAAGAACGTACAAGTGTGAAAGATGAAAGTCCGAAGCGGGATAATGGATCGACGCCAAAGGAAGGAAATTTGTCAGCTTTCGTAACAGACGAAGAAAAGCAAGTGGATGAAATCCTAACAACAGCCGAAAATGAAGAATGGGTCATGGACTCTGGTGCCAGCGCCCATATGAGTTACATGAAAGAATATTTCTCAACCTACGAAAAATTCGGTGTTGAAAACACAATTAAGTTAGGTAACGACAAAACCTTAAAAGTGCACGGAAAAGGAACGATAAAAATAGAGAAGAAAATAAATGGAAAATGGTATGACGCCATAATTAAAAATGTACTTTTCGTACCAGACTTAAGACGAAATTTGTTCTCCGAAGGGGTATTAACCAAAAACGGATTTAAAATTGTTAAAGAAGATAAATTCGCGTACGTGTTTGATAATGCAAAGCTTGCAGCTGTCGGTATAAGAAGGTCAAATAACTTATACACATTACAGTTCAAAACAGTGATAAATTACGAGTCGGAGTTAAATTACGCCGCAACCGATAAAGAAAGAATGATTATGTGGCACAATAGGTTGGGGCACGTGAACATTAAAACGTTAAAAAGTTTAGTAAATCAAGGTGAAATTCGAGGTATAAATTTGACAAAAGTGGAAAACTTTAAATGTGAAAGTTGTATTTATGCTAAGCAACACAAATTAAAGTTCGGCAGGGTGAATCGCGAGGTGAAGCCGGGAGAAGTAATATTTAGCGACGTGTGTGGACCGTTTACCGAAACGAGTGTTGGTGGCTCAAATTACTTTATCCTATTCAAAGATGAATCGACGGGCTACAGAATTGTGTCTTTTCTTAAACATAAAAGTGACGCTTTAGAATCTTTCAAATCATTTGTTGAATTGTGCAACAATAAATTCGGGCATCAAATAAAAACATTGCACGTGGACAATGGAACAGAATACGTAAACAAAAATTTCAAAGACTTTTTACGCGATCGGGGAATCGAAATCGAAAGAACTGCTCCATACACACCTCCGCAAAACGGTCGAGCAGAACGCGAAATGAGAACAATAGTTGAAAGTGCAAGAGCGTTATTATACCAAAAAGACCTAGAAAAGCAATTATGGGGTGAAGCTATAAACACGGCCGTATACGTGTTAAACAGAACACCAAATGCAAATACACCTGGAAAAACGCCGTATGAACTGTGGACAGGCAAAAAAGCGAATCTGTCGCACATAAGAACATTCGGATGCATAGCATACGCACATGTACCAAAAGAAAAGCGTACAAAACTGGAACCAAAAAGCAAAAAGACAATTTTGGTGGGTTATGATGGCAATTCAACCAATTATCGTTTATTCGACGTAGAGTCCAAGAGAATCACGATATCCAGGGACGTTATTTTCGATGAAGATTTGGCAGCACCAATCGAGAGGAAAAACACCGTAAAAGTGGACTTAGAAGACTACGAAGAAGAATATAACGAGAGGGAAGAAAACCAAGAGGAACGGCTACCCACACCGGAAGTTCCAATAGTCGAAGAAGCTGAAGAAGATGAAACGGCGGAACAGCAAAGATACGGACTACGTCCAAGAGAAAGCATATCGGCACCACTCAGGTATGAAGACTATGAAGTAAACTTTGTCATGGAAGAACCTCAATCTTACGAAGAAGCAATGTCGAGCAAAAATTCAGAAAAATGGCAAGATGCGGTGAAAGACGAACTGAAGGCGTTAGAAAAAAATTCAACTTGGGAATTAACGGAAAGAAAACAAAACCAGAACGTCATAGGTTGTAAATGGGTTTTTAAAATTAAAAACAACCCAGATGGACAGAAACGTTACAAGGCACGCCTCTGTGCTAAAGGTTTCGCACAAAGAAAGGGCATTGATTATGAAGAAACATTCTCGCCGACCACGAGATACGACTCGATAAGAACTCTCTTATCAGTTGCAGCAAAAAGGGATCTTGAAATCATGCAATTCGACATAAAGACGGCTTTCCTGTATGGAGAATTGAAGGAAGAAGTTTTTATGGAACCACCTACAGGTACAACCATAAAAGGCAATCTTGTGTGTAAATTGAAAAAAGCACTATATGGATTGAAACAAGCCCCAAAATGCTGGAACGAAAAATTCAACAATTTCCTAAAACGATTCGGTTTTATTCAAGCAGAGGCAGACAAATGTGTTTATAAAGGTGAAATTGAGAAAACAAAAATTTTGTTAATAATATTTGTTGACGACGGGTTAATCTTGTGCAAAGACATGAAAATTGTAAATAGAGTGTTACGTGAACTCAAAAGTGAATTTGAAATAACAATAAGTGAATTAAAATATTTCGTTGGACTTGAAGTGATTAGAGATCGCGGAAATAAAACGATCTTCATCCATCAACAAAGTTACGTAAATAGATTGATAAAACGATTCAATCAACAGGATGCAAAAATCGCGAAAGTGCCAGCTAATCCAAATATAAAACTGACGAGAAATCTTGAAGATAAGAGCAATATCAAGTTCCCGTACCGCGAAGCCGTGGGATCGCTGATCTATGCAGCAATCGTCTCAAGGCCGGACATCGCATACGCAGTAGGCGTTGTAAGCAGATTCCTTGAGAATCCAAACAAAGACCATTGTAACGCCGTCAAACAAATAATACGTTACTTAAAAAATACCAATGACCTAGGGATAGAATATGACGGAAAAAGCAATGACGATAATAAACTGGTTGGTTATTCAGACGCAGATTTCGGAGGCGACATCGACACGAGAAGGTCAACCTCAGGTTATGTTTTTAAAATCAACAATGGCGTAATAACGTGGGCAAGTCAAAGACAGCAAATGGTAACCTTATCCAGCACCGAAAGTGAATATGTAAGTGCAAGCCAGGCAACAAGGGAAACTGTTTGGTTAAGACAATTACTGTGCGATATCGGTGAAGAACAAAAATCACCAACAGTGATGAAGATAGACAATCAAAGTGCAATTAGATTGGTAAAAAACAGTGAACTTCATAAACGAACGAAGCATATTGATATCAGATTTCATTATATACGTGAAAAATTCGAAAATAAGGAAATAGACGTTGACTATGTTGAAAGTAAGGAACAATATGCTGATATCTTGACAAAACCCTTGAGCCAATGTAAATTTGACACCTTAAGATCATCTTTAGGGATGAAAAGTGTTAAAACAATTTGACGTTTCCTACTCATTTGATTGTTTTCAGGTTTTAGTTTATATAGTTGGTATATAATAGGCAGAATAGTGACAATTGGAAAATTTGGTGAAAGTGTTAAGGAAAATATTCAAATTGTCACTGCGCAGTTGCGGCTGTATAATATTATATATATACGAGCGGTATAACCGTGAGTGGTTAGTTAGTCAGTCAGTTGTGTTTACGCATCAGCAGAGTGCTCATGCAATTGCTTGTCTGTTAGCGAACTAACTCGAACTGGGTTCTATGTTAATTACGTTCATGTTCTTTTCTTGAGTACCTATTAATAAATGTTTACTTACCTGTTTACTTAATCATTACACGTTACACGTCTTGCTACAACTCCCCTGTGTAAAAACCTACTTTACCTTAATATGCACAATAAAAAACAAACTGCTTTTGCTCAACTCAATAGGTGTTTTCTTTTTGCATTTTGTGGTAGCTTTAAATCGGCTCTGTCAATACACCATTCGTTTTATAAAAATAATTTGACTCAGTTCTCATTTCTCAATAACCCTATTCGTTTTAAAACCTTTATTTTAAGTTTTATATTAACCTGAGGCAGAAATGTCTTATGACGCAAGGCACTTTAATCACGTGATAATTGTGCATGTGCCCAACCCTGTTGCGGTGCAAAAAGAAAACACCTAATATATTGCGCAATCTTTCATTGTGATCTACAGACGCTCAATATCAATGTCAAATATTGTGCAATATATTGACGTAAATATTGATCGTGTGGAGCCGCTTAAGCTTCGACAAGCATTCGATGCGATTCTGTAGCAGTTTTCTTCAAATGGTAACAGGAAATCAATGCCGTCCGTAAATCGTAGTTTCCAAAATTCGACATGTTCATCGATATTACAAACTTAGGTATGTTGCTGTATGAAACTTGTTGTATTGCTGTGAGTTGAAAAATCTTTGTTACATGCACAAACCACTAAAAATAGACTGTCCATTTCTATAGAAAAATAGTTGGTTGAGAAATGCGGGACGGCGACTTCACAAGAGGAAAAGGGTAGGTTGAGTGACGCCCACAGCACCTTATTGGTTAATGCTTTATTGTGGGAAAATTTGAATTGAAATAAAGTAAGGTTATTGTTTTAATAAAATCCTATTTATGGTTATGTTTACATTTAGTTACAATTTTCATGAAATATAACAGTACCTATTGTACAAAGTATTTCATCTGCCGGACTGCCGGTGAAATTGTACAATGCGATGCTGGCATAACAACACTTTTGGAACGTTCAGCAACAGTTTTTTCTTCATAATCCTGAAACAAATGTGTATATGAAGACTCATATGAAACTCATAAATATAATCAATTAAAAAAATAATATTGTATCAAGCTTACTTTATACATTGGAAATGCATCATTACGTAATAAAATTGTGCTGAAGTCTTCAATAATGTCACTTTATAAAGGGAAACCCATGTCCAATTTTTAAATTCTCCATTAATAAATTCAACCCATTTGATAAAAATGGGCTTTAAACATAAATGTTGTGGGTTCGGAAACTTTAAATCTACGGACTTTTCTATTCCTATTCTTACTATTACATGCGATGACCATGTTATGTTCTTAATTCTAACAAATAGCGAAAGTAAATATAGGTAGGTACGCATGTTTAAAAACTTACCAGAAAACTATAAACTTTAATACACAATAAGTCAATAAGTAATAAACAACAAAATATAAGCGCAAAACCCAATAATGAACGATTATGTGACGCTGATGTACACTACTTCACATATTTTAAACGAAAAATACCGCCATAAAATCAAACGCTTATCGCTTCGTTTGAATCAGCTGTCAATTTAATTTTATAATTTATTCTCAGTACCAACTAATTTTGTGAACAGGTTAACCAACCTACAAATCCCCTTTCCTCTTGTGAAGTCAACACCCGCATTTCTCTACCAACTATTTTCCTATAGCAGTGGACAGTCTATTTTTAGTGGTTTGTGGTTACATGTCAACAAGAAAATGGCGCCATTGACAGCTAGGGCCATCTATGGGTAAATTCCGGATTCATATCATAAAAAGTCTCATTTCTGTTTTTAATCGATAACCAACTATGACTTTTTTTTAAATTGCACCCAATTTGTGTTCTAAAAGACATCCTTTATGTAGGTATCCCTATTTAGTATTTTTTATGTTATGGCCTTGGAGAAAGAATTTCGTCTAGGGGTCTAGGACTGCAAGAATCTCGCGCTTTTAAATCCTATCCCCACTCATTTTGACTCACTCTGTACGACGTACGTGATTGAAAAGCATGAATGAATCTGTTAAATTGGTGGTTATTACAGAAAAAAAGGCGGTAAAATTTAAATTAATTTCTATTTATAGTTTATTTTATTATATACAGCGAGTTGGTTGTATTAATAATGTGAAAGTTTAGTAAAAGTTAATTAGTTATTGTATATCTAATGATGCTACTTCGTGCTGTTTCAGCTGTAAATAATTGTAGAAATTTATTTTAACACAAATCGTTATGGTGAATGAACTTTAAATGCACACACTACCGATTGAGCCACCGTACGTAAAATCACGTCATTACGTTTTTGACAAACGGTACGTCTAGTGAATGTTACATTTTTTTTATTTCATCGAATTAGGGAAAATATGTAGTGATTTACAAAAATGCTCAATAAAAATAATAAAATTAATTTACTGTAATAATAGAAATTTATTGAAAATTTCGAACTTTGGATTATGAATATTGTATGGCGGCCAAGTGTTGTGTCAGCAGGTGGAGTAGAATGAAACATAGAGTTGGGCGATTTTGATAATGCAGAATCATATAAATGAGACCACGCGGGCGTTCGCCCTTAACCAAATGCTATGAAATGCGTATCGTCGATTCGCGAGAAGCCTCCACCATCTCCAGTTGGACAAAATGTTCAAAAATGATGGAAGAAGGGCACAGAATACACGGAATAAATGGTAACACTGACGGGGGCGCAGTGGTACCTAAGGAAGAAACCTCCAAAAACGCCTACAACCAAGGGGGACGATTAAAATTTTTTAAAGGTAACCAAATATAAATAAAATTATTTTGGAGGGTGTGTCATCCTGCTTTTTTAGATGGAAAGTTCATTTTGGAATTGGAAAGGGCACAAGATGGGGAGAGGGTTTCGTGGGTGTCGGTACCTCGTAAAACTTACTGGCCTCCGCAAGGAAATGCCCAGTCGATCCCAAATTACCGTCAAGAAAGTAGCGCCTCACTCAGTGGTACGTTTTGACTTCTCACAACTGCATTTAGTTATTTGTATTTTGTTCAGTTTCAGATGATAACAGCTCCATACAGTCGTCTCCTTGGCAGAGAGATCACTCGTGGAAACAGGCAACACCACGTCGAAACCAATCGAAAGAAATGACCTTTTTTTATTATCATCTTAAAAAGTTTCCAATTTGGAGAACATGTAAAAATCGCCGACGTCCTTATGCAATAAGTGCCGTAGATAAAACTTATCTAACTATTAAAAGTGAAAGAACCGAACAGAACAGTGTGTGCAATAAAGTGAGCAATAAACTCAGGGAACGTTCGTCTCTCATGACTGTAATTCAGATGCTTATAGATAAAAGTGCGTCTAGTACACCTCCTCGTTCCGAAATAGTTGTGTCCCCTCGTAAACGGTTTCTTCGAGAGATGGAAAAAGATAAACTTCAACTCGACGATGCTTGTCAAAAAAGAAGTAGGAATAAAAGTGCGGTGTCCGGAAGTGCACCACCTGTTACTATTAAAGTAGAAAGTCCCATCAGATTAAACGGTATTACGTCGAGTATTACAGAGGATATGCGTGCTCCGCGTAATTGCAGTTATAGTATCACATCTCTACTTGCCGAGGATCGCTCGCGATGTTCTCCTACCGATTCACCAAGTCATTTTTCTCCTGTACCACAATACTGCTCTCCGCATGAAGATCCTTGGTATTCTGAAAGTGTAGATAGACTACGTTCTATAGAATTATCGGTAGGTTATTACATCTTAAAATTGTCGATTTCCCCAATTTCAAATTTCTCATATGACAAATTCATTGTATTCGGAGTAAAATATTAAGATCTCCAAAACTCAAATTGTCACCAAATCGTTTTGAGTATTTTTAAGTAAATTGCATTGGTAAAATCTACAAAAAACTGACACCTCTACCTTTTAGCAAGTTTTTAGAAGTTTTTCACAGCTTTGAGTACAATTTACTATTCCTCATTCTATAGAGCCCAGGAACCCACGTGTCACATGCCCAGGACATGTAACAGAATTATTAAGAAATCATGTGAATTAAATAGAAGAGAAAACCCTTTCAAAAATTTTTTTCCAAAATAACCAATTATTTTAAAATTACAAGACTTACTTAACTAAACTGTTGATGATTAAGATGTGTCACAGTCACTCAGATATAATTAAAAATATTCCTTGTGTCCATTAACTTAGTTGAATAACTGCTTACATTTACATTCAAAAGGTTATATGACATCCAGGTTATGGGAATATGCTGTAATCAGCACAAGACAGTTGTTAAATTGACCTGTTTTAATACAAACAGTAGTAAAACAAAATTAATAAATTCTGTTTCTTACATTGCCTATTCAGTTTGAAACTTGTCTTTTTGGACCATTCATTCCTTATATTTGTGACATTATTTTGTTCTATTCTGGTGGTATAAGAAAACTTTAGCCCATTTCGTGGCCAAACCATTTACTACGGCAACTTGACACATATATGAAAAATGGTCACCTCTATCAAATAGACCTTATTTGTATAGTCCTTGTTTTAACTTGCTGACCTTGGATTCCTTGAAGACAGGAAGTGAACCTGACTCGGTCAATGGTCATAAACCACCCCAGGGTCATGTGTGATACCCATGCAAAATTTCAGCCCTTCAGCTCTTACGGTTTTCAAGTCTATTCGCGTCATAGAAAAGTGACGGGCAGACGAACAGATATGCACCATTTTCGTCATACTCAAAAAATCTTACTTTGACCCAAGAGCAGATAATCCGCAAAAAATGTGCGACATTCAACTTTATATATTAGATAATTCTTGCTTAATTATTAAGGTAATGTTGAAAGCAGTAGACTGTAGTTGTCATCCTGTAAAAGTGTATTCTCACGGTATACTTTATTGAACCATGGGCATAGATTTTTGATACTGTTACAACATTCTCAAAATTTAATGTAATTATTAGTTGGAAAATATCAAACTTGTGGTAATTTCAAAGGAAGGGTGTACGTACAAACCAGTGCAGTACATCATTGAACCATTATTAGATACAGAATAGAGGAAGAATGAAATTTGCATCAAGAAAGTCTCCCATTCCATGACCATTACAAATTGAGTATTCATTGTTTTCCTATTGGAATAAACTGCCCCAAACTGTTTTGTTTTTGTATCTGCCAACAGTAAATGGCAGTTGAAGCTCTTTAAAAATGTTTTTCAAGAGTACAATACTAAATGTGCTTGGGTAGTTATGAAATTATTTAACAGTGAAGCAACCTTGGTGACGTGGGTTCCCACCTGTCCAAGGTAGGCAGTTAAATCGTCAAAATGTATTTCAACCAACTTTCACTTTTAATGCACGATGTGAAAAGAAAAATGTTAGTTCTACATATGTGCAACAACTAGTTTCAAAATTTTGAGGGAAGATAAGTATTTTCTGTTAAGTAATGTGAATGCCTAAAATTTATTGTTAATGTACACTCTTGATTTTACTTTAAATTAATAAAATGTGTGCTACATACTTTCTTACATCTGCCATTGCACACAAAATTAAAAACTAATTTTTTTAAAAATAGTCCCGTTCCATGTATAATTAATTTAATTTGTAATGTACAGCATTCATTGGTGTCATGTAGATAGTTACGGAGACAATAAAACAAAATAACAAAATAGTTATATAAACATGGTGTCAAAAGGCCTCCATTTTTGCTATACAGAATATTAAAGTTTTAATTCTCTTCCACCTTTTTCTCCAATATTTGCCAAGTTTGGTACAGACATTACTTTTTGAAATCTCTTCAATAAACTATCAAAAATGTTTCAGTGTGGGTTTGACAAAATTTGATTTTCCGAAGTTTTTTTTTGTAACCTGTTTAAATATGTTATGGATGTTACAAGGCATACTTTATAAAACATTTGGTACACTCCATCTTATAGCAGAATGGAGAGAATTTTATATCTTAAATTAGCAGCAAAAATTAGTAATATCTATATTAAGCAAATTTACTTAGCAGGTGGAGAAAAGAACATTAGCAGCATACTCTTCATATCCATATGTGTCTCCTTATATGTACCCATACTCTCTACCGCCATACTACTCATCAGGGATCTACGGACGTAACTACATGGTACCGCCTATATATCCAACCCCACCCATGCCTGTCTCAATGAGACATGATACTCCATCATGTTCATGGTCAGCTGATACTTCAAAAGATTTGGATCACAGGGATGACACCATTGCAGGTAATGTAGCATTTATAGAATATTGATCATTAATTATTTATATTTTTAAGATATGCCGTTAAACCTGTCTAAACATGCTGGTTGAGCCGAAATACTGCCGTGCCTTCCACAAAAAAATATTTTTGTAAATAAAATAAATACATTGATATTCTTATAAGCAACATTTGATTTGTATTTATTATTATTTGTGTTGCAATTGATTTGGCAGCAAAAAGTCTGTACTTTTTTCATTTTTTTTTTCTTTAAAGATTAGCTCTCTTAATGTGCTTGAATATTTTGTTTGTGCAATGCAGATCTAAAAGTTTATAAATACATTAAATTTGTACCTATTTTTTTTTTGTTTATGTATATAGTGCAACTGAGTGATTTTTTTCCTAGATACAACATAGTAAAAAAAATTAAATGCATTGTGGAATGAGTGGTTAGTGTGACGAAAATAACATCTTTTGTACTGATATAAAGCATAATACTGCATAGGTTGTATTGTCAAGGATTTCACACTTTCTTATTATTAGTTACGGCTGAGATTAATCACTTAAGTGCTTACAAAAACTATCTGTATAAGTACTTAGGAATAAACATATGAACACATTTTTATTAAGCTCGCAAAATTATAGAGATAATCTAGTTTTTTACCAATAATTTCACCTACAAGCACATATGAAGAATTATTTTGTGAACATAAAGAAAATTGTCACACTAACCATCCATTCTGCAGTTTACCTAAATAATATTGATAAATATATTTTGCTTTCTTACAAACTGAATTTTATAAAGAAAATTCCGTTACATCTAGTATACATGTTATACCATATTCACTTGTACATATTTGATATAACCTATTCCCTTGTAGCAACATTTGATTTAATATTGGTGAACATCTTTGGTAGTCTCTTCAACTAGCAATCTATTATTTACTTTCAATTTTAATATGGTTCGAGTTCTAGCATATTGATATTGTTGTGGACGCGGTGATCAACTTTGAATACAAACATTTTATGATTTGAATTCATACAGCAATATTTTTTTCTAATAGTATGTACTCACATTTTCACGTTTATGAAGCCAAGCTTGAACAAATCAGTATTGCATTTTTGTAGTATTTTAAAAATTTTAATTGGATCAATATAACATTTTTATATTAGCTATTCATATGAGTTGACTTTACAATATTGCAAGAGTCTATTCGAGATGTTTTATATAACATTGTTTTATTTTATGTATATTTCTTTTATATATTATTATTATTATTATGTATAGACTGAATGAATTCTTATGAAACTGCTATACTTCCAATTTTTTATGTTAAATTTGCGCTTCCATTTTTTTGCATTTTTTTACCAACAATATTGACTTATACATGTATACATAAAAGACAATAGAGTGTATTAAGAATTATGTGTAATTATTAAGTCTTGTATTATTCAAGAATATTTTTTAGAATTTACTGATGATCGATTTAGAGTATTATTGCGTTGTGCCATTAACACTTAATGTTTGACTGAAGTTAATTTAACATAAACTAGGCAGTTGATTTGTAATATGTACTTATAAAATTTTGTCCTAAAACTTGATTGGTTATTAAATTCAATTTTATTAAAGCTTATGTAAGATATCAATTATACATATGGCACTTGTTTATTGTGATACATATAATTTTAGAGTTTTGTTTATAATTTTAACCAGTCCAATTTTATGAACTGACTATTTATATCATGTATTTCTATATAAATATGTGTGTCTTGTACCGTCAAATATACATTTAACACCTTACTTAATGTCTTTGCATGCGCAAATTGCTTGTAGTTTAGACAAATTTCTTAACAGGCAATCTGTTATAAATTATAGATATCTTACCGTTACCATTGTACTAGTCACTAGATATCACGTTTATTAAAATTGGAGACCATACAGAATATTTTGGAATAAGTACTTATAAGTAAATTTCGTCATACCCATACTCTGTTCTAATGAGAACATGAGCAAATAGTAAATCGATTATGAATATGTAATTCACTACAACAATATTTCTAATGATGCTAAAGTGTGAAAAGGTTTACCGACTGGCATCCCACTTTTTATAAATTTAAACCTACTCAAAACGTATGAGCCAACTGAAACATACTTTGAACAAACTTTGAATGTAATATTTATAGAGAAACCCACATTGTACACTTGAAATTGTAATAATTGTACATCTGAAAAGACAATGTTTTGTATAAAAATCATGAGAAATATGTCAAGGTTTGAATTGTTACCACTTACATACTCAATTTCTGGGTGAAAATACATTTTTGCTAAATTTTATACTGAATTAGGATTTTGAAGCAATTTTATAATGAAAAATCAAACAATTGCATATGCCATTATTCAATAGTGGTGCTTTTAATAGTTGCGTCAAACTAATCAGCATCAGTAATGAGAGTATCTTACAAGCCTTTAATACTAAATCTCTTAATAACTTCCCTCGTTCTAATGATTGGGTCACAAGTACTAAGTAAGCAAACTACGGGTTTGCAATACAGTGTGCAGTTGTACCGCCTGCAGTTATATTTAAGAGGTACATAATTAATGTCCATTCATTTTTAAGTGTGTGATCAGACTAACACAATTTTTATGTGCTTCCCTCTATTTGAAATTATTTATCTTTCACATGAATCTGAAGTTAACAGTTATTTTATTAGTATATGTAGTGTGAACAGTGAACATATTAAGGCACCATTTTTGTATGCATATTAATCTACTCCACTTCAACATAGCTATACTGTCGTATTATCAAAAATAAAAGTATTTGTATATGCTCCCATTTATTACCATTAAGAAGGTCTGTGGTATTTAAAAATGTACCTATACATAACGACCCCAAAAACACAATTACCTACCCCATATTTTTGTTTGCTAGTTCTATAGATTTCATTATCGCTAACAAAACAAGCAAATAAAAGGAAACAGGTTCAGCTGAAGCTTCACAATCATTGATGATAACAAACTACCAAATATAGCATTATTAATTAAAAAATAAATGGTAAGAACATTATTTTGTAAAAATTACACTTGAAATTTGTGTAAATATAGGTAAGTACCTACCACATATTTTGACTGACACTGAAGTTTTAATGTTCCAAGATATGGAAAGTAGAAAGAAAAGTTAGAGAGACCTGATGAGAGAAACTAATAAACGACATGTCTATAAGAGTTGGTTGAGTATGTGTACCGAAGTTTATCCTCGTAAGCGAAAGCGATCGAGGCTAAAATCTAAAAAGGTAGGACAACTTTAAAGTTTTAGTTTTTTAATGGTACAAATATCCCGAGAGAGTGAAATTAATTTAGAAAGACCTGATGAGAGAAACTAACACATATCTTTGTCAAAAGAAATCACCAACAAAAATGATCAATGTTAAATTTTACAGCCATAATCCTTTTGTTAAGAAAACCTTTATTATCATGGAGCGGAATTTTAATATTTCTATGGTTAGTACTATACTCTCGCTTAAGAAATTATTATATCTACTTTTGAAGTGTAGGTATAGGTACTTTAGTATGTGTTAACAAAAATACATACATAAATACATGAGTTCAGTACAAGGAACCACTGACCTATACAGGTCAGTGCAAGGAACCCAATTAGAAAATAATAATAAAATGACTTACCCTGTATATAACCTATAATACAAAAACTATAAAAATGTCATTTCAATTGTAACCTTTCAAATATTCATTTTTCTATTGTATAGGTAGGCATAATATTTGAGTTCAATACTTTGAACCCAATTTAAAAACAGTTTGAAAAATGCAGAGGTTATAACAATAAAATGACTTACCCTGTATAACCTGTAATTCATTTTTGTGTACGCTACGCACACTATTTGTGCAAACCAACATAAAATGAGCAATGCAATAAACATAGCAAAAATAATGACCTACCTTTGCTACCTAGCTGTAAGCAAAAATTTACACAAATTGTCAATAGATTCAAATAATATACAAAAAACATTAATATCCCCAATTAATTGATCATTGTGCCTTTAAAGAGTGCAGAGCAATTAATAAAATTATTGTATTTACTTTTCATATACAGTGTGGTCCTTGGTCCAGTGACCGGTGTAAAATAAAATATTAAAGAGGTATTATTACCTTTACCATCAATATTTATATTATGAACCGATTATTATTTATTAGGAGAAATACTAACATCTATCTCTACAACTAGCAGCATAAACATATCGGCCTTAACCAATGGCTATATGTATTAATTATTCAAAACAATGTCAATGAGATCCGATTTTTCATTGTATTTGACCTGTTGATCTGACTTAAAACAGAAGTTTAAAATTATCTTTTTTGTTTAATCAATTATCTCCTTAAATTAGACACACTGTATTCTTTTCTATGCACCCTCACTAAGTTTATGGATTCATTACCATTTAATAGACAGTTCAAAAAATATAGCGGAAATAGCAACAAATTCGCTTACCTTACGTCACTGTTCAGTCTACAATGAAAAAAAATAGAAATGAGCAAATTTGAAGAATTTCTACATCACTCACTTAGCCTTATAGTGACATCATGCATTATCAATTGTTTTCCCGGAATCCAGAACTATAATTAAACAACGATTATGCGATTTAATTAATTAAATAATTGCACCGTCACAGATTTTGAAATTCAAAAACACGAACGCGAGACCCGCTTTCGAATTTCGAAATTTATTTTTCACCCAACGTTTAAACACACTTCCGATCACTACAAAAGTCGTTAATATACTAGAACGATATTAACTTTTCCGACAGTGTTATATAGAGTCACGGTCGTTATGAATGTTGTTAAAACTTGTTTGGGTTACTATCACGTTTAAGTAAAAAAGGTCAGCTTAGTGACCTAACGTGAATTTGAACAATTTTTGAATCAAGCGATAGCACGAACCAATCAAAATCGATCAAATTTATCCTCATTTTTATCAAAATACCAACCTATTGGACATTGGTAACGATAACGTTAAAACGACACTTGACATATTTAATAATTACGTAGAATCGTTACAGTGATGGTTAGCTAATTTTGGAAAATACAACTTTACATAGGTACTTATTTGATGGATCGATTACTTACCTATATAACATTAACGTAAAGATCTTCCGTATTTTTCATTCATGTACGTGTTCTTCTCCTATGGGAAATAAATGTAGTGCCAGTAGTTTTTCATGAACTATATGTATAACACATTTCAAAAAATAAAAAAAAAATGTTCGGAGCAGATTTTGAGAAAATCGATTTTTAATTTTTGACCAATTTTGGGCACCATTAAATTGGCCACGTTAAATTTTTATTCTTTATCAATTACAAGTAAAAGTTCCGTCGGCTATAATTTCCAATTTTCAAATTTTAATTAAGTTAAACGGTTTTTGAGGTAGACTATGATGTCTTTTCACCAAGAGAAATTAGTTTGGATTAAAATTGGAATGTTTGCTTCCAAATAACGCCCCTAGTTTTGGCCCCTTTGGGGAGCGATTTTGATGAAAAGCTTGTTTTACCGATGAAGTTTTTTTATAGGCCTTAGTTTTAAATTTCATCAAAATCGCCTTGGTAGTTTAGTCTCCACAGCTATAACGCACCCACAGACAAACATTTTTCAAAGTGCATGGTTTTGGACTCAGGAGTCAGGAGAACCCAAAACCTTGAGATTCATCAAAATCTAGAGTTCGATTTTTTTTTCGATTACATGTACCCTATGTACCTATTATATTTATATGGACGTGTACGTACACATATGTACGGGGAAAAACAATAGGTACAACGTTTGATGTGCACAAGAATATCTCACAGCTATTTAATTTTCCGTTAGAGAGCTCTTTTATCTACATTGTTGCTAATCGAAATATTTAATTTTTTCCACTACTAGCTGTGAAGTTGACAATTATTGCGTATCCTAGACAACTGAGAAGTTTAATTTCTCTACCTAGTGGTCAATAATCTATTATATTATTCACCTAAGGTTAATAATGGGAATTTGCATTCCTGTGCTACCTACTTGATTTTTACAAGAAATTTTTTTATTTTTAATTTGTGTCTTAAATTTGACTAGTAGTGGAAAAAATTGTATATACACCACGGTGGTGAAGCCATTTATAGACCTCGCACCTTTACTTATTCCGCTCGGGGCAAAGCCCCTCGCGAAATAATCTTGGTGCTCGGTCAATAATAACAGTCTTCACCACCTTGGTGTATAATATACTATTATTAAGGGTACAAATAGGTACATTTAAGTAGGATATTGTATGTATTTTACAACTATTTTTTTATTTTAGTATGTAATGGAGAAGTTTCCTGATGTTAATAATACTATATTTAACCAATTAACATTAAAATATAGATCAAAACTAATATACCAGTACAAAAATTTTTAAAATCCGTCAATAAATGACTGAGAAATAAGTTATTAAAGTTTACGTATTTAGCGCGGAACGACAGTAGTGTGACGTCATTTTACCTAATCGAGTTAATTAGAGGCAATACATTATTTGTATTGTAGGAGGATTTTTTAGCATCAGTCATCTTGTAATAAACAAAACACGCATGATAGGCGCAACTGAGTGCACCCCAATAACCGTACACGTATGTACTAAGCGAATACGAACAGGTAAAGTGACGTCACACACTGGATCAAGATACAAAATTATTCTTCACTTTAAAGGCTCGTAACTTTTTCATTTGTAGAGATATTTTAATGATTCTTTCACATTTTTGTTTTATTTTACTTATATTTTCATAATTAATTTACAGCAAAAAATGGGAAACTTCTCCCTCGAACATTACGTAAATCTGAAATCTGGCAACGTCTCAAAATTATATAAATCCATATTTATTTTGAAAAAATTTACAATATTTACAATATTTACAATAATAGAAATGTTATTAATGCGCCAAACTGGTTGATGGTAACATGGTAAGTATGAATTAAAAGCAAAATGAACCTTTTTATTCGGTTAACGAAGTGCCCTTTTGAATTTATTGAAAATTTTGAATGAATGTGTAATGGAGGTTGAAATTTTTTTCTCAACTGAGTTTATATTCGCGCCCAATTTTTAATAACATTTGATTATTTTTTTGATGTCGGTACGTGGGGCGTTGTAAGATTGTTGTCATTTAACGTTCAAGTAAATTCGTTTTCTTTTTTATCGGCGTATTAGTAAAGGTATCAACCGCTATTCTTTTTGGCGCTGTTAATTTTTGTTCATTCTAGTTCATTCTTTATGACCCCAGACGCCAACTGAGTTTTAGAAAATGGCGTTTCTACTTAGCTTGATCGTGATATGTGTTGTGTCAAAATGTTAAAAAAAAGTATAAAGAAAATTTTTGAAATGTATTTAAATTGATTGTAATGTGGCTGTAAGAGATTAGTTGTGCTTATGTGTAAAAATGACAGCAAACATGTATAGGGTCGGAGGTAAGATTTTTATTTGTAAATTACCCGGCATTCGGAGAAGAGGAAGTCTTCCTCGACGTTACTCCACGCTAATCTCGTTTTAGTATTAATTAAATGTTATTACGTTATCAATTATTATTCACTTTCGAATTTGGCAATGCATTTTAGTACCTAACCTCGCGTTATTGTTTATTTCCTACCTAAATTCTCGTAATCGTTTAATGTTAATTAATGCGATTGCTGAACTCAATTTTTTATCTTATTTGTCTCCTGCGTGAGTGTGCCTTTGAGTTTAGATTAAAAAAATTAGCTTAACATTCAATCAACAGTTGCTTTTTGTACATTATCTTACGGCTATGGTAAATCAGCTGTTGAAAGTTACGTAAGGTTGTTATTATCAAAAGGGAATTGTCCTCAGATTACGTGTACTTTGAGACGTCCTCGACGTCTCCGTACCAAATCCGGCGCATCGAAGAGTTGAATAAAACAACATCAGGAAATGTTGAAGCGAAGGTGATGTGCTTTTACAGGCGAAGAGATTTGCCAGGTCCTCTTATTCAACTCGCCGATAAACACCAATGTAAGTATCTTTTCGGTTATTTATATGCGTATATATTTTTTTTCTCTAAATGGGGTGTTTTAATTAGTCGTTTCAGTTAGACATTTCCTTGCTTTTCACGGATTGCAAATGAGTGGAGGGGGCAAAAGTCTTGATTAGACGATCGATATTCGCTGACTGTACCTGTCTTGTCACCGACGTGGTGCGTTGTTTCGTGAAATCATGATACAACTGTACTTGATCAAACCGCGTCGCTATGACAACTGGGAGTTGCGTGTTCTTTCTGGCAGGCTGTACTTTTATAATTACACGCGAACACTGGACGAGCCAACCCTATTCAAAAACATACATACCTATATCTAATTATCCGTTTTTACATATACGTTAATTGGAAATTAATTAAACTTTTCTCTTATTTCCTTTAGCGTTATTCCCCCGGTTTCTCCTGCGTCTAATATAGAATTGTGTAATGCCAATTACTCCTTCCATCTCCTTCGTATTGATTTTAAGTGTTATGCATTTTTTTAATCATTGCATTCTTAATCAACAAAGAACAATACCTGCAATCGACATAAATAACGTAATTTTGGTAGAAAACGTCGAAAAAATGTACGTATTAAAAAAAAAGACAATACTCTCACAGCTTCTTTTGTGGAGGGAATTCGTATTTAATTAATTGCGGACCTTGAAGGGGAGGGGTTCTTTGCACATGCGCTAATATATTTTAATTACAAGGGAAAATAGAGTGTTTTGTGGAAAATAGTATTGCTTTCCTACTACCTATTCAGTTTTTGCATTTATCACTAATTACCATAGTTACGACATGCTAATTATGGAGTACCCACTTTCAATTTATTTCCTTGATTTTGAATACTTACCATTTTTTTGGTTGTTTTTAATTAGCTGCGTAGTCGTCATGTATGATCGCGAGACATATTTAATTTTTATATCGCTACTCGGTAGATAACTTGACGCGCCTCGTGCATTTATAATTGCTATACTTATCACAGTCCTACCATTGTGTTTCTTCGTAATCTCGATTATTTCCACAAATGGTTTGATCAAATATTAAATTCGAAACTAAAAACAAATTGTCAGTTAGGTACCCATTGTCCCACTCCCACTGCATCTCGTACTGATACCATTTGAGCGAAACGCTCAATTGTTGATTATTCAATGAGTTAAATGGTGTTATTATGCCTTTGATTCGTCGAACTTTGGCTATTAACGTGCGTAAAATTATCGCCATTATATTTATCACTGCGGAATAAGCGCTTCCATAAGGAGATACCTTTTTGTAATAGGTAGTAAAAAAATGAGTTGTCTCTAAGGGATTCTTCTCCGTCCTCGACGCTGTTACCTGTTGCGAATCAAGATTTACGGTAACAAACGCGTATAACATTTCGCTCTAGTAGGGTCTTTGGTCAGCCTAGCTTTGGAAACAAAACTCAACTGACGTTTGGAGCATTGGTAGTGTACAACTGTCACACTTATCAGTTCATTTCGTTTAGGTCTGATAAGAGATTTTAAGCATTGTTACTTTGAAATGACATTCGTTGTCTATTCGTCCAAGTGTGATGACTGATGAGCGTACCAGTTTGTCAATTTTTGTGTGCAAGCAGTGTATGTAGTATAATGGAAAAGAGAAGACGAATGATAAACCGCGAAATTGCCCATTAACTCAACAGGCAATAATATGGTATGTGTGGAAGGCCTGATTAGAAAAAATCAGAGACACTTCTGAAAATGTTGGGGTGAGTGTAGGATCTGCCCATAATATCGTACAAAAACTAGGTCAAGGTTTGTTCACAGTAGATTCCTCGTTTTTTATCTGAGAACCACAAATGTTTGTGAATGGGCTTTCATATCCAAAATTCTTGTCAATAATTGATATCGATGCAATGGAAACGTGGGACAAGGTGATGGTAACCATGAAGGGCCCTTCCCGGTAGAGTTTAAAGAACCTAAAATGAATATTAATGCAAACCTGTAGAATGAAATCAGGAATGCTTTTACGTGGTGTCATTTTGCTCCACGACAATGCTCGACCTCATATCGCCAACGTAGTACAGAAAATCTGCAACAAGAAGAATGAAGGATTTTAGGGCATTCAGCATTCACCCTACAGCTCACATTTATCACCTTGCGTTTTCCATGTCTTGAGGTCACGGAAAAAGGTGTTAAAGGTATAACCGTTTCAATCAGAAGTGCAATTTTTTCAAGCAGCAGCCAGATTGGTTTCTAAAACATTACTTTTTGTGATACGCGTCGGGTTCTTTTAACGTATTTTTCTGTACGTAGATAAAGCTTTTCTCCGAAATTGAGGTAACACTAACAATCCGGGAGCCAGATGGAAAAATGCGACCTCATTTGTAAAACTTTTTACCACGTTCTATATATGAGGAAGAATTTAGGGCAGGACCGCCGCAATGTCCATTAAGTTGGACCCCCCACCAACAGAAAAAAAATTCCGACTACTTAAAAAAATTAGTGCTAATTATGTGCTAATTTGTTACCGTATTCAAAATTTTGTTGCTCAAGAAAAACGGCAGTAAATAAGAAATGAAGTGGGTGGGGCCAGTTTAACGTAAAGCTGGACCCCCCCCCCAAAAAAAAGCTTATTGCGTACAAGAAAACGAATGAATTTCAGGTGGGAATTTGTTGCTAATTTGTTGCTGTAAAATAGCAATAACTAATTTGCAAAAAAAGTTATGTAGGTATCCTTTTACAAATGAAAACGATTAATTTATTGTAAAAGACAAACACCATACAATGATTTGAGTTTCACTTAAAAAGGATAGCGATAGAAAATTAGTTATTAAAACATCAATCAGTTTAACAAAATCTAAATTAAAATTATTAGGCATACCTACCCTGTACCCACTTCGCTAAAATAACCACGATGCGTTTGCCGCCCCCTCGCGACGCAAGTAAGTCACATTGCCTTTATTTATTTGCATCTACAACTTCTTACTAAAATAGTTATTACGTAAAATTGATCATCACATTACAATTAACAATAATTTACAGATTAACGCGTTTGTTACTAAGAAAATGAAGCAGAATCGATACGCCCTCACGCGGGACTTTTCCTTGTTTTAATTTGCATAAACAATTTGTTGCTCAAATAGTTACTACGTAAAATTGTTCTTCGCACTATACTTAACGATAATTTATACATAATAAAATTTGTTGCTAATTATAAACAATAAAAAACGACGGAGAATCGATGTGCTCTTATATGACACATTTGTCTCTTTTAATTTGCATAAACAATTTGTTGCTCAACTAGTTACTACGTAATATTGTTCCTCGCACTATACTTAACGATAATTTATACATAATGAAATTTGTTGCTAATTATAAGCAATAAAAAACGGCAGAACATCGATGTGCTCTAATATGACACATTTATCTGTTTTAATTTGCATAAACAATTTGTTGCTCAAATAGTTACTACGTAAAATTGTTCTTCGCACTATACTTAACGATAATTTATACATAATGGAATTTGTTGCTAATTATAAACAATAAAAAACGACGGAGAATCGATGTGCTCTTATATGACACATTTATCTCTTTTAATTTGCATAAACAATTTGTTGCTCAAATAGTTACTACGTAAAATTGTTCTTCGCACTATACTTAACGATAATTTATACATAATAAAATTTGTTGCTAATTATAAACAATAAAAAACGACGGAGAATCGATGTGCTCTTATATGACACATTTATCTCTTTTAATTTGCATAAACAATTTGTTGCTCAACTAGTTACTACGTAATATTGTTCCTCGCACTATACTTAACGATAATTTATACATAATGAAATTTGTTGCTAATTATAAGCAATAAAAAACGGCAGAACATCGATGTGCTCTAATATGACACATTTATCTGTTTTAATTTGCATAAACAATTTGTTGCTCAAATAGTTACTACGTAAAATTGTTCTTCGCACTATACTTAACGATAATTTATACATAATGGAATTTGTTGCTAATTATAAACAATAAAAAACGACGGAGAATCGATGTGCTCTTATATGACACATTTATCTCTTTTAATTTGCATAAACAATTTGTTGCTCAACTAGTTACTACGTAATATTGTTCCTCGCACTATACTTAACGATAATTTATACATAATGAAATTTGTTGCTAATTATAAGCAATAAAAAACGGCAGAACATCGATGTGCTCTAATATGACACATTTATCTGTTTTAATTTGCATAAACAATTTGTTGCTCAAATAGTTACTACGTAAAATTGTTCTTCGCACTATACTTAACGATAATTTATACATAATGGAATTTGTTGCTAATTATAAACAATAAAAAACGACGGAGAATCGATGTGCTCTTATATGACACATTTATCTCTTTTAATTTGCATAAACAATTTGTTGCTCAAATAGTTACTACGTAAAATTGTTCTTCGCACTATACTTAACGATAATTTATACATAATAAAATTTGTTGCTAATTATAAACAATAAAAAACGACGGAGAATCGATGTGCTCTTATATGACACATTTATCTCTTTTAATTTGCATAAACAATTTGTTGCTCAACTAGTTACTACGTAATATTGTTCCTCGCACTATACTTAACGATAATTTATACATAATGAAATTTGTTGCTAATTATAAGCAATAAAAAACGGCAGAACATCGATGTGCTCTAATATGACACATTTATCTGTTTTAATTTGCATAAACAATTTGTTGCTCAAATAGTTACTACGTAAAATTGTTCTTCGCACTATACTTAACGATAATTTATACATAATGGAATTTGTTGCTAATTATAAACAATAAAAAACGACGGAGAATCGATGTGCTCTTATATGACACATTTATCTCTTTTAATTTGCATAAACAATTTGTTGCTCAACTAGTTACTACGTAATATTGTTCCTCGCACTATACTTAACGATAATTTATACATAATGAAATTTGTTGCTAATTATAAGCAATAAAAAACGGCAGAACATCGATGTGCTCTAATATGACACATTTATCTGTTTTAATTTGCATAAACAATTTGTTGCTCAAATAGTTACTACGTAAAATTGTTCTTCGCACTATACTTAACGATAATTTATACATAATGGAATTTGTTGCTAATTATAAACAATAAAAAACGACGGAGAATCGATGTGCTCTTATATGACACATTTATCTCTTTTAATTTGCATAAACAATTTGTTGCTCAAATAGTTACTACGTAAAATTGTTCTTCGCACTATACTTAACGATAATTTATACATAATAAAATTTGTTGCTAATTATAAACAATAAAAAACGACGGAGAATCGATGTGCTCTTATATGACACATTTATCTCTTTTAATTTGCATAAACAATTTGTTGCTCAACTAGTTACTACGTAATATTGTTCCTCGCACTATACTTAACGATAATTTATACATAATGAAATTTGTTGCTAATTATAAGCAATAAAAAACGGCAGAACATCGATGTGCTCTAATATGACACATTTATCTGTTTTAATTTGCATAAACAATTTGTTGCTCAAATAGTTACTACGTAAAATTGTTCTTCGCACTATACTTAACGATAATTTATACATAATGGAATTTGTTGCTAATTATAAACAATAAAAAACGACGGAGAATCGATGTGCTCTTATATGACACATTTGTCTCTTTTAATTTGCATAAACAATTTGTTGCTCAAATAGTTACTACGTAAAATTGTTCTTCGCACTATACTTAACGACGAGACTGCAATAAAAAATATGTAAGTATTACATCATTTGTTACTTATTTTTTGCAAATTTGTACCGATAAAAAAATTTTTGTACCATCAAATATTTTCAAAAAAATGAGACTTAAGTTTAAACTGGCAGTCCACGTCATACCGCCTCAACGCCAGTTATGTGCATGAAACATCAATTATAATTTGTCACTTTAACCTGTAGTTTAAAACAACATACAGTGTGTCCACGGATTGACTTCACTATAGGTGTAAATGACCAAAAATTTTGGAATTTCAAAACGATTTTTTCAGATTCTGCCCTGCTTCATTGGAAATGAATTTTCATCATATTTTTAATTTTTTTAATTCAAAGCCGCCTTGATCGTGGAACAAAAACTATTTTCTTTGCAGGTAAAGTACCTTTTTTGTGTATCATAGAGCAAAATTTTATTAAGGTTAAAGTGACAAATTATAATTGATGTTTCATGCACATAACTGGCGTTGAGGCGGTATGACGTGGACTGCCAGTTTAAACTTAAGTCTCATTTTTTTGAAAATATTTGATGGTACAAAAATTTTTTTATCGGTACAAATTTGCAAAAAATAAGTAACAAATGATGTAATACTTACATATTTTTTATTGCAGTCTCGTCGTTAAGTATAGTGCGAAGAACAATTTTACGTAGTAACTATTTGAGCAACAAATTGTTTATGCAAATTAAAAGAGATAAATGTGTCATATAAGAGCACATCGATTCTCCGTCGTTTTTTATTGTTTATAATTAGCAACAAATTCCATTATGTATAAATTATCGTTAAGTATAGTGCGAAGAACAATTTTACGTAGTAACTATTTGAGCAACAAATTGTTTATGCAAATTAAAACAACGAAAAGTCCCGTATGAGAGAGCACATCGATGTTCCGTCGGTTTTCATTGTTTATAATTAGCAACAAATTCCATTATGTATAAATTATCGTTAAGTATAGTGCGAAGAACAATTTTACGTAGTAACTATTTGAGCAACAAATTGTTTATGCAAATTAAAATAGATAAATGTGTCATATGAGAGCACATCGATTCTCCGTCGTTTTTTATTGTTTATAATTAACAACAAATTTCATTATGTATAAATTGTCGTTAAGTATAGTGCGAGGAACAATTTTACGTAGTAACTAGTTGAGCAACAAATTGTTTATGCAATTTAAAACAACGAAAAGTCCCGTATGAGAGCACATCGATGTTCCGTCGTTTTTATTGTTTATAATTAGCAAAAAATTTCATTATGTATAAATTATCGTTAAGTATAGTGCGAAGAACAATTTTACGTAGTAACTATTTGAGCAACAAATTGTTTATGCAAATTAAAACAACGAAAAGTCCAGTATGAGAGCACATCGATGTTCCGTCGTTTTTATTGTTTATAATTAGCAAAAAATTTCATTATGTATAAATTATCGTTAAGTATAGTGCGAAGAACAATTTTACGTAGTAACTATTTGAGCAACAAATTGTTTATGCAAATTAAAACAAATAAAATTCTCCTATGAGAGCACATCGATTCTCCGTCGTTTTTTATTGTTTATAATTAGCAACAAATTTCATTATGTATAAATTATCTTTAAGTATAGTGCGAAGAACAATTTTACGTAGTAACTATTTGAGCAACAAATTGTTTATGCAAATT
Source organism: Pyrocoelia pectoralis (assembly GCA_036250285.1). Classification (NCBI taxonomy): domain Eukaryota; kingdom Metazoa; phylum Arthropoda; class Insecta; order Coleoptera; family Lampyridae; genus Pyrocoelia; species Pyrocoelia pectoralis. Next base: position 82,075,130 of record CM070075.1, read on the forward strand.
AAAACAAATAAATGTGTCATATTAGAGCACATCGATGTTCCGTCGTTTTTTATTGTTTATAATTAGCAACAAATTTCATTATGTATAAATTATCGTTAAGTATAGTGCGAAGAACAATTTTACGTAATAACTATTTTAGGAAGAAGTTGTAAATGCAAATAAATAAAGGCAATGTGACTTACTTGCGTCGCGTGGGGGCGACAAACGCATCGTGGTTATTTTAGCGAAGTGGGTAGAGGGTAGGTATGCCTAATAATTTTAATTTAGATTTTGTTAAACTGATTGATGTTTTAATAACTAATTTTCTATCGCTATTCTTTTTTAGTGAAACTCAAATCATGTATGGTGTTTGTCTTTTACAATTAATCGTTTTCATTTGTAAAGGTGGATTTATAAACTTGACGTTGCAATTGCAGTTCGCCGTTGCAGTTACCGTTCAAAGTTAAAGTATACGAAAAAGACTGTTGCCATTTATAAACGACGTTGGCGTTGCACTTGGCATTTCGTGCAGGACGTTCGTAGTTAACCAACTTTTAACTTTGAACGGTAACTGCAACGGCGAACTGCAACTGCAACGTCAAGTTTATAAATCCACCTTAAAAGATACCTACATAACTTTTTTTGCAAATTAGTTATTGCTATTTTACAGCAACAAATTAGCAACAAATTCCCACCTGACATTCATTCGTTTTCTTGTACGCAATAAGCTTTTTTTTTTGGGGGGGTCCAGCTTTACGTTAAACTGGCCCCACCCACTTCATTTCTTATTTACTGTCGTTTTTCTTGAGCAACAAAATTTTGAATACGGTAACAAATTAGCACATAATTAGCACTAATTTTTTTAAGTAGTCGGAATTTTTTTTCTGTTGGTGGGGGGTCCAACTTAATGGACATACCGCCGCAGCATCTCGAATATGTTAGAAAATTATCTTTGGTGTGAAATGAATAATCAAAAATCAACAATGTCTGTTGTGTCTGCAAATTTGTTTGTTGTTTCCGGTTTAGCCGGAAATGCCATCATTTTATTTATTCTTTTTAATCTTTTTATTTTTGAATACCAAATAATAGTATTTTCTGGTAATTACGATAGCGAAATCAGTACAACAGTTGAGCTTTTGCATTTTTGAGTTATTCAAAAAAGTGCTAATATTTTGTATGGATCAACCTTTATATTTTTGTACTAACGGAAATTAAATTTTGAATGTGTCCTTAGTCTCATTGGCGTAACGTTAAAAATATAAACTTTTGTCATATTTTCCTGTTGTTTCATTTGAGTAGGTACCTAGTTCTCTGACTATGTATTTGTAAATTTAGTGTTTCATGGTGTATTTTGAAATAATTAAGAAAGTCTATTTAGAGATTTATCGCGTGCTTACGTTTGGATATAATAAACAGGAACGCGATCACAATTGAGGAGTAGAAGTAACAAAGGAGCTAAGTGCCAAAACTGCGTATTCGAGTAATTGTCAAAAAACTTCATAATTCCAAAATAAAAAACATTTTATTCATAAAGTATGGTGTACAGTGACTTTATTACAAACAGTGACGACAAGCGGCGATTATCCGCCATTAAGAGGCAAAATTGTGGGCGGGTTTATATGAACTCAACGGTGGTATCCTAGCAACGTTCTAAATCAAAATAAAAATCACACGCTGATCAAAGGTAAACACAGTCAGGCCGCCATTAAGATGCAAAATATACCACGGCCAATCAAAATCGATACCACGCTTGTCGTCACTGTTTGTAATACAGTCACTGTAGTATGGTGTAAGTAATTTTTCTCCTGACGGCCGAATATGGTACTACACAAACACTGCAAAAAATTTAAAAATAAATAAAACACAATTCTGGGAAAAGGGTCAAGTGCCACTATTTTATCTCGTTAAATTCGCGTAAAATGCTTTGTGTTTCTCGTCTTGTAAATAAGGAATCATTGATATTAGGTGCTTCTTTTTGTTATCACCGACCTTATTTACGTCTGGTAGCTGATGAATCTCCATATTTTTTATATCTGCCATGGTTTTTCCTTTTCTGAGTATCGGAGTTCTTTTCCAAGGCGACATTTCAGAAAAATTTTCAGATGTGCACAAAAAACCGGGTCGTTGCGAGTCAATTTTCAATCGTACAACTTTGCTGATATTCACTTGCTTGAGATTTAACATCTTGTCGGCGGCAGCTTGTATATCAAAAAACTTTTTCTGACACATATCTACTATTTCAAATCGGCCTGTGTGGCTACTTGAGAGTATTACCTCGTATAAGTCCTCAGGTACCATCGGAGTGCACCTGCGCTTTCTCTTCTCGATCAACGCGAAATCCCTGTCGCACTGAAGGAAACTATGACCACTAACGAGGTACCTGTGTTCAATGGTGTCAAAGAGCCCAGAACTCACCAAAAACATGTAAATAAACACAATCATTCTGTTTTTATTTTGAGCGGTGCAGTTATCGCTCCAAATAATAATATTCCTTTTGTGTGAAGTGCCCATGTTCAAGACGCGTATAAGCAAGAGGCGATCTCGTTACCGCCTCTTCCTGCCAATCCTTCATGCCAACAGCACATGTAGGAGTGCTTATTATCTCCAAAGTTGATGCCCAAGTTGTAGCATGAAAGCTGGCTCATATAAAACATGTCGGAATGCGTCAAACTTGGTACAAACATGACGTGTTCTAAATCCATTGAGAAAACACTTACGGCGCTATCTGGCATTTGCGAGGCTGCAATGTCCATTTTCATGAGTGTAATGGCTGCTTCTGCCTTTCGATGATGAAGTTCTAACTCAAACGTTGCTGGCCGGCTTCTTTCACCGTGTGCTTTTATTTCGCAATTTAACGAGTCACATTTTCGGCAGGTGTCACTTCTAGGTGCTCTAAAAGAGATATTTGAAAAGTCTTCCTTCAAAACTCTTTTATAGAACTTATAAGTGACCAAGCTTTCGGGATGTTTTTGTAAGAAAGCTTTGTGAAGACGGTTAGTATTTAAATCCGGACTCATGTATTCCTTTGCACTTTTTACACGCGAATAATGAGACTCTTCCCGCGGTATGCTATTGATATGTTCTTTAACAAGTTCCCTATCATTTCTTGTAAATTTTCCAGGTGCCGTACGAGTTCTCATATCTTTGTAAACCATTTCACCGTTTTTTTTCTTTTTTATAATAGTTTCCAAGTTTTTTTTGGACAAATCAAAAGTATTCATGAAAGTGGATTTACAAACATTCACCATATTACCTTCTCCATCTGGAATGGCATAATGGATGGTAGTTTGACGATGACTGTCACGAGCGTCTTCATATGACCCATGCCTTCTTCTCTTCACGCCAGTCGCCTGTATTAAATTCATGATGTATGTTCCACGAACATCAGGCCTGGTTTCGTAATATTTTTCAAACAGTGACAATCGTTGCACAGTAGTCAACGACTTGCAATTAAATTTACATTTACATGTTACCTGTAAGAACGAATACACATTTTAGGGTGTACACAAACAATTTGAAAAGTTAAAAACTCACTTCTAGGTTAGGTTTCTTCTTTTCACCAACAGCAGTCCCCTTCCTCGTTGCATACGATTTTCCGGCATTTTTCCGTTGCCTTTGTTCGTCACTTAGTCTTCCCGTTCCCCTTTTACGACGCTCTTTGTTCATTTTAAACAATAGTATTGCTCGAAAAGTTATATTCGCAAAGACGTAAACAACTAAAGGTACAACAGAGAGGAACGCACTTTGTACATAGCACCTTTGTTGAGAAACTAACGTGGCACTTGCTTGTAGAAACAACTTTCAGGCTACTTTTCCCCTATCATTTTGTGTCCGGGCACTTTGCCCGTTTCATAGCATGTTGTCGATGGCACATAGCACCTTTCTATGGAACTATTTCATTTTTCGAGAAAATGGCACATAGCCCCTTTGTTACTTCTACTCCTCAATTATGAAAAAAAAATGCAGATTAACCCAATGTTTGATTTCTGACGGTTGGATTGCTTTTTTTTGGATTTTGGATTGAAGGGAGTGAATTTTTTTAGAATTCATCTCAGTATCGTCACGTTAATTTTTCCTATACTGGAGTGTAACTGTAGTGGAATTCAACCTGAGTGTTCAGTGTAGGCTTGTTATGGCAATGCATTGTAAATGAGAAAACGCAGTCCGGCGTTGCCAAATCACCCTCAGTTCTGTAGCTCTGTAATTATTGCATATTTTTCTTTTCTTGCTTGTGACAATAATATAATTGTAGAAAATAGTTGCTTTTTTATAAGTGTTGTGCGAAGTAAGTGTCTGTAGAGTTTCTGCTTAAATAGAGTCGGTACGTTTGGCAACGCCGACACGCGTCGCCATAGAACCAACACTGCATACTCGCGTTGAATTCGACTATAGATCACAATTTTGAAAGCGAAGGTAAATTGAAAATGATTAGGTAATCTGGATCGCGTGAATGTACAAGTGTAGTTTTGAAAATTAACCTCAACGCCCCTTCTATTTTTTGAAGGCCGTTCTTTGTTTTGAGAAACATTCATTGTAGTATGTATGAAGAATTAAACCCTGGTATCACATGATTGGAAATTAGAAATTTCTTTGTCGTTTATTTATAGACAAAACGGCTGAAATGAACCATTAACTTGATTAGTAAGTTAAATACAATGTTTTATAGTTATGATGGCAACATTGTGATTATTTTGTAATCGGTTTTTCGGTATTAATACATAGGTACTTATTTATATTCTTGTGCGCAATAAGGCCTTATTATTAAAATGAATATATTTTACGCCGGCTTGCCATATAGGTACGTGCGTTATAATTTGAAAATTACTACATCCTCCAAACAAACTTAAGGAAACAGATCATTTCGATAAGACTAATGCCTTTTTGATTAAATCGTGACAAGTATTAAACTACGTTATGTTAGCATTTTGGTACGCTGATGATTCAACTCTCCTAATTATTAGTAATGGAAACCAATAATGCACTGCGAATGAATTACTTATATAGAAATAAGAATATGTACTTTGTCTTTGATATCCCTAAAGTGTAATAATCCGTATATGCGTAGACCCCAAATTCCCCTTCGTCATTACATTCACGAAACAACTGTCAAAACTAGCCGAAATTATGGCGTTCGACCAATTGACCAACACCAGTTTATCCTTGGCTTATTTCGCTTTAATCCACTATTTCGCACAGTAAACTAGCACTGAGAAACTGCTACAATTCAGGCCATCTGTTCGTTGTAGGAATAACATTTAAAAATTGTGGGAAAACATGGTTTTAGAGGTTTTAAACTTTTCCATACATTAACATCTTATTTTATATGTAAGAGCGCAATTTATGCATTTAACCGGAAGGCACTTGTTTATGTAATGAAAACGGTCTGAAGAATTACAGGCTAAACAGGGCTAAGCATAATTTAGTAATCACCTGCACATTTAAAGAAAACGTCGCCGATGTGGAACAATTTTTGTACTTTTTTATTTGGTTAATCGTGCTTTGGACTCTGTAATAAACGCTCGTAGTGCTAAAAATGTCCAATTGAGTTCTTATAAAATCTAGCAAATTTGCATCGTGGTCTGGAAGGGAATGTTGCCATAACGCTAATCCATAGAAATGATTATTCTTGGGTTTTTATTGTCGGTATTTTGATGTAGCAGTGTTTACCTATAAGCTCAATCGGTGTTTTTGAATATGCTACCCCCGCAACGTATTTCCCTCATTTCAGTTAGTTGTGTTTCTTTTTTGTATTTGTATTGTGAACCACGATCTAGGAACAGTGCTGTGATGATTACGTCCACTTTGTCCAATAGGTTTACAACGGTACTAAATTTTTTTTCTCCAATATTAGTCCTGACTTGCTTAAAACATTGATCCAAACATGACTAACATTTCTTCCAGAGATCATTCTAATTGAGAGTCTAACTGTATTTTGAAATTTGAACATGAACATTTTCTCATGTAGTACCTAATGTTTGTTTTTATCTGATTCGTTTATTACTCCCCGAATATGTGAGCCAATACTAACTGGAAGCAAATAAGGTATCGTCTAAAACTTGAATGACTGTTTCAACCAAAGGGAAGGTCCTATACGACAGGGTTTTCTGAATTGTATTTTTAGGGATTTCAGTTGCTGTTTGTACTTTAATTTGCCTTTAAAAACAAAATTGATTAAAATAAATTTTTTGAAAACTTACTTTTGTTATGCCAAAGAAAAATCTAATTAAGTAAATTCAGAATGCTCTGTATTCCAGCAAGAGTACTGGAGTACTTCATATTTGGAGAATAGGTATTATGAGATAATTGTAATGTGTTCCTTTGAATGATAGTATGTTTTAAGAGCCACTGGATGACAGGAAATTGTACTAAGACAGCTAACTAATTAATTTTGTTTTTCATATTATTTGTTTGTGCAAGGAAAAGGTCATTACTGTTCATTAAATAATTAATGTTATCTGTCACTAATGACATTGTTTCTATTATCTAAAGGAATTTCTGAATTTATGTAGGTTAGACTGTACTTTAAATTTTGTTCAATAAATGGTAGTGTGGAAACCTCTGTAAGTTGAACACTTTGAATGGTTAACATTACGAAAATGTGACAGAATTTGGCATGATAGCATGATTTATTTACTCCACTATGGATGCTTAATCACTTAATCAGTAAAGAAGGTAGCCCCCTACCTGCGGAAAAAAGTTATCTGTACATGTTGTGCTTGAAAACTCAATCTTTGTCTTAACATTTCTAACCAGCATTTTAAAATTAACGAATTTCACTATTCACCATTCTTTGAAGGCATATTCGAATTGACAGTACCAAGTGGGTACAGGGTATCTCATTTATTGAAGGATGCGGTGGGGTGTTACTAACCCTTGAATCGATTTAGTAAATTACAAATTGAAGTATTACATGAAACTGTTTGCTCCATATCAGTCAGAACAGCACAAATCAAAATAATGTATAAACTAAAAATAGGCTTAGAAAATAGTTCTATCAAAGTTATTGCATAAGTCAAAACGACATTTATTTGTTAATTCGTACTGTATTCAAATTAAGTTTACTCAATATGGTCCCACAAAAAGTGTAATACAGTCCAATGTCGTATTTTAATCAGCAATTATTTATTTTTTATTATTATTTATTTCATTTTATGCATATCTACTAAAGATTTACATTATTCAGGTACCTAAATACTAATACTGCCTTTGTCCTACTAGACTAAAAGATGTAGGTACATGCCGTATTGACTATTTAGGATGTTTAATGAACATTTTCAAACTATAAACCAATTAAGTAATATGTATGTGATTTATTTTAGGTGCCTTAGATGAATCGAATGGAGGTAGCCAGATTAGTGAAAGAAATGATAATTTTACACCAAAGCAACGTCATCAAATGAAACATCGCGAGTTGTTCTTATCGCGACAAGTTGAAACTTTACCTGCAACACATATAAGAGGAAAATGTTCAGTAACATTATTTAATGAAACAGAATCTCTAGCATCTTATTTAAATAAAGATGATATGTTCTTTTATTGTTTAGTATTTGATCCTACACAAAAAACTCTGCTGGCAGATAAAGGGGAAATACGTGTCGGTAGTCGATATCAGTGTGATGTGACTTCTCTTCTTAAAGAAGGTGAAAGTGATGGACGAGAGTTATCTGAACTTGAGACATTAGTGTGGACGCCAGAACATAACCTAAGTGACAGACAAATTGATCAATTTTTAGTAGTTGCGCGATCGGTGGGTACTTTCGCTCGCGCGTTAGACTGTAGTTCAAGTGTTAAGCAACCGTCTTTACACATGTCGGCAGCCGCCGCCAGTCGAGACATTACTTTATTTCACGCTATGGACACATTACATCACCACACATACAATCTTGCCAGTGCTTTGTGTTCGTTGGTACCTTCAAGCGGTCCAGTTTTATGTAGAGATGAAATGGAAGAATGGAGTGCGTCCGAAGCAAATTTATTCGAAGAGGCTTTAGATAAATATGGAAAAGACTTCAACGATATTCGCCAAGATTTTTTACCGTGGAAAACATTAAAGAACATTATCGAATATTACTACATGTGGAAAACAACTGATCGATATGTACAACAAAAACGAGTTAAAGCTGTCGAAGCCGAATCAAAGTTAAAACAAGTTTACATTCCTAATTAGTAAGTGTTAGTTGTTTTAAAAGATAGGAGAATTTAATTATTTTTTTCTCACAGCAATAAACCAAATCCTGCGGCGTTGAACAACAATAAGGGAGGTGTCGTTAATGGTAGCAGTAATGGCAGCTCTGAATCTGTCGTTTCTCTGGGAGGAAAAGCATGTGAATCTTGTAGTGGTAAATACTTTTGTTAATAATACTAATACGAATTCTTAAGGATTGATGCCAGATATTCAATTCTAATCAATGTCACATGGTACTAATGATTAGATATTTATTGTTACAAAGAAATTTTTTAATTGTTCATTTAAAAGTTTATCTTTTGCAAATTTCAGATATCAGTAAACATATCTATAAAATTATATTATCAAAATAATACTGACAGGAAACGCCCATAAACTTAGCAACCTGCGATACAAAATTTTCTGATTTCCATGAAACGCACTTTATCAAATATTTTAAAAAAATTCGCAAATAGGTACCTATTGTGGCAACAGGCTCAGGTCAAAGTCTGTCGCCAGAAACCTGAAACACTCTATAATTGAAGTCAGGCGCAAATCCAAGGACTCATGTAGTTTAGCGACATACACTAAAGCTTGAGAAATTCGAACACTAAGGAGTGAAAAACTTAAAAAATTCATAATAATGGTTATTTCATTGATGCTCACGGATTAATTGTTATAATTGAAGTATTAAATTTTGACCAAAAATCGAAAGTAGATATCAGAGGGGAGAGGGGCAATCTTTTTGTTTTCATTTCCCCATGTTAATTTCCATAAGAAAATCTGGATTTTGTGACTGGCGATTTTTGAAATTTTGATTTTTTTAAGTTTTTCCATTGTTAGTGTTGGAATTTCTGTAGTTTTAGTGTATGTCGCTAAATGAGACCAGTTGTCCTTGGATTTGAGTCTAACCTGAATTACAGTATTTCAGGTTTTTGGCGACAGACTGCAAAAAATGGGACTATTTTGCCACTTTGACCTGAGTGCTGCTGCAATATTGCGAATTGTTCAAAAATATTTGGCAAGATGAGTTACGGTCATGGATGCAGTACAATTGCCAAATTTCATGGGAATCAGAAATTTTGTTGTTCTAGCTTGCTATGTTTATAAGGTGATTTCAATCACTAATAATTTACACTTGACTATTATGAACAAATTTCTTCTACAGTAACAGTATCCAGTCAGTGGTACGCTTGGGGGCCAACTCATATGCAGTGTCGATTATGTCAAGTCTGTTGGAATTATTGGAAACGATATGGCGGTCTTAAGGTGCCAACAAGATTTGGAGAAGGTGATTTCGATATGCTCGGTAAAAAGAAATCCGGTAGTGATGTTGATGAAGACAAAGTTTCGCCGATAATGTCCCATCGACCGCATCGATGCAACATTGGCGGATGCGGGAAGGAATTTAAATTAAAAGCGCACTTGGGACGTCATTACGCAACTGCGCACGGAATTGTAGTTAGATCGGGATCGCCGAGGCCGATTATGAAAACCAGAACCGCATTTTATTTGTGTACAACACCGTTAACAAAAATTTCGAGACGTTTGTGTAGGCACATTATGAAACCGAGACATGCCGCTCGTGCGCCCTTCTTTCCCATCAATATACAGGCGGTTAAACAAGAATGCGGTACTCAAATGGCGGGCAAATCGATTGTAGAACTTAGACAGTTACTAATATATCGACGAAAAGATAGAGGCAGTGTTACTAATATCGCTACAAAATTGGGTAATCCCGGTAACGTTGTACCCCAATGGCTTATACTAACCGATAAAGACAGTTTGCCAAAACCGGAACGTGTAGCGTTCCCAAAACCTCCAAAAGCTCCAGATGGTAGTCTTCTTTATGAACGAGTTCCTAACAAACCAGAAGCTGAGAAAATTCCTTTGAATAATATGTCTCCATCACTTAAACGCCGAGCGTACGATGAAATGAATGGGATTGATGGTAAGTATTATTTGTACTTTGTAAATTATGACTTATTTTATTGTTGTGTTTGCTGGCTTTTATTCTGATTTGGATTGGGACGATGGTAAGGTTTAGCGAAATTACTGTACAAATTTGTGCTTATTTCTAATTCGTGTTTAGGGGCTGTTTTGGCGGGGCCACCAACTAAGAGGCCCAGTAAAGATCCAACCCCTCAGCATAGATTAGTACCAGACCAATACGCTGCGGTAATGGCTGCAGCCATGACGTCGGGACAAACATTACCTCGCCACATAGCTCAAATTAACGGTAAACCAAAAATAGCACATATGACTCGAACAGGGTCTGGACGAAAGCAGGTTATTAGTTGGATGGATGCGCCCGATGATGTTTACTTTCGGGCAACAGATGGGAGCAAGTATGTATTGCGTGTCCGCGTAGGTACTCTTTGTTTATCAATTTTTTTTTAGGAAAGTAAGAAGGCAGGTTACGTCTTCAGAATTACGAAGGGCCGCCCGTAAGCCGTGGAGAGCATTAAAAACCAAAGCTGATGATTTACAAGTTGTTGTTCTCGACTGATAATAACTCAGTGCTGCGCTCAAGTGTGTGTGCGAGAGCACAAATTAAGTTACGGAACATTATAATTCAATCACCACTAGCAATATCACAAGTTTTATACAGTGAGTTAGAAAGGTTTTGTATTTATTAGCAGACAGTTTGAAGGATTTTATATTTATAGATATATCCTCCTTTACCTCCTTTTTCTGTCTTTCACTACGCACACTTTCTAATATTATTTGTACATACATATTTTCAAGTTTAGTGTTGTGAAGTGCTGGAACAAGTTATTAAAACCAGTTGTAAACGCAATGATCTCGTTATTGTTTACTACGCATGTATGTTGAAGATGATGCCACTTTTGTATCTTTATGTAGAAAAATGGGCTGGATTAATTTGTTTGCAAGGAGTAGTTAATATCTTTTTTTTTTCAAATTCCTATTTAATTTTGACATATAATTAGCAATAGAAATTTACTTGCAATAAATATGAGCAAATTTACGTATAAACAATGTTTGTCATATTATTATTATTATTATTATTATTATTATTCAATGCGCTACTCCATCTCCACTTTGTGATATTTTTATTTTAGTGCTTTATGATTAATATCTAAACAATAAAATCTGTTTTTATTAAGCAATTCCAGTGCAGAGCATTTCAAGTAGGGAGTAGAGTAGGAATAATCGTAATTAAATAAAATATCAGTGGATATGTTCTGTAACTTTTTCACACAAAGTAGAAATGAAGTCATGTTTCATGAATGGAAATAAATTTCATATGTTATACGATGCAAAATACATTCATCAAGGTTGGAGCCATTATATTGTTGTTCAGCAGCTGTATTTGATTACAATAGCAAGTTTTTTATATTTGTCAACGTGAGTGCATCTTGTTCAAGCAACTGAACCATCATTTAACGTTTACTAAAATGTACAACCCGCAAAGATTTTTAAGAATAAAAATAGTTATTTGTTAAGTTTATACCCACCATATGCTGTCAGTCTCTCTCTCCTTCCTCCATAGTATGCATCATTTAAAAACTTTGCCTAACTCTATTTAAGTGTTGATTATCCGATTATTAAAATCGGTCACAGGTTTCTTAGGTGAATTGAATACAACTTTAAAAACCGCTTGGGTGGGTAATTATTATCATTAGAAAGTTCTATTTCTTGCGTTCAAAGCTAGAAAACTTCTAATATTAATTTTTAAATTTTATGTAACATACAACTTCTACATATTAAATTATTATGATATAATGAGTAAATTCATTTTTAATTTCTGTCATCTGTATTGAAATGCTACCATTTTTCATCATTATGTCGTGCTTAATAAAAAATTGTGTTTACCAATTATTTTGAACAAGAATATTTAACGAATGTTGCAGAATAATATAAATCTTTGCTGTAATTTGTGTGATACGAAACTATTATTCGATAAGCATTAAATAATTTTTAAATCGAGATTTGCTCATTCGCATTGTAAATAACATTCTGTATACTCGCTTTTCTATTTTATGTCGTTTTTAAAAACTTCATCGGAAGAATAAAAACATTTTCCTTGCATTAATTGTTAACGGAACTTATATAATAATAAAATTTTATTATAAAAGTAGTTACAGATAGGTAGATGGTATAAATTCTGTTACTGTTAATGTTGTTATTATTAGTAGCATATGTATAGTCAATGTGTGATAAATTGTGTTCATTGGCTAAAAGCCATTGAGTTAATCATCCGTACCTGAAAACTAGCCCATTTTTCTGTATTAACCAACATCATATTTTACAAAACAACTTCGGTTATTTTTTTAACTAATCATTGTAAGTACACGATGTTATTGTAATTATTATTACAAATTATACCAAAACATAAGATAGTGTGTAATTAAGTACAATAAAGCATTTAAACTTTAAAAAATCTACACCAAATTTTTTTCAAAGATGTCAATTCTTTGTCTTTGTAAAAAATTGAATTTCACTTTGGTTTTAGTGTGTATGACGTATGGGGGCATTGTAAATTGTAATAATTGTATTTTAACGTATGCAATTTGAGTTATAAAAAACAAGTCAATGGTGCTTATTTTAATGTAGTCATACAATAAGTGCATAATTTTATTCCTTTTGTCAAATTATTTATTGCTATTAAAAAAAATTGTAAGTATATACTGTAAATAGTTATTGAGAAATAGTGATATTGTTAGAAGGTGATGAGAAGTGTAAATTGTATAATTTGTATAATGGCAATAATTGAAGTGTGACTACTTAAAAGAAAACGACAAGATAACCAGGACTTAGTTGGAAGAAACCGCTGGAAAATGTGTAGATATCATTTAATTTAATAAATGGCGTTTCTTACTTCATTAGGAAAGTTCGTAATTATGAATGGTAGTTTAATTTACATTTTTTTCATAAATAAAAAATATGAAGCACAAAGACTTTTCTATTTCATGTTGTTTCAAAATTTTTGTGGCTACTATGATTTAAGATACAAGTACAAGTGTAGCAATACCATCTCGTAGTACCTGCTGCAGAAGTTGCAGGGGGGATTGTGATAGGAGTGAACAAAGTGTGAGCTCTCACCTAATGGTGGTATCTACCAGAATGGAAATGAAGGACATGATCATTCAGGTTAATGAGAAGAAGACTAAATTAATGGTGTTTCAAAGAGGAAAATGAGGAAGTTGCAAGGAGTGGAAATGGGAAAATGACGTGATAGAAAGTGTACGGGAGGTTAGATACCTTGTATACCAATTAAGGCATAAAGACAGGTATTTAACAAACTAGTCACTAGTGGAAAGTGTTATGACGAACGGGGCAGGAATCTTGGATTGGAAAGAAAGAAAGGCGTTGGATAGGGAAACACCAGGCTATATTGTGCAGGAAAAGGTGAAGTGGGAAAAGTTAAGGACTCAAGCAGACAGACCAAATGTGTTGTGAAAATTTTTGAGGGAAATAATACCTATTTTGGCATACCTGTTCGAATTGTGGGTGATAGAGGTATGGCATTTACCTCGCGGGAAGATCGATTGTGTTGCTATTCATACTCTATTAAGCCACACCAAGAAGAATTTTCAACATGTTATCCACCACCAGCGTCGAAACAGATTTAGACTGTTGGAACATCCGCATCAAAAAGTGCTCTCAATACGTCTTTTAACAAATCAGTCAGTACTACACCTTAAAAAGCGTTGTTGGGGTATTAGCTGGTTACAATGGCAGAGGAATTCTGTTGAGAACATTGATAGAGTAGACATTGTAGAGTTGACGACGAAAATGGAATATCACATTAAGAGAGATCAAGGAAAGAGGCCAGACGTCATGAAGAAGTAATAATGCTAGTAACAATAATAACTATACAGCGATCTCGGTACTGGAAGGCGTCGAAAGCTACCACCACAGACAATTAAATGTCTCTGTGCTACTCCCGAAGTGCAAAGTACTTTTCAAACTGACAAAGGTACTACAGAATGATCGGTACGAAGTTGAACACCTCAGTGAAGGAGCAGGCTTTCCAGGATGGACAAGATTAAACGGTGGGTCGCTGTGGAGGAAGTAGACAAGTAGCTCACAGCCTCAGGGTTACCATCCTCCGTAATTTGGTTGTAGCCCACAGTCTTGGGGGTTACCGCCCTCTGTAATTGGGTTCTAGGCCACAGTATTGGGATTGTAGCCCAGTAGCATGGTTTTATGTATAGTTAAGTTTTGGAATAAACAGCTTTATTCTGAAAATACTCTCCTAATACAGTCTGCAAGTGAAGGTGTGATTTATAGGTTTACGTATTGTTTGCTGATGCCTAAAAGTAAGTATTTTACTAGACAAAGCATACAGCACCCTCTAAAGGACAATTCGTTGCAACTCTGTGTGTATACCTTCACACAAAATATTGTAAATATCCTTTAGCATTGAGAAAAATTGTGACAAGAACTGTTGCGCCCTCATGCATTTATTATAGTAATGATAACAGACCACTAATTTCAATAATATAAGCTGTATGAAAGTCTCCAGTTATTTTAGTATAAATTTCTGGGTACTGGAACAAAAATAATTCACGATTACTGGAGAAAGGTCAATATAGCCCACTTCTTTCACTTAACTATGGTACAAACTCATTTGTTCAAATTCCTTCAACCTCAAAAAATTCTACTTACAGTTCGCGACCCTTTGGAAATCTATGAAAAATTTCGACTTGTTTATCATAATATGGTGTAATTAGAACAACCATCTATTGTACAAATTCTTCCACTCATTGCCACCAGACTTCCCTCGTATTAACACTTTTTTCAAAAAATAAGTATAGCACAATATACAGCCTGTTTCAGAGTAAGCGCCTTATTTTTTTTAGCCACACTATGGGTACCACTCATTGAATAAAGAATAGAGAGGAAGGAGTATATGCCCTCGACCTTGAAATCAAAGTGGTTGCAAAATGGCTACTAACACGTTTCCTGTTAAATAGAAATTGACAGAAACAACTGCATGTGACGTCATGAATTTCGCCTGAAGTACAACAAATATAACCTAAAATAGCAAGTAAACAAACATTTGTAATAAAGCAGTATAGTGTTTTTTGGTACTCATCATGGATAATTTAATTACAGTGATGATTAGGTATAAGACATTAGATAGTGAACATTCCAGTCGTTATTTAAGTAAAATAAGTGTTGTAAAGATTAATCCTTATTCAATAAAATTAATTGATTGTAGTGATAAAGTAGAATTCATTTACTCAATGGTAGAATATTATTATATCCTAATTTAAATTACCTGCAACTTCTCATATAGTATTTCTAAAATTCTACGAAATATCCTAGATACTGTTGTATGATTGCAACTAAATGTAAGTGCCAACAGTGCAACACCGATAACACTCAAATGTCGATTGTGGTAATTAACAAGTAGCAAGTCGTCATGACATGTTACCAAAAAGAAAGAAAGGTAACCACATATTTATTATGGTGCAGTTTTAAGGGCCCCATTCACATTGAGATTGGTATCGATACGTGTATCGCGACATGCAGCGATACATGTATCTGAGATTTGTCTCAAACGGAGAGCTCCATTCACACAGGTTTGTAATGATACTAGTTTTCGAAATGTGCATACATATTTCGTGTTTTTCATATAGAAGTGAAACGGTTCCTCCTGAAGCTGTAATAGCAGCTTCATCAGTAGTATTAATAGAGTGCTTATAAGAAAATCGTCGACGAAAGAGAGTATGGACAAAATTATTATTGTTTGATGCCGAAGATGTTTATAAGCATTGAGGAAGTCCTCCCAAAATTCACGATTTTCTGCAATACCCTTGCAATAACTAAATGCAAAACTACTGTGTTTTACGACACCTAATATGTACACGGTCGCAGTGCAGTGCGACAAACAACTAGACAAGTGGATTACTGAGACTGCGATACTGATACTTCCACATACACGTCGAGATTTGTCTCTCTATACTGATTACTGATACTTGCGACATGTATCGATACCTATCTCAACATGAATGGGGCCCTTTAACGTTCGGGATTTTATTTTATGAGAACATTATGATTTATGATCTCATAAATGTACCTGCTATAAAATGTCTCGAACATACACGACCGTTATTTAAGTTTTAATTCAGTTATCGCTTCTTTTAAGGGCTGCGATCCACTTGAATGATATATCGATCGAACAAAATAAATTTTTTAAACAAGTAAAGGGCAGTAAAGGTTATGTTTGTACTCCAAGCGAAATATATGGTCCCGTGATGCAGATGCCTTAAATTGGAGTTCAGTGACTGTAACAATCAACAAATGAATATTTCAAATTTTGCAGGTTATGGTGAATTGTCAACACGACCAAAATGTAAACAAAGATGACTCAACAGTGGTTTGCAAATGGCTGAACTTCCGTCGCCAATTTTTAAGCAGCAATGATACGATACTCTCCTTCCTCTCTATTCTTTATTCAATGGTACCACTTTCAAAATATTTGGCACTAATATGTTTCAGGACATTCTCTACACGATGGTGTCATGGTGATATCAGATTTTTAATTGGTCGAACTATTTCAAAATGGCGACTTTCAATTGTTTTTTTTTAAATGGAATGATATAATTTTTTTGTATTATTGGGATCCTAAAAACATTCCTTTTACGATAATATTTCGTTTTTCTGAAAAATTCATTTGTTTCTCTATCAAAAAGCAAACTAACATTTTAATCTAGTAGCGCATGAATGTTTACACTCGATGTTATTTTTGTCCAAATATCAAGTAGCAGTACATCCTTCGATCTATTGGCTCCATTGGGCGACGGACGTTTCAATTTATGTATTGAAAAAGAAGGAAAACATGTCGAGCATTTTTTGTAAATACCTACCTACCTAATTTTTATTTTATGTAAATTTTTAATTTTGAGTTTCAAAAAGTAGATTTATTGCAAAATAAAGTTTAATTGTTTGTTTTGTGTCTACCATACTTGATATTTGGACCAAAATAATACCGAGTGTAAACATTCATGCACTACTAGATTTAAATGTTAGTTTGCTTTTTGATAGAGAAACAAATGAATTTTTAAGAAAAACGAAATATTATCGTAAAAAGAATGTTTTTAGGATCCCAATAATACAAAAAAATTATATCATTCCATTTAAAAAAAACAATTGAAAGTCGCCATTTTGAAATAGTTCGTCCAATTAAAAATCTGATATCACCATCGTGTAGAGAATGTCCTGAAACATATTAGTGCCAAATATTTTGAAAGTGGTACCCATAGTGTGGCTAAAAAAAAATAAGGCGCTTACTCTGAAACAGGCTGTATATTGCTGAATATTAAAAATTAAACTACATAAAAAACTGCAAGTTTATCAAAAAAAAAAAATGAGTGCCGCCATTTTAGCTTATACCGGAAGTGACGTCATCAAAGGTAATATCAGAATGTTCGTCCTTGGCCCGAATGCAGTCGATTGGCGAAAACCGCATATCGATAACTTTAATAGATAGATAGATATATATTTATTTCTTTAGACCAATACGGTGTAGAAACGTCAAGAGGTAGAAAAATAAAAATAAAAATAAAATCACAACTGAGTAAAATACATACAGTTACAGTGTTACAGTAAAATACTCATCTAAAGTATAAAAGGAATACATTAATAATAGTGTTTTCACTCTTTTTTTAAACAAATTTATATCAGTTATGTTCCTGATGTCTGCAGGCAAGTGATTAAAAAGCTTAACAGGCGTCACATATGCACTGTTTGCCGTTACCGCCAATTTATGTTGAGGAATAATAACATTGTCTTTATGCCTCAGCTTACATAAATTCTTTTTGAAAGTGCTAAAATTTGTATGTACATGTAAGACAGATCTTAGTACATAAATTGAGATAACCGTAAGGATTTGAAGTTGTACAAGTTTCCGAGTATAGAGCGTTGCAGTCATTTTTTAAAAATTATTTTTTAACACTTTTTTCAAAAAATAAGCATAACACAATATATATTGCTGAATTAGGAAAAAAATACTCTTTTAAACTAAGTAAGAAAACTGCAACTTTATCTTATAAAATAATTGAGTGCCGCCATTTTAGATTATACCGGAAGTGACGTCATCAAAGGTAATATCAGCATTTTCGTCCTTGGCCCGAATGCAATCGATTGCTGAAAACCACATTTCGATAACTTTAATAGTTTCGGAGTATAGAGGCGTTGCAGTCATTAAAAAAAAAATGTTTAACACTTTTTTCAAAAAAAAAGTATAGCGCAATATATACTGCCGAATTCAGAAAAAAATACTCTTTTAAACTACATAAAAAACTGCAACTTTATCTTATAAATATATAAAAAAAATAAGTGCCTTCATTTTAGCTTATACCGGAAGTGACGTCATCACAGGTAATATCAGCATTTTCGTCCTTGGCCCGAATGCAATCGATTGGCGAAAACCGCATTTGGATAACTTACTTTCTGCGTTTAGAGCGTTGCAAGGAATGTGTACGGGCAGACTATAGACTACAGATTACAGACGACAGACGGAAATTCTATTTTTCATATTTTGAATCTACCACGATACACCTACAGACGGTATGATCATTATTTGTCTCAAAGGCGTTCGCTTTGCGCATGACGTCACAAATTCAATTTCTGATTGATATTTTGTGTAAATACCTAGCCAAAAAGTAATTACTTTAATAATAAATGTAATTGTTCAAGCTAAATCGTCACAATTCCCACTTTACGTCCAAAATTTGCATGCTTTATACATACACAAGCGCTTGAGTTTGCATCGCAGATGACGTCAGATACTGCGCATCAGCATACCGTTGTAGGTGTATCGTGGAATCTACGTATTCAGAAATGCAAAGATATGTAAAAATTTGCAACGTGTCCTACTCCTACATCAACATAAGTGATATATTGGACAAATAAAATAGGGACTCATTAGATGTTTTCTTTTTGCATTTTGTGGTAGCTTTAAGTCAGCTCTGTCAATACACACCATTCGTTTTATAAAAATAATTTGACTCAGTTCTCAATAAGCCTATTCGTTTTAAAAGCTTTATTTGTAAGTTTTATATTAACCTGAGGCAGAAATGTCTTATGACGCAAGGCACTTTAATCACGTGATAATTGTGCAAGTGCTCAACCCTGTGGCGATGCAAAAAGAAAACATCTTATGAAACACGTAATTGTTGTAACGAAGTGTCTTGTATTATCTAATCTTTGATCATAATAACGTATTTGACATTGATTAAAAATTGTACGATCAATGTATTCATTGACTTTATACACTATAAAGTCATTATTAGGTGTTTTCTTTTTGCACGTTGTGGTAGACTTAAGTCAGCTTGGTCAATAACACACCATTCGTTTTATTAAAATAATTTAACTCAGTTCTCAATAACCCTATTCGTTTTAAAAGCTTTATTTAAGTTTTATATTAACCTGAGGCAGATATGTCTTATGACGCAAGGCACTTCAATCACGTGATAATTGTGCATTTACCTAACCCTGTGGCACAACTGTGGCAATGGAAAAAGAAAACACCTATGATGTATTTAACCATAAGTTCTGTGCTTTAAATCATTGAATAAAGAATAGAGAGGAAGGAGAGTATCGTATCATTGCTGCTTAAAAATTGGCGACGGAAGTTCAGCCATTTGCAAACCACTGTTGAGTCATCTTTGTTTACATTTTGGTCGTGTTGACAATTCACCATAACCTGCAAAATTTGAAATATTCATTTGTTGATTGTTACAGTCACTGAACTCCAATTTAAGGCATCTGCATCACGGGACCATATATTTCGCTTGGAGTACAAACATAACCTTTACTGCCCTTTACTTGTTTAAAAAATTTATTTTGTTCGATCGATATTTCATTCAAGTGGATCGCAGCCCTTAAAAGAAGCGATAACTGAATTAAAACTTAAATAACGGTCGTGTATGTTCGAGACATTTTATAGCAGGTACATTTATGAGATCATAAATCATAATGTTCTCATAAAATAAAATCCCGAACGTTAAAGGGCCCCATTCATGTTGAGATAGGTATCGATACATGTCGCAAGTATCAGTAATCAGTATAGAGAGACAAATCTCGACGTGTATGTGGAAGTATCAGTATCGCAGTCTCAGTAATCCACTTGTCTAGTTGTTTGTCGCACTGCACTGCGACCGTGTACATATTAGGTGTCGTAAAACACAGTAGTTTTGCATTTAGTTATTGCAAGGGTATTGCAGAAAATCGTGAATTTTGGGAGGACTTCCTCAATGCTTATAAACATCTTCGGCATCAAACAATAATAATTTTGTCCATACTCTCTTTCGTCGACGATTTTCTTATAAGCACTCTATTAATACTACTGATGAAGCTGCTATTACAGCTTCAGGAGGAACCGTTTCACTTCTATATGAAAAACACGAAATATGTATGCACATTTCGAAAACTAGTATCATTACAAACCTGTGTGAATGGAGCTCTCCGTTTGAGACAAATCTCAGATACATGTATCGCTGCATGTCGCGATACACGTATCGATACCAATCTCAATGTGAATGGGGCCCTTAAAACTGCACCATAATAAATATGTGGTTACCTTTCTTTCTTTTTGGTAACATGTCATGACGACTTGCTACTTGTTAATTACCACAATCGACATTTGAGTGTTATCGGTGTTGCACTGTTGGCACTTAGATTTAGTTGCAATCATACAACAGTATCTAGGATATTTCGTAGAATTTTAGAAATACTATATGAGAAGTTGCAGGTAATTTAAATTAGGATATAATAATATTCTACCATTGAGTAAATGAATTCTACTTTATCACTACAATCAATTAATTTTATTGAATAAGGATTAATCTTTACAACACTTATTTTACTTAAATAACGACTGGAATGTTCACTATCTAATGTCTTATAATAATCACTGTAATTAAATTATCCATGATGAGTACCAAAAAACACTATACACTATACTGCTTTATTACAAATGTTTGTTTACTTGCTATCATAGAAAAAGTAACCAAGGATAGAATGTAATCTTCATTACCTTAGGTGAAACTGTCATGGCAGCCGAGTTCTCCCAAAACAACAGATGTCGCTATAGATTTAGAGTAAATCGGCGGGAAATTAAACAATTTAAACTTAAAAAATTTCAGAATCATACAAATAACTTTATTAACTATAATAAGCTGTGTCAGTATTTAAAAAAATTGATTAAAGTATTATGTAAATTTATATTTATAATTAACACCACAAGCTTCGGAAATAACATTCACGATTACCATTCACGATTACGTTGCATGTTATATGGAAAATTGCAAACAAGTAAATACTACAAGGAATAAGGATGTTTAATTTTTAATGCTGTTCGTGTTTAAGCTTTTGATTTTTCGATTTTTGACCTTTTGATTTTCGAGTTACGTCGAACGGTCGAACATGTATCTACGACACAGTATAAAGATACAGTAAAACAACTCGGCAATATTTCCTTTGTTCTAAGAAAGACAAGGTCAACCTGTGGCAGCCATATTTTTAGTTTAAAATTTCAGGTCCGTAATAAAAGGAAGAAATGTAAACAGAGACGTATTTTAAAAATTTTAATATTTTTTTTATGATGAACTAGATATTTTAAAAAAATAAAACACACGTCCTTAGGAAAATTGAAAAACCGCATTTCACTATTATAAGTTTTATTTACACAATTTTTTGCTGCACAAACAACACCGCCCGGTTTACGCATCATAGTTACCTATGGTCTTTTTATATTGTAACGAAACTTTATTTAAGAAACCAAGTCGAATATTTATTTATTTACACGCTAATTATTAATCACTTATTTCCAATTACGAATAGGTACTTAGTTGTTAACTTAAGAATTAATCAATTTATTTACACTAGAGGTTCACTAATTATTTTAATCACACTTAATATTTAATCACTAAAAAGTCTAACCTAATCAACGTTTAAGGTAATCACATTTAAACTTCGCGAACGCGTTAAACTGTAAAACTGTGAACTATGAACTAACTCGTAAAAATTGAGCGGCATTATTTATATACAAGTCCGCATTTGTTCTCGAAAATTCTAGAAGGAACGGTAAGTCATCGCGCGCGGCTTTCTCGAAACTTCCGGCGGATGAGTCATACCCGCCTTAAACAATATGCAATCTTTGTAACAATATTAACCTATTAAGAACTTTAATAACTAAATACCGAATACTAACTAACTTATATATAAACTAAACAGATTACACACTTAAATATAAATAACGTTAAAATTACATGTAATAGTTTTCCACTCTACCACTGCCTAAATCGATGCTTACACAGAAATAAATCTTTACTACGCCACAGTATAAAAGCATTAAACTGTGACTACGCTAATGACTTAAACTTAAAACATGGCGGACTTGAGGTGCGCAATGATGTGCGCAGTCTTACCCCCACTCTTAGAGTTGTTTTACTGTATGTATCTTTATACTGTGTCTACGATATTCTACAGTAGCACCACCTATTGCTTTGGGAGAATTCGGCCGCCATGACATGTTTCACTTAAATTACACAAGTTTACATTCTATCCTTGGTTACTTTTTCTATGCGTGCTATTTTAGGTTATATGTGTTCGTGTTGTACTTCAGGCGAAATTCATGACGTCACATGCAGTTGTTTCTGTCAATTTCTATTTAACAGGAAACGTGTTAGTAGCCATTTTGCAACCACTTTGATTTCAAGGTCGAGGGCATATACTCCTTCCTCTCTATTCTTTATTCAATGCTTTAAATGTCTCAGAATTATGACACACATGGCAACCATGTTATAAAATGTTACCTAAATGTTGTTACCTTGGCCACAATATTAAATATTACTATGGTTGACTGACATTACAATAAAATGAAATGACAAAATAATCACGTTTCCTTTGAAAAGCAAAGCACGTTGTGCTGTATATTTTAGTTACGCAAAAACAACGTGGTACAATGTCTATTAGTCATTAATTTAAAAATTCTCGTATTAACGAAAAATAATTAAAATTTAAAAAAATGTGAATTTTTATATTAAAAAGTAAACAAAATGTCAGCACGAAATAAAGTAAATTATAACATTGATTGGGTCATTCCTAGTTTACGAAATCCCTCAAAATTATGGAACATCGCTGCCAGCATTACGATAGCGTGTGTTGGTTTATTTAGTAAAATTATTATTCGTAAGTATTCTACTTAGAACGATATCCTTAATATTTGCTAATCGTCTTTTCAGAATGGTTTAATAAATCGAAAGTGTACAATCGTGATAACCTACTATACGCTTTAAATGAAAGACCAAAGAACGTTCCGCTTATTACAATATCAAATCATCATTCCTGTTTCGATGATCCCGGGTTGTGGTGTAGGTTGATTTTTTTTTTATTACGTTATCGTTTATTGTAAAAAATCATTACAGCCACACTAGATATAAAACACTTCCTTCAAAAGTCAGTAATGCGATGGTCTCTGGCAGCCAACGATATATGCTTTACATGTACATCACATTCTTATTTTTTTATGTTAGGTAAATGTATACCTGTTAGAAGAGGAGATGGAGTGTATCAGAAGGCCGTCGATTTCTGTATAGAACAGTTAGCTAAAGGTCAATGGGTTCACATATTTCCAGAAGGTAGGTAATCTATTTTCATAAATTGCACAGTCACCTTTTAATGAGATTGTGTACTTTGAGCTTATGATTTTTTTACACAAAAATGTTATGTAACTTTAATGATTACTATTTATTGAAATTTTTTTGTAGGTAAAGTAAATCTTACAAAAGAAAACATGCGATTCAAATGGGGCATTGGTAGAATGATTTTAGAATCGGCCGTAACTCCTATTGTTATTCCAATATGGCATATAGGGATGGATGACGTTTTACCTAACGTTCCACCATACATGGTGCGGGTCGGAAAAAATCTAACGTTCAATTATGGGGAGCCTTTAGATTTTTCTGATCTTCTAAAAGAACTGAAAGATAGGAAAGCAACAGATATGGAAGCTCGTAAAGAAATAACAGACTGCATACAAAAAGCGCTATTTAAGTTAAAGGAAGAAACGGAAGCGCTACATCACCAATATTACAATTTATACTCATGATAATTGTAAATATTTTAGATTATTTCAAATCAAAAGTATAAATGTATTACAATTCCCCCGTGTAGTATCGTGTGATGTTAGATGAAAAACAAAAAAAAACGTTTGTGCCCTTATAAGATAACACATGTATTAAATTTAACCATATCTATTCAGATGTTATATAAACGTTGACATGTATATGAATTCTAACTAGCTCAATATTTTTTTTTCAATCGATTTCTTAGAAATCTCCAAACTATAATGTCTTTATACATAAAGCCCGATCCATGTCAAAGCTATTTTAGTATCTAGACAATTTTGTACCCTATTTTCCGATACCTCTTTTTACATCAAACGTGAAATCATTGTAAGAAGGTTCGGTTTAATGACAACCCGAAAGTACAGTGATGCCAAATTAGGAAAAACCTTTAAAATTATATATGAATTTAGAGTTTTTTACAAACGTTAATCTTACCGATTATATTATTAGCACAAAAGTGAGATTGTATAATCGTCATCTCTTTGGAGAACATTTCGAAAATTGTTTACAAATTTTTCTATTTATATTGTAAATAACATTGTTGCGATTTATAATTTTAATTGTTAATTCTTATTCTATAAGTTTTTGATTTTTACATCATTTATATGTGTATATATAGATATTTTAATTGAGAAAAAAAGCACCAATATATTTTGTTAAAAAAAAAGAAATTATAATAGCATTGTCCCACCATTGTTGACTTTGATTGTTTTTTTAAGTGTTAGTTCATGCCATTAATCACAAGAACTACAAAATTCTATGATTGTGGAATAAAGTAACAGAAAGCAATTGTATTTGTTTACTCCCAAAGTCCTTTAAAAACAAATATGACTTGTTCAGAAAATTTAGATTTTGTGCGATATTTAGTTTCAACAATGATTTACAAATGTTATATTAAATGTTCAAAAAGGCTCATATTTCAAAGTTTCATATTGACCGGTGTAGTAGGCAAATGGAAACATTTAATATTAATATAAAATTAATTCATTGTGTTCGTCTAAGGTATTCTACGAGTATAATAATACCTAATTATATTAAATGTTCCCCTTCTGTAGTACAAAACCTATCGCTTTACAGTTTTGTTGCTATTAGCATTGTTTAATTTTTGTTTTTCTGTAAATTATGGCAGTTGTCTAAATTTATTTTTTAGGCGCCATTGTGACCAATTCAAAAAAGTAACATTTTTCAACTTTATCTCTAAATAATTCAAAAACAAATGAGTCTATTGAAAGCGACAACGCGTCGACACCGGCCAAAATCCTTTATAAGCAAACACTGTTAGCCACAGAAGTCGTTCCAACACTCGTATGAAGGCCCATTCCCAGTTATGGACAGGCACGATAAACACTTTGACATATATCTCAATGGCCCTTCCTCCAAAAAGTATCGATCGACCGCCTGAAGCCTGCATTTACTGCAAGTCATGTGACCCCACAACCCACTCCAGCTCCCGTCGAGGAAGATTCACCCACTTCACATCGACAAAGACCGGGCGACCCATAAAATTGCCCGTAAGATTCGCTGACTTCAATACCGCTACGCTGGAGGGGGAGTAATGTGACAACCACATATGATCTCGGTACACAGTCGCTTTCGTACTGAAGAGCAACGATGGATTCCCATTGGCCGACCAATGACAACGCGTCAACATCGGCCAAAATCCTTTATAAGCGAACGCTGTTAGCCACAGAAGTCATAGCCGCCAACAAAACACCGACCAGTACGTCTACATCGACCCGTCAGCCTGGATTCCAGAACCAGTCTACGC
Organism: Pyrocoelia pectoralis; assembly: GCA_036250285.1. NCBI lineage: Eukaryota > Metazoa > Arthropoda > Insecta > Coleoptera > Lampyridae > Pyrocoelia > Pyrocoelia pectoralis. Next base: position 82,101,150 of record CM070075.1, read on the forward strand.
TACCGCAACCGACCAACCTACATACTGCCTGTACCTTCATTATAACAGCATTCCACGTTGTTAAAACTTGTACATATTTATAAATAGAAATGTTAATTGTTTTCACAACTCCCAAAACTTTAGGTATTGTTTATTTGGCACGATCACCAAATAGCTGGTGATCCTAATCAACCACCAAAATTATTATTATTATCTAAAACAATGAAAGTAATAGGCACCGGAATTTATTCTAAAGAACTGAACTTATCAGCCAACCACTAGGAAAGATTTCGACCGTCTTTCAGGCAGAACTAGCAGGAAGGATTAGTGCAAAAACAATTCTTATGCACAGCATAAAGAATAAAATTATTAGAATATGCAGTGACAGAGCATTGTCGAAATATGATGGGTAGATACCTCCCTGGATGGTCGAAATTTGCGACCGCCATATGCGCCTACCAATCTACCATTTTGCATTAATCGCTATTACAAAAATACTAAGAAAACTGATAAAACGCATAAATATTTGTAATTATTTTATGACAAGATGAATTAAATAAATTAAGTATAACTTGTACCTATCACAATTTAAAATATAAAAAATATGACTATAACTTATCTTATTGTATCACAATTTAAAATATTCTGCACAAGATCAATTACATAAATTATATCTTTTATCACAATTTAAAATATAAAACTCTTACACAAAACGCTATTCTTTTTTATCATTTACAATGTTCCTCAATATCTCACATTGTTGAGCGCATAACTTCTTTTTATGTTCAAGAAGCCCTTCTATATATTGGGTGCAATGCTTTTTAATGGAATTACGAAACAATTGGTCGAATTGATTGAGAGTCAACATTTGTTCGGGTGTAGCTAATTTGGCAAATTCGCATTCTTCAGAGAGGGCAATATGCTCTTGCCACGGGTCATCATTTTTATTCCATTTCTGGAAAACTGTGCAACAAATGAAACATTGCACTTCATCTTGCTCATTTGCAGTTCCCACATAATAAAATCCTGCTTCGGCCAACTAGAACATTATATCATTGTATTTATATGTTAATGATAAAAGTTTTACCGTTATCATTATCAATAATATATGAATTATGTAGGTAGTAGATACCTTTTTAGCGTTACATTTACTTTTATCATTAAAATGCCATGATGTGAATGTTGCCAGTCTATTCTTTTCGAACACCATTTTCATGCGGTGCTCAACTTCGCTCAACTGAAAAATAATTACTATATTAGTTAAATTATATGTTCTGCATAGAATACTAACAGTTAAAGGCATAATTGTTATATATTTTATACTAATAAACTTTGGTTTAACTTTTAAAAACTTTTAAAATGTCGATTATAGAAAAAGTAATGTGGATAAAGCAAAGATCTCTGGGATAAAGCAACTGTTGAAATTTAAAAAGAAACGGTTTCCGTCCGTTTCGGTCTTTATAACCTGTTATAACCAACCCACTGTAGTCAAGATGAAAATCCCCTACGTCTGTAATGGAAGTTTTACACTTTCAACTAAAATATTTTACACCATTACACCATTAAACACAAGGTGTTTTCTTTTTGCACCGCCACAGGGTTAAGTAAAGTTACAATCATCACGTGATTAAAGTGCCTTGTGTCATGTAGACATTTCTGCCTCAGGTTAATATAAAACTTAAATAAAGCTTTTAAAACGAATAGGGCAGGGCCGGATGCTCCGACGTTCAGATTTCGTCAGACCGTGCGCATGACGTCACCTGTAGAGTGAATTACATTTGCGACATGCTCATTTGATGTGTTTTTCGTCTGTACCGAGTTTATTTTTCGAGATACAAAAAATTTCATAAGAACAAATATGCTCCTTATGATGTCTTTTATATGTAAAAAATAATAGTGTAGCTCAATCTCTCTCAGTTAACCTGAAAAATACTTGTATAAAATATCATAATTACATCTGATGGTGTTTGCGCCGCGACGACACAAAAACGGCGCTAGATAGAGGAAAATTGCATATGAACAAATTTGTAGAGCATAAAATTTACTAAAGAAAAGTCCGCGGTAGGGTGTCACGATTTTCGATAGTTTAAGAGTTACAGGCGTCCAAAATGATGCAAACCTTATTCGCGCAACTGTCCACACCGCTTTTTCCCAAACTAATGGAGATAATTACACCCTCCCGCGGACTTTTTTTTAGTAAATTTTGTGCTCTACAAATTTGTTCATATGCAATTTTTCTCTATCTAGCGCCGTTTTTGTGTCGTCGCGGCGCAAACACCATCAGATGTAATTATGATACTTTATACAAGTATTTACGGGTTAACTCAGACAGATTGAGCTACTGGGATTGAGATAATTACACCCTCCCGTGGACTGTTTTGTAGTAAATTTTGTGCATTACAAAATTGATTCAGTTCATTTTTTCTCTGTCTAAAATATATAATGGTTTTCGCAGCGTTCGAGGAGAAAGCGGGTGATTTCATTGATGGATTCAAGACAATTTCGCACTTAACTCTATTTTTTTAACACCTTGTGGTAATTTACATTTAAAAAAAATGGTTACCTGTTGATCTGCACAAACATGAACATCATAACACAAGGTGGAGAAATGTACCGTTTATTTATTTATTGAACATAACTTAAATCGAGGCGTGGTTTAAAAACGTGAAATAAAAAAGGTAACGTAGGGCACCAATAAAAAAAATATGATAAAATTAAGATAAAATTCATTTTGTGTCATTTATATCTTAAAAATAATACGGTAGCTCAATCTCTCTGAGTTAACCCGAAAAATACTTGTACCTATAAAGTATCATAATTACATCTGATGGTGTTTGCGAGGCGACGACACCAAAACGGCGCTAGATAGAGGAAAATTGCATATGAACAAATTTGTAGAGCACAAAATTTACTAAAGAAAAGTCCGCGGGAGGGTGTAATTATCTCCATTCGTTTGGGAAAAAGCGGTGTGGACAGTTGCGCGAATATCGTTTGCATCATTTTGGACGCCTGTAACTCTTTAACTATCGAAGATCGTGACACCCTACCGCGGACTTTTCTTTAGTAAATTTTGTGCTCTACAAATTTGTTCATATGCAATTTTCCTCTATCTAGCACCGTTTTTGTGTCGTCGCGGCGCAAACACAATCAGATGTAATTATGCTACTTAATACAAGTATTTTTCTGGTTAACTGAGAGAGATTGAGTTACCCTATTATTTTTAACATATAAAAGACATCATAAGGAGCATATTTGATCTTATGAAATTTTTTGTATCTCGAAAAATAAACTCGGTACAGACGAAAAACACATCAAATGAGTATTCCTCAAATGTAATTCACTCTACAAGTGACGTCACGCGTCATATTTGCGGACCGCCCACCATGCGCAACATCCTATCTTTAGTATTTATATCGTGCGAATAGGGTTATTGAGAACTGAGTCAAATTATTTTTATAAAACGAATGGTGTGCATTGACAGAGGTGATTTAAGTGTACCACAAAATGCAAAAAGAAAACACCTACAGTCGCATTCTTCCCTTTATACAACGGTTTTCTCTGTTGGAGTATGCCAAAGAACAGTTTTTGGCTTTTTCTAAAGTTGTCGTTCATGCTTCGACCATATCTTGTATTGCCTTTTCCACCTCTTCTTTTAATTCACTGGAGTTATCGGTGTTGGAACAAAATTGGTGATCGGGGTAATAGTGCGTCCAAGTAGACTCGCGATGTCATAAATGGTTAAATATTCTTCCCTGTATGATTGATCATCCAATCACATGCAGCGGAGTTGTACCTATAATAGTATGTTTTTGAGAGGTCCAAAAACAGTCCGATCCAGGAGCTGTAGATTATGTGACGTATGTGGCGGCAATGTTAGTAGGACAAGACCATTGGCTCGGGCAAAATTTACGGTTTCTGAAAGTGTTCCAAATACTTTAAAAAGTTGTTTTTTCTCATCCACCCATGGGTGGGTAACTCCTGCAGAGCCTGGTGGTGCACCTAGAAGCATGCGGTCTTTCCAGTTTATTCGTGGTAAAATAAAAAAACGGAGGAACATGATATATCACAAGCACTTACTTTCTCTCCAATAATTTTTGAAGGTCTATGGACAGTTGTCACGCCCGTTTCATCAAGATTCCATATTTTTTCACTTAAAATTGCACAAGAGGTTTGTATTTTACCGAGTAAATTTGGGTTGTTTAATAAGAATCTGTTGCCTAGCAATTGCTAAAGGAAACAGATTAGAATTTAAATAACACAAATTTACTATGTAAAAGTCAGCTAAGAGTAAAGTGAAGGATTGTATAGGGAAATTTTGACCTTGGCATTGATTGGTTAACACACGAGGCAAGTTTACAAAACTAAATTTGTCTAAAAATGACGCTAAGGCGTCATTGCCATTTTTGCAATATTATATTGTCTAAACTTGTTAATTCTGACCGTCATTTAAATTTGGCGAAATTCAAAATCGACCATTAAAAGGAAAATTAAGACACATTTTACATTAATTAGCTAATAAATCTGAAATGTTGGTTAATTTCTAACCAACAAATTTCACATAAAATTTGGCATCGTTGCCATCCTAATGTAGTAAAATATTTGTGGTTAGGTTACTGTCATGTAAGACATTTGTGAAAATTTAGTGAGGTAAATGTAACTTGAATTAAAGCGCCCTCTACTTTACTCTTATTTGATTTATAGTATAGGTATAAATACAAATCTCGAGTCCCAGCCAACACATTTTCATCTTTGTTACGTAATACTTACATGTTTTGAATTACATCACATATTATTTAGACGTACTATACTTAGCACATGTACAGCTCATTTACTTTCTAATGTCAGCAACATGGTACATTTAGGTAATGTTTTCAAGATGTCAGATGTAATATATCATTCATATCACAAAGTTATATGTATGGTATGTACAGAAAACATATGTCAAATGTAATATACCATTGATATCACAAAGTTATATGGCTGGGAGGTACAGAAAACACATAACAGAGATGTTAAATGTTATGTAAATGGTCTGAGAAACGTACTCGTAACAAGTACATAGTATTCATGCATTTTTTTATCGCTGGGCGCAAGATTTCCGTAGTAAAAATTATACCTCGAAACTTTTACTAATTGTACAAGAACTTTTGAACAAATTTGGTTTTCCAATACCCATGCATCACAAAAATGCATGATTAGGAATAATATGTTATTGTTAAGTGAATTTATTAACTACAGTTGTTTAAATTAACAAAATCCAGTAGGTAAATTAGTCATGTTGGAGTGTACCACATATTTTATTTGTATTAATTTACATTATAGTTAATAAATCCACATATTCTAATCATGCAGTTTTGTGATACATGATTATTGGAAAACCAAATTTGATCAAAATTCTTATTATAATAAAAGTAACAATAAATACAATTTTTAGTATTTAAATCCCTATAGCCAACGAAAAAGAAATGTAAATTAACTTTTCTAAAAATATTTACTTTGATCCAGTCTGAGGAATACACTGAACTACATTATACAAGTAGTCATGAACTGTGAATATAGAATACGTTCAGACTTTTCTTTCTTTCTCTATGGTAATTCTCATATAAAATTAAGAAAAAAAACTATGTATACCATATAAATGTGTTATTATTTTTAAAATTCAACTCATCGATAGGAATATACATAAAAAAATATGTGCATAACAATGTCAATTAAAATATAGTACATATTATCATGCTGTGTTCTCTTTATCTTTATTTTTTTTATTATTACGATTCAGCCTCTGCCTGGCATGACGAAACCACTCTGAACATATATTTTCAAATTCATTTTCTCGCATTTTGTAAGTATTTAGAATTACTCCTAAAATTAATTTAAGGTAGTGAAGTATACGTACTTAATAGAATTCAATCTTACCTTTTATACAGATGATTGATTTCTTCTCGCACATCCTGTAATTCTTGCGTTGCCCCAACCAAGAGCAATTTACCGCCATTTCATCCGAATAAACTTGTTTAAAAATGCGATGGACATTTTCTTTTGGACCACTCCCACCGATACCATTTACAAATTTTTTCTGAACAATTGTTTTCAAAATAGTATTTTAAAGCAACTGTATTAATTTCAAATACTCACAAATAATTTAACATTTTCTTCAGAGTGTAAAAATTCTTCAAAATTTTCTAAGGCTTCCAAACTGGCAACTGGCAAATATTGTTTTAAAACAGCCACATCAAGATCAAGACCAGAATCATAATTAGTTCTGTACAAAACTTTATCGTGAAGTTCCACCATCTGTGCCTTCATTTCTGATACTGCATTCCAAATTTTATTTATAGTTTGGGAATCTGGAAAAGGACACTTTCTTATACAGAAGCACAATTTTTTTCAGAGTATACAAAAAGGTACCAATACTGTATATGTACATTGTTTGTATTGTAAACATCAAAAAAGGTCCAGACGCAAAAAAAAGCACTAATTTTTCAAATCAAGTTCAGTTTAGCATCTATACAACCATACAAGTAGGAAATGAAGAATCAAGCATTGTTAAAAACGATAATTTGTAATCTACTCCTACATATTACCATAAAAATTATTTTTGAAATATTTATCACAGTCTTTGATATTTAAATAATTGTAAAAATTCCTTCAAATAAATTTATTTGCCTTCTATTGAAAAATCAGTAAGTATTAATATACCTAAACAAAATGATACTATAACGAAATTATTTTGTTGATTAAACATCTCCGAAAATTAAGAAAAATGATCTTTACTGCATGGATCTAGTATTTGTTATAATTCAATCAGTATAGGTATTGTAATGTATTCGAAAAAACGATTACTGCCTTTGAAAGACTTAAAATTGTCAGATCGATTACAAGATATTGTTTTCATAACCATTATTAAAAAATGAAATCAAATAAGAGCTAGGAATTAAATTATTATAGCATTATTTAGTCACATACCATTCAAAGTGAAAGAGGAACCTAATGACGGAGCAGGTGAGGATGTGCTTCCGTGCGATAAAGAGTGACAACAATCAACAGATACAGGAGTTGAATTTTGCACACTAGTAGCACTATTAACAACTCCCTTTGGTAAACTCTCTAAAAATAAACTTCTGTGTTAAGTATTATATATACTTACTTGCATAAATGTATTTACCTATGGTGCTATGAGTAACTTCTGCTACCGGTATAACTGAAGATTCAACTTCTTCAAAAATGATTGGCATATTGTTTAGATCATATGAGAAAGTGGGTGGAGGACTTACGGCATTCTCTATAAAAATAAGAAAGGAGCATAAGACAGCATTAAAACAAAGACTCACTCTTTCGTTTATTACGTATGCTATTGTCAGAATCACCATCAGAATCCCACTCTTCAGAAAAAGTTTTTTTTTTTGGCTTCCTCTTTATTGCCGCTGTTACGTATTCTTCTGAAGAAGAGTATTTGCTATCCTCTGCTTTTTTACGAGCAGTATGCAGTGATTCTAAAAGAAACATTCATATTTTATTCAATTTTTATAAAAACAACTGACACTCTTACTACAGAAAAATTCAACTGCAACTTTATTTACAGTCCAAGTATCCTTGTTTGGCTCAACTGCTTTAGAAATGTAGGTGGAAACATTCTTTGCAACAGGCCAGTAGCATAAAGTGTTATTCTGAAAAAGCCATTTAGATGGGATTTCCGACACCACATCATCAGACTGGTTATCTTCATCGATAAATCTGACAACGGCATATGGCATTGCCTGCATAAGATCCTCTTCTTTCTCCATATTACAATACCTGGAAATCATCATTTAAATATTAGTTACGATTTAATTGTAGCTTTATACGATCTCAAAAATTAAGGTTTATAGAACTTTCGATTATTTGATCAGTGCATAAGAATTATGAATCAACTTACTAACCAAAAATTTATCAAGTTACAAAATTTTACATTATGGGATAGATTCAAGATTTTGATAAATCATTTTTTTTCATAATCACAATACTTACAAAATGTTTAATTGTCAAATATCAGAATGAATTAAAGACACCATAATGTGTTGACTGTTATTTAATTTTAGTTTCAGGCATTTCCTTTTAATTTCATTAACGGAAATGTTTACGGTTTGCTGATCTATTTCATTGTCGTTAACTAAAAAGAATCCAATCTTGGTAGAAGCTATTGGTTGGTCAAAGAAAGAATATGTTTGGGTATAACGTTTAACTTTAATGGTAATTGCATCATTTTCGAAAATAATATTTCTTACTTCTGCAGGTACATTATCTCTTAGCAAAACATAATTATTGGGTTCTCTGTGTGATAGAGAAAACCGTTTAAATTCTATTTTAAATAGAGAGCCAGTTTTTGAATAATGTAATATAGGATATACTTTTGTTTCATTTGGGCTTGGTAGTAAAGAATTTATTTCAGCCATTCTATTGGCAAGTTGTTGTAATGGTTTACTGCATGGTTTCAGTTTATTTTTAATATGTTGCATATAGTTTTCAAATTTAAAACTGCTAAAATGATCCAAAGGTCCAAATTTCAAACAATCACCAGAAATATGAATTAAATTATGCACGTTGTAAGTTAAATACTTTGCACCATATAATTTTGAATAAGACTTCACAAACCAATTGAGTATGGAGGTTGCGTAGTGATTTAAGCGTAAGTGTAAATGCTGGTCAACTAATATTCTGATCGCTATTGTCAATGAGAGAAAGTGTTCATATAATTGAGGTTCTAAATTATCTAACAAAATTACCGGACCCGTGTAGAGTAGAAATTGTCTTAATTCTGTAGCCTTCCACCTGTCTATATCAGCTAACAATCTTGGTTTCCTTGCAAAATCATAGGTAATGGATGGTTTCAAAGCTATTAGCTTGTCTGAAATATTTTTCAAGTATTGTGGTTTCAACCTTACATTTGCAGGGCCTTTCACCCAAAGCTGAATCAATCGCTTTATCACCCCAATGCATACGAGATGCATATAATCTAGGGGGATTTGTGAAACCATACCAATCTTTAATTCTTCTAATATTGAATATTCTCTATGATGTTCTGGCTGATTTCTACATATAAATGATTGATCAGTTCTTAATGTAGAATTTAATTCTGTGTATACAACTCGATTATCAATCCAATCCCCTTCTTGTATACATTTACTGCACCCGAAATAACCACAGTGATATTTAACTCCCGAAACAAAAGCTTTTGCTGGAGCATCACATATTATTGCGTTTATAATCACAGAAATATTTTTTCCATCTAAAACAATTCCTTTCTCTTGAACTACTTTAGCCTCATCAACAAAATTTTGTAAATATTCGCAACTATTAATTGGTTTGTTCATACCATAAAAAATTCCGATGATGAAAGGTTCTGTATAAAAATCCTCCACCAGGGATCCCAATAAAGGCCAAAATTGGCCACTTGAACTTTTTGTAAGAGGTAGTCCATCCACATTAATATTAATTTTTACATGTGTAGGATACTGATTAATATTATAATACTTTTTTAATGAATACTGAATACCACGAGCTAAACCAAAGTGAATACTTTCACCACCATTCGCATGAATGACTTGTGAACTTGCACTTCTCGGAGTTCTCATAATTGTTCTCGCATCCACCGGTAAAGTAAAGAAAATATTAAGCGTTTTTAAAATTAATAATAAAGCACTGATTGCTGCATGCGATATATTGAATTTGAGTGCCCAAGTTCTTAATAGTATGCAAAAATTGTCAAGGTCCGATGGCAATGTAGTAAAGTCATTTAATTCTTTGTCGATATTAAATTTTTCATCATTTATATTATTTGAAATAAGTTTCGGCGTCTCCTCTACACTAAACATACTGCACTCTCTATTCTCATTTGTTGCTACATTCGATTGAATAATTTTACTAATGTTATCAATTATCATGTACTTCTTCAACATCCATTATAACTTTTTCCGAACATTCACTATAATTAGCTGGTGAAATCAAAGAAGTTTTCATATTTTCACGTTCTTTTATAATTCGTCGCCTAACTTGCCTATGTGGCAGTGCCAATTGGCAATAGTTTTGGTTTTGAAGATATAAAAAAATAGTATGCTAGTAAGAGTTAGTTTTTTGTTAATAAAAATATTATAGATATGTCAAATAAATTATGATAAAAAGTTTGATTATTTAAATATACTAAAAAGTGGTATAAATAGTTAGGTACAAACTAATCATTGTAATAAAGGACCACAAATTGGTGACCCCGACAGAAGAAAACACATACTTTATTCAAAAATATAACTTGTGTCTTGTTCCGATAGTTCATCATGATAGAAGATTCACAACAAAATATATACCAGCAATCACAAAATACAGATCAGCGGATTGCTGCAGTAAACGTGAAATTACCTCCATTTTGGAGAAAAGATGTAAATATTTGGTTTCTTCAGATAGAATCGCAATTTTTTACTGCAAGAATAACAACAGAAAAAACTAAATATCATCATGTTTTGGGTTCACTAGAGAGTGATGTTGTTTCGCTCATCAGTGATTTCTTTAAAAAAGAACTTTCTTCAACGCCGTACAGTGATTTAAAAGCACGGTTGATTGAGCAATTTGAGGAAAGCAATAACCGTAAAGCAACAAAGCTTTTAAATGAAATGTCGTTAGGTGACAAGAAACCATCTACTTTATTACGCGAGATGCGATCTTTGGCTGGCAGTCAAATCAAAGACGACTTTCTGAAGACCATCTTTTTACAACGCCTTCCTGATAATATTAATGCAATCCTCACAGCTACAGGAGATAGTTTAGAGCTAGACAAGTTGGCTACATTAGCCGATAAAGTTATGGAAACAACTGTTCCAACAAATAATATGATAGCTCCGGTTTCTTCAAATAAATTAATTTCCAGTGGATTGGAACAGAGATTAACAGCATTAGAAAGTGCAAATGGATTAGAACAACGTATAGCATCATTAGAAAAAGCTATAACTTCATTAGACGCTCGTCTACGCTCACGGTCGAACAGCCGTTCTAATGACAGAGGCAGGTCACAATCAAGCAAACGTAAAAATGTGCAGCAATATGATCAATGCTGGTACCATTATAAATACGGTACGAAGGCAAGAAAATGTGTTGCACCATGCAATTTTGATACAAAGCAGGAAAACTTGAACCTCGACCACTAATGGCGGCTAGTGCTCGTGAATCTATTTCCCGCCGCTTGTTTTTAAATGACAAATCATCAAAATTAAGGTTTTTAATTGACTCTGGTGCTGATATTTCAGTTTTACCTCCCAGACCACAAGACAAATGTCAACAAAATAAGATTTTATACGCAGCCAATGGATCGCAAATAAATACTTATGGAGAACGGTTACTTAAATTGGATATTGGACTTAGACGAGAATTCATATGGCCGTTTGTTATTGCCGAAGTGCAATCGCCTATAATTGGTGCAGATTTCCTTAGTCATTTTAATCTCTTAGTGGACTTAAAAAACCAACAACTAATTGACCAAACGACTAAGTTAACGACTAGAGGCAAGCTTCACGAATGTTCTGTAGCATTATTATATACAGTTCAGCCACAACATCCATATGCAGAATTGTTATCGAAATATCCTAAGATAATCAATCAAAATATTAATTTTGATACAGTTTCAGTTGAAGTAGAACATACAATCACTACAACAGGACCTCCAGTCAGAGCCCGCGCTCGTCGATTACATCCTGATATGCTCCAAACAGCAAAGATGGAATTTCAGGAAATGGTCAAGATGGGTATATGTCGACCATCTAAAAGTGAATGGGCTAGTCCGTTACACATGGTCCCTAAAAAGAATGGCACATGGAGACCCTGTGGTGATTATCGGTCATTAAACGCTTCAACAGTACCAGATAGATATCCGGTACCACATATTCACGATTTCACCTCTCAATTGTCAGGTAAACATATTTTTTCAAAAATAGACATAGTACGTGCCTATCATCACATTCCTGTTGCTGCAGCTGACATTAAAAAAACGGCGGTAATAACACCGTTCGGACTGTTTGAATTCATAAAAATGCCATTCGGGTTACGAAATGGTGCACAATCTTTTCAAAGATATATACATAGTGTACTCAAAGACTTACCATTCACATTTTCATACATTGATGATATTTTAGTGGCGTCTGAGAGTGAACAGCAGCATCAAGATCATCTTAAATTATTATTTGATAAATTACAAGCAGTCGGCTTTACAATAAATGTTGGAAAATCTATTTTTGGAGTAGACAAGGTGAATTTCCTTGCTTTTCTAGTTACACCAAAGGGAATTTTACCTGACCCTGAAAGAGTGAAAACAATTAAAGAATATCCTTTACCAACAACAGCAAAGCAATTACGAACATTTTTAGGAATGTTAAATTTTTATCGACATTTTTTGCCTGGTTCAGCTAAAAAACAACAAATTTTATTTTCAATGATAAAAGGTAACATAAAAAATGACAAAACTCCAATATCTTGGTCGCAAGAACAATTATCAATATTTGATCAACTTAAACAAGATTTAATTGACGCAACCTTACTGGCACATCCAGTGCCGGATGCACCAATAATCCTTATGGTAGATGCATCGAACACTAGTGTTGGCAGCGCTTTACATCAAATAATTGATAATAACTTACAGCCGTTAGCATTTTTTTCAAGCAAACTAACTAACGCTGAAAAGAGCTACAGCGCATATGATAGAGAGCTACTGGCAGCATATAAATCTGTTAAACATTTTCGTTATATGTTAGAAGGCCGTCATTTTATTATATATACCGATCATAAACCTTTAACATTTGCGTTTAGACAGAAATCAGAAAAGGCCTCACCAAGACAGTTACGCCATTTAGATTTTATTGGACAATTTACAACGTCAATAGTTTACGTACCTGGCAAAGATAATATTATAGCAGATGCTTGCTCACGGATTTGTGATATACAAGTACCATCCATTATATCAGATGAAGAAATAGCTCATGCACAAGAATCTGATGAAGAATTACAGCAACTAATCGCAAACACTACAAATTCATTACAATTAAAATCTATAAAATTATCAAACAGTAAAAAAATATTTTGTGATGTATCGACTGACAATCTACGTCCGTTTATACCAGAATCTTTGAGAAAAAGAATTTTCAATTCACTGCACTCTATGACTCATCCAGGTATCAAGTCGACCATTGATTTGGTAACTAAAAGATATGTATGGACCGGTATAAAAAAAGATATTACACAGTGGACACGGGCATGCGTGCCGTGTCAGAAAGTTAAAATTACACGACACACTCATAGTCCACTTGCAGCTTATTCAAAGGTACAGCAAAGATTTCAACATATAAATTTAGATATTGTTGGACCCTTACCTCCTTCACAAGGATATAAATATCTACTTACAATGATCGATAGATTTTCACGATGGCCGGAAGCTACACCATTACAAGACATTACAGCAGAAACTGTAGCTGAAAACATTATATCAACTTGGATTTCGCGATTTGGAATACCAGAACGAATTACTACAGACAGAGGTAGACAATTTGATTGTTCCCTTTTTGAACAGTTAACTAAACTTCTGGGTGTACAACATATTAAAACCACATCTTATCATCCAGCTTCAAATGGAAAAATAGAACGATGGCACAGAACATTAAAATGTGCAATTAAGGCTCAAATGAGTGAAGATTGGGTTTCCAAATTACCGATTATTTTGTTAGGGTTAAGGACGCAATTAGTAATGGATTTTGATACTAGTCCAGCAGAAGTTACATATGGAACGCATTTACGTCTTCCTGCTGACATGATAGAACAGCGACAACATGAAGAGAATTTTCCAATGTTTCTAACTAAATTGAGAGAACAAATGAGACAGATGCAACCTATCTTATCAGAACATCATCATCAACCCAAAATATTTATTCATAAAGATTTACATAAAACTACACATGTGTTTCTTAGAATTGATGCAAATAAAAAACCTCTGCATCCAACGTATAATGGTCCATTTAGGGTAATAAAAAGATCACCCAAATTTTTTACCATACTTGGACAACATGGTGCACAAACTGTATCTATCGACAGACTCAAGCCAGCATATACTTTGCGAGACAAAGAAGATGACGAATGCATACCGAACACACACAACACCACAGATAAATCTACAATATCGGTACCTGAGACGACAACAGTTATTCAAGAACCTCAGAAGACGCGTGCTGGTAGAACAGTACGTTTTCCAGTAAGATTCCTCGACATGGTTACTGGGGGAGGAGTATGTGGCAGTGCCAATTGGCAATAGTTTTGGTTTTGAAGATATAAAAAAATAGTATGCTAGTAAGAGTTAGTTTTTTGTTAATAAAAATATTATAGATATGTCAAATAAATTATGATAAAAAGTTTGATTATTTAAATATACTAAAAAGTGGTATAAATAGTTAGGTACAAACTAATCATTGTAATAAAGGACCACACCTATAAGTCACTTTTCTATAAGTACATTGTTGTTTTCGTGGTTACAAGCTTATAAGCACTTATAAGGTAAAAGTATTTTTTGTACGCCGTGACTGGAGGCACGCTAACGTGCCGGTAAATGAATACGTTAGAGGCACGTAAAACGTCATTATTATCCGTGACGTCATAAAAATGAACGAGTCTATAGCAGCATAGCTTAACTGTTGGATGCAGATTGCACTTTGCAGGGACGTTAACCTTACCCTTCCCTTACCGTTTCTTGCATATATACAAATAAAAGAGTAACTTATGTTGTATGTTCAAAGCCAAAGGAAATAAGCGTTAAACGAACCACAAGCTGTTTATATCTTTTCTGCTTTATAAAACTATAGGATTGAATGTTAAATTCCCATTTCACGCTAGGACACTGCCCTGAAGCCTGAAGCAGTAATTGCATTTATACATAATCAAATCATGGATAATGTGTAGGTATAATTAAGCATAGGTATAGGTATCGCCGGTATCGGTATGTGACCATCACATAAACAAAAAAATTATTTCTTCCTGTAATGCATCCAAATGTTCCCTGTATATGTATTTAAGTTTCAAAGTTCCTAAATTTGAGAATTTTGATATATGAAACACTAAAACCTCATATTTATGTAAGAATTGTTTTGTTTAAAAAAAACTGGTATTATTTTTTATTATAAGTAGGTATTTTTTAGACTTTGTTATACCTTATACATCTTTAGTTCTTGAATAAAAATTTATTCCGTGAACGTTTGCAAATTTTATTATATATCCAAAGAAACATAATGCCGATAATCATATACGTAACAGGTATTGTTACGTATATGCCGATAATAAATAAATACACAGGTTAAAATATCAACTTTAAACAAACTAGGTTTTATTCAAAAGATAATCATCAGATAGGTACAACATTTTAATTCTAAATAAATGAGTATCAATTGTCTCAAATATAAGATCAGTCTGGTGGAAAATCAGTACAACACCATCTTATGTAATACAAGCGTAAAGTTAACTTGCCTCCATTCAACAGTTATGCAGACACGTTTATTTATGACGTCACGCATAATAATGACGTTTTACGTGCCTCTAACGTACCAATTTATCGGCACGTTAGCGTGCCTCCAGTCACGGCGTTTTTCGTATGTAACGGTTACCGCCAAAACGAAGTTTTTGAGGTTAGGTATAAAAGCATTTTGAGGTTAGGTACAAATTTGCATATATAAATCATGAATATATTAACAATATTATATACCTACTTACAAAGTAAATATAAAAACACTTACCTCTATTATCTGCAGTAGTTTTGTACACATATGATAAACTAAAACCAACTAAAACTTAACAATAAATGGATATGAAATGCAAAATTTAAGTGTGTTTTTTTGTGTTGTGAAGTGAACTAGCGTAAACTGTGCTAGCGCTATGGCGCAGGCGTAGCTTTAAGCGCAACTTAATACAACGATTTTGTGGGGGAAAATCACAACATTTGAAAAAAGTTATACATATTGACTTTGTACTTTAAATTGTAATTTTCAATTAATTTTTTAATATTTTGTTATTTATATGTCTTGTAAACTAATTAAAAAAGCCTAAACAACAAAGAATATAAAGCTGTACTTTTTTAATGTTATTTCAAACATCTTTTGCAAGGGGCGCGAATGCATTAAAGATTTAAATAAGTAACTACTTATATCTTATTTCTCTGAGATAAATACATTAATTGTGAAAAACAGGGCACATCCGACAAAACCTTTGGTGACCAAAAAAATTTGGTCAAACTGAAATCTTGCGGTTTTTATATATATTATGTGTGGTGGGAATTACAGTTACAAGTTATAATCACTGTATGTTACAATGTTACATAGTAGTTACATCTAAAACAAGTGAACATTTTTTGTTCGCATTATTATAGCACAGTTAAAGGACGCAATAATATTGTATAGATGTACCATAGAAAGCACCTTCATCAAAACATTTCGAGACGTATACATATGTATCCGTTACGTCGAAAGTACATGAAATGCACATAACCAAATAATAGCAATAGTACATCCAAAGGTTACGTCTCGGATACATGAAAGTCACAAGCGTGTTTGTTGGGGTGTAATTCGGCAGGACAATTTAACGAACAAGAAATTTAGAAATCCGTTCGTAACTTTACCAAATGGACTCATTCTTAAAATAACACAAACATCATGCAATAAATTATTCGCAAATGTCAAACTATGTATTTATACGGCGGGCACGGATACTGCGATAGTTGATTAGAATTTGAAAGTGAAAAAACCACTAGTGCATTTGTCAACAGTAAGATCATAAGTGCTCAACTATTGTCGGAAAGATTTTTTTGTATGAGCACTGGTTGCTTGGCAATTAAACGAGATCAAATTGGCGAAAAGACCCGAGCGCGAAGCGCGAGGGTTCTTTTCCCAAGAATTTGATCGAGTTTAATTACCTTTTAGCAATCAATGCTCATACAAAAAAATCTTGCCTGACAAGAGTTGAGAACGAATGATCTTCGGTTGGAGAATTAACTGAATGAAGCGTTAAATACGTCAAATTTTTTACTTTTGTCAAAATGACATTTGATTTTTTTAAATATAGGTTGCTAAAACAATGAGGTAGCGGCAAGAAAAGTACCATGCATTCTTTTCAGTTAAAAAAACTTGTGATTGGTGCATGTGACACTGTTCTTAATGTCTGATTGGTCTACAACACTATGAGGTTAATTATCGCTGTAAAAGTGACAATTGCACTGCGGCTAATGGGATTTTTTATACATGAGTTAAATTGTCTGGTGTAAACTCATGTTTTTCAATTACAGCTCTAAGTTTCTCAAAAAGGTACTAACTGGTATATGTTTATTAAAAGCTGTGCTACGAGCTAGACTAGTCGAGTCAGGGCTTCCGACTGAAAGAGCGCTGTTCCGGTTTATAAAACTCCTTGTCCAATCCTGCGCTGCTTTTTTTTTGATGTCCAAAGACGAAGGCTGCTTTTTATGATTAGCTGTGGCAAATTCATAAGCCAATTCTCGAATCTTCACTAGTGGTAAACCATACCTAATTCACACGATATGCATGGAGAAGGTAGTCAGCAAGTTGTTTTTCTTCCGCATCAGTAAAAACATGTGCCTTTTTGAACCCGGGCAAGCGATCTTCTCCCCTCCTAATTATCCTCTTGAATGTCATCACGTTGATACTGAATTGTTTTACAGCACCTTTAAAGGATCCTCCTTGGTTCACTGCTTCAACAGCTGCCGTGCCAGTATTAGAGGTGGGCAGTTACCCAGTACTCGCCTCTTTGCACCATCTTTTGGTTTGTATTTATTCGGCATCTGTAAGGAATAACATAAAGGATCAACATTGACAGAAAACGCTAAGTTGTACCTAGAAGAGAGACTTGATCCCGGGATCACGTCTCCCCTAGGTGGGATTTAGAAAAAGAGGGAACAGAAGGTTATATGAAAATGCTCCTAAGAAATAGCATAAAACTGTTATAAAAACAAAAACTTAGCATCATCAAATATTACTTACCGTACAAAATGTTTCACAGCCACTGACTGTCATGTCGTTTAATTAGCCATTGAACTGTACGGTTTGTGGCAACAGCGTACAGTTCAAGGCTAATGCTAACAGCTGTAATCAGTGATGCCAACGAAATATTAAAAAAATTCTTACCTGCGAAGTTCAAAGGAGTGATCAAGTCTCCCTCGGGATCAAGTATCCTTACTCTCCCCTACCTACCTACTACTGAAATGTAACACAAACTAAAACAAACATATCTAAAATAAACTAATAAGAAAACCACCATTTTTTAAGTTTGGACAGCTCCTTTAGTATTAATTAATTATTAAATTAAAAACTATAAGTAGATTATATAGGTACAACAGATTATGTTCACGTGTTTGAAATGAGTAAATTGGTAAGTATATGGACTAGAACATCCTGGAACAAATAAGTTTTACGGAGAAAAACAACGAGCAAGAAGTGAAGAAGTTCAAGTTCAACAGTGTCTACTTTTGTGAGTTCCATTCCTAATGTTACTAAATTAAGAGGTATTGCGAACTATCAATAAAAAGTAGGAGTTTCCATTTAAGTCACCCCCCTATCCACCCCTGGGTGTCGGGGCGTGAAATTTGTTACAGAATCGGACATCCCCCTCCAAATCATCAAACTTTTATTGAGCAACTTTTTTTGTCCGATGTACCTATTCATTTGGAGAAATTCCCCATGTAAGATTAAAATGGGACACCCAGAGTCAGTAGATTAACACTGACTCTGGGGACACCCCGTTTGCAGCGCCACCTGTTGCAAATAAGAAAACGTTTCCGAATAAAACCAACATAGTTTTTTACGATCTGCAATAAAAAATAGGGGTTCCCATTTAAGATTCTTAGGTTGAACCCCCCCCCCCCTAGGGTGTTGGGAGGGGGCATTTTGTCAGAATCCGATGTCCCCACCCCCAAAACTAGGAAGGTTTTGATTCGGCATACTTTTTGTTAAGATGCATTTTTTTCGAGATATTCAAGAGCGTAATGTTAAATGGGAAATCCTGTGTATTATGTACGTAGATAATGCATAATTTTGTAACTACAAAAAAGGGACATGCTTTTCGTTTAGCAATTATTGTTTTATCATGTTGTAATTAGAATTATCTACGTATAGCGCCTCACAGACCCTGGAATTGAACATGAAAGTTTTTATAACAAAAAAAAATAGATTTTTCGCATTGCGTTCGTTCATTATGTATGTACACTACCTAATGCGGGCAAGTATTTTACTCGAATTTTAGAGCTTTCATTAGTGCTAAATCAATGCATAATACATAGTATGAAAATGTATTAATACTATTAACAGAGAACGTAATGCTATATTAATAAAGTATTTTCGGTGGCTTGTGCCAGTGTTGATTTTGAGCGATATTACTGGAATAATTTATAGGCAACCGGAACTCTACCCTCAAGGAAATTGGTTTATCAGAATAACGCGACTTTATTTTCAAAATCTTGCAAGATTTCATTGGGGAAACTCTTTTTATACCTAGTTTATGAAGAATTCTAAACTTTTTGATGGGCCTACAGAACTTCAGTAAGGGTCAAATACCCGTTACATATGCAGGGGCGGCGCTAGCTTATTAGAGGTCAAGTGCAAAATAAAAATGCGAGGCTGGAACTTAAAATAAAAATTTACTCTTGACAATTAACATAGTGCTTGGCGGCAATAAAATAATAAAAAACATCAAACGATAAACAAGTTAGTATCGAAAAGAAAAATTCATAGATAGATTTCTCGTGCTTTGGTTGAAGCAAACGCGTCAATGGTTTTTGATGTATCCAGTTCGCGTCCAATCTCTATTGCTCTATTGCTAACATAGCCAAACCCACCAGTCGTTTTTGGCACACACTGGCACAAAATAAACAAGATTTAGGTACAATTGTGATGTTTCCACATAACAATTGAAAGTATTTACAGAAATGTTCCCACACAAGGCATTTACCATTGGGTATAAAAACACATTGCAAATTTTAAGTTTTTTCAACCTCCCCAGTAAGTAATTTTAATTTCTTCTCTGTAATTAAATTTATTCAAGATGTCATAAACTTTTACTACAATATAAATAAAAAACTTTTTGTCGATATTTACTTGAGCGGATTTCGACACGTTTAAGATTTATTGTTTTATAAAATCTTGATGCGCGCGGGGCCTATAAAACACGGGGGCGGGTGCACTGCACCGTTTGCACGTGCCGGCCCTGTACATATGAAATTTTTAAATTACTTAACCATAAGTAGGTTAATTTAAGGTAGTAATAAAATTTAGTAAGTAAATTGTTATTTTATTTTACAGTAACGTATGAATGATTCATCGCAACACTTTCCTCTAGTGCAATGTTAAAAATATTCCCGTCTTTCCTGTATGGCGAATAAACTTATTTGGTAATCTATGTTTTGAAAGAAAGGGGCACTTGATGAGATATTAAAAAGGGAGCTAAAAAGGGGAGCGAAAGCTGCACAACGGCCTACATTCAATATCCTAGAAGTTAGATGGGTAGGTACATACAAAAGCTTTTAAGTTTTCTTAATTTGTAAATAACTTTTTCATAGATAACGCGGAATAGGTTTAAACGTTCAGTTATATTTAAGCTATCGAAAGAATGCACTTAATTGTTGGTTTTACCTATTATACAATATACATTATGACAAAAATGTATAGTAGACCTACTTAGTTAAGACATATCACTTCATTATATGGACGTTAATTGCCCTCACCAATTTGAACTATAATTCGTACGTGTACAATTAAGGGCGATTCCATAAAAACGGCACTTACTTTACCGAAAAAAGTCATTTTTCGTTCACTTTTGAAAAAATGTAAACTTTACATCAAGCATTGCTACTTATAATATCTACAAAAAGTCACAAATGAAATGTAAGTAAGACTATCGAACCTTAAGCGATTAAAAAATAATGCCGGAAGGGCGAGGTACAAACAGGTGGGGTCAAACAATGGCTCATCACTAGTTATGTAAGGCAATCAACGAGTATTGTGCTGAATTAGTAATTAGATCTGATAATTAGTGACTTAACTACGTGATCCTTTTCTATCATTTCAAATTTTTTCAATCTTACATATCTTTCCTTCTATTGTTTCAGTGATAATTCTGTCAGCAAACGAGCAAAGGACAAATGTAATATGTAATTACAATAATGAAACAATGATAATTGCCTCGAATTATTGAAAATTGATAGCGTATGCGCAGGAAATGGGAAAAACATTTCGCAAATGCCACCATTCTTTCAAATGTATTTTATTAGTCACACTCGACCGTAGGTCAATTCATTTCTTTAACGAACGACAGCTGCTAACTACCGACTGTTGTTATTGTCGACAGTACATGAGTACACCAATTGACAATTTTCCTTAGGGAACTTGTGACCGTTTGCGCGTACTTTTTGCACGCTACAATGTATTGGCGCGTTTAAGTGCAAGTGCTTCAAATTTACTATTAAAATAGTAAGTGCCTTATTAATTTAATAATAAAAAAAAAATTACCGGTAATCAGAATAAATAATGAAGGACACTACATTAAAAATGGGAAAAAGAATAAAGCTAGCGTAAACAATCGTTGATCAATTAATGTGCCCTTTTTTATTTTAAGCGAGATGAAAAATGTGCAGAAATGTACTGGGTTGTATAGTGGCGTTTTTTTTCTTACTTTTAATATGGGGCATAACATCGCAAAAACAAATAATCGCCTACGAAGAGTACGTTATAGAACATGAAATATCAACCGAACATGCCAGAAACGCAGCTTTAGCTATCGATCTTAATTCCGGTAAGTTTATTTTTAACACATTTTCTATACCCTAAATCAATAATATTTTGTTTTTGCAAAAAAAAAATGTATAGGTAAGTAACCATGACTTGCTTTCGATTATGTTATAATATGTTCAATAGAAAATTGCGGTTTTCTATTTCATAAATTCCAACGTGAAACTTTTTGTCGCAAATCGGAAAAATATTAATTAATTTTACAAGATATTTTTAACAGCCTTGAATTAATTAAATAAGGTCAAACTGGTCCAATTTTAATTAAGAAGGGTCAATAAATTAGTAAGAATGAAATAATTGAAGAAAATTTCTCGCTATTAGTCGTGGAGCAATTAACATCAATTATAATTTACAGCTAAATTTCACAAAGATTATACCGATTTAGGCACGTGACATGTTTTTGAGGACATTGTCATAATTTTCTATAATAGATATAATTACTTTTACAAATTTTAAAAATAGTCGTATCTTTTTGAAGGTGTTAATGTATAGAAAGGTAATGCAACCTATTGTGAAAGGTTCGATCGGGCAAAGCCAAAAGCAAAACACGGTAATTCGGATTTTTACGTAACTATTTAAATATAAGGCGAAAGCTCCATTATTTAGTGTTTGAAAACATAAATTTAACCCAACGTGTTTTTTATGGTATGGCCATGACAAAACCGCGTGCCTATACTCAAAAAAGGCTAATAAAAGTAAAAGTTTTATCTAACATTTTTACTCTCGCACTTAGTTTCCTGCTTTGACATCAACGTACTCAAAAACTATTACAGGTATCTCACAAAATGACTTTGCACGCAGACTTTAAGTGCTTACCAGAATGTTTTTAATGTTTAACTACCTAATTCGGATAAATATAGTTGCACTTGAATGCTAAATTAATTCTTACCATTTTGCAAAAAGATTTAATATAATCTTCCCGGATTCTGCACAAATGAGTGATTGTTTTTCTTTCCACCCTTAAGGGAGTTGGGAGCGGAGAGGGTGACGGACAATTTGTAAATCACGAAAAAATTTTGGAGGGAATAAAAAGTAAAAAAAGATCGTTTTTCTGCGGACATGTGCAATTCTCCCTTTCCATCCCCAAATAAGGGGTTACAGTTGGGGGTGAAACTTGCAATTTGAGAATAGTTTTTATGGAGAATCCAAAAGTGCAATAAAAAATAGGAGTTTCCGTTTTCAAAACTCACCCCCGCTCCACCCCACAGGGGGGTGAGGTTGATGTTTACGTTTACGTCTGGATTCAATAGGTTTCAAAAAATAAAAGAAACGTATTTTTTTCTTTTTGTAATTGGATGTGTCGTTCTCGAGATATTCAAGAGTGTATATTTTAACTTTAATGGCGTCCCGACGGCGAACGGGTGATCCGATCAAAAAATTTACCAGAGATTTGGAATCAGTAAAGAATTTCCTATAAGAGGACACCACTTCCATCGTTCTATACCCTGTAACATCGACCAACGCACAGACACACAGACATCCGGACGAATTCAGTATAACCAACTTTTTGAAGTTGATTGAAAAACCATGATGTATTGTTCCAATCCAACAGGTTGAAGGATAGGGTTCTAAATTTACGTTAAAAAAGCCCTTTTACCAATGGAAATCGCTTCCATGTCAAAAATATTCTGGGCAGCCTTTTTCTGCAGATTGGTGTGGCTTTATAAGTATAATTTTTCTTCTTTTCACAATCTGCATTTTAATCTTTGGATAAGTAGTTCGTACATTTTACATGTTTTCCCTCTAGCTCTTTTTTCTATCTAGATCCCTTCCTATTTCCGTTTATAAAAATTCCCGTGTGCCTAGAGAAATTTCTCCTAGCGCCTGCAATACGCTCTTTTTATAGAGGTAGAAAAATAATCGACTGGATTGTTAACAATCATTCCGTTCAGGACACTTTTTGAAGTCGGAGCACGTCAGAACTTTGGTCAAAGCCCTAAACGAGGTATTGAACTCTGATGCACGTTAGATACCAAAAACGATATCGGCTAATCACACAGTCTAATGTGACAATACTATCAAATGAAATTTTAATAAAAAGTCGTCAAAGTGTGGAATGGCGGCATATGAGTTCACAGTTCACCCTCAACACGAAAATTTCCCGTCACGTCTTCAGCGAAAAGATCACGAAAACCATTTTTTGGGATTACGTCGGGGAATTACTGGATCAACTTGAATCCAAGTGACTATGTTTATTGTTTATCCCTAAGTAAATGAGGTGTGGGTGTCCGAGGCATTATTCTTATAGATGGGATGCATATTAAAGCGAATAAAGCGAATAAAAACTTCGAGTTCTTTCAGAAAGAACTGAAAGAACTCGAAGTTTTTATTCGCTTTATCCCTAAGATTAAAAGAACGTCCTCGGGGATACAAGGTGTACAAGTTAAAATAACTGTACATTTTAGAAGGTGAGAACTCGATTAATTTAAATATAACACCCTACTTTTACGTTTAATTAACAATATTAAATACTTCCGCGATTTTGCCTCCAGTTCATCCTATTCTTCAAAATGAAAAATTCTTGAACCCCATAATGAAAATGTGGTGGAGCTCCACCGTCGAATTGTTAGACTGATTTATTAAAAAACTTTATTCCATTTAAATATTACTCAAAATTAAATGACTACTAATCGGAGTAAAAATGCAAGGCCTCTGACTTTAAGTGATCATAACAAAAAAACTGAGGGGTGAAATTTCTTCATTTTTGGGCAGTACATTAGTCATTTATATATGTTTAACATGTGTAAAAACCAAAATGGTAGAATCAGTTGTTTAACTTTTATTTTAATTAACAGCAATAAAAACGCTGTATTTAGTATTTTCCTGGCTGACGGTCAGTTTTAACTTATCATAAAATTGTTATTGTTTCATAAATTGTTACCAAATTTACAAATGTTGTAGCACACATACTTCTGAAAAGTCGACAGCCAATAAATAGTGATTATTCATATGATTAACTGGTTTTATAAGCCCTAACCGAAAATGTGCTATTTCGCAATTTACGGAAGTTAAAGAAAAAATTCTTGTTTTAAATGCTAAATTTGATATTACTTACATCTAACTGCATTATTCTCTTATTGAAAATAAAATTTGTTTTCTTGTAATTCAAAGTAAATGTTATGTTTATCGCGAAACAAAGACGCACATATTCCCGCGAGACCACATCGTAAGCAGCGAGCGGCAACCCACAACAATGTGATTATTCTTTTGCATTGTACAAAACCATGCGCTTTATAGCAATAGTGTACGACAACAGCTACCCCGCGCGCCGCGCTTCCCCCCTCTAACTGGTGCATGCATCCTTTTTTCAAAATTTCTTTTAAAAAAAACGATGTATAATGACATTATTTTTGTGAATCGTGTTAGAACACAATATAATTGCTTTAACCTTGTTATGTTACTGTCAAATTGTTTATAACGAACGTTCAGGTACTGAGTTACACAAGATGTCGTTTTTTCATTATAGCTTTAAGACTAATAAACCAATTGGCCTCAAAAGCATCTCACATTGACAAAAAAGTATACATTTTTCAAATATATAAGTATCTACCACTCAGTTTTAATAATATAGCCGTAATTAATTTTTAAAGTGGAGCGCTTGAGCGATTTGAGTCATAATTAGCGCTTTTTCTCACATACATTGATACAGAAAATTAACGATGTATTGTAAAAATCTAAAACTCTACACCTAGAAATAAATGGTCTTTTAAGTGCACTTTATTTCATTAAATTATGATTGCTAATTACTGAGATACAAGCTTCTAAAGTCAGAGGCCTTGCATTTTTACTCCGATAGTAGTAAACTGGCACACAACTTTCCCGTGTTTACTGCAATGACGTATTAAATAAAATAGTTATAAATAAATACATTATATAGTGTGTAGTATAGTTGTAATCAGAAAAGGATTTCTGATTTTCTCCTAAAATAATATACAGGGTATGTCATAAATATTTTTATTATTTTGATAATTTCCGAAGATAAAAAAAAGAAATATATAGTGTGTAGTATAGTTGTGAAAAATGATTTCTGATTTTCTCCTGAAATAATATACAGGGTATGCCATAAATATTTTTAATATTTTGTTAATTTCCGATTAGGCCGCAAGTAAATTGGTATCACATATAATAACCGAGACGTGTGTATATGTTTGTGTTGCTGTACACTTTTCCGACAGTCGCCGAATCCTGACGAATGCGGATGTGATATTTTAAAACCAAAGCTATTATAAATTTATAACCTACAAATTAATGCTACAATTACTTAACCTAAGAATTAATTACAGATGCCCCCCAAACCTTTACCTAAATATTTTTTTCGAAGTAAGTTTTAAACATTTAGTATAAAAGTCTGTCATCTTATTCAAGCGGTATTTGTGTCTAAATATATTTTCTTTGCTTAGAAAATACGTTCAAAGTTTCCTTATGGAGATTACGTGTAAAATAGAATTCGCTATTTGTGCTTATTTTTCGGTAAAAATTTTGTGTAAACATGCAAAGTTTGTCTGTCCGAGGTCCTTAACCCATTTCGAACATTAAAACAATGCCAGAAAGTATTTTCGTGAAAATTTTCAAAATGACAAGTATCGGAAACTTTTTCTCGGTAACATGAAAATTTAATTATTTCAAGTTGAAAAGTTATCCAAATGATGAAAAATGATTTTATTAAAAAGTCCGTCATCTTATTCAAGCGGTATTTGTGTCTAAATATATTTTCTTTGCTTAGAAAATACGTTCAAAGTTTCCTTATGGAGATTACGTGTAAAATAGAATTCGCTATTTGTGCTTATTTTTCGGTAAAAATTTTGTGTAAACATGCAAAGTTTGTCTGTCCGAGGTCCTTAACCCATTTCGAACATTAAAACAATGCCAGAAAGTATTTTCGTGAAAATTTTCAAAATGACAAGTATCGGAAACTTTTTCTCGGTAACATAGAAATTTAATTATTTCAAGTTGAAAAGTTATCCAAATGATGAAAAATGATTCTATTATGCCTCGCGTTTACATTTTCATCGTTAAAATGATGTAAAAAGCAGCAACAGCATTCATCGTAGACTAATTTATGTGTCCCGATCCCTTCTTTCGGTAACTTTCGAAATGTACATGTTTGTGTGCTTATTTCGAATTTAGAGATTTTGAACGATGGACGATGTCGTCAGTAACATATATAGTCGAATGTTTTCACCGAGAAAAATGTTTTTGTCTACATATTTAACTTAATTAATATTGAATATTGATGAAAGTAGGTGGCAAGTGTATGGTTACGTTACACTACACTTCTAAATATACAACTTATATTGTAATTAAGAGGAAGTAAAATCCATATTTAATGCTGCACATATTCGTGTAAATGATGCCTTTAGTTAGTGAAAAAAACAAAAATTTGAAACTGTTTAAGGTAGAGAAGGTCTCTCAATAAAACAGATGTTATGCAACGTTAGACCAGCTTCTATTTGTACATTTTATGTTTTATGGTATTTTTAGTTTTACTATAGTTAAAGATGAATGTTAAAACGTTCTCCCTAAGGCCATTCGTATTCCCAAAAAGTTGCCAGTGTCCAAATTGAGTTCTTTTACATTCAAAATTCATTCTAAACTATTCTTATGAAGTTCACACGGAATTTGTTATATTTTCGTTAATTTTTGGGCAAAGACTATGTGCAAAGACGTAATTAATATTGTGAAAGGGCCATTATGTATTTTTGGTCTCAAATCTATTCCAAAAAGTTTGCATTTTACATTTTTTTTAATAATTGGTAAAAATTTACTTTAAGTAGGTAGGAACGAATTCGTATATCTTTACCAAATATCAACCCATTTTTGTGATTTTTACGTCAAATGTAATCCTTTATTTTAGTTACTTTAATAACTTGCTAAATTACAGATACCTACAGGGTCAAAAATCTGAAAAGGTACAAAAACGTAAATTTTTTTTCTTTTTTCAAGCAACTAAGCCAGCTCAACAAGGTGTGATATTTTAAAACAACAGCTATTACAACCTACAATCACAGATACCCCCTCCCCCCAAAGCACGCAAAACGCGAGAATCGCGTGTACCCCCGTTTATACTTATTAATATTATACTCGATTAAAAGAGTCGTATGTCCTCTACTTCACTGTACAATTTTACTTCTTCATCTTTGTTAGCAAAAAAGTTATAAATTTTTAAAGTTTTCAACTTCAAACATTCATCCCCCTTCCCCTATGGGAAATAGAGAAATAAATGTAGTGCCAATAGTTCATGAACTATGGGTACGTATAACATTTCAAATAATAAAAAAAATGCTCAGAGCAGATTTTGAGAAAATCGATTTTCAATTTTTGACCAATTTTGGGAACCAATAAATTGGCCTAAATGGTCCGTTTCACCACCATTCTGAAATTTCAATTTACCTAACTACTTTGTAAGGTGTACGATGTGCTTAATTTATGGTAACTCAATTTACTACAGCTACGAAAAGCTGCGCCACGAAAGGTTCACAAGTAGTGCACAGTGAGAGTAATGGAAATTAGTAAGACATATTTTAGCACTGCGGTTTCTAAATAAGATGAGTAACAATATGAACACAAGTAAGAATTTGGTTAGCTAAGGTCCCTCACTCTTCTGTAAAGGATTACAGGATCGTCACTTTTTATATTTTTTTCCCTATTGTCATCATTAGGTACTCCGTTTTGTAATTATTTCCAATACCTAAGCGATTTTTAGGAAGAAGTTATGCCGGTAGTAAACGAATAGCTCGTAAAAAAATTTTCCAAAGATATTTAGGCACTTCAACATTTACATGAAAAATGTATTATCTGTCAGGAGATTATGTTGAGAAATAAAATAGTTTTAACCTTTCTATATTGGGGAAAACAATCGAATTGTCCTCGTATTCACAACATTGCAAACATCAAAAACCACAATAATAATTTATTAAATTGGACCCGTTTCTACACCAAGGCGAAAAACTGAATTGTTTGTTGTAGATTATTATTGTGGTTTTTGGTGTTTGCAGTATTGTGTTGTAGTTCTTCCTGTAGGTATTATATACAGTGTGTCCCCGGATGGAGTTGACAAGAGGAAAAAAATTTTTATTATTGATTTTACGACAAAAAGTCATTCTTTATAAAAAGTTCTGCTTTTTGAGTAGATAAATTAACCATCGAAAAATCTAAGATTAAATGTACAGAATGTCCACAAATTAAGATAACATGAAAATGCTTCACGAGAACAGTATCATTTATTGCATTTTAGAGTTTACTGTTAACAGAAAAAGAACATAAAATTAGTAAAAATACAAAATCTTAAGTGTAAAGTTTGAGTATTATGATTGTATGTTGGTAAGTTTAATTGAGATAACGTGTTAGTGTTATCTGGAAATTAATGTAGATAGTCATAATTAATCTTATTGTCTAATAATATTGCACTGTAAAAACGTCATTAATTGTAGATTTGCCAGTTACTTCCCGTTGGAGTTGCAAAATGTTAACTACCTATCGAAGAACGTATTTATTTGATTTAAATGTTATGGAATTGGTATTTTTACTAATTTTATGTTCTTATAGAACTTTTTCCGTTACCAGTAATCTCTAAAATGCAATAAATGATACTGTTCTGTTAATAATAATAATAATAATAATACTTTATTGCCCAAACAGTAAAATACCAAACCGGACAAACGTACATAATGTAATGAGTATTCTGTGAGCCGCACAAAAGAGAGAAAAAAAAACAATAGAACAAACAACAAAATAACTCTATGTTAACATTGTACTCCACAGAAATTGTCTTGAATAATGACTTACATATTATCACAGACATTAGTTGTCTGTGATATTATACATAATATATAAAAAAAAAAAAATAATAATAGTTACTCTATTAAACTCAAGATATGTCTAATGCTATGCAAAAATATATCAGTTTGTGCTGAAATTGCATTAAAGTTATTGCACATGACAAATATCGGACATGTCTTTAATAAATTTGTTTTACATGTCGCACAATAAAAAGTCGACACTGTCCTAGTACTTGTACGAGGAACATGAAACTTAACTCGACCTAGTAGGAAATTACAATCTACATTATAATGTAATAAGTTATATAAAAATTTTATGCTCATCTGCTTTCTTCTAATATGCAAGATGGAATCGATTAAGCATTAGTTCTTGTGATGTGCCACGCTCAGGGTAGAAACCATCACACATATAGCACAGAAATTTCAAAAATCTACGTTGGACCGACTCCAACTGTTGTTCATGTTTTTTATACATAGGATACCAAATGAGTGCCCCATACTCGAGTTTAGATCTAACCATTGAGACATATAGCGACATAGATACAAAAGTGTTAGTAAAATCTTTACTAATACGAGTAACAAAACCAAGAATTTTGAATGATTGTTTTATTATAGCGTTAATGTGGTGTGAAAATTGAAATTTATTATCAAAGTAAATACCAAGATCTTTGATTAGCGCTTCTCTAGTAAGAAGGTCGTCCATGATGTGATAATTAAAGTGAATAGCGTTTGTGGTTTTCCTTGTATAAGTTACCACTTTACATTTTGAGATGTTGAGGTAAAGCTTATTGATTTGGCACCATTTAGAAAGATTATCCAAATCCTTTTGAAGTTGTAAGCAATCGTCCATTGATGATATTTGGTTAAAATTTTTTAGGTCGTCAGCAAATAAGAGCTTGTGGCATGAAAAGACATCGGCGATATCGTTGATGAATATCAAAAAAAGCAAAGGACCTAAGTTAGACCCTTGTGGTATGCCTGAATTAGGAGTAAATGCCTTTGATCGAAAACCATTATAATATACAAAATAAGAACGCCCTATTAAATAAGATTCAAAAAGATTCACTAATGGCTGGCTAAAGCCAAACTTATGTAATTTGTTTATGATAATGTAGTGATTAACCTGGTCGAATGCTTTTTGAAAATCAGTGTACACGACATCAACTTGTCCATGATTATCCAAAATTTCCGCACAGTATTGAGAAAAGGTAGCAAGATTAGATATGGTGGAGCGTTTTTCAAAGAAACCGTGTTGCTCATTACACATAAAAGGTCGTATTTGAAAAGATATTTTCATGTTATCTTAATTTGTGGACACTCTGTACATTTAAAATTAGATTTTCCGATGGTTAATTTATCTACTCAACAAGCAGAACTTTTTATAAAGAATGACTTTTTGTCGTAAAATCAATAATAAAAATTTTTTTGCCTCTTGTCAACTCCATCCGGGCCGGGACACACTGTATACTGTTGAAACGGAAAAAACAAGTATAGTCGGAACCCACTGGATAGGTACATCCCGAACACAGTATGACAAGTATAACAATTTTGAAATCAAACGCTCACTGGGGCAAATTCAGGAGAGCTCCTTTTGGTTATTCGATCATTTACCCACGCATTGATGTTACGACCGGCTGAGTAGTTGCAAGTTGGTTAGTCTTGAAACAATACGTTTACATTAAATGAAAATTTATATTTTGTAGAAGCTATTACACATTTCACGCTTGGTTTATTAACATACCATTTCGTGCTTTTTTCCCTAATTAAACTTGTAAATAAATCGATCTTAATCACATTTATAACATATGCTATCATATTCAGTAGTAAAACGAAAAAATGATTTTGGCTTTTAATTTTAAGCTCCAGCTGATGTTGTCGAAGTATCCTGTTTAACAATGGTAATTGAAGAATAAGTGTTTGGTAAGCACCCATCAAATGGGGAGATGTGTCCGATGACTTTACCCTTGTAGGGAATACATTCATCCTTACATACCTTCCTTAAAAACTTCATTATGTGTATTAACACCTATTCATTTTACTTCCCGAGTACGAAGTAAAAGGGAAGTATTGTAAGTATGTGTTCCAAAAAAAAAATTGACCCATGCAAATTTTTACATTTTTTTGCGTTTCTGAAAACGTAGATTCAAAAAATGAAAAAAAAAAATTCCGTCTGTAGTCTGTGCCAGAATTTTTTAAATATGAAATACACAAAGGAAACTGCAACTAAACGTAGAGTTCACGCGTGAGTGTGACTGACTTAATAATAATTGGATTCTGACGAAGATTAATGGCAGGGTTATCACGAATATTTGTAGACCATTACTAAGATGAACTAAAAACCGCTGAAGCGAGAAGTTTTAGTTATACTGAAACTTGCGAAAGTTCTTTCCTTGTTATGTAAGGAATTTTGTTTTATGGTCTAAGGAATTGACATATTCATATTGGTAAAGTTTTCTGCATAAAAAGATTTGAAAATAGAATGCGTGTACCACCCACATAATATAGGACCCAAATGCGAGCTCTGGAATGGAAGACCCTTGAATTATCATAATATAATAAGTAAAATGTGGATTGCCTCTTAGAGGGCAAAACAGTAAACAGTCACTCTGTCAAATTGTATACGAACCTTTAACATTAACACTAACTTAACTTCAATCTATTTTTGCAGTTGAAACTCCACCTGGATGCCAAAAATGCAGTAAATCAGAAATAAAGTACTGTCTAGGAAGCGATTTTATTAACGATCATTGCTGTTGTGACAAAAGGTATCATGGTAAGTTAAATCTTATATTATTAACATATTATTGTAATGTTGCTAGAATATTTGCTAGTACCTAATACGAAAATCCCTAGCTATGAAAACAACTGGGAAAACACGTAAAATTTCATTTGTCAACGTAAGAATCATTAACACAATTCCAGAAAAAAAGTTATCGTAAATTTGCAAAAATCTAACGGTACAACGTTTTGCAAAAGGGCATTGCATCAAAAATTAGTAGTTTTGGATAACCTAACTCGTTCATTTTTATACATTAATGTTCATATAATTTCAGAAGTACTTCCATATATTCCTCATACTTGTTATTTGGGAACCCAACTATGTAAACCCATAGCAGGAGACTGTTTAACATACAAAACTATTAGAAAATGTTGTTGCACACGGTACTTAATTAATAAGTGTAAGTATAGTAACCACATATAATAATTAAATAATGTAGTAATATTTAATAGGGAAATCGAGTGCATCTAGGCTTCAAGGTTCGATAGGTCTGTGGTTATTATTTTTAATTGTTCTTGTAATGAGGTGACATTATGACTGTTGTCGTGTTTGTATATATATAATTTATAAATTGTTATGTAATTATTAATTAATAAGTTTAATTAAAATTTCGAATACAGTTTTAAGTGTTTTATCATAACGCCTTAATAATTGATTAAGTATTACTACACAAAGATTAATTAATTTAGTTGGGTTTATTGTGATGAAAAAAATTAATAGAAAATAATTAAGCAAGTAGTTATAGAAATAAAAGTCGTCTTAACAATAATTATTAATAAGGTTTAGAGGAAGTAAAAATTAATAAAATCAAAGCGCATATTTCAAAAGAGGTGCAAAGAAGGTATTTTGTAGAAGTGTCAATAAAGTTGCCTATTATGGTCCAGTCATTTTAAACATGAACATTGCAAAAAATCCTATATTAGGTTTGACTTTTTTATGTTGTTAGGTTCAGTCCCAGTAGTAAATACTCAATTTTGCAACTTCGAAAAACTTGTGGAAACTGGGGGGGGGGGGCGCCAAAAACCGCGATTTTTTCGGACTTTTTTCAGTTTTGGCCTCGTAGCTCAAAAACTACGAGTTATAGTGCGAAGAATATTATTATCTTTTTTAAACTAGACTAAATTTTCTACAATTGGAGCCTAACCGGAAGTCTGTAAGTATAATAGTTTCCGAGATACAGCTCTTCAAAAATAGGCAATTTATCCCAAAATCTTTTTTCAACGTATCATCCATGTTTCGAGCCAGATATTGCCATAACGACGTGCCCTACGACTCTTGTCACGGAAAAAAAAATTGTAGGACGTTTTATCACCTTTTATTTAAGCATAGATGCATTCCTGTGGGCCTAACAGTTCTCGAGAAAAAGACGGAAAACCGGAAAACAGTGAAATCCTCCACATATATGTAATAGCATTAGTATGATTAGAAGACATTTTCTGATTATTCTTATTTAGCCTAGCGAACGAACGCTCAAAAAGGGCTTGTAGACAGACTTTTTGATCCTAATGATTTTATTTCTAAGATGTGTTTGGAGGTGTTTGGTGATAATTATACGAAAAGTCCCCGGCCCTACCGTATGAGCTAACTCCGTAGCGTAACAAAATTTGCGGATTTGTTAAGTTTTCCCTTTGCATCTCTTGAATAGGCGATCGTAGTGGGAAATGGCCAATTATAAAATAAAAGCTGCCTCGAGGAAATACTTTTGTTCTTTTCGTCAAACATTAACCCTATCATAAATGTATTTAGAAAAGACTAGAGACCATTAAACATGGTGGCGCATAAGACTGAAATTGTTTGGATAAGGATGCAGGTAATCTGTATTTAATACTCACATATCAGATTTAGTTCCAAACCTCCCACAAAATTAGTTGTTCTCTAGTGCCCTCTATTCCATCTTGAACTCAACGTTTTTTTTAAATAACTATAACATCTAATCGATTTGAGATAAAATATTAAACGGTATATGTATTTTATAGGAAATTTTATGGTCTACAACTTTTATTTCAGCAGTTTTTGCTATAAACCCAATACTTTAGGATCTAGGACACA
The DNA here is from genome assembly GCA_036250285.1 of Pyrocoelia pectoralis. Lineage (NCBI taxonomy): Eukaryota > Metazoa > Arthropoda > Insecta > Coleoptera > Lampyridae > Pyrocoelia > Pyrocoelia pectoralis. Next base: position 82,135,565 of record CM070075.1, read on the forward strand.
ATATTTGCCGAAAAACGTCGTGTAAAAGCGATTTTCAAAAAAAATGTCAATCCTTGACAGCGAATATCTCTTCAACGGATAGAGATAGAGAAAAAACGCATAGAAGCAAACTTGTAGAAAATTTAATCAGCTTTTCTTATAATTGGCCATTTCCCACTACGATGGCCTGTTCAAGAGATGTAAACGGAAAACCAAACAAATCCGCTCATTTTGTTACGCTACTTTTCGTATAATCATCACCAAACACATCCCAGAAATAAAATCTTTAGGATCAAAAAGTCTGTCTACAAGCCCTTTTTGAGCATTCGTTCGCTAGGCCTAAATAAGAATAATCAGAAAATGTCTTCTAATCATATTAATGCTATTACATATATGTGGAGTCGTAGCGATTTCACTGTTTTCCGGTTTTCCATCTTTTTCTCGAGAACTGTTAGGCCTACAGGAATGCATCTATGCTTAAATAAAAGGTGATAAAATTTCCTACAATTTTTTTCTCCATGATAATGGTCGTAGGGCACGTCGTTGTGGCAATATCTGGCTCGAATCATGGATGATGCGTTAAAAACAGATTTAGGGAAAATGCCTATTTTTGAAGAGCTGTATCTCGGAAACTATTATACTTACAGACTTCCGGTTAGGCTCAAATGGTAGAAAATTTAGTCCAGTTTAAAAAAGATAATCATATTCTTTGCACTACAACTCATAGTTTTTGATCTACGAGGCTAAAACTGAAAAAAGTCCGAAAAAATCGCGGTTTTTGGTGCCCCCCCCCCCAGTTTCCACAAGTTTTTCGAAGTTGCAAAATTGAGTATTTACTACTGGGACCGAACCTAACACCATGAAAAAAGCAAACCTAACATAGGATTTTTTGCAATGTTTGTATATTTTTGTGTTTAAATTGACTGTACTATTAAAAAGCGCGGAAATATTAAAATTCTATTTTATAGGAAGAAAGGTTAATCAACTTAAATTGATTCCTTTTTGAGTGTATATGGATGAAAAGGAGCATCATCCGGCCCCTCATTGTGGCACTTTTTTTAGATCTGGCCTCCAAATGTCAAAATAATATAAAATTAATGTATCTCAAATCTAAGAATTAATGGTGTGCGTATAGGAAGATTTTTGAAGCACATACCGAAGCATGATGTACACCTCTAAATAGCCTTTTACAGAAATTATAAGTTTTTGGCTGAAATTGTGAATACAGTGAACTATGAACTTACAAAAATCTTGCGAAGTAACACTCTAAAGAATCATACTAATAGTACCTAGAGGATACCTACTGATAGTGAATGTAAGCTTTGGTTATTTAAGAATTTCAATCAAGTAGCTATATGAAAATAAAATAAACCTACAAGCACTTTTTCTGCACGTAGGTACCTACATCTAAATAATTTAGAACCAGTTTTCTCATCTATTAAGAATGTATTTTAAGTTAATGGTAATCGATGGAACTGGTAAACGTTCCTTCTCAAAATCCTATAACTGCAACGTAATGAGGCAATAAAAATGATACAAACTAAGTATTTTGAGCATTCATTTTAAAATTAAAGATCATAGACACAAACGCCGTTATAAATGAATTCGCTGGACAAAAATGAACGAAAAAGCCCATTTCATTTTAAAAATGGGTATAGGTAACTATTTCTGAGCCCGTAATAAATTCTATTTGTTACATCTTAGGGGCGAAACAACTAAAAAAAATTTGTAGTACAATGAGCTCCTTTACAAAATCAAAAACTTCTTAGTAATACATGAAAGACTAGCAAGGGCGTCGTCAGAAAATTTTCCCAGGGGGGGCAAGCACTATTGGGGGTTCGTAGCTCTGGCGTTTTTTCAAGATTTGGTACAAAATTTATTTTTATTTTTATTAACTTTTGCGTTTTTTCTTTTTCCCAGGGGGAGGCAATGGCCCCCCTGGCCCCCCTTGGCGGCGCCCTTGAAGACTATGAAAAATGGGTATTGAACGGATATTGAAGGTATAACAAAATTAGCTATAAGAAATTGTCTGTAACATTTTACTAATCATGCAGATAACCAATCAAAGACTTGAGTGTCCACATATCAAACAAGATCAACAATTACGAATAATATATCATAGCCATTAAACTAAGTACCTAGGTACCTACGTACCTACACCTATTTGCCTAACTGATGGAGGTATCGCCAATTAGTGAACATTTGATAAAAATAGTTATAATTTTGTAACCAATGCAACGTGCGGAGGTGAAGAGGAAACATTATTCAGCATTATTTTGCAATTACACAACAAAAACCAGATTGTACAAAATGTTTATATATTTATAAATTATAACCCCAAAAGGTCAAATTTCATTATATATATGATTTGCAATTATTGTTTGATATTTGATTTATCAACATTTTTGTGATTGTAGAATCGGTCAACTTTTAAAATTATTTGTTCAATTGAATTACAAAGTTCAATTTGTAAACACCAGCCTTCCTGACGAATTTTTGAAAATATTAAACTCACTATGAGCGGGAACTATATTTCGTTCATCTTCTTCTTCATCTTCTGCATATAATTCTTCAGCATTTATAGAATCAGAATAGCTATGTTACAAAGAAAAATGCCTTCACGTAATGATCATTCTTTCTAACTTGAATTCCAATTAAATTGCGTATTTTTTATGGTACAGTTAAACAAAGGTCACCCATTACATTTAGCTGTTTTCACTACTCATATAATAAGTGAATCTAGAGGTCTATCCAGCTGGATGGATAAGTTAATGGTTCGTTTATATTTTTATCACAATTGTCGTTATTTTCTGCATTGTTTATAAACGGAATTCTGCAATGCCAAAAATATCATTTCGATTATCGTGATTACTGATTACTGAGTAGGTAATTACATATAATTCCATTAAAAATAGGTATATAGGTCGTCACAGTACATTGAACATCAAACAATGTTATCTACTTAGTAGGGAAATGGACAATTATAATTTAAATTTTTAAACGTTTTCTATATTTTTTTTCATAATGTAAAAACATTGAAAGGTAATTTTCTAATTAGTCCTTTTATTATAATTGCATAGAAGATTCTTCATATTTGACTGCTTCAACCACCAAAACGTCGATGATCGTATTCAAAATTCACTCAAAATGCAAGATTGCGTAACTTATTCGTTAAATCCATCTTCAAAGATATCGAAGGATGACGGTAGACATGAAAGATTGATTCCTCGAAATGGGGTGGATATTGATAAGACAGTGAGGATGTAAAGCAAATTAACAACACCAATTCCCCATATAATGTTTAATTGAAGGGGTCCGGGACACTACGCCGAATGCCCACAACGCCGATACGATTTTTTGATGGTCCATACCACCGATTAACGACTAGGAACACTACGCCGACTGTCGACAACTGTACAGGGTGGGCCAAATTCGACGTTTTCAGGGGGTACAGCAATAACCATAAGAGTTAGCAAAAAATTAATAAGGTACTCATGAGCTCTTTTTAAAAGAAAAAATCGGTGGCATAATCAGATTACCCATATCACGATTATTTACGTAGATACAGAGTGAAAACCAAAAAGTAGCATTTTCGAAAAACCCTCAATATTTTCTTTATTATAGAAGTTAAGGTCATGAAATTCTCAGGATATAGGTAAGAGGATACGGCAATTTTAAAAATGGCATCAACAAATTTCTAGGCCTACTAAGTTGCGCACGGCCAAAGTCAACTTTCATTTTTCTTATGGGCGCCATATTGGATTTTTACTTTATCAAAATCCTCATTTGAAATGCTCTTCAACCATGTATAACATGTTTATGTTTGGTCAACATAAATAATAAAAAACAACAAAATGAAGATCTCGTGGTAGTAGGCTTTGATATTTCTATTCAATTTTTCCATATAGGGCTTTGCTGTCTCTGTTTTAATCATCTAACTGTCAAAATAGAATTTATTGTAGGCGTCATTTGTGTGCAGTTAATAATTTGTGAGTTTTAAAATGAATTGCTATTCAAATAGTGAGAAATATGATATGTTGCAGTGTTTTATTCTCTGTCGTTGACAATAAGCTCTACTTTGACCGTTATAGATGATTAAAAAAGAGACAGCAAAGCCCTATATGGAAAAATTGAATAGAAATATCAAAGCCTACTTAACCACGAGATCTTCATTTTGTTGTTTTTTATTATTTATGTTGACCAAACATAAACATGTTATGCTATGGTTAAAGAGCATTTCAAATGAGGATTTTGATAAAGTAAAATGAAAGTTGACTTTGGCCGTGCGCAACTTAGTAGGCCTAGAAATTTGTTGATGCCATTTTTAAAATTGCCGTATCCTCTTACCTATATCCTGAGAATTTCATGACCTTAATTTCTATAATAAAGAAAATATTGCGGTTTTTCGAAAATGCTACTTTTTGGTTTTCACCCTGTACCTACGTAAATAATCATGATATGAGTAATCTGATTATGCCACCGATTTTTTCTTTTAAAAAGAGCTCATGAGTACCTTATTAGTTTTTTGCTAACTCTTATGGTTATTGCTGTACCCCATGAAAACGTCGAATTTGGCCCACCCTGTACAAGGGACAATAAGCCGAACGTGACCACAACGTCGACTATTAGAAAAAAATTTAACAGGGACACTACGCCGACAGTGCCCACATCGTCGACAAGTGTACAAGGACACTTCGTCGAATTTTTCTCTGTGAACACAACACCGAACATTTTAATTGCAGAGTCGATTTTTTTTATTGTGTTCCAAAATTAGTCCTTAATAATTGTCCCATAATTAATAAATAGGAATTATGAAATAAATTTTAATGAAACAAACTGCACTTTAAGCTAAAAAAAGAATTTATTTCTGTACAAACAGATTAAATGTCTATTGTCTAATACGCCGTTAATTGTTATGATTTTTGTTACTTAACATAATGAATTGCTCTTGTTTTGCATACCTATATCCTGTACAGATGAAAGATTAAAAACAAATCTAAGTAGATGTCTCCTTTGACTTGAATTTTCAGCACACATTATTTTTGAAGGATGAGTAGCTTAGCTGATTTTGTAATTTCGGTTATTGGGAAATGGGAAATCCCTCATATGAAAATGAATATGAATACTAAACAGCTCTACTTCTAAAGAAACAAAGAGCGCCTCATATAGGTACTTGTGAAGAAATTACGGGATATTTGTAAATTATGTGGTAGATTTCTTGTCAAATTCCAGAACAGAGCAAAACCCTCTTAATCAAGTGATCATTAATAAGTACCTATATGTAGGTGCTAGGTGCAACATTTAATTACGCTACACTTGAAATACCATTGTATAGCGTTCATTCAAGAAAAAGTCTCATTATCGGCTTTAGCGCTTTAGAATAAATTTACCTGATGCTGGCTGATGCCTTGATCTAATTAATTTTCTTCACATAAACACTGTCTTGCATAACTCAGCTGAATTAATACAAATTTATAGAACATTTAATCTCAATTCACTATTTCTTATAAGAGTGGTTTGATTTTCATTTAAAATAGTTCCAATAAATTCACGTGTACCTACCAGAAAAACCTTCCCCTGTTCCAATTTGTGCCAAACTTGCCAGTTTTTTCAAGAATTACCGCACGTCCATACATTTTTGCTGTGATGGGGTTGTACGATTATTCTGGACAGTATATCGATACCTTCTAAGTGAAAATTATGTTATTTTGTACCCGGATGGTACCTATATAATAATCTCAGTCAGTATTCTGTTTGGCTAATTTCAATTATACGGTTTGATTAATTGGCCAAGTGTTCGTGCAGCTTGACACACGGGTATGACAATAACTATTGGTGTCGTTTGGACAGCTACCTCCTTGCGTTGCAGCGTCTAAATCTATACCATAAATAGTTTTTTGCCATTGTTTATAGAATTTTGCTATTTGTGTGTGTGATCTGCTATCCTCCTATGGGGGAGGAGTCGAAACGTAGCAAATGTTCTCTATTATGGTGACGCGTTCTTTTCCAACCAAGTTGTACTATTTTATGTTGATAATTAACCTCATAGTGTTGTAGACCAATCAGACATTAAGAACAGTGTCACATGCACCAATCACAAGTTTCTTACACTGAAAAGAATGCATGGTACTTTTCTTGCCGCTACCTCATTGTTTTAGCAACCTATATTTAAAAAAATCAAATGTCATTTTGACAAAAGTAAAAAATTTGACGTATTTAACGCTTCATTCAGTTAATTCTCCAACCGAAGATCATTCGTTCTCAACTCTTGTCAGGCAAGATTTTTTGTATGAGCATTGATTGCTAAAAGGTAATTAAACTCGATCAAATTCTTGGGAAAAGAACCCTCGCGCTTCGCGCTCGGGTCTTTTCGTCAATTTGATCTCGTTTAATTGCCAAGCAACCAGTGCTCATACAAAAAAATCTTTCCGACAATAGTTGAGCACTTATGATCTTACTGTTGAAAAGTTTGTATCGCAGCAGCAGGCAACCAGCGTCTCTATAAAAATTGGCATTTAATAAAATTACATTTCCTGTCCATTGGTTAGGAAATTATATCCATTTAGAACAGCTAAAGCACGAGCTTGTTTGGTACTACATGTACTCAGCGTTGCCAGGTTTTATAAATTGCTCATAGCCAATTTTAACTCAAAAAGTAACCAGAAATCGCCATTTTATTCCCAATAAATAAAAAAGTACAATTAATACCTATTAAGGCAGGTATTTCACTAACGACTTCAGAATAAATTTTTTATTCAATGGAATAAATTAATACTGTAAGATACAACAAATGTTAACTAACAGGAAAGTTATAATCACAAAACTTAAAAACTATAGCTACAAACGCCGTTTAAAAAACACGTTTGAGGAATTTTTTTATTTAACGCGCAAAAGATAAAAATTTATTATTGGTCATATAATTTAAGGAGCTTATTGAAAAGATTAAGCATTTCCTGGTCCCTTTCTAAGTACATAGTATTTGCACCCAATTATGCCGAATGGCGATCTAACGGGAATTATATGATTTTTAAGAAATGCTTAAATGGATTTAAAAGAATTGTGTAGCTTGTAAGAAACAACCTTTAGGCTTCATCACGTTTAAGAAATTTGTGCAAAAGATTAAAAGTTATTACTGCTCATATAATTTAAGAGTTTATTGCAGATTTATGGTTTCCTGGTCCCTTTCTAGGCAAATAACCTTTGTACTTAATTATGCCGACACAAGGGGTTGTGCTGTGCTGCATACTGAATAAGTTTTACATTTAAAGTACTATTTTCTTGGTACGCTATAACTACTAAATATACACAAAATCATAAATAACCTTCATAAAGTTATAAACCACCAAAAAATCGCCAATTCACCATTGATGAGAATTACCCACCAAATGCATTTCAAAGTAACCATAATGGCGATAAATCACCAGAACTGGCAACGCTGCATGTACTCCCTCAGGTGGAGGGGTAGATTCTCCAAAAGAACTACTATTAGCCACTGAACTCTATTATATATGGAAGAGCAAAGTTGTAAATTTAAGTGATACAAATTGAATACGCGCACGGGGCTCCCGATCATGCGCCGTAATAAATTAAAGGTCATACAAATAAAACAGCTGTTATACAGGGTGTGTATAAATTGACGGAAAAGCTACACGCTGCGACATTCTTCGTTCAATTCTGAATCGAAAATCTTAATGGTAAAATGTTGTATCATGCTTCATACGCCTTCACGAGGTTCACGAAGTTCGGACTTTTGGTCTATAAATAAGTTTTAATTTCGATATCTGTTTGTAGAGATAGCTGCACTTAAGAATAATGAAGGAATTTTGATAATTTTGTTTCGTTAACGATTTCTCTTTTGGCTTCAAAGTTTGTTTTTAACATTTCTTTATTAACGTATTTTTACCGAAAACACATTTGGCAATGTTGTAGGACAAACTTTCCATTCAAATGGGATTTCAAAAGATTTCAATCATAAGTATCATAGCAACGGTAGGTATTACAGTCGTATGCTGGTTTAGAGTGTTGCCAAATGTATGTTTCTTTTAAGTGGCTCCTGAAGACATACGAAGCATAATAGAACAATTTAACATTAGGATTTTCGATTCAGAATTGAACGAAGAATGTCGCAGCGTGTAGCTTTTCCGTCGATTTATACACACCCTGTATATTATCTAAAACTGTATTTTAATCACGACCTCCATAACACCCACTGTAAACCCTTCTCCCTTGTAACGTTTATAAATCAAATTAATCCACTTGTTCACGAATACAAACCACGTAAAACTTTCTAACCCAACTTCAATTTATTAGGTAGAGTTCATTGACTTCAACACATGATGCATTTTAACGGTATTTTCCACTGCGCAAACGCGTAAGCCCCGTAGTTAAACGATTTTCGACCTTATTATTTTCTTCAAATTTGCACACTTTTTCACGCGCATCAGAGGCGGATTAAGCGGCTGGCGGACCTGGCGGCCGCCGGGGGCCCCACATCTCCAAGGGGCCCCGAGCTCCAAAACTGCCATTAAATTTTCTTTTTTATTTTCATTCATATAGAAAACCTTGTGTTTTGAAATTGATGTGAAGAGCTCTGAGTTTTTTTTTGTTACCATTCCAATAATTGTTTTATTTTAAAATTTCGCTACATTATCTAATCATTGCTTGGAAATGAAATGTTGATACTTTTTTTATTATGTTTTTGTCAAATGAACCCTTTTATTTAGAAGTCAAATATTAACAATACAATTACACTTAGTAACTTAGTCACCTAATGTTAAATTTTTTCAATAAATTTCTGATTTTTCTCGATACGTTGAATTTTATTATAAGCTAGCCTACATATTACTGATTTAAGCAATTAATTAAAAATCTACTACTGTAGAGCTTGTTCATTTCCTTGTGGCGAAACCAATGTCAGATATGGCGGTTAGTTTACCTAATAACTCCGCCCTTCATTTGTAATCTGGGCATTAGATTTGATTTTAAACGGGTTCAGTTGCCCGTAAGTATCTTAGGACAGCCCACTTAAGCAGGAAACCCATTATGAACGGCCGGCTCGGCTCGGCTCCGCTCAGCCCGGCTCGGCACAGGACCGGAAAAATTGATTTGTATAGATTTAAATGCAACATAACCCATTATGTGCGTTCGGTTCGGTTCGGTTCAGTCCAGCATGGCAACGGAACGGCCGGAGTTCTCCGAGGGGAATAAAATCCGTTGAGGTCGAACGACTCGAACGGCCAGTACGCCACACGCGTTCAGACAGGTTCTCTAAATGGAGTATATTTCTTCGAAAACGGTAGCTTGTTAAGCAACTCATAAAATTTGGTTTGAGACATTCGAAAATATTGGAAAAATTTTGCATCATCTTTTAACAAATCCGGGAAAAGATGATGAAACTCGCCATATTCTCTTCTTTTTTTAAATATTTCGTGTACCCAAAACCGGTGTTTTCGTGGTAATTTTGTATTTTCCTGTTTTTCAACTTCGGCACAAATTGCACTAACTATTATTAGCTCTTCTTCCGACGAGCTCTCCATTGCAACTGATTATTTTTCCGATTCGGTGATGCGCCGGCCGTTACAAATGGGTTAATGGAGGTGCCGGCCTGTGCCGGACCGGGCTGTGCTGAACTGAGCCGGCCGTTCATAATGGGTTTCCTGCTTTAGTCTACTGCGCATACAACGTTTTCGCCACAAGGAAATGAACAAGCTCTATAGGCCTACTTCCTTACACAATTTTTTTTTGTTTTGGGGGCTCGGGTTTAGGGCCTCTAAATTTTCACAGCCAGGGGCCTCCAACTGCCTTAATCCGCCTCTGACGCGCATCTCATTTGATTTCAACGGCTTTGCTCTTCCATATATTATTGAGTTCAGTGCTATTAGCACGGTATTTAAAAAGGTTGAGTAAACTTTGCCAATACGCCGATTGAGCAGTTTGCATGGTTCAATAAATTGATTGTTTACCAATTAATTCCATCCAAACGCTTATCGAAAATATATTCTGATTTTATGTAATAAAGGCCGCGCGAGGCAGAGGCGGCGCAAGACCTAAAGTTGATGTGGGCAGGATACATTTTGCGAGGCCCTCTGCTGGAGCAAGTGGACGGATTTTACATAGAGACAAAAATTTGTGGAACTGTCAAATTTTTATTCAGAAAAATGCAAACATCTTCACTTTAGCTAATATTATTAAGAAATAATTATGAGTAAATAATTAAAGAAACATACATTTCCTGCTTAGACAATACAAAACAATAAAATTTCTAAAGATTTTAAATATTTTAAACAGAGATATTTTCTGATTGATGCATATTATTTATAACGCGTAGTAAATGGTTGGTGTTATGGAATTTTACATGAAAAGCAGTGGCGGAACTTCAAAATTTCGCCCCCCCCGCAAGATAATCTATGGGCCCCATTTCCACAACTAAAAAAAGGTTTTTTTAAAATATTTATTTACGCATTTTGTAAAATAAAAGGAAAAGCTTCTTTTACATTTTTTTTAAGAAGATTTGGGTGGGTCCCTAAAAACAGGGCCCTATGTCTGGAACTCAAAGATTTGTCTATTTGTCTATGGCGCCTAATCTACATGATTCCTGCGCGGTGCGGCGGCGGCGTGTTATACCGAAGGTTTCGCTTACGTGACCACTCGTAACAAACATAATCTAATCACGTATTGAATGAGCTTTGCGACTTGGTGCGACTGATCAATAATCAATAAAAGTCGATTTAGCGTTTTGGCAGATGGAGCCGTTGACATGAGCCGAATGAAGGCGCCTGCATACGTTCGGCTCTAATTGGTGAAATAGGCAAAATTATTTTTAATCGCTACCCAAAATTTCTCAAAAACGCACCCCCATCGAGCTTCGCCCCCCCCCCCCCCCCGCGCCTTGCACGTTCTGCAGCATTGTAGTATGTAGTTCCGCCATTGTGAAAAGGGATTCAACTACTATGTTTGCAATATCTAAATTGAAATGCCCTTCATATTTTGTATTGTATTACGCACTTAGGGAAACGCTGTAACAGCATTTTGCCAAGTCACAAGCCGGTGGGATTTATCGTTTTATAATGAGTAAAATCTTTACGGGCAGTGCCGCTTAGATAAATATTTCCATGGGTTAAAGAAAGAAAGCTGCATAAACCACCGAGACGCGAGGCCCTTCGGAGCGCGAGGCCGTAGGCGGTCGCCCACGTCGCCCACGCCTTACGCCGCTTCTGGCGCGAGGTCTCCCAAAGCTGGTAATTTCTACAGTGACTTTATTACAAACAGTGACGACAAGCGGCGATTATCCGCCATTAAGAGGCAAAATTGTGGGCGGGTTTATATGAATTCAACGGTGGTATCCTAGCAACGTTCTAAATCCAAATAAAAATCACACGTAAACACAGTTAGGCCGCCATTAAGATGCAAAATATACCACGGCCAATCAAAATCGATACCACGCTTGTCGTCACTGTTTGTAATAAAGTCACTGTAGTAATTTCGCGATTTACCTAAAACTGCCCGTTGCGACTAAAAGTCGTTTCGTTTGAGAAAAGAGTGTGATTCTAAAACGTTCTTGTTAGGTTGTTTTGCGTACTTGTACCCTGGGTTAAAAATCGGGTTCATTGGGATGTTGTACCTACTTTTCAGAACTATAACATACTTTTGCTCGTTAACCTACAATAACAATTTATGGAGAGCGATATGGAACATTGAATAAAGAATAGAGAGGAAGGAGTATATGCCCTCGACCTTGAAATCAAAGTGGTGGCAAAATGGCTACTAACATGTTTCCTGTTACATAGAAATTGACAGAAACAATTGGCATATTTATAACTCTAATTGGAGTTCAGTGACTTTAACAATCGACAAATAAATATTTCAAATTTTGCAGGTTATGGTCAACTGTCAACACGACCAAAATGTAAACAAAGATTGTGCGATAGTCCGGTAAAAGTTTTACCGGACTCATTTTTACTTTCCGGCCTAGAATGGTCAATTGTTCTGCCCGTTTCTGGCCGATTTAAAAAAAAATATTGTACGTAATACGTCCCAAAAGTGCTTTTACTGGACTCGCAGGCTTGCAGGACTCGCCTGCGGCTCGTCCTGTAATTTGTCTACTTCTCCAGTAAAAGATCACTTTCGGGACTACGTAAACTACTATGATCAGGTACGTTATTCAAGCGTTATTCACGGTTAAAAAAAGTAAATTTTCAATGTTAAGTGTTGGTACTGAAAAAGTGAAAACCAACGATGCCAAACCTGCTTTACTCTGTCAGTGAACTCAGAGAAAAGAAAAGAGAGGTGCCAATACCATACAATTATTTCACACTACAGTGACTTTATTACAAACAGTGACGACAAGCGTGGTATCGATTTTGATTGGCCGTGGTATATTTTGCATCTTAATGGCGGCCTGACTGTGTTTACGTGTGATTTTTATTTGGATTAAGAACGTTGCTAGGATACCACCGTTGAGTTCATATAAACCGCCCACAATTTTGCCTCTTAATGGCGGATAATCGCCGCTTGTCGTCACTGTTTGTAATAAAGTCACTGTACTGTGAAATAAAGTCACTAATTAGTGACTTTACTGTGAAATAATTGTATGGCATTGGCACCTCTCTTCTCTTTTCTCTATGATCTATGATACATGATCACTGAACTCTATATTATTGAGTTCAGTGTACACGACACTAACTCACTGCTCTTTGTTTAATATTTGCGTTGTAAATTTAAGGTTATCACAAACCACTAAAAGCAATGAACGGTATATTGTACTTGTACATAGTGTACATATACACATACACAGTTCATTGACTAAAAGTTATTATTTGTGAAGGTTCAAGGTTATGTTATTGTTGTGCATTCGTTGTTTACGTACATTTATATATTCGGATTTTTCGAATTTGATTACTTTTCTGTCCTAAATTACACTGTCAGTGGATCGTTCGAATAGTACAAATAAGGCTTTATCTGTCAACATTGTAGTAAAAAACGTCATAAATTTTGTGACGTGCATGGGAAAACTCGTTGAAAAGAATACCTACAAAAAATAAACCATTCGCTCTATTGTCTTCACATTGTCTTTAATCAGCTTGAACAGATATTTATATGGTGAACCTTAATTGTACTTTTACTGAATCTTAGAAGTTAGAATTGCCCATATATATTTTACTTTTGCAATGGTGTTAACCTGGGGCATAGTAGGTGCTGGACTTATTAGCACAAATTTTGTGAAAGCAATTTCTACACTTTCAAATGGTGAACACCAAGTGTACGCAGTGGCTTCACAAAATCTTGAAAGAGCACAAAAACTTGCAAATGATCTTCACATAACCAAGGCCTATGGAACCTACCACGAATTGGCCAATGATAAAAAAATCGGTATGTAACTCGCTTACTATTCTTACGACAGTACAAGAACTGGTATTACAGATGTGGTATATATTGGCAATTTAAATACGCAGCATTTAGAAACCTCGAAGTTGATGTTAGCGAGTGGGAAACACGTTTTGTGTGAAAAGCCCATGACACTTAACGAAGCACAAACTCGTGAGTTGATCAATTTTGCTAAGGAAAGAAAACTGTTCTTAATGGAGGCGATGTGGTCTCGATGTTTCCCTGTTTATGATAAATTGAGAAATTTAATCGATTCCGATGCAATTGGTGAAGTGATGCATGTAACTGTACAATTTGGAGTAGTGTTTGACACATTAGAAAGAATTGCGTAAGTCTGTAACTAGTATAAGGTATCTACACATAATTTATTAATAACAGTTCCAAAGCACTAGGTGGAGGAACTATTTTAGATTTAGGAGTGTATACTCTACAGTTCGTCCAATTTGCTTATAAAGGGCTATCACCAATTAATATTGTTGCTAAGGGAACTTTAAATGAGAATGGAGTTGACGTGTCATCGTCTGCAATTATCAGTTATAAGAATGGCAAGATTGGAATTGTGTCAACACATTCTAAAATAAATCTGACAAATGAAGCTCGTATTGTAGGTACTAAAGGAATCATTAAGGTACAGCGATTAATAGTTTTACAAATAATTGAGGTTTTACTTTTACAGGTCCCCCTTTTCTCTTGTCCCGATACAATTATCACGCCAACAGAAACTATTAAATTTGAACTACCAAAGAGCGATGTAAATTTTACATATCCACAGTTCAGCGGATTAACGTATGAAATACTTGAAGTGGGAAGGTGCATTAAAACTGGTAAGTCTTTATCGCAAAGGTTTTGTGATTTTCTACACGTTCTGAGTAGGTCTATTGGAAAGTCCAAAAATGACACATGCTGATAGTTTGGAACTAGCTCAATCGATGGATAAAATGCGTGCCGATGTTGGAGTCATATTTGATCAAGACAAGCAGTTATAATTGAGTGTTTTTTGGGTCTATTGCTGAAGTGTTTTTTTTATTGTAATTAGGACGTTTATAAATCCTATTATTAATTAATAAAGCATTGCATTGAGTATGTGACATGTCATATCATATATGTAAACATGTAGGTATGGTACATGATGACAATATTTAATATGTTTGTGACTCAAATCACAGTTGCAAAACTATTAGTGAGGCAATTTTGAGATAATACGTGTCTAATAAAGTACCTAGTAGTTAACTAGGTACCATAGAAGTAATACCGCCATTAACACTACTAACACATAACAATAACCCAAAACGATCAACACAAAAAAAATTATACCGCTATGTTGTGATGTACTGAAGTATAAAATAGCAGAAAAACAGAGCGCAACAACCAAAATCATAGAAAAATGCAAATTAAGAAAGATATAGTAACAAATAAGAATTCCGCGCATCTGTCTTTATTTATTGTTGGTACAAGTACAAACAACGCCTCACGTAAACGAAGTGTAGGCCGGAAATTATGGCAATAAAAATTTTGTTCCATAATTCGAATGTTTCACATTATTGTTAACTTGCTGGAAAATAAAACTTACATTTTGCAATTTCTTTAAATACGTTTTCAGCAATTTAAGACTAATGTTTACGAGAATACAAATATTAGTGCCGTAACATCTGGGTCCCAAAGATCACAGGCTCGGGTTCCGCGGGGCTGATAGTTACGCCCCTGATTCACAAACCCCCCTTGTCTCCGCAGAATTAAGTACAAAGGTTATTTACTTAGAAAGGGACGAGGAAATGTTCAATCTACAATAAACTCTTAAAATATATGAGCAGTAATAAATTTTACTCTCAAAATTAATATTAAATGCATTGATTGCGCTATACCTATAGTACTTATAATTAATAAACTGAAAACTTTAGATTTGTCTGGGCTCTACGCACTGTCCGGGCCCTACGCACGTACGTAATGTATAAACCGGTGCTGCGTTATAAAGATTATTACAAAAATCCTCATTGTATCTCTAGTTGAAACCAGCGGCATCATGCTGTTCAAACCTTTCGTAGTTGTGTTAGGAACTCTGTTTACATTTGTATGGGTGAGATTGGCCTTTTACAGGATGGAGTGTCCACTGGACACATTGGCAAGGCTTCCTGGGGGTACACTGTACTCTTGGCTAGAGGTTCGCATGCTCGCCACGCACGTGGGTATCAGTACCCCCTCTGCAGTGTTATGTAGCTGCTTTGAAATCAAAAGTTTAGCTCTTAAATACGTATTTTATTCACTATTGATCCGTTGTATAAAAAATTAAACTCCCAAAATTAAATTTAACATGGTAATGGGCGTCACACGACGACACAAGTGGTCTACCATATTACGATATGCCACACGGTTTAACATTTGAAAACAGTTGCTTATACTTTAATGATTTTTGTGCAATGTGGTGGTCTACATTATCAAATTATTTCAGTTTTATATAGATTTTTATTAAACTTACACCAAACTACAGTGGAAACAGACATAGAGACATATTACAGAAATAAGAATAGGGTAGAATAGGGAAATAAAGTGAGGAATGAAAATATATATTGAAAAAAACTAGTAATGGAGCAAGCAAAAGAGGCCGCAAAGCTACATTGAATTATAATGAGGAAATAATTACGACATTAATTGAAAGATTGATGGGTTCCATAATGTTGATAAAAGTTTTTTCTCAGAATGAGGTAAAAAATGATTCATGTCTCTGATTTTCATTTTCAACTTGATTAATTGAAAGAACAATACCTAGTAAATGATATAAAACAAAAAATGGTAAGAAGTAGGTATAAAATAAAAACAAATAGATCCTCAAAAAACTAACGAAAAAAGTAAACAAAGCTAGGATAAACAAACGGGTAGTGACCAAGCAAATGAAAGCAAACAAGGGAAAAAGCCAGATAATCACATAACACAACAACCACAAAATAAGAAAAACATATTAATAAAAACATAGAGTTAAAAGTGGGGAAATAAGAAGAATTGTAAACCAAGAACCACGTTCAAGATCAAGAAAAAATAACTAATTTATATATGTATGTCCTATTTCTCAAACTAAAAATGATCTGTAAAGAAAATCGTTTTCAAAATTTATAAGAAATTGAGGCAAAAGCGAGAGCCTGAGCACATTTTTACGAGCCATCACACCAAACGAGTTTCCAGAGAATGAAAGAAACGATAGCAAGCAAGGGAGAATGGGTACGTCAAGCCTCAAGAGAGACAAAAATTTGTAAAATTGCAAGGGTTCTAAATTCTAATTATGTTTTACAACGAATGTTTGGTCTCCTGTTTGAATAACCTCGTATACTGCTTGCCTTAAGGTCAGAGCCACACAAACCACTTTAGTGGTCAGAGTTGATTAGATAACTACTGAACCATCTCCACTTTAGTTTTAATTGGAAGTGGTAGTGGGCTCGCCATAAAACAACAGAACACAATAATTTTATTTTATATCGTATTTATAGTGTAACACTCACAAAAGATGGTATTAACGTGGGGAATATTAGGTGCAGGTAAAATCAGTACAGAATTTGTTAAGGCGATTTCGATAGTTCCAAAGGGCGAACATCAAGTACACGCGGTAGCTGCACAAAATCTTGGAAGAGCACAAAAATTTGCAGCAGATCTTGGTGTAACTAAAGCTTACGGAACCTACACTGAATTGGCAAATGATAAGGAAATTGGTATGAACCTCTGTGCTCCATTTGTTTTCATATTCATCGACTATTACTATTCCAGATATTGTCTACATTGGTAACTTAAATACAGTAAAACCTCGATATAACGGACTAGTTGGGGGGAGGGGGTGTCCGTAAAAGCCGAAAGTCCGTTATATAAAAATAAGTTAAAATAAATCAAAAAACCTACGCTAAGCAAGTAAGTAAGCATTATTCTCCGCGTTATCAACAGGCCGTACTGAAAACGCTGAAATCGCAAGAAATGTAGGTCAATTTACAGTAAAGGGGAAGGTAATCCGTTTGAACTGAGGAATGAAACGCACGCTTAATTACATGACGTATTTTTATTTTTATTTTCTTGAAATAAATTTGTGTTTTTGTAGTAAAATTTGTCCTTTTATGTATAATATCAACAGGACTTTTTAAATTTTTTACCGGATTTTTTGTCCGTTATATCCGAAGTCCGTTAAATAGAGGTCCGTTATATCGAGGTTTTACTGTAATCAACATTTTGAAGCTACAAAGCTAATGTTAGCAAATGGGAAACACGTTTTATGCGAAAAGCCTATGACACTGAATGCAACTCAAACCCGTGAGTTGATCAATTTGGCCAAAAAGAAAAAACTTTTTTTAATGGAAGCTTTGTGGTCTCGATGTTTTCCTGTGTATGATAAATTGAGAAGTTTAATCGATTCAAATGTAATTGGGGAAGTGAAGTATGTAACCGCACAATTTGGACATGCTTATAAAGATATGGAAAGAATTACGTATGTTTATCTGTTATATCAATACATAATATTCTATATTTAAAGTATTCTAGTTCTAAAGAATTAGGTGGAGGCACAATTCTCGATTTAGGCATTTATACACTACAGTTCGTTCAATTTATTTATAAAGGACTGACACCATTGAGCATTGTTGCTAAAGGAACCCTTAATGAAAATGGAGTTGATGAATCGTCATCTGCAATGATAACGTATAAGGATAGCAAGATTGCAATTGTATCCACTGACGCCAGGCTTGAGTTGTCGAACGAAGCCTGTATTGTTGGAACAAAAGGAATTATTAAAGTAAATTGAGTGTTCATCAGAAGTTTTATAAAGGGTTTTATTTGGCAGGTTCCGAGGTTTTGGGCTCCTGAAACAATTATAACACCAACAGAAACATTCCACTTCGAACTACCAAAAACGAATGTGCAATTTAGAAATGAATATTTAATGGGATTATCATATGAAGTACTTGAAGTGGAAAAGTGCATAAAGATGGGTATGTTTTGAGTGCTGCATCGAATTTAACTGTAAAAGTGCCCCTATATAGGTCTCTTGGAATGTCCAAAAATTACACATGCAGAGAGTCTGGAGCTTGCTCAATTAATGGATAAAATACGAGCGGATGTCGGAGTTATATTTGATGAAGATAAATAGTATACCACTATTTTGTTTCATTTAAAATAAAAATGGTACTACCTACTTGTTTTTGTTCAATTTTGTTGATAACGAAAATTAAAGATGGCATTCATTTTTGGGTTCAACCGTCTATCAAATGTTCAGTCCGCGCGGCCAAAGAATGCCTGAACTCCAATTCTCTTAAGCGCGGCATATCCGTGGCATCGTCACCAAATACGCGTTCCATTTATTATCATGTATTAGTATTACACTAATTAATTATTTATTCCTGTTATTACTTTCGCTATTGCCTTAACGAGTGCGGCCGAATGCACGAAGATCCATTCACAACACGAGGAATTCTTTGGTCGCGCGGACTGTAATTAAAAGCAATTTGATAAGGAACACCTTGAAAGTTCTGAAATTACTTAGGAATCGGTGGTAAAATTTACTTTAAAAATGTGGAAACCATAGTTGTTAAAACTGTTGTTTGTTGTTACACATAATTTAAATTTAAGATATATACATACCTACTTACATCAAAGAGTATACATTTAGTAGCCCGTTCTTCAAGTACCGCTTTATTGTTAAATTTACTAAAAAATAAATATATGAGATGGCAATTAGGTTGGATGAAGCACATTTGCAAATTAATAGGACACATCATTGTAATTACATATATGGGACACATAGAGGGTGCAGTGTGCAGTCTCCAAAAAGTATATGGTGCATAAAACCGTTGAGTGAAAGATATTCTTTATTCAATGATAAAACCGTTGAGTGAAAGATATATGAAGAGGCGACACTATCATATAAAATTGCGTACCCTAATGCTTTCTCACTCTTTTCTCACTTTTTTTATTTTTCCTTTCCCCACCGTCCACAAACTCGTATCGGTATAATGCTGCCCCCGGTATGAATTTTTTCTAAGCATATAATAAGCCGGTCAAGGTTGATGTAGGTAAGGTACATCGTATTGTTGTGATAGGTAAGTACATACGCCAACGCACACTTATGAATTAAAACGCATTGCATAGCGAAAGTTCAAATGAATAAACTAAATTTGTCGAATTAACAATTAATGAAACGTAGGTAATAAAGTTTACACTTTACACAATGACTTATTTGAAACATGACTGCGGATGATCTAATGCAAAATTGCCCAAATTATTAACACGATAATATGAACATGTTAAACTAAACAAGCTAAAAGATAATTGCAAATGATAATTATCGATACACAAAATTCTTAACTCGGATATATCCATTAAAACTACGTTCGAATTTCCACAATTTTTTGCCATTCGGCAGCCCTTTGAACATCTTTCACAGGAAATTTAAAAAGTGACGTCCTTATTTGACCTGTTATTAAAACAACCAACATAAAGACAATGATGAGATTTGGTATTCATTACCAAACAAATAAATGAAAACAATAACAAAACCGACATCTGAAAAGAAGTAGCTGATTGTAAAACGCGGTAGAATTTCTAGTTATCTCCCTTGGGCTTTAACTAGATTTAGATACTTGAAGTGAAGACGAACTGTGACTGTGTTTCAACGGTGCAGATATGGGGTGGTGTTGAAGATGAAGTAAAGTGGGTTATTACTCACATAGGACCATAATAATAAACAATAAAACTCAAACTATTATAAAACGTATGAAGGTCATTTATAACTTTTAGGGTATCAAGAAATTAATATTTTAAATGTACATACAGCGTGTCTCACGGTGACCACCCATTAGAATATTTCAGAAACTATTACGATTTGAATTTTGAAAATTTGGGTGATGGGGTTTTCGAGCGTGGCCTCCTCAAATAAAATAATGGCGTCTACGTAACACTTCCGGTTTTTCCGGAAATGACACCAACTTTGTTATTTTAAATGTAACACCCTATATATTATTCCGATTTTGGATTCTACGTAAAATTTTAGGTGGACTTTCATCAAATTTTCTTATTCCTAAAATTAACCGTTTCCCAGATATTTAATTTTTTTAATAAAAATTAAAATAAACACTATCTAGCTTAAAACAGTGTGAATTCTACAGCAAGAAAGATGAAGGAACCATATTGATACGAGAGATAGCTGGACCCCTAAGCTTCCCATCCGTACTTTCAAAGTGGCTTAATTGCATACAGGGTGGTGGAAATTTAATGCCGAGTTTAGTTAACTTCAAATCATCATAAGTTGGTTTTTTCAAATGGAACACCCTGTATGTTTCGTCGTAGTCTGATGCAAAATTTCATTCTCTTTCGAACGGTACTATGGTTCCCTATACCCATCTCTTCTAGTTTTTGAGATATTTACTGTTTTTTGTGCAGTCAAATAAGGTCATTCAATTTCTTGCGAAAATGGCTTAGCAAGACTTCAAAACAAACCACCAGTTATTAGTTGTCAGTCTAACACCACTAGTGACAGTTAAATTGAATACTATTTATTAAAAAATTGAAAACAACAAACGCAAGAAATTGAATGACCTTAGTTGACCGCACAAAAAAACAGTAGATATCTCAAAAACTAGAAGAGATAGGTATGGTATAGGGAACCATAGTACCGTTCGAAAGAGAATGAAATTTTGCATCAGACTACGATGAAACATACAGGATGTTCCATTTGAAAAAACCAACTTATGATGATTTGAAGTTAACTAAACTCGGCATTAAATTTCCACCACCCTGTATGCAATTAAGCCACTTTGAAAGTACGGATGGGAAGCTTAGGCAGTGGCGTAGCGTGGGGAGGGCCGGGGGGGCCATGGCCCCGGGCGGCATAAGAAAGGGGGCGGCGGCGGCAAGCGCCACGATTTTTTCAATTGGAGATTTAAAAAAATTAACTCCTACTCGAGCCCGCAATGTTACGTGCCAAGCGAAACCGCAAGGGAGCGAAAGAGAGGAGGTGAGATAAAGTCGAGTGCTAGCGATAACCGGCCGGGCGGCAAAGTGTTTTCCCGAACGCGAACGAACCAACAAGCGACAGCGAGTACCTACTCAGTTATTCAATCAAACAAAACAATAACACTTCTTATTTTCATTACGACTATGTCCACGTTGAGACTATCTTTAGCTATTCTGGCAATTTAACATGACATACATTTTGGTATTGACGATTGTGTAAAAGGTGTTGCTTTGAAAAAAACAAGAGTAGGTACATTTTTAATCTAATTTTTAAATTTTTTAAATTTGATTTGATTTAGGACTAGTAAAAGAAATAAAATGATGGGTGGTGGATTAGGGGGGGCTTTAAGGGCTGGTGCCCAGCGCGGCAAAAATTAGGGAGCTGCAAAATTACGGGGCACCAAAATTAATTGAAAGAATCTTTTTGGAAAAAATTGGAAAACAATGGAAAATAAAATTGAAATAGAAATACGTCAATACGAGCTATTATTTTACGTGATAAAAATCCCAAACATCATTTACGCTGCACTTTCAGTTTATTCAGTCGGGCTCATTTAAATATGGTCCCAATCAGATGGATTATCCTATTTAACCACAGGCTTTCTAAGAATTTCCATGACCATTTACCGCTTCTCGTCGTCCAGATGTAGTATGTTTTATTGTTTTATTAAATTGCAATACGCCGAAAATGAAATAAACTCTATTTACATTTAATAAAAAATGTTTTCTGGACTTCAGACTTGCATAAATAAGTTCTATTCCTGTTGTGAGGTATGTGATGGGGCGGCACTTTTCTTGTGCCCCTAGGCGGCAGAAGCATAAATACGCCTTTGGTGACGCTAGTTGGCTCTTGCTCCTTAACTATAACTTGTTATTTCTTATAATTTCATTAAGTTAAGCTCTCCACTCTAGTTATACTTTTTTTGCAATACCTTGAAGAGACGAGCACTATGTACTGTACAGTCAATTGGCAAATAAATACTTGAATACTTGTTATTATTATCTATCATTGACCATTGTATGTACCTAGTGTTAAGTTAATAAAGTTATGCATTGTAAACAATCTGACATTTTAAAAGATAAACTTCCTGTGGGTTTCTTGCCCCATTTCTTCCCATAGAGGTATGTTCCTTCCGAAGCAGTGGTAGTTTATCTTGACTTTCAATCACTTGCACAATGTAGGATGTACATTAGATCCGTTGAATAAAATATTTAAACTAATAAATAAAGTAGGGGAAGGGGGCGGCGAATTTCTGGTCGGCCCCGGGCGGCGAAAACCAACGCTACGCCACTGAGCTTAGGGGTCCAGCTATCTCTCGTATCAATATGGTTCCATCATCTTTCTTGCTGTAGAATTCACACGGTTTTAAGCTAGATAGTGTTTATTTTAATTTTTATTAAAAACATTAAATATCTCGGAAACGGTTAATTTTAGGAATAAGAAAACTTGATGAAAGTCCACCTAAAATTTTACGTAGAATCCAAAATCGGAATAATATACAGTGTGTCTAGTTAAGTTGGCAACATATGGGAAACTTTTTTATTATTAATTTTACGAAAAAAAGTTATTCTTTATAAAAAGCTCTGCATGTTCTAAAATCTAAAATACAATCATCAGATATTAAATTTTTTCAGTCGTGTACGCGGTTTGTCAAAAAATATGAATTTTGCTCAAGAGTAAAGTACCTTTATTTTTGACAATATCGAAAATTGTTATTAAAAAAAGTTAATCAGAACTAAAAACTACGTTCAAATATGCAATTACATCCTGCTAGTAAAAAATGTTTTTTACAACTTTTTCTCCGGTAGGTAGTAAATTTGAGAAAAATTGTAAAAAAACATTTTTTACTAGCAGGATGTAATTGCATATTTGAACTTAGTTTTTAGTTCTGATTAACTTTTTTTAATAACAATTTTCGATATTGTCAAAAATAAAGGTACTTTACTCTTGAGCAAAATTCATATTTTTTGACAAACCGCGTACACGACTGAAAAAATGTAATATCTGATGATTGTATTTTAGATTTTAGAACATGCAGAGCTTTTTATAAAGAATAACTTTTTTTCGTAAAATTAATATTAAAAAAGTTTCCCATATGTTGCCAACTTAACTAGACACACTGTATAGGGTGTTACATTTAAAATAACAAAGTTGGTGTCATTTCCGGAAAAACCGGAAGTGTTTCGTAGACGCCATTATTTTATTTGAGGAGGCCACGCCCGAAAACCCCATCACCCAAATTTTCAAAATTCAAATCGTAATATTTTCTGAAATATTCTAATGGGTGGTCACCGTGAGACACGCTGTATATTGTAAAAAGTATTCGGTACCTATGTGTGCTGCACTTGCACTTTATAACAACTTGTAGGTATTTCTATTAGTGGATGATTCGCACGCCCAACCCCTTGTGTCGGCATAAGTAAATACAAAGATTATTTACCTACAAAGGGACGAGGTAATGAACTCTTAAATTATATGACCAGTAGTAAATTTTAATATTTTGTACATTGAATGGAAAAATTCCTGAAACGTGATTATCCTTAATAAATTTCGTAGATCTTAAAAGTGCATTATTTAACCATAAATAAAGTTCAAGTAGTATGTATAATAGTCTGTAATTGTTGATGTATGCAGTATGCAATTAATTACGTTATGTAAGCTACAACGCAAAATCAAGGCTTCAATGACTGCTGTCGCATCATAACAAACGGTGAAGGTAGTATAGAGTTTGTATCAAGGTCGGAACGGAACGCGACTTGAGAAATATCTCCATCTCGGAACACGCGACATCTCAATCTCGGAATGATCGTAAGCTACGCAAACGAGTATAGGTATTGCGCTTCTTTCCTAATTCTTTATTCAATGATAAAACGTATATTTTTTAAATTGAATGACCTTGTGGTGGGTCATTCAATTTAAAAAATATACGTTTTATCATTGAACTGTTTTTTTTTAATGGAACACCCTATATTTGATGTCATATTCCGATTGCTCTCTTAAAATGCTCTGTCCATATTTTTGTTTTTTGATTTGAATGCAGTGTTCCCAAGTTATGAAATTTTTCATGAAAAATATGGTCTGATTAAAAAATACTTAGGCGTGTTAAGTTTTAAAATTTTTAGTCAATTTTTGGTACACAAATTAGTAAAGGTCGTTCCTTAATCATTAATGTATATACAAATATTTGTCGATTTAATTATACAGGATGTTTGCAATAATTCGTAAAGTTTTGTGAATTTCGAATACTAAAAGCTTTGTTATTTTAAATGAAACAACAGTAAAAACTACTATAGTTTTAGAAGACACATATAGTACCGACATGAATCGGAGAAATTGAAAAGCTTTATCCACCATTATCTACCTACATAATAATATACAGGGCGTTCCATTTAAAATAACAAAGTTTTTCCTATTCGAAATTTACAAGTCAGCAAAAAATCAGAACTACCGGATTTGACGCAAGGTCTGAAGTATAAAGTTACTGCAGTATAACACAATTGTATTGACACTTTCTAAACTATCTTGGACGATTGTAGTATAGTCACTGTAATTGTAGCCAACTGCAGATCCCCCTAGTGGGCACCTCAAAAGCGAAATATTTGAGATCAAGGTATGCGCTTTTGACGAGCTGTCTAAGGGGAAGGATAGTCTTTGTTAGCGTTACCTTTCCAGTTGCGTATAGCGTACAGTTCAGTGTTCTAACCCTATGCAACTAACAGCATGAAGTGCTCATAATTAGAACTTGTTCTAAACTGTGCAAGAGATTGGAGGGTCAGAATCCCATACATCTGTGGGTATAATTGCATAGGTAGGTACCTAAGTGTGAACGCAAATATTGTTGCGATTTCTTGCAGGCATGAATCGCACAAGTTGTAACATGATTTTATTCCATTTTTAATTATTGGTACATATGTATGATGGGTTGCATAACCCTTTACTTTAAATAAAGTCGAAGTTATTAACACGAGGGAAATTTCTGGGTCATAAGTCATCTCATCTTCATTGTTGTTATCATTATCTTAGAGTAGATTAGATTTCCTGGACAGGAAACGACATTTTGGTTCCGGGTTTTGGCTAAGGCAGAGTTAATTGTTTAATCTCCTTATATTGGGATAATCTTAGTTAAAATTAATAGTAAAATTATCAATTGAAAGCATAAAGTGAAGAAGTTGTTAATTGGTGATGATAGTTTACCTGAAAAGGGATTTGTACGGAACATTTGTACATAGTCACATTTTTTTTCATAAATCACACATCCGGTGAGTGTAGGCCTTTTAGTAGTTAATTAAGTTACTCCAAGTTACGATAAATTTCAGATCCATTATTATATATTCATTTAGAAGAATACTTATTGTTAAGTAAATTATGATGCCATAAGATACTAGGTAAGGAGAAAGGTAATCTTATTACCATGTGGTTAATTGCCACCTTTCTAGCAAACTTTGAGAAATCCTAGAAGATAGATATTAGAAAGTGGATTAACAAAGTAGGTGCGTTACCAAAATCGGAAGACGTAGATCATTTAAATCGGTAACGAAGGAACGACGAGTCACGCTCACGAACGTTCACCATCAGCAATTGACATCTTCAATTCCGCATCATCCATCCTGTAATTTTATCAGGTTAAAAATCACGGTCATTCAGCTATATCAAGGTCAGATAAACAGTTATTGAATTCACTTGTTTTTGGTCGAAGTAAAATTAACACACACGGCATTAATAAGATTCACTGTAAAGAAATAATTCGAAGGGTTCCATTTAACACGATTATAAACTTTGGGTTAGCATTGGTGCGCGCCATTATTATACAATTTAAACACAGAGAAATGTTATCCCTACCCTACCAGTCCCTACTACTATTAAGGTATAACCAAGGTCTACCAAGGTCTGAACCTTGGGTATAACATTTCTCTGTTTAAACATTAACATTTATAAAATGAAGTTAGGTCAAACTGAAAATCTCCACCAAGGTTAACTGCTTTACACCTATCAGGTTTATTAGGTACAGGGTGCGGCAAGTGAATCACAGAACCCGTTATACTTAACTGTGCTTCTCTAAAAATTACATTGGCCAAGGTAATTGTCCAGAACCTTTTACCCACTCAATTCTAGATTCGTAATGATTGTCGAGCATAATATGTGAGTGCTCATTAAAGGTAAAAACTCCGAATTAGATCTATAGAAGGTATCATAAGAGTATGTTTTCTTTCCCGTTTAAGATTATATTTTGTATTCACGTCATATTACATGAAATCCTGGTTATTCAATCTTGTTAGCTGAAAAGATTTATCTGTATTTGTATGGTAGTAATAAAGATTTACCCTTGTGGTTTAAGTAACATACGTTCAATTTATTATCGTGGTAGAAGTGGTAAGCCGTTCACCGTGACCACGTGGACCATATTGTTGCAAGGCAAGGTCTGGCGCCCTACTAAAGCAATAGTAGAAGTAGGTGATAACAACTGTATTAGCAGAGCCGAACCTAGGTACTCTTACAGCTATCCCGGGTATATTTTAATAACTATTGTGTACACTTCTGCATAGAACGTTTTATATGTACCGGAGGTCATTAATCTACCTAACCGTGCTACAAAGTGTGAATCCCACTTCACAGATTCCGAGACCCCAATGGTGAGCAGGATAAATTAGGCCAAAGTCCGTCGTACTCTCCACATTAGATCTTTCCTATTTCCCAAACTAAAAATTATCTATAAAGAAAATCGTTTTCAAAATTGATAAGAAATTGAATTGAGGCTGCTGAGCATTTTTACCAGCCATCACACCAAACGAGTTTCAGAGAATGGAAGAAACGATAGAAAGTGATAGGAACAGCGGCATTTTTTGTTCTCCTAGGAAATTTGTAGATTTCAACGTGTTGGGATGGCCCTATGTAGTTGAAAAGTCATGAAAATGAGTGGCCAAATCAAGATGTGGTAGTTGAAAAGGACAATACTAAACGAGCTGCTTAGCCGTTGGCTAGAATTAAAGAACTGTTGCCAGGCGTAGATGGTATTATAAGATCTGTGAAGGTAAGAAAACTCCTTCTGGGGAATTCGTTCGACCTGTGCAGCATATATAGTGCCTTTAGAAACTCAATGTGATTATTATTTGCGTGACGTAGGAAACGAATCTGAAATGGAAGAAGATGATTTGGTGGTTGAAACTTTTGAACAAGATAAGTGCAAAGAATATGGTGGTGCTGTTGATAATATTTCAAGATCAAGAGGTGGAAAAGAAATAAAAATACCTAAGAAACTTTTAGATTAAGTACTAGCATAATTTCTGATGTCATTCAATTTTTTGTTTCTTTGTAATTTTGATACCTAGTTCAATTTATATTTAGAGTTTTAGTAAGTCGAAAAACTCTCTAAATTCAGTTTTTCAGACTTAGGTGGGAGAACGGCGACATTTTTTGTCTAATTTGTAAAGAACTGATTGGATATTATTATCGTAGTACCTAACTGTTGTTGCTGACAAGAAAAAATGTGTAAC
The DNA here is from genome assembly GCA_036250285.1 of Pyrocoelia pectoralis. Lineage (NCBI taxonomy): Eukaryota > Metazoa > Arthropoda > Insecta > Coleoptera > Lampyridae > Pyrocoelia > Pyrocoelia pectoralis. The sequence continues at coordinate 82,163,393 of CM070075.1, forward strand.
GTTTTTTTGTTAAGGATTTTTGAAAGGAAAAGTAAAGAGTAATTCTTGTGTTCTATTTGGTATCCATTGGAAAGGAAGGGAGATTAGGTACGTCAAAAGAGACAAAGATTTGTAAAATTGCAAGGGTTCTAAGTTTTAATAAATTAATAATTATGTTTTAAGTATAACGAACGTTCGGTCCCTTTTTTCAACAACCTCGTATAACTGCTTGTGTTTAAGGCAGTGAACTATACAGGGTTGGGATAAAGTATGGAACCAAGTAAATATCTTTAAAACGATAGGGACGATATTTATGAAATTTTGCAGGAAGGTTCAATGACGCATAACGCATCTGATGGCTTATTTTTTGCTATTACTGTACTTCCGGTTCCACCGGAAATACCCTCAACTTTTTTAATTTAAATGGGACGCCCTGTATATTTTTCGGAAAAACATGGTCTCTATTAAAATGTGCAAAAATATACAGGGCGTCCCATTTAAATTAAAAAAGTTGAGGGTATTTCCGGTGGAACCGGAAGTACAGTAATAGCAAAAAATAAGCCTTCAGATGCGTTATGCGTCATTGAACCTTCCTGCAAAATTTCATAAATATCGTCCCTATCGTTTTAAAGATATTTACTTGGTTCCATACTTTATCCCAACCCTGTATACTGGTAGATAACTGAACCATGGCATCGGCATGGTACATTGTACCATGAACTGAACCATTTTCACCTTACTTTTAATTGGAAGTGGTAGTTGGCCCGCCATAAAACCACAAAACGCATTGCTTTTCGTCCTTCTTTTTAACCTTTTTTCACACACGGACACGTCGTAACTCGTAAGTAAACATTTGCAAATAACTAATTTCATTGTATCTTATTTTATATGGTATTTATAGTGTAAAACTTACAAAAATGGTATTAACGTGGGGCATATTAGGTGCAGGTAAAATCAGTACAGAATTTGTTAAGGCTATTTCGATAGTTCCAAAGGACGAACATCGAGTACATGCGGTTGCTGCAGGAAATCTTGAAAGAGCACAAAAATTTGCAGCAGATCTTGGTGTAACTAAAGCTTATGGAACCTACAGTGAATTGGCAAATGATAAGGAAATTTGTATGAACCTTGTGCTCCATTTTTTTCATATTCATCCACTTACTATTACAGATATTGTCTACATTGGTAACTTAAATAATCAACATTTTGAAGCTACAAAGCTAATGTTAGCAAATGGGAAACACGTTTTATGCGAAAAACCAATGACACTGAATGCAACTCAAACCCGTGAGTTGATCAATTTGGCCAAAGAGAAAAAACTTTTTTAATGGAAGCTTTGTGGTCTCGATGTTTTCCCGTGTATGATAAATTGAGAAGTTTAATCGATTCAGATGTAATTGGGGAAGTGATGCATGTAACGACACAATTTGGACGTGCTTTTAAAGATATTGAGAGAATTACGTATGTTTACCTGTTATCACTACATATTCTATATTTAAAGTAGTTCTAAAGAATTAGGTGGAGGCACAATTCTTGATTTAGGCATTTACACACTACAGTTCGTTCAATTTATTTATAAAGGACTGACACCACTGAGCATTGTTGCTAAAGGAACACTTAATGAAAATGGAGTTGATGAATCGTCATCTGCAATCTTAAGGTATAAGGATGGCAAGATTGCAATTGTATCCACTCATTCCAGGCTTGAGTTGTCGAACGAAGCCTGTATTGTTGGAACAAAAGGAATGATTAAGGTAAATTGAGTGTTTTGTCAGACTTGCATAAAGGATTTTATTTGACAGGTTCCAAGGTTTTGGGCTCCTGAAACGATCATAACACCAACAGAAACATTCCACTTCGAACTGCCAAAAACGAATGTGCAATTTAGAAATGGATATTCAGTGGGATTATCATATGAAGTACTTGAAGTGGAAAAGTGCATGAAGATGGGTATGTTTTGAGTGCTGTATCGAATTTAACTGTAAAAGTATGTATCCCTATATAGCTCTCTTGGAATGTCCAAAAATTACACATGCAGAGAGTCTGGAGCTTGCTCAATTAATGGATAAAATGCGAGCGGATGTCGGAGTTATATTTGATGAAGATAAATAGTACCAGTATTTTGTTTCATTTAAAATAAAAATGATACTACCTACTTGTTTTTGTTCAATTTTGTTGATAACCAAAATTAAAGACATTCATTTTTGGGTTCAACTGTCTATCAAATGTAATTACTTTGAAACCAGATGAACAAATGCCTGGAAAGTTCTGAAATTACTTAGGAATGTTGGTAAAATTTACTTTTAAAAGGTGGAAATCAGATTTTAAAACTTGTTTCACACAATTTAGGATATCTTCAGCTACCACGTACTTATTTTAATGTAACTGCCAGTATTGAGGACCAAACTCATCCTAGATATTTTCCTTTACAAACGGAAGGTCTTTTTCACAATCCTCATCAATTTTATGAAGCCTTTGTAAGTTATGGTTTTCAACTTCTGAGTGAGTGTTTTTTGTCAGGAGCTGCTTATTTAAAAACCTTTTTGTGATTTACTTGCTCCATTTGTTGCTGGTAAATCATCAGGACTCCTAATTCAGTCTTGGAAGAGCAGTTATGGCTAGGGTATTTCTGCTCTCCATGACCCCTGTAATCTACAGGATTCACTTGCCTCCACTCCCTGCGCTCATGTTATTTTCTTCTGCTGGAATATTCGGTCTCCTCAATAATGTATCAAAATATTTCCTAGCTTCTGAGGAAATATTTCAGTAAGGCATTTACCAGCTGCAAATACACTGTTTTGCTTGCCCATTGCTCAAAACCATATGTGATCTACTCCAGTGACGGAGGTTTTTTGGTGGTGTGTGTGTGTGTGTTCAACACACCCACATAAGTTCCAGTTCTTCAAATTGATAGGTACACTTTTACTGTTATTTGGGGAACTACTTAAGCACTTAAAATACTTGAAATTGTGTAGCCTTTAAAAAAATTGCTTTCGTAAATCTATTTGAATAATTTTTATGAGCAATTAAGCTGCATTGTGTACACCATATATTAAGTAATGTTCATTAGGATATAATTACAAGGTCTTGGGATTATATATAGTTTTGGTGTTGCCAATTTTAGTTTAATTTTGTCACTTTCCATTTGCATATAAAAGATGTAAATTTCCAATTAAAATACTTCTTTTCTAAGCTATTGTTGTAAATTACATCAAAATTGCATAATTTTCGTATATAATGCCCTATAAACCTGTATATCACCTTACAGTTTTCTAGTTTCCGTGAACCATTATTAATCTCCTTTTTCAATTTTTTTTTATACTGATACTGATACACAATCCGCAGTAAGAAATTTTATTTCATACATAGAGTTTTCCACATGAAGTAATCCCACTGGACATCTTAACTGACTCCTGAGCTCTTCAATTCTTCATTTGAACAGTCCATTTATGATTTATTTTTGAAGTATTCGGCACAATTCAAAACTTATGTTCTTTGGTCCATGTATCACAAGCGTTTCATAGGATACAATAAGTTAGCCTATTGCCTTTCATTCTAACATGTTTTGGCACAACGTGACAAAGATTAGACTAACACTTTACCAATTTATAGTTCTCAATAAAGACTGGAAATGTCTCGGGGAGTTTGTATTAGAGGCAGGAAAGATCAGATGGCACCTTCTCCAAGAGTTTAGTTCGAATGGGATAGTGTAAATTTATTTCTATTTCTTTTTTATTTACAAGAATTTATTTTGTTTTTCTTTAGAAAGGGCATGCCTATTAATAAGGTTTATAAATATATTATAATGAATTACTTTGTATATTATAAATAAAGCTATTATTAAGTAGTATTATTAGTTCTCAATAAATTTGTGCAAAGGCATGCAGTATTTATGGTGTTGGTGGTTGAGTACTTTGTATATCCTTAAAGGGAGGTCATGGAAAAATGAAAAATATATGGGCAGTAGCACTTGACTTATCCTTTCTCAAAGACTTGACTAGACCCAAGCATATTAAAGTATTATGCATTTCTTTGCTTCTTAATGTGAACATAACAGTTTGTATTTTATTCATGTTTAAACCATTGAACTGTACGCTATACGCAACTGGAAAGGTAACGCTAATAAGTAACGCTGAAGCCACAGCCAAGTTAGGCAACCCTCAACGAATGGGTATCTATCTCTTTCTTTCGCACGCAAAATCATACTCTACGCCGTAGAGAGAAATAAAATAAAATACGTTGGCAGTTACGTCTGCTGTACTACTACAAGCTAGAAAGCGACAGAAGTACCTACTCCGCATCTGTCTTCTGGTGTCAACGCCTACAATGCATTGGAATAGGTCGTATCCCTTCCAGTTGCATATTGCGTGCAGTTCAATGTTTTTAAACACAATTGATTAAATGCCAACTGCCAAAAGCTTTTGCCTGAATTCCCTAAACATGGATCTTTACTTTTGAATAACCTTATACATTAGGAACAATATTGGTTTTCTAAGATACTTCGGTGTTAGAGATCCATCAAAATGTAAATAGAAAGGACCGATTATTTGCTAAGTGAAATTGATAAACCACGCATCACAAATGTGTACTTCTCCTTTTCCCGATTCGAAAATTGGTGCTCATTAAATTCAAAGTATTACAAATTATTGGTCTACAGTTTTGGTATATAGAACACTATAATCATGCTTTTTTAATACAGGTGTGACAGAGTCTAATTTAAGTGGGCCAAGAAATACACATTCGCTTATTCAATGGTTGACAAGTTTAGTAAGGTGGGTAAATTTTTTGTAGTGTGTGAACGGTTTTTGATGAAAATTTAAAATTGATAATTGTTGTACAGGTATCATTCATAGACAGTTTTGATAATGCCACTACCAACATTAATGAAGTAATGGTCACCTTTCTTTACATTGTCGAGGAAAGTTTGTACGTTTGTACCTAGTAGCTTTCATCGAGGATAATTGTTATTAAAGTTACCACATTTCACGTACATCATTAAATAATCTTAGGTTATTATGCATTACCTTTAGTTCTGGCTTAAACCATTTAAGTTGATTATTACGCACTTGGGAGTTGTGGTTTGACCATTGGGAAAGCAGTACAGCACACGTTTAATAATTTTTCAAAGAATTTGTTGACATTTTGAAACGAATTATTGATAAAATCAAATTTTATTTTAATTAGGAAGTTATGAAGATTGCAGCTCTTGAGAATACGCCAAAGTGATAATATGTTGTCAACCTGCAATTTTGAATATAAGTTGGGGTGTGTATGGTTGACCAAAAACCAAAGATTTTAAAACATTCATGGATACTAAAAAGTCTCCAGGGGTGATTTTTTTTTCTCCACTTGTTGAATGAATGAATAAAATTTCTAAAACAGATTAGTAGTACATAAGTATATTTTATGCAATGAATAAAAGAGATAGTTAATTATTTTCATAACATTCCTTGAGTTCAAGAAGCTTATTAAGGCTTTCAGATAATTCCAATTCCTCAAGACCTTCAGTTATAAACTGTTGTTTATGAGGATGCTTAATCCTTTTTGCTTCAGTGTGAAGACTCTCCAGCATGGTTCCGACTTCAAGCCCGGAGTGTAAACCGGCCAATATAGGCACAGACTCTACAACTGAACAGTTTTATAGTATATTACTTAAACTTAGAACCTAATTTCTAGTTATCATAAATGAACTGTAAGAAAATATTACCTGTGTCCATTGGGCGTGAATCACCATATATATTTCCATTATTTCCAACAAATTCATCGAATATATTTGGAAACGGAGTTTTAACTGACATACCTTGGGACACAGTCGTGACATTATTTAAGCAGATGTAATAGTTACAGGATAAGTAAAAGTTTAACATTTCATTTACCGAATTACAATTATAGGCAGACATTAGTTTCTGTTTATTAGCATTAGGTAATGGTCGTTTTAAACGATTTTCAGGTATTCCACGTAACGTGAACATTTGCACAAGATTATCCGTACCTAAAATAAAATAAGATTTATGTTGATATCGCAATTGAAATTCTTACAAAATTATGCAATAACTACTATCGGAGTAAAAATACAAGGCCCCTGACTTTGAGTGGTCATACTGGAAAAACTCGGGAGTGAATTTTGTTCATTTTCGGGCATTACATTAGTCATTTATGTATGTTTAACATGTGTAAAAATCAAAATGGGAGAATCACTTGTTTAACTATTATTTTAATTAACAGCAATAAAAACACTGTATTTACTATTTAGCATTTTTCTGGCTGACAGTCAGTTTTAATTTATCATAAAATTGTTATAGTTCCATAAATTGTTACCAAATTTAAAAATGTTGTAGCACAAATAGTTCTCAAAAGTCGAATGTCCATAAATGCTGATTATTGTTATAATTAACTGGTTTTATGAGCTATAACCGAACATTTACTATTTTCCAATATACGGAAACCAAAGACAAAATTCTTGTTTTAAATGCTAAATTTATATTACTCAAATCCAACTGCATTATTCCCTTATTGAAAATAAAATTTGTTTTCTTGTAATTCAAAGTAAATGTTATGTTTATCGCGAAAGAAAGATATGCACCTATTCCCGCGCGAGGTAATCTACCACATCGTAAACGGCGAGCGGCAAACCACAATAATGTGATTATTCTTTGCATTGTACAAAACCATATGCTTCAAAGCAATGGCGTACGACAACAACTTCCCCACGCACTGCACTTCCCCGTGCGAACCGAAGCATTCACCCTTTTTTCCAAATCTGTTTTAAACAACAGACTGTATACAACACATTATTTTTTTGAATCGTGTTAAACAACATAATTGGTTTAACCATAGGCTATTAATAGCCTATATTCAATGGGTTGGAAGAAGCAAAAGGATACTATTTATTAAGTGGGATTTATATAAATGCCAGATTTATTTAATATAACATTTTGACGTTTCGCCCTGTGTATTGCAGGGCTTTTTCAAATTAATAAATATACAGTAGAACCTCGCTAATCCGACCTCGGATGGTCCGATTCCCCGCTTAGTCCGACCATCTCAATGGCAGAATATCGCGACAAAATCAAGGTTGTCGTCTGCTAAGCAAACGAACATTATATACTTTTTTTGTCCTGCTTAAGAACAAAACATTTTTTACCATGTGATTTCTCATGTTTTAAACAGTTGAGAGCAAATCAGCATAATGTATGTACAGTTCTTAAACTTTCACTTATGTACATACTGTACTGTATTGCGATGTTTGTGTCAATAAAAGCGTTCCTCTGATAATCCAACCTTTTTTGCGTTCCGACCATGCTCCCGGTCCCGTAGTGGACGGATTAGCGAGGTTCTACTGTATATAATTTCCACTTAAATTGTTAAAAGTTTGATTTTGATTTTTACACAGAGTGTTAACTAGAGTTAATGAAAAATATAAATAAGATTGCATTAAAAGCATGTACAGTCAAAGAAAAGAAGAGGATCTGCAGAGCAATAAATGAGGAAGTACGGAAAACAAATTGGATAAATTGGAGCAACTAAAGAGAGGTGATATAAAATGACATGGCATGAAACCACTGACCTGTTGATACAGGTCAGTGCATGAAACCATGATATAATAGTACATTATTCAACAAACATGTAATGATAGCTATTACTCACGACGATGAAGTTTGCCACACGACCCGCCAGGTGAGTGTGGTAATCATCTGAGTGAGTACTAGCTATTACATGTGAGTAGAATACCATACAATGATGAAAAGTACAAGAAACAAAGAAAACGCGAAAGGAGGCAAAACTCTGCAATGTGGGGAATTTAGTCAAGAAGAGAGAAATAATAGAGGAAAGTTGTTATACAAAACACAACAAAAATCTGTGACAAAATGAAGGAAAGATGCTGTCATCAGAAATACAAATTAGATAGGTACTCATAGTATTTTATGGAGATTTTGAATGGAGAAGAAGTCGGGTAGATATGGAAAATGGTTCTAAATAAGATACCGCCCTGTGCAAATTAGGTCGACAAGTGTTAAGAGTTAGAAATTAAGAGCATTCAAGAACTAACTCATAGTTGCTGAGAGTGTATGTTTACATTAAACTACATTAAATAATATCGTTACCTACATTTTATTTTATAAGTCGGAACGAATTCGTCAATTTAAAAACTCTATTAAACATTAAGACATTATGACTTTCATTTGAATTAATAATGTTAAATCAAATGTAACGCACACACACTTCTGACAGTATAAAATAAATGTGACTGTTCCGAATTATACAACAGCACTCTTGTTACCTATTGTGCAGTTTGGTGTAATACTTTGTGTCAATGGTCCTTCCCAATTATCCAAACAATCAATAAAATCTGCATTTTTGTTTAGAGAAAATGGCAAACAAAGACTAGCTCCTGCAGCTGCACGTCCATGTGTATTAAAATAGGCGCAAAAATCACCAAGACTGTCATGTCTTGATTTTAAACGATGCTTCAATGTAATTGTATCTAAGGCAGATGCCAGAATGGCACTAGTATGATAATTCGAGGTCGACTAAAACATGCCTTTAGATTACACATAAGGTTGGATAATGCTTACATTGTAAGACACATGATAAAATTTGCGTGGTTCTCCAGGTTTTCTCCATCCATTAGAACCTGTACATAAAGGTACAAATAACGAACTCTTCTCCTGTAACATTTCGAAAGCAAGAGCTAAATTTAACACACATATGGAATCTTTTAAGGGACGTCGCTCATCCTCACTATCAACATAATGTGACGGAATTACGGGAAATGCCAAAATAGATTTTCGCTCGTATTCATCATTTATGTATTCCAAACATGACGATGTTAAACCTGAGAAACCGTTTGTGGCATCTAAAGTAACATGAAAACCCTAAAATATTATCGTCTACGGAGTACTTATATTCATATTCACCTGAAAAGAGTCACATTCCTCAATGTAATTACGTATTTTATCGGCGAATTCTTCGGCAAACTGCTCTGTCTTCCAAAGCTTTGCACCTAACGGAAATACGTCAAATTCGCTTTCACCACCGTGCATGTATTCCTTGATAATATTTACGGTTCTAGGATGAAAACGTGGATATAAAAAATCTGACCAAACGTTCACCGCATTGTCTAAATTGGAATTTGTTCGTAAGCTATTGTGCATATCTAATTGTTGTTGAAGGGCGTTCTTTGGTAATTTATCAGATTCTCTAATTTCGACGCCTTGTCCCCACGTGTCTACTGTTGACGGTGGTACTTGTGGGTCATACAAATTGCCACTTTCGGGAAGTGTTCCTAAACTACCCTTTAGGTCAACAAGCAACAGACGAGGTGTAAAAGTAACTTCTCCCTTTAATTATTTAATTGTATAAAAAGGTAATGAAGTCTGTATTGACTTACTTTAAGTGTTAACCCCTCTCGATAGAGAACATCGTGGTTAATTTCAGAAGGGGTTGTGCTATTATATTCGAAGCTTCTTTCTTGAATATTCCAACAATGAGTTCCGATAAAGTTTGAATAGTGTCCAAATTGTAGCGATAATATTTCACGAGTTTCCATATTTTTGTTTGTTACTTTGTTTGAGGTTAAGTTTCCTAAATTTAAATACGCGTGAACTTAGCAATGACTTATCAATAATAAATATCAAGCGGCAAATAGATTAGTGTATATTTTAGAAAACTATAAATACAGAAAGCACGATAACACATTTTCTTCGATCAGAAGTGCTTTTGAGATAAAATGTTTTACGAAAGAGAGTAGCATCTGAAGAAAAGTGTCCTGTGACATGAGAGACTCTTTAGGTGCGTATAGACTTGCGAGCCGAGCCGCTCATGAGCCGCTCGCGGAAAAATGTTAACGCGAGCCGCTCGCGAGCACTACGTGATCCACCTTTTTACGCGAGCAAATCTTGAGCACTTCAGTAAAGATGGTTGAACGAGAAGCAGTATTTACGTTGATGCATGGTTGCAAGTAGCGCAGCTATATTAATTGATAATTTGTGTAAAAAAAAAGAGATCCCGTCGATATTGGCTAAGTGAGATGTATAAAAAACGGACTGGTACGGAATTAATGTTGGACATGAAGTTCCAGAGCATTAGTGGTCGCTCCAGGCTGACATTCCTTTCTTTTCAATTAAATACTTACGTTAAAGTCGTAAAAAATTGCAAGCGCCTTTTTCGTCGTACAAACTGACACTGAGAATCCCTTTGTGCTCGCAAGAAAAACTGACAAAAGTTGGCTCGCAACGAGCGGCTCGCGCGCGGCTCAAACTACGCTCAACACACCGTCCACACTAGCGAGTTTGTGAAATGAGCGGCTCATGAGAGGCTCGGCTTGCAAGTCTATACGCACCTTTTGGATTACACTACAGCCAAAAATAGACTGTCCACTACTATAGGAAAATAGTTGGTAGAGAAATGCGGGTGTTGACTTCACAAGAGGAAAGGGGATTTGTAGGTTGGTTAACCTGTTCACAAAATTAGTTGGTACCTACTGAGAGTTATAAAATTAAATTGTGACATTTCAAACGAAGCGATAAGCGTTTGATTTTACGGCGGTATTTTTCGTTTAAAATATGTGAAATACATCAGCGTCACATAACCGTTCATTATTGGGTTTTGCGTTTATATTTTGTTGTTTATTACTTATTGACTTATTGTGCATTAAAGTTTATAATTTTCTGGTAAGTTTTTAAACTTGCGTAGGTACCTTATATTTACTTTCGCTATTTGTTAGAATTAAGAACATAACATGGTCACCGCATGTGTAATATGGAAGAATAGGAATAGAAAAGCCTGTAGATGTAGGTTTCAAAACCCAAAACATTTATATTTAAAGTCCATTTTTAACAAATGGGTTGAATTTATTAATGGAGAATTTAAAAATTGGACATGGGTTTCCATTTATAAAGTGACATATTATTAAAGATTTCAGCACAATTTTATTACGTAATGATGCATTTCCAATATATAAAGTAAGCTTGATACAATATTATTTTTTTAATTGATTATATTTATGAGTTTCATATGAGTCTTCATATCCACATTTATTTCAGGATTATGAAGAAAAAACTGTTGCTGAACGTTCCAAAAGTGTTGTTATGCCAGCATCGCATTGTACAATTTCAACAAATTCATCGGCAGATGTATTACTTTGTAGAATAGGTACTGTTTTCACTGTTATATATCCTGTAAATTGTAACTAAATGTCTTATTTCATTTTCAATAGATACATAAATGATAAACATAACCATAAATATGATTTTATTAAAACAATAACCTTACTTTATTTCAATTCAAATTTTCCCCCAATAAAGCATTAACCAATAAGGTGCTGTGGGCGTCACTCAACCTACCCTTTTCCTCTTGTGAAGTCGCCGTCCCGCATTTCTCTACCAACTATTTTTCTATAGAAGTGGACAGTCTATTTTTAGTGGTTTGTGCTACAGCCTAAAAAGCGGTATTAGAGACTAGAGAAAGATCCACCGAATATAATAAGGCCATTAGGAAGATAAAACCAGACTCTTGAAGTAGGTACTGCGAAAACATCGAACAAACTTCAGAAGGTGCTAGACTGCAAAGAGACTTACAGAAGGAAGAATCAGTTCCTTGAAAGACACCCTTTGTAGTTTTTGCTTCATTCGCACTTCTCGGAATCAAAGACTCTCACTAAAATCAAACTGATGAAAGCGAAACATTAAATCTGGAACCCGGCCCTTTTTTAAGAGGAAGCACATATAGGATATTGGGTTTTGGCATGGTGTGGAGGAAAGGAACGTAAAAGTCGTAACCTGAGCGAGATTCATTCATTCAAAGGTAACATTTTAAACGGAGGTGGTTTGGAAACAAAAATTGTGATTTTATTAAGCTCATTAGCAGAAAGTATACTTATTTTATAAACATTAACTTTCAATATGACGGACAAAGTCTCAAGCCAAAATATATGATAGGATGTTACAGAGTAGGTATATAACCAAATACAATCGTGTATTAAGTTTGTCCCTAATTAGTTAATGAGTTTAGCCATTATTAACGGTTCAGTTACCAAAACTGCTATTCAGAAAATAATTCGTGGGTAGTCCCCTCTTTAGACCCAAACAGTTAAAGATTTCGGATACACATTCAAAGTATAGAATATCTACTGCAAAAACTTTCCGTTTTCTAACGTAAGGAGTAGTTTAAAATTGCAAAAATGTATCCAGGCAGACAGACGGACAGACAAAACGCAAACAATAGTACTTTTTTCCTTTTTAAACTATATGCTAAAACTGTGTACTACACAGGCTGCTTTTGGGAGCTTTAGTTAAACGTTTGGGTCTATATCACAACGGCCACTGATCATAACGGCCACCCCGGTTTTTGCTATTTCATAACGGCCACCTTGATCACAACGGCCACTAATATTATTTGATCATAACGTGAACAAGGTGGCCGTTATGATCAAATAATATTAGGGGCCGTTGTGATCAAGGTGGCAGTTATGAAATAACAATAACCGAAGGTGGTCGTTATGATCAGTGGCCGTTGTGATCAGGTCCCAAACGTTTCTGGGAAAGTTATATAAGTAGCATTTTTAAAATGTGTAGATACTTAGGGCCGGTTGTACATCTGCAGCTTAATGTAAAGCCGATGCTTAGCTGAGCAGTAAACTTGCTAAACCAGTTTTGTACAATGACTGTTCGTGGCTTAAGCTCCACTTAACTTTAAATTTGGCCTAAACTGCATTTGTAGAACCATGGTACAACCGGCCCTTAAGAGGTTATTCTAAAATCTGAATCGACGTAAAATATTGGATTTTTTGAATTCTACGTTAAATTTCAGTTCTTTTGATATCCACGTCACGTGTCGATATCTACATACTTTAAAGTTTATAATTTATTTTCACTTTTTTTTTAAAATGTACTTTGAGAGTTCATTGCTAAAATAATAATAAAAAAATAAGTAACAAAATTAATTCTAACAAGTTTCTCCAAACATCAAACAAGTTCGACACGAAAAATTTTGCTCCTGACAATATTCTCTCTATGGAAAATATGGAAATGAATAATAGCGCCATCTAAATGTTATTTAAGAATACAGCACGTAAACAAAAATATCAAAAATGAAATGAACTAATTCCTAATTTTGCAAATTTTACAATGAATTATATTCGCATAAACATTCCCAAAGCATTGTTAATGGTACTTTCGGTATTTTTAAATAATATCAATATAACCCATATGGGTAATTATTTAAGAACTGTTTGATCATGTTCTACTTATACCTACTATTTCAGCAGCGGATAATAACATGGAAAAAGAATCAAAACAGCCGATTTCTAAAAACATATCTAACCACGAACTTGATACATACGCACCAAAAATCTATTTGGTATGGTACATTATTTTTCATAGTTACTCGATAATAAAATTTCAAATTGCAGCCAGACTCGACCTTACATTGTAAATCCGATAGCAACTGTCACGACTTAAATCCACCTTGTATTCATTGCAGCATAAATCCTAACTGCATTTACGGGGAGGAAATGAATGTTAGTTGTAACGTAGATCAAGTAGTTCAGTGTAAAGTCAGTATTTTGATAGAATAACGTTTTAGAAATACACTTACTAATTGTTTTGTAGGGCGATCGTACTTTTCAACGTTCACTAATTTGTAGATATTGTTATCAAACAGAACCTTGGGAACATACTTGCGAATTAAAGGCTAACTGTAATTCGGTAGCGACTCCCCCTACTTATTATCGTAGCAATTGTACTGTAAAAGACAACATACTTTGCTTAGGTAAGATTAGCGAAACCTAAATGTCACTCTTTTAAAGTTTGTGTTATAGGGCATCGTACTTTCTTTAAAAATATCCGTTGTAATTGGACAGGTGGACGCCGTTGGTCTTCGACCCTAATATTAAGTGTCGTTTTAGGAGGATTTGGTGCAGATCGATTTTATTTGGGTCATTGGCAAGAAGGTATAGGAAAACTGTTTAGTTTCGGTGGTTTAGGTGTGTGGACGATAGTTGACGTTATACTTATATCTTTGCACTATTTAGGTCCTGCTGATGGATCTTTGTATATATAATTTTATTTTAATAAAGAAAGTACACAATCATATTTTTTTAATATGTGCGGAAAACAGTTCAGTCCATACAAAAGACGGTTTTATTCCAAAACTTCTTAAATTACATAGCATTTTTTAGAGATGTCCATTCTTCACCTTGTGGGTTACATTTACCTCCATAAAAGAACAACCAAAGCCTTACTCACATTTACATTTTATAATTACATTTATATTTCTAAAACTCATTTTATTATCAATCTCAACCTCTTGTGCCTTGTGTCCTTTCCCACTCATTTTCTTCTTCCTCAACTTGTCTCCTACAGTTTACTTTTTAGTTTTCGTCTCGCCCAGTTATTCTCATCTTATTGGCTCTGATCCCTAACCATTTTGCGATTTGGTCTTTAATTATTGCTTTAAATAACTTTGTTTCTAGATTGCTTCTATTTTCCCATGTGTTTTGCACCCTTTCCCTTCAAATATTTATTTCGGTATTGTTCCTTCCCAATACGTCCAAGTATTCTTCCACCTTTTTTGTCATGGTTCATGTTCACAAGTACACTGTTGACCTACTCTCTTATTAATTTTGCCTTTTTTGAACACCTATGTTAACATCCTCATTAGTATTGTCAAATTGTAATAGTCGGATGTATATTTCTACACTTCTTTTGACTTTTTGATGTCTTTTCGTCATCGTGTACCCTTCTCTAGTTTTTTGATTTTATTGCCAAAAAAACACGAAAATTATATCAATTTCAGTATGATGCTTATTTGAAATGGTATTTTCATGAAAAACTGAAATTTATTCTTGGTCCTTTCACTTTTTAGGTGCTTTATTTGGTGCTCGAATGGACATTTGATTGTTAAGAGCAATATAACCGTAATTATGTTTTCTAAATTGTTATCGCTTTTGAAACAACGAAATATCTTATCTCTACATATACAGTGTGTCTGCTTAAGTTCGCACCACATGGGAAACTTTTTTATTATTAATTTTACGAAAAAAAGTTATTCTTTATAAAAAGTTCTGCATGTTTTAAAATTTAAAATACAATCATCATATATTAAATTTTTCCAGTCGTGTATGTGGTTTGTCAAAAAATATGAATTTTGCTCAAGAGTAAAGTACCTTTATTTTTGACAATATCGAAAATTGTTATTAAAAAAAGTTAATCAGAACTAAAAACTACGTTCAAATATGCAATTACATCCTGCTAGTTAAAAATTTTTTTTTCAACTTTTTCTCAAATTGCTACATCCCGATACTGATACGATTTCCGTTCCGTTTAGAAACCTCACTGTCAAACATTTCTTGATATCATACAAATCATTTGTTTATCCGTGCATCTTAGATTTCACGTAACTACACTTACATTTGCATTGTTATTGTAGACAAAAATAGGCAATCGTATCAGTATCGGTAGGTAGTAATTTGAGAAAATGTTGTAAAAAAAATTTTTTTAACTAGCAGGATGTAATTGCATATTTGAACGTAGTTTTGAGTTCTGATTAACTTTTTTTAATAACAATTTTCGATATTGTCAAAAATAAAGGTACTTTACTCTTGAGCAAAATTCATATTTTTTGACAAACCGCGTACACGACTGAAAAAATTTAATACATGATGATTGTATTTTAAATTTTAGAACATGCAGAACATTTTATAAAGAATAACTTTTTTTCGTAAAATTAATAATAAAAAAGTTTCCCATATGGTGCGAACTTAAGCAGACACACTGTATAAAAGGATAAAGTGATGACTGACTCACTCACTCACTAATCTATCAACGCCCAGTCCAAACCAATGAATCTATTAGAAACTGAAATGTTCAGCGAACCTTCCCCTAATGATGTAGGTACCCACTAAGAAGCGGATTTTCGAAATTCATCTCAAAATAAGGGTTTGAAGTTATGGAGTTTTGATTTTATTAGTAAACATTGTAAACAAAAGCGCAATGTTATTACTGTCAAACTTAAAAGCTGTTAATGTAGCCAATACCTTTGGAAGTTCAGACAACTTTTATTGGCGGTACGAAGTTCGCCGGGTCAGCTAGTTGGTCGTCATAAACCAAGTAATACTGATACACGACTGCAAGTTGATCAGTTGCTACAAGATGCACCGAAAATGTAATTATTAAAGTAAGAAGGTAAACATGATTTTTAATCGCAAACATAGTATTCGTCTTTGAAAATATCAATGAATCACATAAAAAAGGATGCCAAATATGAAAACTGTGTTAATCAGACCATTAAATGATGGTCATTCAGCAATTGTTGCACTGCAGAAGGCCAGTTCAACCTATTCTTCAATGTCTTAATTAAAGCTTACAACTAAATCTTTTAACGAAAGATGGATAGAAACAAATAACAGTAGCATTTTCTCTGTTTCAGATTTGTTTTTGGACAGACATTTTCAACACAAATTGAGAATCACTTTGAAACAACCAAATAAAACAATTTGTTAGATGATAATCAAAAACCAAAATGGTGTATAGTAAGGGGGGGGGGGGGGGAGCAATCCAGAGGCTTTTTTTAATATCATTAATGATGTGTTCGAAACTGGTCAAATAGCAAATGTTGCTTTTTATGATTTATCGAAAGCTTTTGACTGAGTATGTTAGACAGCAGAAAAATTTGTAAAATATGGCTTTAGTACTGCTAGTACAAATCTGATTAAATCCTATACTTAGAGAATAGGCAGTAAAAACAGTATGCATTAACATTAACATCAAATAAAATGTTAAAGATGTGAATATCTTTTTAGTAAGAAATACTGGAAAAATAATAGTTGTAAATGTAAATGTAAATTACAATGGGGGATGGGACCTAAGTCCATGCGTACGTAGGCCTCACTCGGGCCCTTTGTACTACCCCCTGCCGGACACACCGAGCCACAGAATGAACCGGTCACCCATCCAAGTACTGACCAGAGCGCGAGTTGCGTTATAGTTATACGTGGATGATTCAATTTTCACTGATAGGTCCAATGATATGAATTTGGTTAAAAGCAAAGCAAGTGATACTTTAACATTAGCGTTTGCCAAACTCTGTATTACGAGATGTGCTGTTGACAGCGTACCTACTTTTTTATGTTAATCACATATAGCTTGTGCGCTTACTGCACCATAGGGAATTCAATGTAAAATCTTAATATTCGATTACTTGTTTCCCTAATTATTTTAGATAAAAAGGCTATTTAACTTTTTTGTAGATTAAAAAAATCTACGTCTGTACATGTTTTTATTTTACTAGCATGAAAAAAAATTGAAAATTAAAAGTGATACTTTGACAAAGATAGTGGTGGCTGTGGGGGTGCCATGGAATGGTTGACGTAAAAACAATCGTTGTTTGTCAATGAGCATTATTGTAGTGCATTTTCTCTAATTTGAGGGTTGTTGCAACAAGATTCTGACACATTATAAATTAGTTCTTTAAAATATTTAGTATTAATTAATTAAACTATATATTTTAGTTGCTTTGTGTAAAAGTTAATTTTTTTACAAAATTAAATACCTGTCAATAATTTCGAGGCACCATCGATTTTTGAGAAAGTGGAAATTTTTATTTGCCCAAATATTTGCTTTCTGAAAACTTCAAAGTAAAAATAAGTAAATCAGTGGATTCAGAATTTTTGTCTCTACCAAATAGACTTTTTGTCTAAAATAATTAGGGAAGCACAGAAAAGAACAAATTTGCACACATTTAAAAAGTAAAGTCAGTCATTTTTTTCTGATGGAGGGCATTGAATCGATTTGAGGATTGCAATATTCCATCAATATGTTGATATTATTCATGAAATCCGCCTATTCCGAACAAGGTTCGGTGCCAATTAGTTGGGAATAGTGAAGTATTACCAATATTTCACTTGTACCATATTGTATTGCCTTGCAATTTGAGCTTTTCTGTTAGACAATAAATGGTTATTATTATCTTATTTGTTAATGCTGTAAGAATTTTATCCTTTAAACGAACTTTTATTGCAATGTCCATAAAAGTTCACAAGTAGTTTTTAACATGCACCTACTCTGCACCCAATCATGCCACTTTGCGTATGTGTGTATATGTATATTATTTTATTTGAATAAGAAAGTACAGAATAAATGTTTTTTAATACAAGAAAACAGTCCAGTCTTGCTCCCCTAAATAGATTACAACAGTAATTCAATTTCATCCAGCAAAAATTCACACAGTTCGACACCATCCATATGAACAACCTTCTCCTCGGTAACCTAACGTTTAGGAATGAAATAACGAAACATTAGATTTGATAGCTTACCGTGATTACAGGTACCGTTTCCTCTTCGAGAATTCGTAATTTTAATTGCATATACCCGTTGGGATGACAGTCTTTATTTTTGACACAACAATAAGCGTCTAATAATTCAATATTCACAGCCAGTTTTCCATTTTTGTAAACGGACAATCCCACTAAATCTAAATGTGGAACTTGGCAAGTTACATCCACACGATCTATACTTGTACTGCTTTTCAGGGCGTCGTAAATCTTCTGCAATAAAGGTCTACTTTTAATCTGTAGTGCGTAGTTAAAAAAGGCACTGGGAACACTTTGTAAACGAAGAAGGTTAAAAAGGTTGGGGTCCTCAATTTCAATTAGTGACGTTAGTAAATTCAAGTGTTGTACGGTTTTTGGATACTTTTCTGTAATACGTACATTGGCAAGTAAATTATTTAAGTTTGCGTATACTTACTGTCGATAGAAGCGACGTTTTCCGGAGTTAAAATTAAAGTCAATAAATCGTAGGGGCGGCATTTTAACATCCACAAGTACAGAATAATTTCAACCAACAAGTCGATTTCAAAATCTTTCAAAGAAATTCGTTGATAAAGATTCGACATAATCGCTTTCTGTAAAGCTTCGCTGTCGACCGTGCAATTTAGTTTACTTATGGAAGACAGAAACATCTTTATATCTTTGGTGCGCATTTGCTCTGTAAGATGTGCTCTATGAGATTTAATAACGGCATCTTGTAACAATCGAATACTGTGCGGGATAAATAAATTAAATAATTCCTCGTCGTAATATAAGTACCGTGCATATAATGATAGTAAATGACAAATTGCGGTAAATGTGTAATACTGAAGCGTTTTATTAAAAAAAATTGTGCACGAAATCGTCGTTAGTAAATCTTCGTCTTGATAATTATTATGCTTGATCGTTTTGACTAACGTAATTAAGAGTGCCGGGTCTTTTAACAAAGATAAATTTTCGTTAAGCGTTTGCTTTACTTTCTCCAGTAGATGTAGATTAGTAATCTTTGTATTCGTTCGATACGTCGAATTACAAATGATACATAAATCTTCCAAAGTTAAATTTTCTAAATATTGTTTATTAACTGTTCGGAGACACTTCCGTAGCAAAACTTGCGCCTTTTTCCCCTTCTTTTGTAAACCGATATAAAATATAAACTTTATAAGCTCTTTCTTAGAACATACTTTAAGGCAGCGATCGATATCATCGGTTGCGTAATTATAAAATTTGTACTCTGTGATACGATTGGGAACGACATGCATAAACGCGCTAAGCAATTTTAAAATATTGTTAGGCTCCATTTTGGTTAATCGCAGACAACATTCAACATCTAACATATCTAATATCTTACGTAAATGCTGCTTGTTATGACTTAGGATGCTGATGTTTGCGGTGTAAAATAAGTTTGCAATTTGGTCAACGTTTAGTTTATACAGGTCATTAGTTTTGAATTGTGTTAAGTTCTCGATTGCACTCGTTCCAACGATTTCTACAGAATTTCTACAATCATTGGTATTGTTTATGTACATCAACATTCGACCCAGAAGAGTATTTTCTTCTAACGGTGTCACCTTGTCTCCCAACAGAGTCTTTGAATAATTTCTAGTAATTAATTGATCATATTTAATTAGTTTAGTCTTCTTTATAATGGATACCAAACAATTGATGTACATTTTCACTTATTATTAAAAAAATCATGTGTTAGTAATTTAATTAAATTAGATTAGTGAGGAGTGTTGGGAGTGGTGTAGATAAGAAGGTTGATAAGAGATATTTATAAACTGATAGCGGCCATCGTTGCCGGTTTCATAATCGAAATCGATCATCCTTGAATTGATACAGACATGAACTTAGCAACATACTTTCAAAATCCACAATAAATATTAAGCGGCAAATTAATTAGTACGTTAAAAAAAACAAAGCCACAGGTCTGTGACAAAGCTTTAAAGATTTTTCAAAAATGAGCGATTTCTTGATATAAAATATATAAATCACGATAATTTTTCAATAATCAATAAACAAATTCCTTTAAATTTTTCTCCTCTTCTTCATTGTGTTGTTTCGGTACATAATATGTTTTAATTTTAAAATATAGACATAAATAATGCTGTATAATTGATATAATTAAACTAACTATTGGAATAGGTACCTAAAAGTTACTTTTTCGTTCTTACGTGAATAAAATTAAGTAAAGTAGATCTTTGATTATATATAAGGGAATCAAAAATGATTACAAATATTTTAGGAGGCGCGATAGAACTTTAAAAATCAATATCTCTGACTACGTTTATCTCGGCTGCTGCTACCTTTTTAGCTATTCAACTTCATTTATTAACATGCAGTATAATGGTTAATAATACTGTCATTTTTCTGAAGTGACGTCAAAGAAGGAAAGCAAGGATAAATGCACTGTATAACGTTTCTCTCAAAAAAAGGTGAAGAACAGGGTGCAAATAAAATTAATTAACGAAAACTAATTGTACGATCGGATGGAGTTTGGGTCCGATAGAGACCCACGACATAATACTCTTCTTGCTTGTTATATAAAACTACAGTGCAAATAGTGGCGACAATCGATGTATCGATTTTCATTAGCCTGACTATATAGTAGTCATGTGGTATTCGGCCGCCATTAAGAGGCAAATTTTCTTTGTTTACCTTCGTTCAGCGCGTATTTTTATTTGGATTGTCTCGTTTTTGCGTTATAAGAACGTAATGATTGATAATTAATTCAATTTTTCTTGTAAATATAGTGTAAATAAATACCAATAGAGTATTATAATAACATAAAAACTGTGTCTTAACGGTGTGAAGTAACGGGAACCCACGTAAAACACTGTTTTGTTTATTCGGCAGTTTTGTTGCCGTACGATTTTGGAGTTTTTTTGTAAGTATTGCATATTAAGGAGTAAAAATAATAATGAAATACATCAAATGAAAAGTCCACCTGCCGCCTGGAAATCCACGGCTACCAATAGGCAAACTTCAGTGGAGCTGATGTCGATTGTTGCTCGAAGAGGGAAGAAATCAAAATACAAGTCAAGCTGCTGCATTCTGCTGAAATGTACAGGAAAACAGTTAATTAAATCTTATATCCCTAGTGGAAAACATAGAAATACCAAACCAAAATCTTGGATAAGAATTAAATGCTGGTATTTTGAAAAAATCAAACGCACAAGATTTTTGGAAAAGTGTCCTTTCAATGGTGTTGAGTTGCTTCGAAATCGTAGGGGGTCATATCAAACCTTTTAAAACAATGACCAATGCAAACCGCACGTTTTTGAGATGCTGATATCTCCCAGCAGCTGATACTGATGAGTAGAGGGCGGATTAATATGCACATGAAAAGTCACATATATGCGCATATATATGCACCAAATATGTAAAAGATATGCAGTCAGTTTGTTAAAATATGCAACATTATATGCAAAATATGCGTACCCAAAAATAATAAACAACCTGTATTAAACAAAAACTGTTATTATGTGAAAAAGGTTCTTAGTGAAATTAAAAAAATTAAGTAATTAAAATAATAATAATGTATTTGTTTAATATTAACTACAAATAATCTTACGATCAGTTGGAGAATTAAACATATTATTCTGATTATCGCTTTTCTGCCTATAACAATTTACAATAAGGTGTTTTTCCAAATTGTTTAAATTAAATCCTTGTCCCCGATCAGCTAAAATATATCTCCGTTCGATCGAGTGAATGTAGGGACGCGACTGAGAAATCTTGGTAAGAAATGCAAGGCAGCTCCATCTAAATCTCGATATGATCGCTTGCTACGGCGAAATTATAGCAGTGATGCTTCTTGTCAATGATTTTAAGCAGCTTACCTTCTACGGGAATTTTTAAAGGATTTAATTATTTCTTAGATTTTAATCTTTTATTTAAACAGTTTCATTTACTGTGCTCGTTTGAGGAGATGAGAGAATTTTTTTTTAGTAAAATGTCAGATTTATTTAGAAATGTACAAATTATGCAATAATATACACATTTTACAAAAATATGAACATTGCTGCAAATATATGCAAAATATGCAAAATTAAATTGGTGTCATATAACTCGCATTAATGTAATTCACCTAGATACGGAAGGATGTTTGTACAGCATCAATATTCAACAATATGCATTTTGCATATAATCCGCCCTCTACTGATGAGTTTGTAGTAAATATTTGCTAATTTGTAAAATTATTACACTGTAACTAGTTCGTAAATAACGAAATGTTTGTATGCGCTTTAGTACTCAATAAGTAAGTTAGGTACTCACAGCAGTAGGAGTAAAGCTGCATTTATAGTGTCGGTATCGGTAAGCAATAAGAAATAAGAAATAAGCGGTAAGGAAATGAACTTATGGATAACCTGTATAGCTGTATATCATTTATAGTAGAAATAAGAAATAAGCAATAAGCAATAAGAAATAAGGAATTGGTTCAATTTTATTTCTTACAGTTACCGTTACCGAATCGGGAATATTCGTGTACAGCTGTGAGCTTACGAGCTAAGAAAAGACAGATAACATCAATATAAATCAGGTGTTAAAGAAATATTTGAGTGAAATATATCTCTTATTCAAGAATCGATGGGAAAATATTATGTCAAGTTGATTTTAATTTTACAATCGTACATTAGGTAACCTAAGAATCGTACCATAAAAACAGTAATAATTTAAATTAAACCCGCAATGCGCATGCCTACTCTGTTACCGTTAAAGAACTATAAATGCGTTTTTATTTCTTACTGCTTATTGCTTATTTCTTATTTCTTATTGCATACCGATACAGACACTATAAATCCAGCTTAAAAGTAATTCACACAAGTTTTTTGCCATCACAACTCGTATTTTTATGTCGAGAAATTGACCCTTACCGCCACGTTGTTAAAGTTTATAATAAAAAGGTTTAAGTTTGCGTCATATTTGTGAAGTTATTATAACGAAATAAGTGGCAAGGGGCCTCGAAATGTTCACCACGAAGCTCTTATTTGTGTGTTACAATAACATTTCAATATTAAAACGCCAACAATTCTTTTAATTTCGAATTGATGATGAGGATGCAAACCACGAAAATTTAATTTAGTTACGCCACACCAGCGCCACACGTCGCTTTGTTATGATTTAACATTTGCCCTCTGCTTTAAGAACTACATATAACCTCCAATATTACCACTATTAATCTAATAAGTTAGTATACAACAATAATTAACAATAAAACGAATATTAATAAAAGGCAAAGAACGATAATGATCTAAGGAACAACGACAGCAAATTGAAAATAAGTAATATTAGAGGTTATGTAGTTGGGAAAGCACCACAAATTCATATGTGGAAAGAAGAGTTACTATCACTCGTTATTAATCTTATAATATAATGATACTTATATCAAATATAAACAAGAGATTATCTAAAATTTAATATAACAAGTGAATTTATATTTAAATTTACAGTGCCTTAGAATGTAAATGAACTATAATATAAGATATAAATGAACTTTATAATCTGAGAGTAATATGCATACCATGGTAGAGTACACCATTATAGAGAACTTAATAGTTCTTCGCTAACTTTAATGGTTGTATGCTTATAATAGACTCGAATTATTCCTTCGTGTGTACTGAAAATACTTCTTGAAGTCGATAAACTTCATAGAATATTTGATTATCTCTGTTTAACATTGTTCAGTTTTAGAGAATTACACACCCTGTACATTTACACAATGGTAACAATAACAAATGATATATTTAATAGATGGGATTAGGTACGCTTGGCAACAGCGCTAAAAGGAAGTGAAACGTCAAATTTGCTTGTTGTCTCTTGTCATAGAAAATTTAACCAAAATTTTCTTAAATTTTCTATGTCTCTTGTCTTCATGTCTTGTCACTTATCACTTGTTTGGTTATCTTTTTATGTTTAAAAATTTTTAGTTTTCACGAATGGATTCTTTAAAACATTCTGTATTACAATTGAAAAAGAATTCAAAGGAAATATTTGAAGAAGCAATAAGAATTTTATTAAAAATAGCCGATAATGTAATAAAAGAACCTACAAATTTGAAGTTACGATCATTACAAAAGGCAAACACAACACTGTCCACGAAAATTTTAAATGTTACAGGTGGATCGGAGTGTTTAAAATTTATGGGATTTGAAGACGTAAGTGATTTATTCTAATACGTATATCGCTAACTGTGAGTTTTAGACGGGGTCCGTTCTTATTCTTCCACCTAGTGTAACGGTTACTACTTTGCGGGAATTTTGCAACTCGCTAGTGCAAGTTCGTGATGATGTAAATTCAAACGTTTTTGCACAGTTGGTCGAAACTACATCACACGATGAGACGAGTGATAGTGCATCTAGCAGTTCAAACGATAGTGAACCTTCAAATTCTACAACTCCTAAAGATTCAGTAAGTTTATTATTTGAAGAAAAAAAAACGGTTAATGCGCTGTTGTGTTTGCTATATTACAGTTCGCATCTTCTGTACCTTCTTGAAATTGTAACATGATAAGTAGATAAATTGTGCCCGATCCTATAATCTAAAACAAGCAATTAATAACGTTTTTAAAGTATTATTGTATTTACAAACCGTAAATAGTAATTGCGAATCGATTGTGAACAAACCGCAAGCTGTAAATTCGACTGGACAGTGAAAAATTTGTTGAGAGAAAATTGTTAGCTGAAAATATTGAATGCGAGATGATCGTTTGTGTTGTACTTAACTTACTTTTTCTCTAATGTCATTGTCGTAAGAGTTCATTAACAATTTGTGAACTTCCACACCGGTTTGACGAGCCTATAAAGTAATAATTATACTGGGCGCCTTTAAAAGGTTGGGACATAGCTTAACTACAGACTCCTTTGATATAAATAACTTAGTAAAAATCGTCTTTTTTTCTGTACCTGGCTCCTAACTATTCCTCTCAAAAACCAGTAGTGGAGAAACTGGTGGTTCCGACCATTACAGGTAAAATGAGAAGGTACTCCATCATGTAAAAGTCACATATCACTATTTTTACAATCAACTTAAAGAGACGATTTTGGATATAGGTAAGGGATTAAATCTTCTTATCTTTATCGCAGTAATCTGTAGTTAAGCTATCAAACATTTTGGATTTGGTTATGAAGTTTTAATGCAGCATAGCTCAAGTTAATTGATATGCAGTTTGAGAATTTGTGTATTTAAAAATGAAGGTGGGGTGACCACTAATTCTTTGAGGTATGTCTTTTATGCCATGACAGACTGTTTAAAAATAGTACTCCATTCCATATTAAGTTATAACTGGTCTCCTAAAGGTGAAAAGAACAAAATAAAGTGTACAGTGTGTGTTTTGCTATTGAAATTAATGTTTGATGCTTGAATTTATATTTTCAGTGACAAAAAATGAAGAGAACCTTAGACTTCTATTTTAGTGGTACGCAAGCAGGACCTTCTTAAAAACCGAGACTCATCTGCGCGCACTGTATAAATGAAAAACCTGAGAAGGCAGGTTATGAAGAAACCTATTCATACTGAAATCGTTCAAGAAAGAGCACATAGTACTAAATATGATAAATTGAATGTTGATTTCATAACATGGTGATCATCTCTAAGTGATACATCCAATTGTTGTAGTAAGTACACACAGCTTGTGAACTTTTGCCATATATGGATGAAGTTTTAAGAGATCTGTAATGGAATGTGGTGTACTATTTAAGTGCAATAAAGTGCCATATAATTTTCGTGTGATAATTATTTTATACTGATCTTCAAAATAGTGCCCATTTATTATTTCACCAAGTCATAATCTAAGGAAGGAAGCAAGATGAATATGAAGGGAATTAATTTCACAAAACATTCAGGAACCCTATGCTTCAACTATTAACAAATATATATATAAAAATGACGCAATTTTTCCTACTAAATTCAATTGTTGCTAGGAAATGTTTCGAGATAGGACTCCAGATACTTGGAAGAAAGTGTTTAAAAGGAGTTTCTTCTATTTTATTGAATTTTTGGATTGGTAAAAGAAGTTGCTTTGCTAAATATGTGTACTTAACAAAATGTATGTATTAAATAAAAGTACCTACTTGTGTATCATTTTCTTTGAATTATACATATAACAAATTGGAGTAGTTTTTTTTTCTTTTTCCAATCATCGCTGAGCCTGATATTTATTAGAGCAAAATATTCTCATCCTTAAGGATATGTTATTCCAAAATTTGAGCCACAAGACCCAGTTATGTATGTTGAGCCCAATTGATAAAATAAATAATAAATACAAAAAAAATGTTTTTCGCGGTTGTAATGACTATGTTCAAAGAAAGGAAAATAGTCATGCAAAATTGTGACTCAACTGAGTAGTAGGCTTTGATAAGTAAATTTGTGTACGAAAAGTTTGTCTTAGTTTTCATTCATTACCTTTCAGAGCAAATTTTTGAAAATGTTAAGTGGCCTAATTTTTTTCATTGAACAAACCTTGTTTTCAAAAAAGCCACACAGTTTTGGAATGTAATATATTTAGTAGCTCCTAGGTCTATGACCCTTGCAGAGCATTTTGAATGCATGTCCACTGTTGTTGAATTATTAAGGGGGTTTAAGCAAGTAGAAATATTTTGAATGGAGATAAAAATTTTGTGGGGATGCTTGTCAAAGTGTCCTTTGTAGAATTGTTAAGGGTAAAATAAAACCTCGAAGTATCGTCGCCATCTTCGAAAATACTGCCCGTTTTTTATTTTGTCACGCTTTCCTCTGAAACTATTGAATTAATCAATTTTGAGTTACAAAAAATATGGTATATTAAATTTTAAATCAAGAAGTCTTGGAATGTTTTACCGCTGCGCTGAATGATCGATTAGGGAATGTGAATACCTTAGGGTAAGAACATGTCGAAGATGCATCGATGATTGCGGTCGCGATCGATGTTTGATATATCGCTACCTCGATGCCACAATGCTGTGTAAACATACCCAGGATGTTTATCAATTCAGTTCTCTGTTCAGTACGCTAGAGTTTAAAATTTTGGTTCTATAAGTACTTATACGTATTTATTATTTTTAGAAACTATTGTAAAATGGTGAACTATGTACTCAAGCCAAAGCGAAGACAGAATGCCTGTAATTACAAAGTAGTGGTTACTTTCTAGTTTTTCAAACCATCAACATAGTGCTCACCCTATTAATGAAAAGACATTATTCAGAAGAATATCATCATCTGTTTAAAGAACTCAAGTGCCAAGCCATCGGGCATTAAATACTAAATCAATTAATATTCTTTTTTGTTGATATCCATTTTTCAAAAATGCAGAATAGGTATATACTGTCGTTGCAATGCACAATTAACTGCTTTGTGCAGAAGAGCATGACGTGATGATGATGAGTAACGTGATCTGAGCGAGCCAATGAGGTGCTAGTTAACGCGATACCATCTTTTCTACATCGATTCAAACACACACTTTTTTGTATCGCCCTAACCATCGCCCTAAACCGCGAAACTGAATTGGTGCAAACCTCCTCGTCATGTACGCTCCCATTCAAATATAGCTTATTGTTTTGACATCGCTGTATCGACATCGACCGCGACCGTGACTGTAATCATCGATGCATCTTCGACATGTCCTTACCCTTAGATCATATACACTCCGTAGATAGAGCATTAGCTTTTCTTGCCATATGTCTAGAAAACGGGCCAAAATCCCAGACAGAGGAACGATATTTTTTGTCTTTAAAGGCGATCCGCACATGCGTACTTTAAACCAGGTTTCCAGAACCGACGGGCATAAGCACAAGTTACGAGCGTGCTTTAATGCGCATGTGCCCAATGCTCTTGATGAAAGCAATATTTGCTTTCTTTGTCATTCACGCTGGCACAAAATAAAAGGCTAATGCTTTATCTACTGAGTGTACCTATATTAATGATCTAAGAAGGTGAATACCTACTTATAAGTGATGTATCATAACGTAAATTGTTTTGGCTAACATTCTTGGATGATGAAGTCTATAAATACCTATGTTAAGAAGAAACGTATTCATGTGTCATTAAAGTGGCACAAACATCGTTTTTATGTGAAGGTTCAATAATAAAAGGTGTAGTAAAAAGAAATCCATTATTTTTCCAATAGATGACTTTAGATCTTGTAGTTAGAGTCCCTGTATATGGCAGAGTATCGCGAACGTCGGCCATATTGCATCCAAGATGAGGCGACAAATTGAAATTTTTAAAAATGATTTTGACAAAGACTGGCACCACAGACCACTATTAATGGTCTGTGACTGGCACTATAATCACCCTTATTCTGGTGACCATTGAAATTGATTCAATATTGGGTATTGCTATTTATTCCAATATTGGAAGCGATTTGCAATTCTGGTGACCACATTAAAATTGAAAATTGACTCAATACTTAAGTAAAAGTTGAAAAATTTGAAGGGTATCTAAGTAGTAGGTACCTGTTTTCGTTTTCCAAGGTTCAAAAACAAAAACTGAAGTAAACTAATCAAAAGAAATGTAATATGAAAATAACATTTGTAACGACAGGTATTCTAATCGTCGACCGAAGAAGACCGGGGACGGGAATTTTTGATAACAGACAGACAGTTGTTAGAGTTAGAGTTTTGAAGTTGTATGAGAATTATGATTGTGTTAACGTTTTGTTCATTTACATATGGTTTTGTTATAATAAATAATTAATCATATACGAAAAGCGTTAAAGTGGCTTCCCAACGTGTGGCTCGAAAAAAGAAATTAAATGAATCGTTTCCATGTGACGTTATCAATAACCATATTGCAATAATCGTCTTTGTGTAAGACATTTTGTGCGAAGTAAATTGCGTTATAAACGGTAAGCGTCGTGTGCGAGAATTGTATTTATTCGTTGATAAACAATCATTCGTCTTTGTGTAAGACATTGGTTATAAATAATTATAATTACACGTGGTGTTATTGTGTAAGTTACGAGGGAAAGTCAACAAGTTGCAGACAAATTGTAAGTGTTTGCACTTTATTTTTGCGTCTATCCTGAACTTAAACTGGCTACTCATAACTACAATTTGCGAGGTAAAATGGTACAATCGGTTACGTTAAGGTGGCGTTTACAATGTATGCTTCACGGATGTAAAAGTGAGCTTACTATTTCCTCAATAACTTGACTGTGAAGAAATAAAATTGTCATCTGTATAAGAGCAATTATTGGTAAAGGTTCAAACTTGTGAACAAAGTAAATTTTAAGCGAAATTATTACCGTTTTGATATAAAAATGGCATGTATAGAACGGCGTTTTTTGATGTTTTAATTTCTCAAATAACAGCGAAAGTGTAAGGATTAATGAGAAAATTTTTGTTTTATGCAAAAGCCCTAACGTTATACATTTCAATGAATGTTTTCCTAAGTAACAATTTCCTTTGAATAAGCAGTTATTGAGGAAATTAATTATTAATTATTTTTTAGCGACATCTATTGAGTAATAGAACGTGGTCGTGATTCTTTGCGTTATAGTTCAGCATTTCTGCAATGAATGGTGCCAATGTCGAAACGATTCAAAAGGTTGCACCCACACCACAAATAAAAGTCATTTATTAGTTTTATTTATGGTTGGATGGTTGCACCCTACTCGAACGCATTAAAATTTTCCTCAAATGTAACCTTGAAATTAGTGCATTGCGAAGAAACCCTGTTCTTTATGTCTCTGAATAACTGAATTTTGAGAATGCTTTCCAAATTTTATATAGGTAAATTAAAAAAACACATTCATCAATCGCGTGATAATTATTACATTTTATTGGTGATTTTAGGGTTTCTTTTTATATGTAGACACTTTTTAACGTACCTTTTTTGATCATAACTACATATCAATCATTATAAAAATATATTCTTCTTAACAATATGCATAATAGCGCTTATAATAATGTAATGTCACTAGGCATGAGTCATATTGAACCCGTGAGTAAAAAAAAGCCTGTGACTGTGAGTAATGAAATATTACTCGCGGGTAGGTGATAGGTGTTATTATCTATTCAAAATTAGCGATTAATAGGCATATTATTAAACAGTCGTAGAAAAATACTATTTTAGAAGTTTTAGAAAAATCAAAATTTGTTGAGACAAATCATACCTAGTCACTTCTCTGTTCAGTGAGCCTATCATAGTCAGAAGAGAACAGCCCTCGTATATAGATATATTATTTGACATTACTTAATTAATTATGATGTAAAGTTATTTTGGTAGGTATTATATATAATGTACAAACAAATGATATACAAACTTTAATATTTTAAGTTTCTAGTAAGAATTAATCATAAACGTAAAGCAAATTTAAAAAGCTAGATTTCGTCATTTCGAATTAAACAAAATCAAATTCAATACCTATTACACAAAATGCAAAATTTCTTTCCTGTTTCCTCAACTGCGTCTAAAGTGGTGATAAATGAGAGAGGACAGGCAGGACACTGACGTCATTAGGTCGTTTACCTTTTCCAAATAAAGATGTACCTATAGGAAGATTTTATTTAGGGGTTTGTAATTGGGCAAATAAGCGCTAATAACTGTTACAAATATCGCTCAAAAGCAGTTTTTATGAACTATACGTAAAATTGGAAATGGTCATAATAAAATTATTATACAATATGATATGTAGTATGTAGGTACCTACATCTGAAGAAGGAATATTAATGAAAAAATTAAGTTTTGCTCGTAATCTCTCAATAATTAAATTCAATTAAAAAAACCATGTATATTATTATCAAGTGCAACTTGCAAGGACAATCATTTTTATTTTTATCTAAAAGAGACCCCCAACAGATATTCGTTACGTTATAAATACAAGAATAATATTATTTATGGAAAAATAAGCAAAGATCGAACATCGAAAGCTGCTGTGGTTGAAAATGGCTGAAAGATTATAAAACTTTAATTGTGATCACTATTTTTTGAGTGAATACTTAAAAGCGTTGATTAAATTTTATGATTATTAAATATTTTTTGTTTTATGCAAAAAAATGATTTTATATTAGAATTAATTTGTTCATACGAATAAATTTGCGTAACATACTTTAACATTTTTGTGGTACGTTGATTTGCAGTAGGTCTAGTGGGTAAAATACCTGCACCTGCAACATCTGTTTATTTCTAAGAGGTTTTCCTTTTCAAATAAGTTTACTCTAAAATTAAAATACCTAACCCTTTATTGTTTGTGTTCCTATGAAGTGGTCATTTTGACTGAGTGAGATGAAAGTATGGAATTCTAGTGCCCAACTGAAATGGATGTTGTATGACAAATGGGACAATTTATTAAAAGACGTATATTAAAAACCATTTGAAATAAAGTTTACAGTTACATATTTTGAAACCAAGCAGTAGTGAGTCAACCAGTATTATTTGTAACAAATCCTTAAAATTGCGATCTATGCGACATCTTGTAATCGATAGACAAAATGGATGTAATGTTGATTGCCTATATTTCAAAATGTGCGATTTTCATCAATGCAACGGCCACCTTAACTGATGACCAGTTCAATCAACTATTGCAAAGGTTGAGTATGGGTAATAATGCAAATGTAGCTACTGCAGTCCAATCACAGACTGGAAATTTTTCGAAATGTTGCTCGAGGTTTAACGGTGAACCTAATGTAGATGTAAATGCGTTTATTAGTGCGGTCGAAATATATAAAGAATGTGTGAATATTACCGACGACAATGCATTAAAGGGTCTCCCGCCAATGCTGTTGGACGGATTTGCTGCAGAATGGTGGCACGGAGTAAAAGCTAACGTTGCGAATTGGGATAATGCGATTGATCATCTTCGTCAAACCTTCGGTCCAAAGAAACCTCCTTATCGTGTTTACAACGAATTGTTTGCAACCGAACAAGATGGGAAAACTCCAACGGATGTTTTTGTGTGCAAGAGTCGCGCTTTATTGGCTCAACTGCCAACGGGTACTTTGTCGGAAAATACGCAATTAGACATGATTTACGGGTTGTTAAATTGGAAAATTCGAGATCGAATACCGCGCGATAGCGTTACCGATTTCTCACAGCTTTTGCAGGAAGCAAGAACTGTAGAGGACAATTTTCACGAACGAAGTGCGGATGTACAAGTAAAACTTGACAAACCTCGTTGCGGATTTTGTAAAAACCTGGGTCATACTAAAGACGAGTGTAAAAAAATGAAAGCAAAATGTGGCGATGTCAAAAATTCGGATGATTCGGTTAACAAGCATAGTAGTCTTGTGTGTTACGGATGTGGTGTCACGGGACACATTCGGAGTAATTGCTCAAAGGACAAAACGCGAAAAACGACGCTAGCGGAACCGAGCTCTTTGGAATTTTGTTCGATTAATACGCGTGGTTCGGAACTTTTGCCTAGAGAGTGTCCAATCTTGAATATTACTATTTTAGGAGCTCGCGGCATAGGGTTGATTGATTCAGCTGCAAAGCAGAGTATTGCGGGAAAACATCTTTACAATGTGCTCTTAAGGAAACGTCAACGATTTAATGAACAGAGTGTATCAGTTCGACTCGCGGACGGGACGGTTAAAAACGAAACACTGCAAGTGACAAAAGTGAACGTTTTCATTGAGAACAGAGTTGTGCCGACTACGTTTTTGGTGTTGCCCAAGGCTGAGTATTCGCTACTCGGTGTTGACTTTATTAATGATGCAAAACTAGTTTTCGATGTCGCGAACGCGAAGTGGAATTTTTCGGATCTGCCGGACGTGAAATATGAACTCTCGTTTGAAAATACGTTTGAGAAGGCTCAACGAACGGTAGTAGATTTGAGTTTTGCTGCGGTGCTACGTGACCACGAAGGAACAAGTTTGTCGATTGAAGAGAAAGATGTGGTGAATGGTTTTCTCACTGAATATTCTCATATTTTTGATAATAACACGGAGCCGACTCCATATGCCGAGCATAGTATAAATTTAACTGATGATACGTCTATCGCGGTTCCTCCTTATAGATTGTCACCTCAGAAGAGGGAAATTTTGGAGAAAGAAATAGAGAAAATGCTGAAGGATGAAGTCATTGAGGAGTGTGAATCTCCTTACGCGGCACCTGTTGTGTTGGTTCCCAAAAAGGATGTTCGTTGGAGAATGTGCGTCGATTATAGAAGCCTGAATGCTATAACGGTACCGGACAGATACCCGATGCCACGCATAGATGACACCCTCCATGCGACAAAACCTACAAAATACATCTCAACTCTGGATCTACACAGTGGTTATTGACAAGTTGCGGTTAAAGAGAGTGATAGGGACAAAACGCGAAAAACGGACGCTAGTGTATCTGCAATTGGTGCGTGTCTACTCCAGGGGGAGGGCACTGATGAACGACCGGTGGAGTAGGTACGCTAGTAGGTTATTAACAGCGGCCGAAGTTAATTATTCCACATGTGACAGAGAGGCGTTGGCTCTGGTGTACGCTGTCAATAAGTTTCGTGGTTATTTGGAAGGTGCTGAGGTTCATGTGTCCACGGATCACCAACCGTTGAGATGGCTTATGTCGTTGAAGTCTCCTACTGGAAGGTTGGCGAGATGGGCGTTGCAATTGCAAGGTTTTGACATAAAGGTTGATTACATACCAGGTCGTACAAACGTTGTTGCTGATACGTTAAGCAGACCTCCTGTCAACGAAGATTGTGTTGGAATTAATTTGGTTACAATCGACATGCCTACTCAGTCAATCAAAGATCTTCGCGCAGAACAAACAAAGGACCCCGACATTTCAAAAATCATTGAGTGCTTCGAGAGTGTTAATCCATTGCAAATTGATTATGACCGATGGTCGAATCGTGGTTTCGTAATGAAAGATGGAATTTTGTATCGTTTTTGTACAGAACTGGATACGGAAGAACCTCAATTGGTGGTTCCGAAATCAAAGGTAGAAGAGATTTTAAGGGAGTGTCATGACATACCAATTGCGGGCCATTACGGGACTGACAAAACTTTCCATAGAGTCGCCAAGAAATACTACTGGTCAACCATGCGAAAAGATATAACCAGTCACGTTAGGAGTTGTGTAGAATGTCAGCGATAAAACGGGCCCGAAGACCAAATGCCGCCTTCGCCTGTGAGGCCATTGAGGAAGAGAGGAAGACTTAAGGGTAGTACAAAGAAGGTGTTGGATTGCATGCGAGACGCTTCGTAGAGTAGGTTCAGAATCTCGTGGCACTCGGAATGCGCGGCGGGATTTACAACAATTTCGAAAAATAGGCACGACATTATACGTCCAAAAACATTGGTAGGTAAAATGCCATCCTAAATATGTAGAGTAAATAAATATAGGTGTAATTATTTATAGAACTTCATATTAGTATCGTAGTATCGCGTTTAAATAAATCCCGCCACACATCTCGAGTGCCACGAGATTCTGAACCTACTCTACAATCCAAAGGGGGAGAATTGTAACGACAGGTATTCTAATCGTCGACCGAAGAAGACCGGGGACGGGAATTTTTGATAACAGACAGACAGTTGTTAGAGTTAGAGTTTTGAAGTTGTATGAGAATTATGATTGTGTTAACGTTTTGTTCATTTACATATGGTTTTGTTATAATAAATAATTAATCATATACGAAAAGCGTTAAACATTGAAATAAATTCAATTTTCCAATGGTCACCAGAATAGGGCTGAATATCTCGCGTTGTATAAGCCCGATCGGGTTACACTAGATGGCGTTAGGAAGATGAGATTAGCAGAGTCAGTAGATTAATAGAGTACCGCAACCTCCGCCATTTTTAGTCCTTTCCGCGCTTCACTCACTACACGCTCAGTAAAGTAGATGATGTTTTGACTAAATTTTTCGGAATAATGGAGATTAGAAAGATGAGGGACTGTGACTACTCTCTAACTCTCCCTCTCCTCTGACAAAGAAAGTTTGCCTCGTAATGGCGACTGTATACCACGTGACTAGTCAGGCGTCAATAAAAACCGATATCGATTTGTAATAGTCACTGGTTTACGATTTCGTACTAAAAAAACTTTTCTGACAGTTTTGTGATTGGCTGACTCAGTTTTGTTTGAGCGCGCGTCAAAGATGGACACTAACAAACAGAAAATACGCCATATTTTATAGTTTTTCTTCGATAAAGGCGAAAACGCAAGGCAGGCGGCTGAAAATGTGAATAGTATTTATGGTCTTGATACAACCAACCACGTGCTATTTTGGTTTCGTCGATTCCGTTTCCGGTAATTTCGAGGTCAAAAATGCACGCACTGGAGAGCTTAACTTGCACAAAAAACCGTTTGGAACCATTTGAATAATGCTGGATAGAAAAAGAAGCCACACTAGTCAACGCAAAAACGTCATGGATCGAATTTCCATCTGCGAATCGCTGCTGAACCGCAACAAAATCGATCTACTTCTGAAGCGAATGGTGACTGATGGTTATGAAAAGTGGATCACTTTTATGACAACTTCAAGTAAAAACGGTCGTGGTCAGCCGGCGCAAATGGTGGCCAGCCACGATTGACGGCCAGGAAGGTTTTACTGTGGCATTGGCATCTACTATGAGCTGTTCCGCTACGGCGAAACTCGGAACTGTACTGTCCACAATTGAACCGTCTGAAGGAAGCAATCAGCGACCAGCTTTGACCAATAGGAGAGGAGCTTGGTCGTCCACCTTATAGTCCACACCTGCTACCAAGTGATTACTACCTGTCCCTGTCCACGGCGAACGATTTTACTGGTGAAAAATTAGCCTCAAGAGAGGCTTGTGAAAATAGACCTCAATTTTTTGCCAATATAGGGACGAGGGCATCTATGAGAGAGGCATAATGGAATTACCTTCAAAAGGGCAACAAATTATCGAACAAAACGGCGCATATTTGACTTTAAACCGGATATGATTCTAACCATGGTAATGAAAGCCTTTAATTTCATGCAAAAATAATGGATTTCTTTTTACTACACCTTTTATTATACAGTGTAAATCAATTAATATACGGTATTTTTTGATTCTCTGTGTTTCAAACTGTTTTTTTTAATTCCGTAAAGTTTAAAAATAGATCATTAACAAATAAACCCTAGCAACCCCCAAATTACTCAAGAGTTTTCTTTCAGGAGAGTAGAAGATGTCATCAAAAGCGCTGAATGTAGAGTGTAGACTGTAGTGTTTGTTACAGCAAAAATACAATAACGCGAAACATGGAATTGGAAAAACTGTAATAGTGCGAAAGTCAATCAAAAGGCGAACTATCCGTGTACCGAGGGTATTCGTATTAGAATCGAAAACGAGTTATAGTTGTCTGAGTAAAGTCAGAACAAAAAATGATATGATGCTAGTTAAAACTTAAAATGGATAGGTATAACATTATGGCCAGTTTACCCACTCAATATCTTTTACATATACATACTTGGGTAGCTGCTATCTGACATGTTATTGTGAGTAAAAGTATTTCGTTCCAATCAATTACTGACCATAAACCCCAACTTATAGCCTTCATTTGGGCACCTAATATCTGCAAGAGAACACTCAGATTGTGTTTCTTCCTGAAAATACTTACAAAATATTCGTAATATGCAAAAAATATTGCGAATACTGTTTTTATAAACAGCAGTGTAAAGCACACTAAGATTTGAAAGGTATAATTTGTGTTGACATCACCGGCCACATCCACTAAGGAATCGTACACTTC
This sequence comes from Pyrocoelia pectoralis, assembly GCA_036250285.1. Lineage (NCBI taxonomy): Eukaryota > Metazoa > Arthropoda > Insecta > Coleoptera > Lampyridae > Pyrocoelia > Pyrocoelia pectoralis. The sequence goes on from CM070075.1 coordinate 82,200,291, forward strand.
CATTAGTGTTGGAATTTTTTTAGAATACTTGCACTGCATTTCTGTAAATTAATGTTATTGTAGTTTTTTTAAAATGTCAATTCATAATGGATATTATGCCTAATGTTGTTTCCCTTTTTGTAACCACATAGTACAGTCCTATACAGTCATAAGTATTTGTGGGAATCAATAATAATTAGTATTGTCAATTTCAATTGTAACTGAGTCAGTCGTTCGATCCATTTCATTTATTCATGGAGAAAAATGTGGAGTGACTTGGTTTAAGGAAACACTCAGTACTTCATTAAGGCCGACGTTTCGGCTAGGCATCTAACACTGATTCTTTAGATGCCTCGATAAAGGCTAGACCTTTCTAGGCGAAATGCGGCCTTAATGACGTACAGAGTGTTTCATTAAACCAAGTCATCAACTCCTGTAGAAGGCTCCAGTACAATCTAAGGGACACTCAATACTGAAAATATTTTAGTTGTAATATTGTCATACTACAAACTGTAGAACTAGGTACACAATTTTATGTCAACAGAAATTATTTTTGGTTGAAACGGACATACTCGAAACCAAAAGACTACACACTTTAAAAATTCTATTTAAACCTCAAATGGACGTTCGTGAAGCGGGCACAGTACAATATAATAAAAATAGGGACATATTTTATGCAGTTGTAGTTGTGTAATTCATTTCCAACTTATTTCTTTGGTAACGGTAACTAGGCAAATCAGTGTGTGACCAGACCAGAAGGTAAAGCTGCATGTACATATAATGGTAGAAAGTAAAAGGGGGTCCCATTGTTGAGTATGTACGGAAATTGTTATTGTCGTTGTAATTGTCACTTGTAAAGCGAATGTTAAGGTGAAGAAGAACATTTATTCAAAGTAGGTATGTTTCGTAAAGGAAACAATGAAAATGATATACCTACACTGAAACTTACCTTGTGTCGTAGACATTTTATGCAAAATTTCGTTCAGCATTTTAAAACGTTGATAAATTAAAAATACTAGAAACGAAAACTGGCATTCCATTATAAAAATTACAATAATTGGAAAATAATAGATGAGTAACATAGCTTCACTGCCTCGTGTGGAAATGGAAATGTTGAGCACGATGGCAAGTATACCAATAAAAAATAACAATACTTGTTGCCAAAAAATCTTGCGATAATTAGTCTTATGTCCTAATTCATCAAAAATGGAATCTATAACGCTGATCCTTTCAATTATATTTTGTATTCGTGTAGGAAGCACGAAGCTAAGAAGGTAAATTGCGTAAATTAATACGATTTGCCCCAAAACATCCAGTGCCCATCCAATGCTTGATATTGCATTTCCCATGTATGCCTTATTTTCTATTTGTGCTTCCGCGTTATTAAATTCGTAAATTAAACTGCATGTATACATAAATAAATAAGCGACGGTTATAAACTTGAACACTAACGAGGATTTTAAAACGTACTTTCCATTAATATTTTGTGCACAAATTGGATTCGTACCAAAAAGTAACGATACAAAGAATGTTGGATTTAAAGCGCTGTAAAGCTGATTTGAGTACATTTTGAGTGTCACTTAAAAGAGCACAGAAACACTTAAACTGAATAGAGATGTCGATAAACTTATTAAATGATGAATTATTTATAATAAATGGAAAGAAATAAATATGTGTATTAGATTAAACATTCCCTGATGTTATCAATCAATCCTTTAATTAAGAACGAAGCGAACACGCTAGTTTTCGATGATTCCCTTCTTTCGATGAATTTTTTTGTCGTGCATGTTCAAGATAATGCTTTCTTATCAACCGACTTTCATAATTATAATAGTCACCGCTAATGAATTTTATATGTGTTCACTTAGTGATCACGTCTTTTTTTTTATCTGCAGTATAATTGAATAGATAGATATTTATTGCGAAGTATAAATCCACTTTTAGTAATATAGATAGCGCTATTTTATTTTTAAATTTATATAAACAACGCTTTGTAGATTTTTATTTCACTAACACTTCTCGTGAGAGAACTGATAAAAAAAATGGGTCAAATATTCACTCACGTTTTCGAATTTTCGTCACAGAACATTTTGATAGAAATTGTCTTAAAAATATTTATAATTTCATGAAATGGGCAATTAATTATCATGCTTTTGACTTCTTGTATGCTCCGAAATTCTCTTGCGTCCTTTTTAAATTCATACTCCTCTATCACTTTAAAAAAGTACCTAAATAGGAAATTCCTTCCAAAAATAAAATATAATCGGTTTTTATAAATTTGTTTTCTATTTTCATTTGACGATTCAAAAGCTATATTCTCGAAAATTATCTGAGAATTTTTTTTGACAATTTAAGAAAGTGAAAAAGTATTGCTAGAATTTGTTACAGCGCAAAACCACCAAGATGGGGTAGGAATTTTGTGGAAATTGGCCTGTTCAAGTGGAATAAGACACAAGACAACAAATTCCAATAGCGACAAAAATATTTTATTAAAATGAACGCGTTTCAATACCAAAACTGTTCACGTTCGTTATAATAAAATATTTTTGTGGTTATTGGTATTTGAGTCATAATGATTCCAAAATGCACTCACTACTCGCATTGGAGTACAATCTGATATTCTACCGTATTCTCGAATGCCTTTTTGGTTTTGTATGAATCAGAAGTGATTGGGTATCTATTTTTAAGCAGTTTTAATTCATAACTTAATCGTAGATATTAAAAGGTTTAAAATGTGTCATAACGAGACGAACATTTTGAAAACTTTGCTCGTTTATAGCAGAGACATGAACACTAAAGAGTTTCACGTGAAATTTCGTATGAAAAGGTATATTAAGGTCTCTTCTTCTATTCAGAGGCCTTGGCACAGAGAAAGTTTTCCTAAATGCCATTCATCGTTTCAAGTTGTTCTTCGTGGAGTTCTACGAAATTTCTGATCACTGATCATTTTCGAAAAATATCATCAATACGTTGAATTGGTTTTGATTTAAAAGATTTGCGAACCTCGAAATGAAAAAAAAAAACAACTTCCGACCCTTATCGAAGTCACTTAATTGTGCTGTATATCCTTTTATGCTGGGCATGCTAACATTGCTAACAGTTAAACAGACAAAAACACTGTTACTAATAATTTATAACAATGGTTTGAGTTTTGATGATGTTCCCCAATTTTTATTTTATTGGGCGTGAATCGTCAAACATTCAATGAAGGATACTGTGTGATGGCTTCCGCAAGAGCGGAATTGAAATTGAAAAGAAAATTACATTATTTTCAATGTCGTAAGGATTTTTACAAGTACCTACTCCATGTAATAGTTAATTGTCATTTGCCTTAAGATAAAATTAGGGTCGATCAAAGTTTTCTGGTCGTCCTATGCCAAGACAATGTCTGTGAAACAATGTACAGTACATTTCAACTAAAATAATGCACCCCGAATAACTTAGAATATTAAAAAAAAAAAGCTCAGAACTAAACATATTTTGACGGAGATTGGAAAACCTTTCCTCTTTAAAATTTTTGACACGGACATTTTTCTATTCTCAAAACTAAAGTTTGTGTCTCAGAATTCCTTTTTATTGTTAATAACAAACAAGCTATTAAGTATGGATATTAACTAGATATTGATCAAGGATTTTTAAGTATTGCATTTGGTCTTCCTTCGTGATATATTTTTTCACTACTTTACAGGGAAAACTGCGTTTAATGGTCATGCCTATCAGATTACTGAACAACCTTTGAATTTCAGAAAATTTCGGGAAGTATAAAAAATTATAGAAACAATAGTGGTGTATCATAAACCTTTTGATTGCCTTCTCTTCTTTCTTATAAATCCTTTCTTAATCATCATTGATGCGGAGGATTATTAGATGTGCTAGCTTTTCATCAGCTAATGCTGAGTTTTTCTAGCATTGTGATGAAATTCAATATACCTATGCGCTTCTTCTCTTTACCAAATTGAAAATACTTATAGGCTGATTGCGATGCAGATTATAGGACACGTAGGTACAAGTAGATTTGTGTGAAATAACGTTAACTCTTGCAGTTGATGGAATAATTTCATTTACTTATACTATTAGTCCAGGAAAATTAGCACAAAAAAAGGGCAAACTGTCGAAAATTTTGGCAGTAAGAGGGAATTGGACTTGCTTAGGCGCGTTGGATTTGTCATGAAATGTAGAAAAAATGCGACATTCAATAATTTTGTAGAGGGGCTAAATTGCATTTTTATAGGCGAAAAATGCATTTTTTCGGATGCATTTTTTTAGATCCAAAGAAAAATAATCTTAATTCGGTTATATGTAAATAAAAGCCGCCAAATTTCGTTAGTCGGGGGTTTTCGGAGTCGCTGATCATGAATCTGATGTCAAAAAAGATCTACCGCGTACCCGGGGCTCAGAAACCGAGGGTACAAAGCTCATCTCCGGGAAATTTTCTCTAATGTAGTTGCTGCTGTTATTCTTATCGGCATCATTCTTAACGGTTATTTTTTAGTAAACCACGTGTTCGTGAGATACTCTGCGCATTCTATTTTGTGTGATAATTATATTATAATTATATTACTTGCAATAATTTGTTAGTGATTGTTGTTAAAGTTAAATTCTACGATTGTCATCAAATTTCATATATACTTCAAGAGGATAACGTGTAAGTATGATAATATATTAGAATAAATAAATATATATAGTGGGAATTTGTTTAATTCGAAATAAAAAAAAGCACTTAGCCGGTAAAAAAGATATTTTACCTTAAAAATTTTTTTTAACTTTTTTCTCATCGTTTATAAGTAACAATATTCCAAACTCGACTCAATGTTTTATAAAAGAATTAATATTATTATTATTATTATTATTATTAGATTTGTTGTACAGTAAAACTAATGTCATAATATTGTTCAGCGACCTCAAAAACCCCTGAGTAACGATTCTGATCAAGATAGATAGAAAATTATAGGAAATTTCTCGGAGATGAGCTTTACTCGGTTTCTGAGCCCCAGGTACGCGGTAGATCTTTTTTAACATCAGATTCATGATCAGCGACCCCGAAAACCCCCGAGTAACGCAATTTAGCGGCTTTTACTTACATATAACCGAATTAAGATTTTTTTCTTTGGATCTAAAAAAATGCACCCGAAAAAATGCATTTTTCGCCTATAAAAATGCAATTTAGCCCCTCTACACAATTTTTGAATGTCGCATTTTTTCTACATTTCATGACGAATCCAACGCGCCCAAGCACGTCCAATTCCCTCTTACTGCCAAAATTTCGACAGTGAAATGCTTTATTTCCTGGACTATATGTACTGTTTTTCCATATGAAGTTATATTTTGCATGAAAAATCGATTAAAGTGCATTGAATGACGGAATGTTCGAAAAGGTCGTAGGTGAATGAATAACGACATTAGAAAATGATAAAGTTCAAAAATAACGTACTTTTACGCCTCTACTGTTTTCAAGAAAATGTTAACATGAATGAAAAGTTTTCTTTTATGTTTGAAGTTCGCAAAATGTTAAATAATTCAAAAAAACACTTGCGCTAAAGCAAAACTGAGTGTGATAAAATGTGAAATTTTGCAGTAAAAAAAAATATATGGAAATAGATATGGTTACGTCACTTGCACATACATTTATTTCTCATAGTTTATTTCTAACGTTGCATAAACAAGGACTTTTTCAACAATTTTTGATGTGATATTTCTTCAATTCAAATCGCCCTTATAGGTCTTCCGAATAACACGAATTTTGTCACCTATCAAATGGCTAAGCAAAATAAACTTCGCTAAACGCTTCTACGTAGTTTTGGACAATACCGTTTCATTAAGTGTGTTTTTCCCAATTAAATGTGCGATGTGGTCATCATTTCTTTTATTAAGCTAGTAATATAATTCACTTTTTACATATACAAACTGTCTAAAATGTTAATTTTTGTCTCCAACTACTTACATTCTTATTTCTCAAGTAGAAAGCGAAACAGTGGTTCTATAGTTATGTTATGTAGGTAGTATTAAATACACAAAACAAATTTTTATTTGAATTACTATGAGAACTACTAGGAGATTAATGGCCAGTTGCACCGTACAAATTAAGGAATGCTTATAGTTAAGTACAGCTTAAATGCCATAGCAACCATTGTCTCAATAATCGTTGCCATGGAATTTAAGTTCTGCTTAACTTTAAGCATTACTTAATTTTTACGGTGCAATTGGCCATAAGTGTTCGAATAAGAAATGTATTACGGCATCTTCACAGCTATCTTAAGATATAATACCTTCAAGTGATAATTATGTAAAATATTGTACATAATGAGACTAGCGATATTCAGAGTTACATTTTTTGTGAAATATATAGTCATACTCATAACAGTCATAACACATCATAACTCATAATAATTTAGAAATACCTAACGATCACCGTTTAACTTCTTTAACAATTATTTACAACTGGTTCAACGAATTTCAATTCGAAAGGGTCTCGGAGTGGTGGTAATGGCACTTTGGTGCAAAAAGTTTGCAACCAGTTAGGTACCGAGTATCGAATGGTGCAAAGCAATGAAAGTAGGTCCAAAGCCGGTTTATATAGTCACCTGACCCATAGTGACAACAGGTTTGTTTGTCCTGTTAAAAAGTCTTAAAGTGTGGGGAAAGGTCGTCTCCTCCCTAAATTTAGAGCAGTTGAAATCCTTGTGTTCAAAAATAAAAAAATGTTTTTTTTTTTAAATTAACGAGACTATGGAATATTACGTCTATTAGATCACTATAGTATAGACCTTACCGTCGCTGATATATAAGAGATTGTTCATTTTCATTTAAGTATACTGCAATTTATCATAATTAATCGAATTGTAAATTTTGAAACAAATATCTATTGATGAATTTTTATTTCTTTGCAGGAATCTACAGATACATGTGAGAGAAACACTGAGAGTAACAGAATTATCATTCCAAAGAATGTTCCTACAGTAATCTTACCACCTATCAAATACGTAAGTTTTTCAAAATTTCAGTGTGTAGTACTGTTGCTAGCATTAACACTTGTTACTTTACAAGTCATCGGCAAGGAGGCTTGTTGAAATTGTAGCATAATGGTCATGTAAGTTGCCGCAGCACTTACCATCTGAAATTTTTAAATTTATATACAAATTTCTATCTCTGTTTCACATTACCGTAAATAACAGTGAAGCGTCGAATGGAAACATTCCCCAAATTGTAAATTTCACTTTGCGGTGTATTAAGAGTCTTGAAAAATTAATAAGCTGAAAGAAATAGACAGCTTTTAATTATATGTACATTTGAATTTCAACATCTTTCGTAGAAATGTTAATGGGAGTGATTGTAACCTGTTTAATTAATCCTCGTAACAAGAGTTATCAAGTCGCTGTATGGTAAAAACACCCATGAATCTATGTCAAAAGTCGCACTTGCTGAATTTGCGTTACTTGCTATTATAATATATTGTTTATGACATAGATTTCTTCATGGGTGTTTTTACCATATACAGCAACTTCACAACAATCCTCGCGAGAAGGTCTGGTGGTCAACCAGCTTGCATAGCAAATATATTGCAACAAGGCATGGGATACTTTAAACGAGTGGGTTTCTCCGAATATGCTGAAATCTGATAAGATTCTTTTACAATGGGAACCTACTTATCTACTTCATTCCCAAAATTGACATTCTTATACAATTTAAAAATATATTTTCTAATATCGATTTGCTTAAATTTTACTTGTTCATGAAGAAAACTCAAAAGTTCACAATAATCACGCTTTAGATTCAGTTTCCAAAAGATTTTAGATGACACATTTTTTGATGATGTCATTGTGCATGGGAAATGATTTGCTATAGAAATTTAACAAATTATGTAAAGCTCTCCAACACTAACGAGTTACACATGAAATAAGGAAAAATATTAATATTTCAATGCAACCATCGAAGAATATTTTCAAAGATTCTACCAAAGATCCCAAAAACTAAGAAGAAGTTAGCCAATCATACAGACAGGAGAAGAAACGATCACGAAAGCGACTCATATAATCCCAAAATAGAAAGATATCGTTTACGTAAAAGCGTAAAAGCGCATAATTAGCACAGTAACAAAGAACAACGAACGAAGAATAAAACATACATAAAGCAAGCGGCACAGGAAGCATTTGGCGATGTAAGAAATGAGAAAAACATGTGTAAACGGTCACACAACGATCTATGGACCTGAAGTCTGCAACATGAAACTACTGAGTATAGAAATGGACTTCTTCAGTCGAAAAACAGCATGCGAACATATGTATAAGAATTGAATCTACCGGGGAAAATATGCAAATGGAAAATAGAATAATAGATGACATTGACAAAAAGGAGGTAACTTAGTTTGTAGCCCAGTCAAATTAGACCAAAAAAAGGTCGTGCCTTACATTAATTCCGACAAAGCTGGAAATGATTTTAATTTACTTTGAGCATCCCAAATAAGAGTAATATGAGTTTGCGACGGTTTCTGAGTGGAGCGTTTGACGCTATAGCCAAAAATCCGCGAACTTTCGCGACTTTTTTTGGTTTTTCGCTTATATCTTGTAAACGGCTGGTCGTAACAAAAATCATGTTATATAAAAAATTAAAGCTTTATAAATTTACTAAAACAGTTGTATAACACTTTCTTTGCTATTTCTAACCGTTTATGAGATATTTGCTGTGGAAAAAAGTATAGGTATTCAAAAAAACCAATTTTCAATGACAATAATCAAATGCGAGAACATAATTTTTCCTACGTTTACCTGTTGTAGTAAGCCCTCTTAAACTATTGCGTAGTATGGTATAATATTGCTATTTGGCTCACAACATTTTCTTTCGATGAGGTGCGGTGAAGGTGAAGGCCCGCGGAGCTGGGCGGTGCGCGATGGCCTCGCGCTACTCTTTTTTATCTCATTTCCCCTCTACTCCCATCTTGATGCCACGCCTGATCAGGGTGCTGATGCAGGAGCGAAATTTATTGTGAATCTCTACATGGGTGACCGCAACAAATCATTGAACGAAACTCGCCTACATCTCTTCCAGAAAGCACTCTCGAAAAATAATTTTAAATTGGAAAGTTTGTCTCCAACTGAGGCAGCTGTGCGCCAGCACTCCATGAGGACATATTTACAGGTAGAAGTGTGGAGAAACAACTTCATTGTTCCGCAGCAGTGGGGATGGAAGATGACCAAGGACGGTCTCGTTCCAAATGCCACACACCTACCACCAGCGCCCTCAGAACTGCTGAATAACATTTCGTGCTCTTGCACAAAAGGATGTGAAACAGCTTGCTCATGCCGAAAAAGCTGAAATTAAGGGTTGAGCCACATGTACCAACTGTAAAGGGCACACGTGCACTATAATTGCGTATCTGAGGATGACGAGGAAGTGAACTAGGTAGAAGAGGAAACAGATATAGACACTTTCCAAGATGAAGAGTTGGAAAACACATCCTCGATGAACTTACTTCTGGACCATCTTCTGCTAAACGCAAAAAATGCACATAAAACTTTACTTCATAATTCATCAAATAAAGAATAGGTGTAAGGTATTTTTTTTGTTACATTAATTTAAATTTAATTTTTAATTAGAAACCCAAATTAGAATCAAATTATTTAAAACATAAAATAATACATTTTTGCTAATATAACTTTCTTGTTTCTGAAGCCCTACATTATACCGTACAGTGTAGTCAAAAAGGGGTACAAAAAAATAAATTGTTACATCCACGAAACTTGGGTCAAAATTCTCTAATATAATGGCACTAGATGTCCCGGTGAACTTAGTACCACCTATTCTGGATAGGGACACCCTAACCTCCTAGCGGTATGAACTCGTACTTTACGACCTATTCTCATACAATACCTATTATACCTATTGTACCTATATAGATTTTTATATTTATATAGATTGAAAAAATCGAAGTGTCCATAAACATATGAGGAGGGGTTTTTTCGAATACCTATACTTTTTTCGACAGCAAGTATCTCATAAACGGTTAGAAATAGCAAAAAAAGTGTCATACAAATGTTTTAGTAAATTTAAAAAGCTTTAATTTTTTATGTAACATGATTTTTGTTACGACCAGCCGTTTAAAAGATATAAGCGAAAAACCAAAAAAATTCGCAAAATTTCGCGGATTTTGGCTATAGTGTCAAACGCTCCACTCAGAAACCGTCGCAAACTCATATTACTCTTATTTGGGATGCCCAAAGTAAAACAAAATCATTTCCACCTTTGTCGGAATTAATGTAAACCAAAAGTCTAATTTGACTGGGCTATCGGAGCAAACTGAAATATTTTAGAAGCATTGGACCAAAGGCACATGGTATGACACAAAAAACTGTACAAAACTGCATAAATCCGCATTTACAAAAATGCGAACTGCTCAATTTTTTTTACATAAATGATAGGTACATACCTGCCTTTTTATTCCCTTATTGTAGGGTTTCAAGAGCAACTTGTGCACAACTCTACCTGTAACTTTTGCCTGGTTCGACGCCAAGTGACAAGAAATTGTAGTTTGAAGCACTTGAATTATGTGAATAAGCGCCCATACTGACCAGCACAATACCGAGATAGGTTGTGTCGCAAACTGAAATTCTACGGAATTTTTGCCATTAAATTACAAACATTAACTTACCATCCAGTAACAATAGAATATACTAAACAAAATAAAGCTGTAGTCAACCACTAAGGCAATCACCAAGGGTGTTGTATAATTTCTCACAAGTTCTTGAGTTACGTCACATAATTCATCGTATATTCGCATTAAAACGTCAACTTTGTGTATCATAAATTGAAATTTATTTTCTTTGAATTGAAACACCCCATCGACTATATCAAGTTTGCGAAGTTGATCGTTAACCATCAGAAATCGGCGGTATGTAAATAGCACAATGTAAGAAAATTGGTTTTGAAAAACATTTACAATACCAAATGGATATAGGAATAGAAACCATATGGACGGAGATAATGGTGTAAAACCTCTTTTTTTAATATTTTCGTTTTGAATCATCGCATTTATAGGCATTGCTACGAGCTGTGGCAGTTGTGTTATCAGTTGATACAGAATCATTTGTTTGTATTTCAGATCTTGACTAAACCTCTCCAATGCTACATCTACTTTAGAAAGTTTCATCATCGTGTTTTTCATGGCGTTTGCTTTAAATAGGCACGAAAGTTGAGTCGAATAAAAGTATATAACACTTCCAATGAATTCCATGGCGATTCCTATATTCGACACCTTATTCGTTTTGTAATATTTGTTTGACATCACTTTTTTTCTACTCTCATTCATCGTTAGCACAAGCAAGACACTGTAAAAAAGTATTGATGTGATACATATGGAGTACAGAAACTTGTGTGTGTACAGTGTTGGGCGTTTGCCCTTATAACTTATGAAAATAGGGCATAAACCTAAAATACAAGAAAACCCGACTGTGGGTAATATAGCCTTAAAGAAGTATTTAGCGTTTCGCATCTTAGAAGCTTCGAAACTTTTACTACGCCAGTGGACTGGATCATTAGCGTTATGTTTGCTTGTAATTATCGACGTAAACAATTCATGAGATGTAAATTGAGGCGAACATATCGATGCATTCTTTATGGAGCACTTTATTAACCCACCCGCAACGAATAATTTTATTCAATCGGGGCAAATTAACTTCGATAGTGAAACATGTACAACCAATCCATTAATTTTAATATCTTTTTTTTCAATCTATATTCTTTGTGTACCACATGAGCGAAATGCTTTTCAAACCATGCGATTAGAATTCAGAACTTTTTGCAAGTCATTTATTTCAAGTGGAGCGCCTTGTATTAAACGAGGCTATTAAGAGGAAGATAATAAATGCTATTTTACAAAGTTTATAGTTTTTGCGGTATTACAGTCTACATATCCACTTAATAATTAACAAAACACCTTTTCGCCGGGCGAAAACGCCTATATTTTTCGTATTTTATGAGTTTATTACAAAACCCTCCCGTGGCTAGGACGTAAGTGGAATTACTATACAAATTGGAGTAAAATTTGTATTATCAATTGATAAAATATGAACTTTAGGAAAAAAATATTTTTTTATAAGAATTTACTGCTGATAAGTAGGTACATTGGTACATACTTTAAGTTGGGTACTTAATCTCAACCTACATGTAACTATTGTATAATAAAATACTTAACATTAAAATCCAATGTGTTACTAAATAGTATATTATTCAACGAGCATCTAATGATACTCACGACGATGTAAACATCTGAGTGAGTAATAGCGGTGAAAAGAGCGCAGGAGAGGTATTGGAGATGGGGTTTTGGGAGTGAAAAGGGACACTCCGGAATACATTGTGTCACAGGAGGTGAAAGGAGAAAGGTTGGCAGTTCAGATGGGAAAAATAGCGATGAAGTATGGGGAGAGCCTGGGGAGGGGGAGGGGAGGGGGTCTGCTGCAATGCTGCTGGGATGAAGTGAGAGGAAGAGAAAGAATAAAGTATGGTCAGGAAGGCAGGCGGAAGTCCTACGAAAGAGAGAGATACGCGAGAAGAGAGAGGGGGGTTGGAGGATACCATGTGGGATAAGATAGTAGAGAGGGACAGAGATGTGCAGATGCAGGACAAAACGGCAAAAAATAAGGGGTGCAAGGTATAGCTGGAGATATAGGGAAATAATGACAGAACGAATTCCGAGGCACCTAAATAGTGGTTTGAGCATGAAGAAACAGAGGCTGATCGGAAGGTATAAGTGTGCAAGTGAGGTGAGTGACCACAAGTACTGGGGGGGGGGGGGGATGTGTAGACTATGTGGGGAAGGTAGGGAAAATATTGTCCGGACATATGTTTGAAGAGTGCGAGGAGCTGTGAGAGAAACGATGGAGTTACAGGGACATGCGAAATCTATCAATAAAGAGCAACACCATTTGGACCAAGTGCTGTTTATTCCGAGGAAGTTTCCAATTGACGAAACGGGAGAAGTAAGAATTCATGAGAAAGGCAAATTATATGTATAAATACCAAGGGCGCCGCCAGAAAATTTTCCCAAAGAGGGGCAAGTAGTATTGGAGGTTCGTGGCTCTGGCGTTTTTCAATATTTCGTAAAAAATTATTTTTATTTTTAATAACTTTTACCTTTTTTCTTTTTCCCAAGGGGGGTGATTGCCCCCTCCTCCTGGCGATGCCTTTGATAAATACCCACTTTGCTATTTTTGAGCGGTTGAGCGCTGAATTACAGAAAATAAGCAATCGTTACTGATACATTATTTGTCTTAGGTAACCCTTGAAGAAATTATAGCTATAATTTTTTAATAGAAGAAACATCCTTTTTCCTAACGTACAATAGATATTGCTATCTTCTTATCCATTGGACCATTGCCATACTTATTTATAGTACTTACTTATTAGATTCAAACTTAAGTGTGCATTTGCTGTACTATTAACTGACAACAATTTGGCAAATAACATTGATTTCATGAACTTGTATCTGATTTTGGATATCAAAAAATTAGGAAATGTAATGTATATCCTAGTTTTTATACCCTTACCGATATAAAAATGTTGCCACGTATATTTAAATGGTCACTGTCTGAGATTTGTATTGTTATTAAAACGTAATTAAAGTGGTAATTACATCGTAAAATGCAAAATTTAAATTCTTTGTAACACTTAATGTAAAGATCGAGAAATTCGTAATTTAACCGACATTTCTTTTTCAGTTATTTTCAAACGCTTTTTTAAACGAAATAGAATTGGCATTTCACATGGCACTGTCGTATGCCGACAAAGACTTACAAAAACGAGCTCTAGCTGTTATACCGAAAACAAAATTGGAAATTAACGCTCAAAATAGTTTACGAAAACTTCAGGAAAATGCCAAAGAAGGTAGTTGTTATTTGTACCTATGTCTATTTTATAATGTACAGTTACCAATAGGGAACGTAAGTGATTTCGACTATACCGTTGACGATTTTCTGTTATTGGAACTATTGGATTGGTTTAAAAATGATTTTTTTACTTGGATCGATAGTCCCAAATGTCGGTATTGCAACAGTAAAACTTATTTCGAGAAAATGAGTGATGATCCTAACTTATTAATTCATACCAATAGGGTAGAGGTGAGAATGTCAAAATTGAATATTGTAAAGAAGTAACGTTGGGATGGTTTAAGATGCACAGGTGTACTAAATGCCAAAACCTTACGCCATTCCCTAGATATAACAGCGTACACATTTTATTGCTAACCCGCAGTGGACGTTGTGGCGAATGGGCAAATACGTTTACCTTACTTTGCTGTGCGATGGGGTGGGACGCAAGATTAGTAGTTGATCAAACCGATCACGTTTGGACTGAAGTAAAATCCTTCATTCATTTTCTCTTTATTGTTAATAGGCCCATTTGTAGGTATTTATGCATTCCCAAAATCGATGGTTGCATTGTGATCCATGTGAAAACGTGTGTGATATGCCATTGATGTACGAGAATGGTTGGGGCAAGCAAGTGTCCTACGTAATGGCATATTCCCCCGAGGAAGTTCAGGATGTTACTTGGCGCTATTCTTCAGATCATAAAAGACTAATGCCTAGGCGCACAAAGTGTAAGGAAAATGATTTAATCGACGCATTAGTTACATTGAGAAGTGAACGTCAAAAAAGTTTGAGCAAAGCACGGGTGGAGTATTTAACCAAAAGAATTTTAAACGAATTAGTAGATTTAATGTGCGAAAAGTATGTTGATTGGTTATCGTTTATTGCTTAATAAAAATTTTTTAGGAAGGTTCGGGACAAAGAGAAACTAGGTCGGACTTCTGGAGCGGAATCATGGCGATTAATGCGCGGGGAGATCCTAAACAATTTTCATTCTTACGTGTTCATGCTTCAAACTATGGAGATTAACACTGAACATGTTATTATGCGATATTCTAGTGTTTTAGACAAATATGAGCGTATAGGAAGCGATGGTTCAGACAATTCTATCATTGGATGGCTTTCGGGAGCTTTTAATATAACTAATATCTTCCGAAAGTTGGAAAAGGATTGGGAAATGGCATATTTAGCTAGAACCGGTAAGTAGATATCGTAATAAGTATGTGAGAAGAGTTCTGACGAAGTACGTTTAACAGAGGGCACTGATGTTGGTAAAATAAGCTGGAAATTTCAAGTGGCAGATTGCAATCAAGCTTTCGACATTGTTGATGTAAAGTTGCAACATAAATTATATGAAAACGGAAAAGTGGAAGTTACTATAGAGAGTAGCTCGCATCTCGTTACTATGCCAGAAAGTAAATCCGAATCCAATAATTTTGTATTACTATGTTAATGGTGTTTTAGATACAGAAACATTTCGAACGAGTGCTTTTCGTGGAGCAACATTTATTATAATTACAGCTCGATTATCTGGGGGTAAAGGTGATGTTGCCTGGCAACATGCTCAACTTTTTCGACAAGCGTTTTCGAGTCTCGATTATGGCTTCGTAGTTAAGTGTTCCTTCAAATCAATACTTTAATACCGTTTATATTAGGTGCACTGTAATTATATGTTACTATATGTGAATAACGTTGTTAAAGTTTTTATTACAAAAGTGTTCTATAATAACTACAACTGTATTTTATATAATCTTCCTAGTTACAACAATGGCAAGTGAGTGAATATTAAATTTTTTTGTTTTTTTGGGCACATCTTTGAGAAGTTTCATATAAACTGTGCGAATTATCCATAGACAGATTATTACTGTGTAAGTATAGAAGTAACAAGGCCTTATATTTCCAAGTGAGACATATCAACACTTTACATGAGACAAATTCAATAGTGAATGAGACGAAGGTCTACCGCTGAAACCAGGAAAAGAGAGAGGCGGATCACATATTTATGGGATTGAACAGAACAGAACCGTATAGAAGGAAAATAATGATAAAGAAGATTAGCTAAAGGAAGAGGAAGAAGAAAAGTCACGAAGACATCAAACTTTCCTTGAAGATAAAGTACAAAAAGCAAGAAAAATAAGAACAAAAATAATCGCACCATAGTTGGAAGAACACCTCAGACATGGAACGAATAAGCACAAGCTGAAACAATTTGCAAGAACAAATGTTTATTAACAGACTGATTACATGGAAAGAGCGGTAAATGTGAAGAAAGATGAAATAAAGAATGGAGAAAGTGAAAGAGAAGGTAAGTTAACCAAAATGAAACACAAAAAATATCAATTGATGGCAGGGAATGAAAGTGGGTTGGGAAAGAGGAGATAGGTACTGAAAGAGAATAAAATAATTGTAAATAAAACGTAAAACGGCAAAGTAAAGTAAAGGGAGAGAGTAAGAAAGCAACGGAAACAGGCACGAAACGAGTAAGGAAATAAAAACAAAGTTCGGAATATTTGGATAGGTAAGGTTACATATGTAAATTATATGAACAAACGAATTATTATAGGTAGTATAACTACGTTCTTTGGTATAACTATTAAACTTTCAATATGAAAAATATACCCTTATCGTGTCGCCTGTACCAATTGACGACACGGCAAAAGAGGAAAAAGATTAATGCTTTGAAACAACAAGACGGAAAAGGTAAATGCAACCAACAATAACAGGTGGGAACCTGAACGGCGAGTTTGCAAGCAGAATAATGGGGTGGAAAAATTGCTGGGACCAAAAGGAGAAGATATGAGAAATGATAATGGTTTAAAAATAATAAATAGGAAGTAGCAAATTTATGCATAGGGAAGCATACAAGGGAGGGGAATTTATAGATCATTTTTTAATTAACTTAGAATTAGATACGAAAATGGTTTAAAGGTATGAAAGTGAAAATAAGTGCGCAGATGGGTACCTAATGATCAATATATGGTTAAAATGTTATTTAAATAGGGGGTGAAAGGTAAAAGAAAAGAAAAAGGAAAATAATAAATGAGAAAGTTAAAAATATGCATTCGCGTAATACAGCTAAAGTTATATGCCAAAGAGTAGAGATGTACACATATAAATTGCGAGAGAAACAAAACTAAATAGGATATAGAGGAAAAAAGTACGGCAACCTAATAATGGCAGCAAGAGAAAGTTATGTGATACTAAAAGTACCTAGTAGCACAGACAATATATAAGTAGTCTGTGCTAGTAGTAAACCTAGAAAAAGAAAAACTAGTAAAAGAGAAGAAACAGCTATGGAGAAAATATCAAACAAACAAGAACAAAAAACACTGAGAAATATAAGGAGAAACCGAAAAGTCGTTAAAGAACAAGTAAGTACATGTAGGTACAATGAGCATTAGTGGTACAATACAAGACGAGCGAATGCCAATATAACAGATAAAGAGAGGAGAGCTGCATAAGCAAATTGAAAATGGGGAAAGTATCAAGAATTAATTTTCTCTAAATTTACTTTGTGGAACTCCATAATTAATTGTAATAATAGATACAAAGAAATTAGTGGAATTACTTTTTGATGTCTCCTCCTCCACTGCCTTTAGCACTAACCTTAAAAACTATTCAAGCTGCGGTTCATTTAATATTTTTTTTGAAGACGACTTTGTTACAGAACTTCCAATTTCAAGTAACTGTGACACTGTGCGATAGACCAAGCATTTTAAATAAGTTCATCACACCAGTGGTGAAATATACAGGGTGTCTCACGGTGACCACCCATTACCTAGAAGATTTCAGAAACTACTATGATCTGAATTTTGAAAATTGAAAATAATATGGTGTCTACGTAACACTTCCGGTTTTCCCGGACTCTATATATTATCACTCTATATATTATTCCGATTTTGGATTCTACGTAAAAGTTTAGGTGGACTTTCATCAAGTTTTCTTATTCCTAAAATTTCCGTTTCCGAGATATTTAATTTTTTTAATAAAAATTAAAATAAACGCTATCTAGCTTAAAACTATGTGAATTCTACAGCAAGAAAGATAAAGGAACCATATTCACACGAGAGATAGCTGGATCCCTAAGCTTCCCATTGGTACTTTCAAAGTGGCTCAATTGCATACAGGGTGGTGGAAATTTAATGCCGAGTTTAGTTAACTTCAAATCATCATAAGTTGGTTTTTGAAATGGAATACCTTGTATATTTCGTCGTAGTCTGATGCACAATTTCATTCTCTTTCGAACGGTACCATGGTTCCCTATACCTATCTCTTCTAGTTTTTGAGATATCTACTGTTTTTTATGCAGTCAACTAAGGTCATTCAATTTCTTGCGAAAATGGCTTAGCAGAACTTCAAAACAATCGACTGTTCTATCACCAGTTAACATAAAATTCATAAATAACGGAAGCATGGACATTTTAAATGACAATACAAAGGTATAATTAAAACAAATAACGCTGATAGAGTGACGAAATGGATCTCAAAATAGGTGAAAACAGGAGCTCCAAGGGGTGAAAAATCGTAGAAAATATAAGGACGTGCAATGGGAACTACGAGTATTAAAGATCTATTGCAAGAAAAAAGACCAAAATGTCTAGATGAGAATGTTTAAAATCAACCTGATATAAATATATTATGATTTAAGAAAATGCATACCTGCTTTTTTATTCCCTTATGGTACGGTTTCAAGAGCAACTTGTGAATAACTGTACCGGTAACTTTTGCCTGGTTCGATGCCAAGTGACAAGAAATTGTAGTATGAAGCACTTGAATTATGTGAATAAGCGCCCATACTGACCAGCACAATACCGAGATAGGCTGTGTCGCAAACTGAAATTCTACGGAATTTTTGCCATTATATTACAAATATTAACTTACCATCCAGTAACAATAGAATATACTAAACAAAATAAAGCTGTAGTTAACCACTAAGGCAACCACTAAGGGTGTTGTATAATTTCTCACAAGTTCTTGAGTTACATCACATAATTCATCGTATATTCGCATTAAAACGTCAACTTTCCGTATCATAAATGGAAATTTATTTTCTTTGAATTGAAACACCACATTGTCATCTTGATCGATTGTATCAAGTTTGCGAAGTTGATCGTTAACCATCAGAAATCGGTGGTATGTAAATAGCACAATGTAAGAAAATTGGTTTTCAAAAACATTTACAATACTAAACGGATATAGGAATAGAAACCATATGGACGGAGATAATGGTGTAAAACCTCTTTTTTTAATATTTTCGTTTTGAATCATTGCATTTATAGGAATTGCTACGAGCTGTGGCAGCTGTGTTATCAGTTGATACAGAATCATTTGTTTGTATTTCAGATCTTGGCTAAACCTCTCCAATGCTACATCTACTTTGGAAAGTTTCATCATCGTGTTTTTCATAGCGTTTGCTTTAAATAAGCACGAAAATTGAGTCGAATAAAAGTATATAACACTTCCAATGAATTCCATGGCGATTCCTATATTCGACACCTTATTCGTTTTGTAATATTTGTTCGAAATCACTTTTTTTCTACTCTCATTCATCGTTCGCACAAGTACGACACTGTAAAAAAGTATTGATGCGATACAGATGGAGTACAGAAACTTGTGTGTGTACAGTGTTGGGCGTTTGCCTTTATAACATATGAAAATAGGGCATAAACCTAAAATACAAGAAAACCCGACTGTGGGTAATATAGCCTTAAAGAAGTATTTAGCGTTTCTCATCTTAGAAGCTTCGAAGCTTTTACGCCAGTGGACTGGATCATTAGCGTTTGTTTGTTTGTGATTATCGACGTAAACAATTTATGAGATGTAAATTGAGGCGAACATATCGATGCATTCTTTATGGAGCACTTCATTAACCCACCCGCAACGAATAATTCTATTCAATCGGGGCAAATTAACTTCGGCAGTGAAACATGTACAACCAATCCATTAATTTTAATATTTTACATTTCAATCTATATTCTTTGTGTACCACATGAGCGAAATGTTTTTCAAACGATGTGATCAGAATTCAGAACTTTTTACAAGTCATTTTTTTCAAGTAGAGCGCCTTGTATTAAATGACGCTATTAAGAGGAAGATAATAAATGCTTATTTTATAAAGTTTATAGACAGTTGTTGCGTTATATAATACATAACAACTCACTAATTAACAAAACTTCCTTTCCTCATTGTGATGATATAAGACGGCTTACCTATGCATAAATAACAAAGATATCTAAAAGGGGGCATTTTTAAAAATTATTATTTACCAGTGATCTGCAAAAGGATGTCTGGTTTATTCTGTCTATTAAGAAGATTCAAGTTTGAAAAGGAACAGTGACTCTAAAGAAGAAAGAATAACTGCGGAGCTTTGGAATTTCACAATTCATGTTCACCTCACAGGCACAGGTACATTGATGCATAGAAAGAGAAATGAGAAATAAGAGAAACGATCATCTAACAAGAATTGGGAATAATAGAATTGTCAAAATAACAAAGGATAATACCCCTAAAATAAGAAGATTACTATGAAGACCACTAAAAGATGGGATAATAACTGGATTTCTTCGCCTAGTAACGGCCGGGTCACAAACGTATTTCATGCCATAAAGAAAAATTAGCCGTGTCATTTGAAAATGATAGAAATTTTTGAAATTGACGTAATTTTTCCGAACAGAAGAAGAATTCAGATTTGACCGTCCAGTCTACGCTAGTACCTTTCATGCATGTTTTAGTAATATCGCGTACTGACGACCTTGTGATCCCTGCGATATTCATTTTCTTCAGACATCTACTTTTTGTAAAAATGACGAATTGCGGCTAAACCATTCGTTTTAGGTCTACTATATGTGATACATAAAGTCGCACTAGAATTGACCAAGGAATCTAAATATGTAATAATAGGTATGTAGGGGGTTCCATTAAAAAATGCAACTTTTATATAAATCATCCTGTATAAACTTTGCGATTCAAGTGAAAATATTTTAGGTTTGTAGCCTTAAGGGCACCCCACCATATCCCAGCAACAGCAACTAACTGTTCGTTAATAAACCTACAATCTTCCATCCACGCACTATTGTCCCATCCTGTGTGACATTAATTCTTAGTGTTCAAAAGTAAGACAATTGCTTACTTACAGCACAGATAAAATACACGTTACAGTAATTTGAGGATTTCCCACACATAGTATAGGTATTTTAAATATCAAACTTACTCAAAACTTTTTTACTTCGGCTTTTCAGTGCAAATCTCTATCTGTTTGGCGATATCTCTTAGGTAGGTAGGTACATATTCACTTTTCGTTGAAGTTTTCAATAATGAAACAGTAAAAATTGTAGATAACTCTTCTAATTTGATTGATTACTATATGTGATCAAATTAATAAGCTAAAACAGCACTCAGATAGATTCTTAATTTTAATTTAAACAAATAACGGAAATCGATAACCATATTAAAATTCGTAATTGGGCACGAGAGAGAGAGCTTAGATGGTGAAGATACTGACCGATGAAAAAGTAATTATAGACTTTCAGTGTAATCAAGGAAAGTTAGTTTCTAATATTACTGCAAAGCAAAATTTAATATCAATAAAGTTTTTATTAATTCCATACAAAAAATTTTGTAGAATGAAGGAAATCTGGGTGCAAAAAACGAATTTCTCTAATAGTCCAGTACGTGGGTATCAAAAAGGGGTGTTTGAATGCAAAAGGTGGGGTAGTAGCGATTTTTTAGTATGTTGTTAGGCTTGGGGCCTTAATGGAAAATCCAAGTTTTCGACCTCGAGGTGCATGCGCTCGAGCCACCATCTTGGAATTTAGGTACAAAAATTTGGTTTTTTTATTATAATTCAAAAACGGTGGCTTTCACGACAAAAGATGTTCTATACAAAGTTAAAGAGGACAAAATTTCCTACATTTTTTGTAGAAAATATTTTTTTGTATCACACATATATTAAGAGTTACAGCTCCGTGAAGTTGCACTATTTGAAAAAAAAGTATTATATGTTGTTATTTGACTGTTAATAACTAAAATAAATAATTTAAACAAATGCAAATCATATTGAAATAATTTTTAAAGAAACTCTACTTTAATTTTATATTAATAGGTTTCCCTTAACCTTAATGGATAGTCAGGTAGCGAGAGCACAGAGCCAGAGATTGCCGAGGCCGGAGTACGCTTTCTTGTATGGTGGCAACATGGATAAAAAGAGTTTGGAAGAGATTCGTTTCCAACGCTTCGCCACATCTACGCTGAAAAGCAAATTTAATCTTGCCTCTTTGCCACCTCCAAAAGACGCGGTGCAATTCCACGCCTTTAAGACGTACCACCAAGTACAGAAATGGAGAGGCATAGAGAAAAATCCTGAAGACTGGGGTTGGAAGCATGGCGCTTACGGGCTCACTACCATAACAATGGCGGAAAAACCAGCTCCCGATTCCTTATTAAAATAAGTATCTTGTAACTGCAAAAAAGGGTGTGGTGGGGCATGCAGCTGCCGAAAGGCTGGACTTAAATGTTCGGTTGTATGTGACTTCTGCAACAGAGAATCTTGCGGAAATATGCCGGAAATCCGCATTGAAAGCGAGGACGAGGATGACGACATTTTTCAGGCTACGGACCAAAACTACGACCAGGACACCGACAATAACCAACCCGGACCATCGAAACGTACCAAAATGTAGTAGAAATTAATTTTTATAACGCTCTAAAATCATAATTTACTATTCTTAAATTTAAAAAAATGCGATATATTTTTCGCCTTTAACCTTGTTTACGAAAAGTATAATACTGTTAAATGATAATATTCCAGTCCCTTTTAGTTTTTTTATAATTATGTAAAAATATAATGATATATAATAAGAATAATAGAATAAACACACAACCAAAATGAAGTTTCCGCATTTTGTCCTCTTTAACTTTGTAAAGAACATTTTTTGTCGTGAAAGCCACCGTTTTTGAGTGATTATCAAAAAACCAAATTTTTGTACCTAAATTCCAAGATGGCGGCTCAAGCGCATGCGCCTCGAGGTCGAAAACTTGGATTTTTCATTAGGGCCCCAAGCTTAACAACATATTAAAAAATGGCTACTACCCCACCTTTTGCATTCAAAAAACCCCCACGCACTGGACTAATGAACGTATTAAAATTCAATCTCAAAAAGCAATTACATTTTATAGTATTCTCAGGTGGTACATATTTATATTTTTTAAAGAAATAAATTTTATTTAGATAATATGGTTTCCGTTCGCATATGAATATAGTTTTTAATATGTCCGCACCTATAATCAGTAGTTGTATACAATAACGATAATCTCAAAAAATAATTTCTTGATGAAAACTATGGGCCGATAATTAAATAGGCATTCCATTTAAAAAAAGACTTTTTAAAGTTTTTCTTAAGTCTGGAAATAACGTCAAATAGATACGTAACCGCGGGGAATTTTTTATAATCCATGACAGACAATTGTGTCTCAATCTTTTGACATTGAGAACCTAAAATCCCATTTCCCTAACTTTTACCACTTTCGACTTTCAATTTTATTTCCTAAACACGATTTTGACATTTTTCAGTGAAAAAATTTTTTTTTCTCAACAATCAAAATTGATACGCCGATTATTTTAAGCATACTTACTAAACATTTTATGACACATCAGAATGTGAAAAAAAATTGCCTGGTTTGTATTTAAAATAAAGAAGTTGATGGTCACTTCTGGTGTTTCCGGAAGTGCTGCCATTTGGAAAATATTTTTATTTAATAGATTAAACACTCCATGTCGCATGTGCAAAATTTCAAATTTCTAGCTTTTACAGTTCTTGATATACTTCTAACCGACGGTCACCGTGAGACACCCTGTAGGTATATACAGGGTGGGGCACCACATACGGCACGGAAGTTGGTGCCTAAACTATAACAATTTTTAAAAATCTTTTTATATGCATACATGTAGGTCAATAAGAGCTACATTTTAAAAATATTTATAAATATACAGGGTGGTTCAAAAAAATGTGGCGTATCAAACTTATATTTTTTTAAATGGAACACCCTATATATCATCACATTTTCATATTTTACGTTAAAAAATAATGTCTCTTTCTTAACAATTCCCTATACCTATCTTTTATGGTTTTCGAGATATCTCGGTTTTTCTCGAAATACAGTAGGTCACAGAAAAAAGAATAACGGCAAAATGGGTAGGTGTAAAAGAAATTGCTTTGGATCAGTTGATTTGAAGCCTTTTGGCAACTATTTGCAATATTTACTATTATGTAGAAATGTACAGGGTGTTCCAGAACGTGCGAAATATCATTGACTCTTGCTAACTTAAATAACTTGCTTATTTTAAATAGAACACCCTGTATTTTTTTACCCTATTCGATACAGTAAAATATTGTCTTTCAAACGATATTAGGGTTCCCTATAGCTAAGTATAGTATTTTTCACGTAACCAATGGATAACGTGTTTAAAGTCAGCTCTATGTCTTTCTCTTAGGAGTATACCTGAACGATACCTCAAATTCTTACAATTACTGGCAATGTTATGTTTAGTTGTTGATATTTTTTATAAGTTTCGCTAATTATTAAATATTACAATAAATTACTTACAGCGTTGAGTGATTATTCAATGTTTACAGTTGATTCATTGTAATTTTTTTGGTTTCAACTATTTTGATATTGAACTGACTGAAGTAATGTAGGTAAAGCACAAATCAACAACTTGGCTGTAGGAAACGTCTAATAAAAGTAAATTTAATAATTTCAGGTATTGTTTACAATAATACCCTAAGAGAATGACATAGAGCTGACCTTCAAACACGTTATCCATTGGTTATGTGAAAAATACTGTACTTAGCTATAGGGAACCCTAATATCGTTTGAAAGACAATATTTTACTGTATCGAATAGGGTAAAAAAATACAGGGTGTTCTATTTAAAATAAGCAAGTTATTTAAGTTAGCAAGAGTCAATGATATTTCGCACGTTCTGGAACACCCTGTACATTTCTACATAATAGTAAATATTGCAAATAGTTGCCAAAAGGCTTCAAATCAACTGATCCAAAGCAATTTCTTTTACGCCTACCCATTTTGCCGTTATTCTTTTTTCTGTGACCTGCTGTATTTCGAGAAAAACCGAGATATCTCGAAAACCTTAACAGATAGGTACGGGGAATTGTTAAGAAAGAGACATTATTTTTTAACGTAAAATACGAAAATGTGATGATATATAGGGTGTTCCATTTAAAAAAATATAACTTTGATGCGCCACATTTTTTTGAACCACCCTGTATATTTATAAATATTTTTAAAATGTAGCTCTTATTGACCTACATGTATGCATATAAAAATATTTTTAAAAATTGTTACAGTTTAAACACCAACTTCCGTGCCGTATGTGGCGCCCCACCCTGTATTTTCTGCACCCTGTTGGCTATTCATAAAAACAAAGTAGTCACTCCCTACGAACGGAAGCAGACATAATTATAATACTAGAGGGGCTAAAGACTTACGAACACCGTTCTACAGATTAACTAAGTCGAAAAACAACAAACTGGACACCAATATCTATAACGTACTTCCTAGGCAAGTCAGAGATACGTCAGCCTTTCGTTTTAGACATCTTATAAAAAAACACATTTTAACCCATTGCTTCTATTCAATTGAGGAATACTTAAGTACTCCTTTCTCCACGCCAGTCTAGACCTGTGTTTACCTCGTTAGAACAATACAGGGTGGCCCAACGAAAAGGTAACAGACGGGTTTCTGGCCAGAGGGAATTTTTTTTTGGGAAACGCAAAAACACGTCAATTTTTATATCAAGGGGGACAACTTTCGCCATGATTTTCAACCTGAAGTGATTTCATCCCTTAGCGCTGTGAGAACAACCCCTAAAATTTAAATAGGGATGATGGGGCAAGTTATACGTCATTTGAAAGGTCTTTCTTTTCTGATTTCAGTGCACTAGTTTTTTTTATATTTTTTTAATTTTTAACCAAAAAAATTGAAGTTCCAAAATGGAAAATGAGGAAAGAGATTGAGGCATTTAAGAACTGAAAAAAGCTCGGACAGGTCAATTGTTTTTTTCTTAGAGAAGCTAGGTACTGTTACTGCTGTTTTACAACATTGTTTCACCCCTTGGGTACAGGGTAAACAACCCTTAAATTTTTAAATAAAAACAAGGGTTAATTTTTTCTTGTGCTAATTAATAAAACCAGCTTATGCAAATTCAACCCTTATTTTAATAAATGTTCGAAGTGTCTGCCTTCAGCTTCCATGTAATAATACAGATTTTGATTAAATCGTTCCTTAGTCCAGCAGCTCACAACACTTCTGTGTGCAAGTCTTTGTACAGAGAAAATTCTTTCTGAATCAGTTACTCGGGTGTATAAGAAGAAAAAAAAACTTGGGTGGCCACCCCCTACCCCCCACGTTTTCTCAGTACGACGTCATTCGAGCTGGTCGCCACTACTCCACTACCCTTGTGTCAATTCGGTGTGCAGGTATTCGTACAGAGAAAATTCTTTCTGAACTAGTTACTTGGGTGTATAAGAAGCAAAAAAAACTTGGGTGGGCACCCCCCTGCTCCCACGTTTAATCAGTATGACGTCAATCAGGATGACCGCCATTACTTAGCTACATTTCTGTTAAAGTAAGCGTTTTAAAGTGGAATAACACAAACCCCTTTTAGTATAGCATAGTATATTTATTTGCATTATAAAAAATGTTCATTGCAAAGATTCCTTATTCATAACCCTCCCCCAAAATATATAATCATAAGCCAAAACAACAACAAAAATTACACATAAAATTCTGACCCTTGACCATAAAACTAAAAGTTTTCTTTGTTTTATTCCCCTCTTTCCCGCTCCATATCCATCACTATTCTTCTTCTTTCCTCCACCTCTTCCATCCACCCCAACCCTTCCCCTCCCTCATTTAAGATTTCCCTCCAACAAACCCCTTTTAAAAATATGTTTAATGATTTTTTTTGAAATAGAGTACACACATTCATTTTATTATATTGATTACAAGTAATCACTCATATTATGTACCTAAAACATCTAAACTTGCAGATTCCTGAAAACATTGATATTTCTTTAAAATCAAATCCCAAGACACACCATTGTGTCGTATTATTTAATTTAAAGTAAAATGTTTTTTGTTCCTTTTTTAACACCATTAAATTTAGAATGGGTTCTTGCAATCAATTTTATCTATGTCAACACTGTTACATTTGCAAAACAAACAACATGGATTTTCTGCATCTCTACAAACACAATTCGATGTCGCGCACTTTATGCATGTACATGCCTCAATGTAGTCGTCTGGTAGTGGATTAATGTACGTTGAAGGCATTAGAACACTATCCGTCATTTCGGAGCCGAACTGAAGTGGATCCAGTACTGCTTGCACTTCATCGAGGCAATGTATCATTAAATAGGTGTGGAAGAAAGCACGAAGAAGATGCGCCTGTGCACTAGTACTGGTTGGAGGTAGGTCATCAAGAGAAATATTTTTCCCGTGGAGGTACTTCCAAAGCCTGAACTCATCAAGTGTCTTGCAAAACGATCCATTTTTCAACAATTGAACTAAGTACTCTTCAGCAAAGCGCTATGGTTCTGTCGAGCTCTGGAGATAGCGGTGATATGCTAAACTCTTTCAAATACTGCTCAGAATTACAGCCAATTCCTGCTTTTTTGGTCCCAAATTTGGTCGTATAGTCAGCACCAGAAAGAGAGTGAAGTGCTGGTAATGTCTGGCATATGTCTTGTCCCAGAGTTTCAGCTAAGATGTGGATTGGAATAATTCTTGTTGTGTCACCAACTCCAGCTCTTATCCAAATTTCATTCACTCCTAGGCTATGGAACTTTTTCCTGTGAAATAGAGCCAAAACCAAGATATCGGTATCGGCACTGACTAACACAATTTTCTTTAGCCCTTTAATTGCTGCGTTCTCTGCAAGTATCATCATCCTGAAGTCTGCTTCTTCTGTTAGAAATCTGTCCATCGTATGTATTGTTTGTTCAACACCATTTTCAATACCCATGCAGCTGACTTTAATTTCATCCGGTGGAAAAGAAAATGCACTTAACACATGAAGCTAACTAATAGGTCTAGTCACTATCAAGGAATTCAAACTATGTGTTATATGTTTTTGTAGTAACAGCTTGTTTTCTGAGGGTCAGAAAGTTTCCATTTGAACTGGAAGATTAATTTCTGATATTTTATAAAATAATATGACATTACTTTTTTGCCTTGATAGACGTTCAGAGTCTTTAGGAGAAAATACTTGCGGTAACTATCAAAGACATGGTCTACTCTGGAAGCACCAGCTGAGAGTGATAATATAAACGTATACAATTAATTAAAATTACGAAATCAAACATTTCAAAAACATCACGAAATGAAATCAAACATTCTAAAATATATTAACGCTGAACATTTTTTCAATAAGTCATACCGTTTTCGCTAAAACGCGTACTTTAACAGAAAGGTAGTTGTGTAATGGCGCTCATCCTGATTAAACGTGAGGGTAGGGGGGTGCCCACCCAAGTTTTTTTTGCTTCTTATACACCAAAGTAACTAGTTCAGAAAGAATTTTCTCCGTATAAATACCTGCACACCGAATTGACACAAGGGTAGTGAAGTAGTGGCGACCAGCTTGAACGACGTCATACTGAGAAAACGTGGGGGGTAGGGGGTGGCCACCCAAGTTTTTTTTTCTTCTTATACACCCGAGTAACTGATTCAGAAAGAATTTTCTCTGTACAAAGACTTGCACACAGAAGTGTTGTTAGCTGCAGGACTACCTCCTGATCTCACCCCATTAGATTTTTTTTATGGGGTCATGTAAAGAGTAAAGTTTTTTCCACTGGTCCGGAATCTTTGGAGGAGTTACATGACCGTATAGTACATGAATGCCGCCTGATCACTCCTCAAATGTTGCAAAATGTACGGGAACGATTTAATGAAAATTTGCACTATTGCATGGAAGCTGAAGGCAGGCACTTCGAAAATTTATTAAATTAAGGTTGAATTTGCATAAAAGGGTTTTATTAATTAGCACAAGAACAAATTAACCCTTGTTTTTATTTAAAAATTTAAGGGTTGTTTACCCTGTACCCAAGGGGTGAAACAATGTTGTAAAACAGCAGTAACAGTACCTAGCTTCTCTAAGAAAAAAACAATTGACCTGTCCGAGCTTTTTTGAGTTTTTAAATGCCTCAATCTTTTTCCTCATTTTCCATTTTGGAACTTCAATTTTTTTGGTTAAAAATTAAAAAAATATAAAAAAGCTAGTGCACTGAAATCAGAAAAGAAAGACCTTTCAAATGACGTATAACTTGCCCCATCATCCCTATTTAAATTTTAGGGGTTGTTCTCACAGCGCTAAGGGATGAAATCACTTCAGGTTGAAAATCATGGCGAAAGTTGTCCCCCTTGATATAAAAATTGACGTGTTTTTGCGTTTCCCAAAAAAAAATTCCCTCTGGCCAGAAACCCGTCTGTTACCTTTTCGTTGGGCCACCCTGTATAATAATTATAATGTAATATTAGGTATTATATGAGCTGCTCTGTGCACTTATACATGCCCAATACATCTCTTTTGTAATAGGTACCTTTGTTTGTAGACTGATGCTATAGTATAGACGATTATTTTTTTTCCTTTTATGCATTTTGTTTATGTTGTTTTTTTTTAAGATTTGATATATTTATAACTATGTGATTGTTGGACAAGTGCAGAAACATTGCTATATGTACTCTATTGCACAATAAAAATGATTTGATTTGATTTGATTTTGTTAAAAAGACTCTAGAAGACACATAAACCAATGCATTCCTCGACAGCAAAAACATCAACGTTAAATGTGAAAATAAAGAGAAAATTTTGAAAGTTATCAGAACTTATTTTAATGGTTGTGAAATTCAATCAGCTTCTTGTGCAATCCCCAATAAAGAAAGTGTTATGTAGTTTTAAATGTGGTTATAGAAAAAGTGGTAGATAATTATGTTTTTATTGAGCTATATTTTTTTTAAATAACTTATCATGACATAAACTTGTGCTTTTTTAAATTTAAACCATAGATTTCCCCAAGAGAAGTGGTCATACCACTCGTCCATTTTTTCCTACCCCCGAATTAGGTAAAATCCCAAATAAGTGGTGTCGGGCAAGCACAACCACTATAACATTAGATAAACGTTCAAACTCATGTAAGTTCAAAGTTCAAAATCATTTCGCAGAAAATGTAAGTAAATATAAAAATGTAAATTAGAGTGGAGGATGGGATCTAAGTCCACGCGTACGTAGGTAACCGGCACAGTTACCTTAAAACTGTACGAATCAAGAATATTAAAACTCAGCACCAAGCCTTAAACCCAAATGTAATCAATGATTTCATATAACATGAGAATTTTCCAGCCTCTAGAGATGTTTCAATGCCCGTGTCTCATCCGTCCACAGCACTTTAAATTCAAATTGCCGGTTATCTTGGCACATACGGGAAAACCTAATTCGTTCACTGGCGTGCGAACATGATATTTTATATGGGCGATATTTAGGTATATTTTTTATATTCCATCCCAAAACTGCAATTGTTTCCCCAATTAACTCTTTTCCTTCACTTCAATAGTTTAGAAGATCCTTCTACTAAATAAAAACAATACTGTATAATCAAGCAGTGTCGATATATTTCCAATAAACGGTGATGCGGAAATTTTATTTAGAGGAATTCTTCCATGAACTCAAGGCACAATTAATACGCGATAATACAGACGATCCGAAAGAATACTATATTTCAACATATTAGCGATTTTGTCATACATTTCCACAAGAATATTATAATCTCTCCTGTATTTCACTACTTTTGCATATTACCACTTATCTATGTAGGTATGTATATCAAAAAAGATTTTAAAATATCTTTTTGCAATTCAGTTACGAAATGTCATCATTTTGTCACCCATTTCAGTAGTGACAAAATGAGATTTCATTGTTGTGATGGTTTATTTCCATAGCAACAAGCAAGGATTGCGTTGAAAATATCTGACGTCAAATACTTACCAAGTCAAATAAATACAAAATGAAGATGAATTTTACTGAATTGCAAAAAAGCTTGCATATAAACACGTTGC
Organism: Pyrocoelia pectoralis; assembly: GCA_036250285.1. Lineage (NCBI taxonomy): Eukaryota > Metazoa > Arthropoda > Insecta > Coleoptera > Lampyridae > Pyrocoelia > Pyrocoelia pectoralis. The sequence continues at coordinate 82,231,252 of CM070075.1, forward strand.
AAAACTCCGTCTTTTTTGCACACGATGTGTTGAATCACGAGCGTAGCGAGAATTTCACATCTAGTGTAAATAACACGTTCATTTTGCAACTTGTTATATAAATAGCTATTTTGCAATTCAGTTACGAAATGTCATAATTTTGTCACCCATTTCAGTGACAAAATGTTGTTCATTTTGTCACTGAGTGATAAAATGAGATTTCATTGTTGTGATGGTTTATTTCCATAGCAACAAACAAGGATTGCTTTGAAAATATCCGACGTCAAATAATTACCAAGTCAAATAATTCAAAATGAAGATGAATTTTACTGAATTGCAAAAAATCTTGTATATAAACACGTTGCAAAACTCCGTCTTTTTCACATCTAGTGCAAAAAACACGTTCATTTTGCATCTTGTTATATAAATAGCTATTTTGCAATGACGAATAAGTATTAAAATTGTAGTTACTTAAGTTTACATTAAACTTATTAAACTTTTCGTGGTTGAAGTTGCTTTGAACTACCCTCTTCTTTTCAAAAAATTGTATATTAACCCTTTCAAAATTTCTGTTAGAATGTTTTATCGCGAGCTTAGTTTCAAATAGCATTATAAATTATGATAAAAGATACTTAATTGAATCTATACTCAAAAGAGGGCATACTACACACAACTGTAATAAAATTATAAATAATTGCACATAAGATCTGCTTCAAGTCATGAAGAAACAAATTCAATCGAATGTGAAGGTTCTTCTGGCCATTTTCTTCAATGGTCAATGAGGAGTATTATCTGGACGATACTATTGGCCCTTTTGACGTCTTCTATTTCCCAAGCTCACGACATCACACCACCCATCATTAAAGACATCTAAAGACCTTTTGAAGAGAAAACAAAGGTTTTTTGAGATGGCAATGACAATGACTATCACTTAATTCGTATTAGTTCATGCAAATATCGCATTATCAACATCCTCTTCACAGCCCTATTATATACTCTTTGCTAAAAGGTTAACTCTTTTTTTAAAACCCCCATCACATATCTAAAAAAAAAATTGGACAAAGATTCTGTTATTCTATTGAGTCTTTGGAATGATATTAGTTATTAGTTACACCTCCTTTGTAAGAGACAGCAAAAAAATTTTAATACACGCAATTTTTCTCATTCATTCTTACAACAAAAATATTCAGAATATTGTTGAACCACACTTCTTTACGGTCCTCCGAACTCTCCATTTAATTCAAACCAACTACAATTATTCAGATTCTAAATACCCCACTTTTTGTGTTTGTTGCTTTGATTCTGGATTGCTGATTCTTTCACGAAATTGTATTGGTAAAAGTGCCGATATCTACCATTTTCATTATTTTCAAATGCCTTTTAAAATTAAAACCGGGTTGTAAATACAGGTACAACAGAGTTTAGTGAAAGAAGCAAAAGATTTTGTATTAACTGTCTTTATATGTTACAGCAAACTTCATGAAACATTAAGTAATAATAATTAACAGTGCCATTAACATTTATGCTCGTTCTTTTTCATAATTAGTGATGAGTGCTGTTGCTGACAGTCACGCCGTGAACTTTACAAGTCATCGGAAGAGATGCCTGTTGAAATTGTAGCATGATAGTTATGTAACTTGCTGCAGCACTGACAATCTAAAATCTGTATAAGTTATAAGATCAATATTATTAACATACTCACTGTAAATATTAGCGAAGCATCATAGGGAAACATTCCCCAAATTGTAAATTTTACTCGACGATGCATTAAGAACCTTGAAAAATTGATCAGCTGAAAATCATAATATATAGCTATACTAACTACACAGGAGATCAGAAATCAGAATCAGAAAGCTCATTCAAATCTTTTAATTCAATACAACTTCAGAAATATAATTAACCACTATAGTACTGTTTGTGTCCTCAATGGCGTGTGTTGTGGGATAAAAGGAGTGCATTATTGATAAGTAATCGTGCATTTCTATGATAAGGTGGATATGATTGTGCTGCACTTTGTTATGTATGAGGTACAAATGCCAAGTAATCAGCAGGGAAACTAAATCATGACCAAGCGCAACTGTAAATGCATAACAGCAAATACCGTCTCAAGGTTCAATAGGTAATCGAAGGTTTTCAGGGCAACACAGACGTTCAAGATGGTTTATAGAAAAAATATTCCAGAAGTAAAAGGCGAACAATTTTATGGATGAAAATTGAAATGTGACTAGGGTGTGAAGAATTGGCGGATAAGCGTATCAAAATGTAAACGGGCGAGTTGTGAAAATCACATGAAATCGCGTTCAGTGTATAGGTAGGTAATTGTAAGTAAAAAACGATAAATATGTCAAAGTTGGCAGAATAGTTTTAATACTGACATCACTGAGAGTGATTCATCAGACCTTCCGTAAGTACCCCCTAAACGTTCGAAAAAGTTTCGAATTTGGAACAAAGGTGTGCTAAAAATATTTTTTTCTACAACCACCAGAAAGCTTGACATTCGCACATTACTTGCAATGCGCAATGTATTAATTTGTATAACGCAATTTATCAGATGATATTTGGAAGAACGAAAGGTTCTTGTGTAGGTCGACTTTGTTTGTTTCAAATTTCTGATGCTGAAGATGTGTATTAAAGGCCCTGTTATATTAAGATAAGCGATACAGCTATTGACTGTCTACATAAGGCTATTAGAATCTTCAACGCAAACTGGTGCGACTCCAGCAAAACATTTCTAGTGTGACAATGATCACTAATGATCCAAACAATACAATATAAGAGAAAATTACCTTATTTTTAACCTCTTTATGATACGGCTTTAAAAGCAACTTGTGCACGATCGAACCAGTAATACCGGCTTGATTTGACATCAAGTGACATGCGATTGAGGTATGAAGCACCTCGGAGATGTTAATGAGCGCCCAGATTAGCCAACACACCGCAGAATAAGGTTTGGTTAAAAACTAAAATGATCACTTTCAGCTTTGTTCACGTAATCAAAGTTAACTTACCATCCAGTAGCAATAGAAGATACTAAACAAAATTATACCGTATTGAAATACTAAAATAACGACAATTGGTAGCGTGTAACTCTTCGCAAGTTCACAACTGACATCGCACAATTCATCATACAATCTCATTAATGTGTCTACTTTGCGTAGAGTTATGGGCAACTGAGTTTCGGTAAATTTAATTTGAAATACCTGTACGTTACCTCCAGATAATCCATCAAGTTTACGCAATTGATTATTGAGCATCATAAATCGACGATACACCAATAACACGATGTACGAGAATTGATTTTCAAAAATGTTGACCACATATACTGGATATACGAATAAAAACCATGTTGGAAGAGATATTGGTCGAAAACCCTCTCGTTTAATGTTCTGGTTTTGCATAAATGCATTTAGAACTATTATCAGAAGTGGTGGTAGTTGAGTTGCGAGTTGATAAAATATCATTTGCTGGTACTGCAAGTTTTGATTCAGTCGTTTCAAAGCTGCGTCTACTTTTGATATCTTCATAACTGTATCTTTAATCGAATTTGCATTGAACACGCAAGAGAAGTACGTTGAATAAAAGTATGTTACACTGGCAAAAAATTCGAAAGCAATTCCTACGTTGGACACTTTATTCGATTGGTAGAAGTTGTTTGACATTACTTTGCTTTTCGCTTCGCTTATCGTTTGCACTAGTAAGGTGCTGTAGAAAAGTAAAAATGCAGAGCTGATGAAGTATAGGTACTTATGTGTGTAGAGCATTGGGCGATTTTCTTTATAACTGATAAAAACAGGACATATTCCTAAGACACACGAAAGACTAACGGTGGGCGATATGGCATTGAAGAAATGGTACGCACTTTGCATCTTGTTGGAATTTTGCCGAATGTGTATTACTTAATGACACTTTGAATGTCATTGTATTAGTTCAGTAAGTATGATTGTTTTGAATAATAATTTACAACTTGTAATCTGAATAATGAGCCTATGTCAATAAGAAGTATATTGAGTACATAAGTTATTAAGCAATCCGGTTGTCATTTATTGTTAAATAACCAATGGTCAATAATAGGTATCATATAAATGAAGGGAAAATTCGTATCAGTGAATCGATATTAAGTGAACGCTTTTGTTCACATGAGCTCAAATGATGTTTTCCTAATTTTAATATACAGATCATTAAGAGGGCCAAATTTTCGTTTTTTGATAAATAAAAAGTAAAAGGACTATTTAAGAATACCCCGGTTATTCTTTTAAAACAATATTATTGTAAACAGCATGTTAAATGTTCCTTATTTCCACGTTTCTCAGATTATGCTTAAGAATTTAACCCTTGTCTGGGCACTTTGGGTCCATTGGACACGAGAGGTATTTTTTTTCGTGATTATTTGGCATGAAATGGTTTTTTGAATTCTTTGATCTGCAAAGACCTTAAGTGTACATATGTTAATAACCATAGAAATAAAATTTTCTCCTTTGAGATTATTCTGGGTTTTCGAAAAAAGTTACCCAACCGGAACCGAACAAAGTGGACCCGATGGAACCGTCTCTGTTTTACGTGTAACTTCGATGATCATCTCAGAAACTGTCCAAGAGCTTACGCGGAGTATAACATAATTAAAGCCTCATGAAGTCGTTCCGGCAATTTTTTAATTATAATTATTGAAGAATCTGAAGAGCTATTTTATTTTTTTATGGGCAACACAATTTTTGACCGTTTGTAACGTGCATAAACAAGGAATCTGTTAGAGTTGTGACACCTAGTGAAGAAAGAGGTTTCGATTTTGTGAGTACTAAAAAGTAACCGCAAGGACAGCAAACCCGAAAAACACGCGAGATATGGATGGCATGGCATCAATAAACACTTATATAACGTGCTCAAGATAAGGATGAGCAGCATAGGGATCTTGAAAACGGTAAGAGATACGAAGGCGGTTAAATTAGAGAAAAGTTGTATAATTTAGAGCATGTCACATGTACTTTGCAAAAGTTCATTATTGTTTATCGTTTCCGAGATTTAAAACAAAATGCGATTTTTGGGTTTTTCTTTTTTCGTAATTCCTTCGTTTATTTTAAAAGATTTTTAAAAACGAAAGATACTTCTTCATTGTCACTTTTTGAATTCTATTAGATGACGTTTTCAAATTTTTTATTCGACGTTTCGTCTCCGAGAAACCATCATCAACTTTATTTTTTTATATCTCCGCAACCAACGAAACACCCTGTATTCGATAATATTTTTTATTAGGAATTTAACGATGTATTTACAGATTTACAGATCGGAAACGATAAACAATAATGAACTTTTGCGAACTATATGTGAACACACATGCCTTAAATTATTCAACTTTTCTCTAATTTAAGCGCCTTCGTATCTCTTACCGTTTTCACGATCCCCATGTTGTTCATCCTCACCTTGGGCACGTTCCAGAAGTAAACAATACCTATTTAGAATATCTTTTCATGCGTATTGTAATAGTGAATTATAACATCTGTTCTCTAGCACACCTGCAGAAAATGTGGCAGCAATCTCGCTTACAGAAGCGAACGAATTTATGGATCAAATGTCAGTGGGCTGTGAAGAATTGGCGAAGAAGCATATCAAAATGTAAACTGGCAAGTTTGGAAAATCACATGAAATCTCTAGACAGTGTTAGTATATATGTATGTAAGTAAAAAACGATAGATATGTCAAATTGAGGATGTAAGATGGGTAGAAACACAAATAGAGAATGCCGAGTGTAAGTAGAAAGAATAGCAGCAGATGTAAAAAATAAAAGACCTAAAAATGAAGACTACAACGGTGCCCAAGCCCAAATAAAATTGAGAGAGGGAGCTACGGATACAGGTGAGATGTTTCCTAAAGCACTTGGAGGTACTATATCGGCAAATATATGTAGAGAACTATACAGGGTGGTTTGGCTTGCATTGTCCAGAAGATATTCCCTAAATTTTTGGTGAACAAAAAAATTTTTTTTTTGTAAATAGCGACAATTTTTTTTATAATTTCAAAAAGAGAAAATTTTTCTGAATTCAACAATGTATAAATTTCAAATTTTGATATGGAATTTATTTAAATAAACAATAATTTAATGTCTTAATAGCAATAGAAAAAATATTTGATTTCATTAACATAGGATGCTATGAAAACAAAACCGCACATCATCTGTAAAAAAATTTTTCATGTTTTAAGTAACTAAAACATAACAAGTTGATTTATTTTGTCATTATTCGATCACTATGGTATTGAATTTCACAAATAACGAAAAGGCTGATAACATTAAACTATTGTTTATTTAAATAAATTCCATATCAAAATTTGAAATTTATACACTGTTGAATTCAGAAAAATTTTCTCTTTTTGAAATTATAAAAAAAATGTCGCTATTTAAAAAAAAATTTTTTCTTTGTTCGCCAAAAATGGCTCAACAAAAAAATGTTTTTTTTCCTTATAATATAGAATACGTAATACTCAATAACTTTCAATTTAAATGTTTTCCTAATGTTATTAGTTTAGGAAATATCGTCTGGACATTGCACGCCAAACCACCCTGTATAAAGGAAAGTTGGCAGAAAAGTAATAATACTGTGATCACTGAGTGCGATTCATCAGACCCTTCCTTTAAATACCCCCAAACGCTCGAAAAAATTTCGAATTTGGAACAAAAGGTGTGCTATAAATATTTTTTAAACCTTGTAAAACTTCTTTGAGCTTCCTGAAAAAACAGTGACAACGTGCACATGGGAAACATTAGCAATCGAGCAATTTGGGTAGACAGAGATGTTTTTTCAGTTGCGTTGGTAACGGATCGGGGATATTTGAAGTAAGAGTAATTCAAAAGTGATGTAATGACAAGATTTTCGAACGCCGAAATATATATTTTTTTGTTTTTCACAGTAAGTGGAAAATTATTCACAAAGAATCTGTTTCCGGGATAAATCTATCGGTTTTTTTTTATAAGGAAGTCCTCTAAAGGCTCTTTTGGATCAGACCAAATATAGCAGCCATTCGGATTCTCACCATGAATAGTCCTCTCAAATGATCATCTTCATCAACAAGTTTTAATGAAAGGGAGTTACTGCGGTCTTTGAACCCCTTATTCGCTCGATCTTAATTTATGCCACTTAAACTGGAGTCATTTTTTACTCAACGATAATAGTGACAGGGACATAACTTAGGAGATGAAGTTCAGAAAAAGATGTCTCATCGATGTTTACCTATGCTACGCGCTCTTCCAAATGAAGAAGTCATCAGGTGTGAATGTATTAACAAAAGAACTATTGTGCGTTTTGTAGGGGGGAATTGAGATTCGGCGTTGATTCACTTATCACTATTGTGTCCAATGCATGGAATGGTTTGTCAAAAATTATGTAGTTATCAACGTAACTAGTATTTGCACTTCTTTCTGATTGGAAACGCTTCACAGAATTCATCAAGTGTGTGGCCTAAAGATTCGAACGACTTTCGGAGAAAAAAACGAGGCAGAAGATTATAGTAGAAAGCAAGAGATTGAGTATCGGCGATAATAAGATGAATAATACAATGCACTGATTTGTATAATGAACTTCATCAGATGATACTTATTTGGAAGAACGAAAGGTTCCCGTGGTGGCAAAAAGAATAAAAGGATTTGGTTTCCAATTTCTGATGTTGAAAATTTGCATTAGACACTTGAAGCTGATGCCCTTATCTGGAATGTACGTATTCGTAAGTTTTCTTTCTTTGAAGGTGCGCAATATGGGCACTGCTATGGGGATAGAATGCTTAAAGGCCCTGGTAATTTGAGATAGGTACAGGATACTGCTTAGATAAAACTATTAGAATAACAATCTTTAACGCAAACTGGTGCGACTCCAGCAAAGCATGTCTAGTGTGCCAATGATCACTAATATGCAAACCACCGGATACACAAGGGAAAATTACATACCTTATTTTTTACCTGTTTAGCAACCGACTTCAAAAGCAACTTGTGCACGATCGAACCAGTAATAGCTGCTTGATTTGATGCCAAGTGACATGCGATTGAGGTATGAAGCACCCCGCAGATGTTAATGAGCGCCCACATTAGCCAACACACCGCAGAATAAGGTTTGGTTAAAAACTAAAATCATCACTTTTAGCTTTGACCACGTTATCAAAGTTAACTTACCGTCCAGTAGCAATAGAAGATGCTAAACAAAATAAAACCGTATTGAAATAATAAAATAAAGGCAATTGGCAGCGTGTAACACTTCGAAAGTTCATAACTGACATCGCATAATTCATCATACAATCCCATTAATGTGTCTATTTTGCGTAGAGTTATGGGCAACTGAGTTTCGTTAAATTTCATTTGAAATATCTGTACGTTACAATCAGATAATCCATCAAGTTTACGCAACTGATTATTGAGCATCATAAATCGACGATGCACCAACAACACGATGTACGAGAAAAGATTTTCAAAAATATTGGCCACGTATATTGGATATACGGATAAAAACCATATTGGAAGAGATATTGGTGGAAAACCCTCTCGTTTAATATTCTGGTTCTGCATAAATGCATTTAGAACTATTATCAGAAGTAGTGGTAGTTGAGTTGCGAGTTGATAAAATATCATTTGCTTGTACTGTAAGTTTTGATTCAGTCGTTCCAAAGCTGCGTCTACTTTTAATATCTTCATGACTGTATCTTTAATCGAATTTGCATTGAACACGCAAGAGAAGTACGTTGAATAAAAGTATGTTACGCTGGCACAAAATTCGAAAGCAATTCCTATGTTGGACACTTTATTCGATTGGTAGAAGTTGTTGGAGATTACTTTGCTTCTCACTTCGCTTATCGTTTGCACTAGTAAGGTGCTGTAGAAAATTAAGAATGCAGAACTGATGAAGTATAGGTACTTATGTGTGTAGAGTATTGCGCGTTTTCCTTTATAACTGATAAAAACAGGACATATTCCTAAGAGGCACATAAGACTAACGGTGGGCGATATGGCATTAAGGAAGTGGTACGCACTTTGCATCTTGTTGGGATTTTGCCGAATGTCTCGGGACTTTGAATATCACTGTATTAGTTCAATATGTACGATTATTTTGAATAATTTACAACTTGCAATCTGTATAATGAGCCTATGTCAATAAGTAAGTATATTGGGTATATAGGTCATTAAGTAACCCAGTCGTCAATTTATTGTTAAATAACGAACGGTCAATAATAGGTATTATACAAGTTAAGGGAAAATTCACATTAGTAAATTGATATTAAGCGAACGCTTTTGTTCACATGCAGCTCAAATGAATTTTTCCTAATTTCAATATACACATCATTTCGAGGGGCCAGTTTTCGTTTTTTTTTAATCCTTCGATATATAGAATTTTGCATATTATAGGTAATGATATGTCCAACATTCTCTCTCTATAAAAGAAAAAAGAAAATTACTGCATTTCCACATAGTTTTGGATAAATAATAAGCAAAAGGACTATTTAAGAATAGCACGTTTATTCTTTTAAAACAATATTATTTTACACAGCATGTTTCTTATTTCCACGTTTCTCAGATTGTGCTTAATAATTTAACCTGAGCACTTTGTGTCAATTGGACACGAGAGGTTGAAATAACTTTTTCCGTGACTATTTGGCATGAAATGGTTTTGTGAATACCTTCATCTCCAAAGACCTTAAGCTTATGTTAATAAAGTCGTTCCGGCAATTTTTTAAATATAATTATCGAGGAATCTGAGGATTTATTTTATTTTTTCATGGGTAACACAATTTTTCACCGTATAGTAACGTGGTAACGTGCATAAACAAGGAAACTGTTAGAGTTGTAAACACTTATGAAATGAAACTGTATGGACATATAGTTTTTTGGACTTTTCGACTTTCTAGAGTCTACGAACATTTTCAAGATTGAATTACAAGGATAGTAGATCCGCAAGATACGAGAGATATGGCATGGTATGATAAAAACTTTGAGAAGTATTATCTGTCAGGAGCTACAATACAACTGGTTGAATTTGGTAGCAGGTGTTCTTTTGCGCAGTATATACACAGGGTGTTACTAAATACGGCATACGACAAACATTAGGGGGTGATTCTGCATGAAAAAATAATGACAGTTTGCTAAATAAACGTATGTCTGCAAATGCTTAGATTTCCGAGATACGGAGTGTTAAAGTTTTTCTTAAAAACCGACGATTTATTTATTGCCCTGAGACCGGTCGAGATATGCAAATGAAATTTGGTAGGTTTTAAGAGTTAGTTGTTTAGTTATTGTGCATTTTTTGACATGTAATTAAGAATTTTATGTTCAACGGGTAATGAATTCCATTTTTTTAAAGAAAAAAATGGTACACCACGAGATATTTCAAATTAAAAATTATTTTTGAATTCCTCATTCAATTTGTGACAAAAACTCTCTCTTGCATTTTTTTCGTATGGGGCGCCATTTTTATCTTAGGGCTTTTTCGACTGTCGGCTAGGGTTAATTTGCCGTCCTTTCCTCGTAGCCTTTATGTACCTTTATGCACACAGTTTCACAACAAATTAATTCAAGATTTGTGCATAGAAAATGGTTCCTGATAAAGAAATATTAAGAAAATTGGTAAAAACGAGAAGAGTATAACTACTATACAATGGAGGAGGGAATCTGAAAATAGCAGAGGTAAAAAAAGCAAAAAAGGGAAAATAATCAAGGAAACAAAATCAGATTTGGGAAAACGAAAGTAGTTTGCATAACATAAAATATGACAATATCGAAAATTATAAAGATATAGATGGAATCGTATTAACAGAGGAGAAAAAGGGTATAGGGATATTTTAAAAAAATTCAGAAAATAACAGAACACTTTGAATTACCTGCCGACGGAGATGTTTAGTGTTATGCTGTTAGTGGCATCGTCTACTCTACAACCATATGTTTTTGGATTTTTTTTGTTTTCGTGATATTGTTTAAGGCTACCAGTAGCAGCATGTGTGAGTAGCAAATTTTTGATTTTTTTAAGCACAAATTCAACACAACATTTTACGTGAAACTGAGGAAAGCTTCAGAGAAACATTTCAACTTTTGAAACAAGCTTGGTCACACGCAATGTTACGAATGGTTTTCATGATTTAAAAGTTGTTGACAGGCAATTGAATATGACCGTCCACCAGAAAGGCCACCATGTTTCAAAAATCAATGATGTGATACAAATCACCGATTGACTGTCGGCGAACTTGTACAGGTTAGCTACTCAAGTGAATAATGTAAGGAACGATGACTGATGAAATTAAAGAATAAAGGTGATACTACTGGAAAAAGTGTCTAAATAGGGAAGGGGAGGAGATATTATTTATGTTTGGGGGACCAAAACACAATTACTTACAATGTAGAATTGAAATGGAAATAAATAAATAAAAATTTAACCCAATAAATTTGAGATGACAATAGACGACGAACGTCTAAAAGGGGTAGGAGTAAAGGGAAGAACGAGAAATTATAAGCCAAAACTTATAGAACTCCGATAGAACAAGGACAATTTAAATAGTAGCACACAAATGGAGAAGAGGAAGGAAACAACCAGTACGACAAATATATGAAGAGAGCAAAATTGGAAAGATCCAGAAAGACGTGGATGAATAAAGTGCGCGCAGTGACAGTAAAAGGAGAAATAACGTGGCAAGACAAAAACAATTTCTTTCTTTTGTTTTCATTATCCTATTTAATTCATCTATTTTTCTTGTACGATGAAAGGTTTTTTCAAAGTGAATGCCTCAGTTTAATTTATATTGTAAGCTTTGTGGTAAATATAAGACCCAATTCGATCAGTAAAGTTTGTTAAAAATTGTAATATTGCGTTTTCTTTGGAAATTGATATGGTGGTGAATATTGAAAATGCATGTAATTTAATTCCAGTATTTAAAAAGTGTAATAAATGATCTATACGTGTGTAACATCGAACATTACTTTTAACTAAGGGAAAATTTGTGTACTGCTAATTGAATATCATTGTTCACGTCCAAAGAGTACTTTATCAATGTAGTTTGCAAATAAAATAAATACAGGTCAATTAGAGCGCTATTGTATCGAAACGGTGGTTACCTATATTTCTTTGTATGTACTGAACTCTCTCCCTCAAGTAATCAACCGAATTTCAATGCACGAATCTATAGACTCCATTTTCAATCAGATAACCTAAAATTTATTTGGTAATTAGCGATATTCGATACCCATTAACCATAGAAAACCAATATAGTGTGTGAATCGTTATTTCATTCCCGAACCCTGTTGTAAAAATAATAGAAAAAGAAACTATTTTCCGATGTAATATAAACCCATTAATCTAACTGCCGTTTATAATACATAGAGGCAATAGAGGCGTGCGGAATACTGATAAGTCCTGAAAAATCTAGCAACGTAATTTAATTTAAAATCAATTCGTTTGAGTTTAGAAAATGCGACGGTGAAAATAAAATTGTCAGGCACATCGTGTCGTTGACTGAGTATCAAAATATTCCAGATGAATATTGAATTTATACCCTTTTAATCTTGTAGTACCTCTCGAAAATTGATTATTTTTAATTTTTGTTTAAAAGCTCGACCGATGATGTCTCCATTCTTGAAACGTCGTCCATCATCGTAATCCATTAAAACCGTGACCGAAATAGAGGCGAAGTACCTATACAATTTATAAAATTGGTAGTTTTCAGGAAATAAGACGCAACCACTTGACGAAATGATCGATTATCGTGTGTATATTTAGTTATATAAATGCAAATAAAGTTGTTCAATGGCGATATAGATTTGTATGATACAGGAAATTGAATATGCCTATGTATTATTCATACAAATATATTAACGAATTTGTCCCCAGAGGGCAAGTGTAACAACTGTGTTTAGTACTTACATACAGTTAATACGTAACTCGCATTTTGTGGAAAAATGTATCGGTTCAACGAAAAGCAATATACTGTGGGAATTGAGGCGAAATTACTTATTATTTCTCACCCACAGTAAATCATTACTATTCCAAACACTAAAGATGACGTGATTAGAATTACGTATCTACAATATTATCTATGTATTGGAATTAGTTAAATGTGTATTTTATTTGTTTCGACCTATTTACGATTCCACAATTTAACAAAAATAATGGCGAAATCTTTATGTGAAGCTTTTTCAATTGTATGTACGAGAATTTTTTAATATTTTTATAAATCTGATTGGTTGTGTTGTATTGGTGCACTTATTTTTAACGTTTGTGATGATGTATATGATACGATATGAAATTTTTTAGATGTTTTGGCATGAAACAAGTGGCAGTACGTGGTCGGACGGACATTTCTTAGGAGTTCTGAATCAAGTTAACAACGAAAAGGGACATTGATGACTTGGTGACGAAACTTGGATAAAGTGCATTGAAGAAGCACTCGTTTTCATTTGAAATGTAAGTGCGCATGCACTCTCATACTATACAATCACGTGTTGGGAATTTTCTAAAATTGCCATTTTTGATAAATATAAGGTCTCAAACATGGTAACGAATTAAGTAGGTGAAAGATTCTGATTTGATGAAGAATTAATAAAATAATCAATGTTTTGGTGGTTAATCATGCAAGAGTGCACATTTTTACTCGCGTTACTTCAATTTCATTGATTAGAGGGATTAAATAGGGAATAATTTTAAGCTGCACCTTTGCGATATTGCAAGGTAAACTATAAATTAAAAAGAAGGAACCTACACATTTCTTAACGTACTAATTCTAAGGTGTTTCAGCGCTACGATTGTATGAAGGAGAGATTCTGATTATTTCACTACATTTGTAAAGTTCTTACAGGGGTTGGATTTTGTATTGTTCTGTCCAAAAGGGAAAATCATTATCGTAATTGCTCACCCATCATCATTATATTATACTTTCCGCTAGGTAACAACATTCCTTTTTTGCCTATATTTTCAAGGATTGTGTTCATATGTTTTTTTTGCGATAAGTTACTTCCTTATCCGGAGAGAAAACAAATAGATACATATTTATCAATGAAGGAGGGATGTCTACTAACCTTACTTTAAAGGGATAAACCGCTTGCGAAATTGTGTACAGTAAAGCATCGGAATGCCGTCTAGATCTCCGATTTCCGATTAAGTAATAGTTATTTACATTATAAGTCCGGGAAATAAGATTTGACAGTAACGAGTGAGATGTTTCTGGATGAGGCGACGAAGGAGCAGAGTCAAGAATTTCGAAACGAGTACTATGGAAATATTTACCGGACGTATATCGTATAACGTTTTATTTCATCCTGTGAGCAATTTTGTTTGAAAAAACTAAAAAATTTTTTAAATGTCACAACAATCATTAAGTCTGTGAATCACAATTTTGTTAGCAACGGTTTCCAGCAATTGTATAATTTGTTGATATTCGTTAATACTGTAAAGTTTCATTTTCCGGACTGAAATGAGTCCGGAAAATCAAAGAATGTGACACAGGATGAAATAAATACAGTTCCTACATTGTACCGTGGGTAACCTTTCGCATAATATACCTATGTACATTATATATTCTCGAACCAACGGGGTATTGTCACTTCAGCCGCGTATTGTTATTATTCATATTTTGTCATGTAAATGTCACTCTTAAAATATGTTTCTTCTTCTCCTAGATTAATTAGCAGAGTTTAGAGACAATTCTTTATAGTTTTAAGAGCGTCCCATTTTTCATTTTTGTCCACCAACGACCGAAAGCTTTCTTAACTACATATGTTTTTTTTGCTTGCAAGGTCAAACTATCACCACCGAGGTCAATTACATACAATTAGAGAAACTGAACGAATCGTCAATAACTTGTTTTCTGGAAAAACCCTTAAGGTGCATTTAACATAAGCGAATTTGAGGAGGAGATATTGGAACATTCTATATGCACAGGTTGGAAGAAAAGTGTAGAGCGAATTTAGCTAGAAAGTTGCAATTTGGGGAAGTAATAACACAAAAAGAATGGTCTTTATTTTGCACGAAAACGGGATAAAATACAAATATAATCTATACCTCTACAGTAATTACAATCTGTAATTGCAACAACGGTGAGAGAGAAATTCTTTAGAGAATATAGCCATTTATTCTATGTAATGTGAGTTCTATTGAATTCTTCCTAGTGACATATTGTGAGAGTTCACAGATGTAAAATTACCCATATACATAGAAACAACAAATTTGTATGGGTATTGTGGAAAGCTGTATATTGCTTGAAATGTAATTAAAGAGGGTTCAAACGAATGTTTCGCCTACGAGGGTTATTGCCCTATTTCCATTTTCTTAACGCTTGTTTTTATATAACGTAAAACAAACTTAGAGGAACGAGCACAAAGCTAGTTGAAAGATGTAGTTCACTAATTGTTAAATTTTTACAGTTTAACGCGTAATTACATCAATTATAAGGGAAACCGAGCGAAAAAACGCAAGGGATTTATTTGAAAACTTTTAGTCCTCCAAATGTAATTATAGAGAAGAGGAAAATGGTTATTTCTACCTAAATTAAGGTATGCGGCGCCACAATCAAATGAACTGTAGATATTGATTTTACTTTATATGGTATTAACTTAAGCATTAATTGGGTCTACTGATCGGTTTAGCTTAAATTTACGTAATTTCCGCTATTAATTTTAATATGTCATTAATTTTAAATCATTACAACTCTCTGCCGTCGCAGAATTGTTTTGTTACGCCCAAGCGTTAATAATTAAACAGGTAAGACGATTAATTATGATATAAAATGGCCATCCATCATTTTAACAACAGCCATCTTAAATTTAACACCTTAAGGTAGGTAGCTGAAATTAATTTTGTCTACGAATTTTGGTGTCAAGTGTAAATTCCAACTTGTAAACGTTGGATAAAGCAAGATCGTCAAGTTTGCACATATTCACAGTTTCAAGATTAAGAAACTTTGTTTCAGCTTGAAAATCTCCGGAAAAAAGTTTTTTAATTAAGTGACTGAAAATCGTAAAGACAAGAATTTTACGAGTTGGGTTAATAAAAAATGGCAATCCCAAAATTACAGTTCAAAAATAAGTTCTCTACTAGATGTTTCGAGCGCACCAGGTAAAAATGCGTTTCGTAAATAAGTAATGAACCTTTTTCGTGAGTTTTCTGACAAAATGATGCCATATGCAACAAACTATACATTTTTCATTTGAGAAGAAAATACAAGCTGTATTAAATTAAATCCCAAGGTACGTGACAGATTCGATCACGCTCTCGACACTGATAGATGATGACGAATAAATATGAGACTTACAGCAGAATGATTCAATTTCAGAAGTTTTAATTGGGTTTCTCTTTCTAAGTGTATCGACGGAGACAGAAAACGAGAGGTCTTCCTGCGAGATATCTAATTAGATGGTGTTAATTTAAGTGTTGTTAACACACGATTCATATTTCAAACAATTAATTAGGGTTTTTGTCGTTGTTTGACGCTCTATCGAGTAACGGTGCCATATTTCCGTGTGTGCTTGTCAACGCGTTTACTTCAATAGTAAATTGAAATTGCAATCTGCTTTAATTGAGTGCCGTTCTCTGATGGTGTTATTTCAACACAAGTGTTTTACAAATGTTATGATTAGATTTTAATTGTTCGATTCATTTCCTCGTCACTAACGTTTTTTTAAATCATTATCGACTTCTTTTACTACCATCGCTTCACTGCAAATAAACAACGTACCTATACATAATATGAATCACCGGGGATGGAAATATACCAACAAACATGATTTATTGTAAAGTCTCTGTATCTGCCAGTAGTTCTTCAACAGTACGAATGCCAATTTTCTTTCTTTAAAATCCTGTGTATACTAGATTTATGCACATCATGATCTCTAGCAAGTAGGCGGGTAAAGACGTGTGGGTTTTCACGGGACCCAACATTTCATTTTCATTTTTCTCGTTAGTTGTTGCTGCCATTCTTCCCATCCTTTGTAAATTTTTCACAGATCCCGTTAAAATTGGTGGAAAATCTTGCTTACCGTAGACTGAGAAAATATGTATTTGGGCGGAAGTTGTTGAACAAACCACACTGTGTTCTCCTTCTTTCTCCATATCCCAAGATCATTCAAATTTCGATCCGTAGTTTTTCAGATAATTGAACCATTTTCAATAAACTAGTTTCGCGCACAATACCTAGATGATTTTGACTAGTCACTAAAGTGCACTAGTAATGGTTTCAATAACTAGATGCGCATAAAACGGTTATGGGACATTAAATTAATGAGTATTATTGAAATACACCTAACGCAATTTTTCGCGGTTTTCTCAAAATTTTTTCGATGCAAGGGTATTATAGTTATTTATGTATCAAGGGAATTATAAGGGTCTTAATTGCCGAGGGTAAAGTTTGCGTCCCGAGGGCCTTGCGCCCGAGGGACAGCAATTACCCGAGGTAATTGAGACCTATTAATTCCCGTGATACATAGATAATTTTATTTCTGACCGAGTTTAATAACATTTGTTCATTTCCGGTATATTTGATTCAGGTATCGTCGATTGCAGTTTTGGTTGTTGCTAGGTTACTGGTTCATAAAAGAGCCGTAGAGGGAATTATAGCGTCTTTATATCCCAAGGGAGTTATGACACTCTTTATTGGTATCGTAACTATGACAATATAAGCTTATAATGTCACTGTCAGAAATAAATATTTTTATTTCTGACAGTGACATTATAAGCTTATATTGTCATAGTTACGATACCAATAAAGAGTGTCATAACTCCCTTGGGATATAAAGACGCTATAATTCCCTCTACGGCTCTTTTATGAACCAGTAACCTAGCAACAACCAAAACTGCAATCGACGATACCTGAATCAAATATACCGGAAATGAACAAATTTTATTAAACTCGGTCAGAAATAAAATTATCTATGTATCACGGGAATTAATAGGTCTCAATTACCTCGGGTAATTGCTGTCCCTCGGGCGCAAGGCCCTCGGGACGCAAACTTTACCCTCGGTAATTAAGACCCTTATAATTCCCTTGATACATAAATAACTATTATATGCTTGAAAATAGAATTAAACACTATCAAATAAGTAGGCTAAAGACACCTCTTGTCATTAAAAAAAAGTAAAAAATACCAAATAGCAACTTTTATTTGAAACATTTATTCATAAAATGGATATTTACAAAGATATTTACGATATTCCATACTTTTCAGACACCCTGTATAAGGTTGGAAAGTGGCGCGTACGTAAACTACGAGCCAAGTTCATTTAAAAGAAAAAGTAATAAGGAGAGTTATGTATCGGTTAACTGACATAAATAGACAAAAATATTGAAACCTTGTGCGAAAAATAAACATTAAATTATTAGAAAGAAAAAAATAAAGTGAAGCAGGTAATAATTTTATTTCGATAAGTGATTTACTGAAAAAGAGGGGAAAATAGAAAGCAAAATTACAATTACAGACTCATATCAGAAAACAACCTGTAGGATTAATTAAATTAGGGATTTCGTTGACATATAATATGGAGAGGACAGGCAACTGATGTGTGTTTCTTTAAAAGTGGGGAGACGAAAAATTGCAATTAGGGTCGAAGTGATCTTCACCAAAAGGTTCTTTGTGTTAGAGCTATTCTGAAATGAGGATTCAACTTAAACCCGCAGTGAGTTAAAAAAATTCGATCTCCGAAACCTAAACGTTATTTGAATCTACATTTTATGTAAGGGGCGCGACGAGAGTCGATAGTCTTTTCGCCAGTATAAAACAACATTTAAGATAAAACACTGTATTGTAAGGAGGCTTCTTCCTTAAGGAGGCAAGGACAAGTAAGTTAAGTACCTTCAGTATGTTATTCTCCTAAAGTTTTAATTTGAAAACGAATGATTGTTACTACGTCAGCCAAGTGCGCATGGGAACAGTTTCCGACATGTGTACCGGTATGTTATTGGCATCATTTTAGTTTTTTTAAAAATAAACTACTGCAAAGGATTAACTTGGGATATTCAGAAGTAATAAAAATTTTTGATTACTTTGAAATGTGTTGCGGCTGAAAGTGATTCAGAGTTACTTTTTAATTGCTCTGAAAGTTTTAGATTTGGAGCGCGATTACCGTAAAGAATATTTTAAATTTGAAAATAAGAAGTAACCACTTTACGATATTTGCATAACAATCTTTCAAACTTGAATATATATTCATAGACACGCCTAAGGGAATTTGAAGTACGCTCTCAACAATTGCAAATTAGGTTACAAACTTAAAACAGGAACAAGACTTTTCAAAGTAACAGAAAAAAATAATTATTATTTATGTTTCGGGTATCATTATTAACACACATACACATTCTCACACAACGTTTATTGGGTCATATTTTGTAGACGCTAGCTTTTCATATAATATTTTCTTGTGAAAAAATATGAAATTTTTCACATTCCCTTTTGAGCATGGTTAACAATAGGGTTTTGGGTCAGCTATTGTTAATGAAGAAATTGGAAAATCGTATTTATTATATAAATTTAAAAAAAAAACTTGAAAAGTTTATAGGGGGAAGGTGTCTTAAAATGACATACTTTTTAATTGGCGGCTGATTTTTGATAGAAGAATAAACATTTAAAGTTGGAAAAAAAATGACACGTTCCGTTCAACCACCTTTATTAGTGTAGTAAATAAATTTGTCAGATTTCTATTAATAACTTGAAAAAAATGAGCTTTTAAAAAAAAACTGCAACTATGTCATTTTACAACCAGGTATGTGTAAAATGACACAGTTATGGCGTATAAAATGGCATATGCACAAACAAAAGTAATTAGGTAGGTAAGTAGGTATATTAAAAAAAGAATTGTTATTTACAAACATCGCAAATAAAATTTTTTATTCTTGGAGACACTCCAGCACATTCACTATGTGCCCACATCTTGCATATAATGCAGCGAAGCCAAACTTCTTTCGATCGCGAATTTCTAAACATATCATTGCAGTAGAGGCAGGCCGCATCATCCTCATCATCCTCGGCCGCAAAGGGATCTTCTTCTTCTTCTTCTTCTTTATCGCGTGTTTGCGCAGTGGAACTTACTGTATTCCAAATGTTCTTTACGCATTGGCGAACATCCCCCCTTCTTTTTTTCTCTTCTTTCTCCTTAAGTTCTTCCAAATTAGGAGTAGTTGTAAGAACTCCAGTGATTCCTTGCCTGGTCTTCCTTTTTTTAATTCCGCTTGCTGTGGGCACAGGCGAAATTTGTTGTAGGGTAAATTTTTTCTTTGGAGGCAGATTTTCTTTGTTGTTATTTTTTTCAGCATTTCTACAGTCATTTTCGGCATCATTCTTTTTATTTTGTTCTAGTTGCAATACCATGTCCTCCCTTTCCTCCATTTCATTGCTGACCGACTCTTTGAGTTGATTAGTTTCTCCGTCTGTACAGCTTGACTCCATTAATTTGTTTGTGGTCTCGGCCGGCTCAAAAAACTCGTCGGGAAAAATATGAGGGTTAAACGGATAAACACCTGTTTTTAAAAATCCGCTTGTGGCATTTTGTGTTGTCGCTGCTTTTCCATATGCAGATGTAAACAGTTCACCGATTTGATGTTGCGTGATGACCCGTCCTGGATGATTTTTCAACCATATTGCACATTCCTGATGGTAAAAGTTTTAAGTGGGCCATAAAAGCTGACGTCGAGCGGTTGCATACGGTGGGTACAATGCGCAGGGAAACACATCATAACAATTCCATTTTTTTTTGCAAAGGTTAATGCTTGTAGAGACTTATGACTAGAGTGTCCATCTAGCAGTAATAAAACTTTTGATTCGGGAGATGCTTTAACAAAATTCTGAAAATGTTGCAACCACAAATTGAAAGTGTCGGCGGTCATCCATCCTGTTTCGTGAAACAATCCTAATGATCCTGGAGGTAAAGCATCTAGCAATTCCGCCTTCCTATTTTTTCTAGGGAAGATAACAGCTGGTGGTACAAAATTACCAATAGCATTCATGCAACAGACACATGTTACATGCTGACCTCGTTCAGCGCTAGTTAAAGATCCCACCTGCTTTTTCCCAGTTTTTGCAAGAATTTTTGGAGCTCTGTGCACTGTGGACATACCACTTTCATCCATATTGTAAATACGATGACAATCAATTTTCTCCTTTTGTAAGGTCATTTCTAACAATTCAAAAAATTTTTGTACTTGTGGCCTGTTAAACGCCATTGCCCTGGCAGCAGACACTGCTTCCGGCTGTCTTAAGGATATTTCAGGATGTCTAATGCGAAATCCTCTCAACCATTCTTTTCCAGCACTGCGACCTTTAAATCTATTAGCAATGCCATTTTTAGTCGCAAATTCAAATGCAAGTTCTTTGATTTCTTTGGTAGTTATCCCAAACAATCGACACTCTAATAACAATATATACTCGACGAACTCTCTTTCCTCATCTTCACTAAATGTGGTTGCAAATCGCCCTAAGATCTTTGCACAGCCTTTTGCTCGTTTATTGACATCATTTGCTCTTCGTCTTAACGTTGCTTGAGGGACGTGGAAGAGCTTGGATGCTTTTAACCATCCCATTTTACCGCTTTTAACAGCATCAATAGCATTTAACATTGCCTGTTCATTCCATGATTGTCTGGTTGATACCCTTTTACGTTTACCAACCATTATGCACCTGAAAAAGTACGTTATTTTAAAATGCAGAGTGGTTGTAAAATGACATACCCACAGTACGTATGTCATTTTACATTATGTAATGGTATGTCGTTTTACAAGCAATAATGTCAAACTCATTGTACTTACCTAATTTATACAACAGATGAATAAATTATAATATTGCTTTGTGTATTTGCGGTACACGCTTACGGGTATATGCAGTAGTAATTTCACTTCAAAAAGTACACTAAATAATAATGAAAATACATTCATAAAATAACACATCAACAAGTTTCCGCGCCACAATATACGTTTTTTGAGGTTAACTGAAACATACCTTAGCGTCAAATCAAACTACCTACAAACTTGAAATTAGGAAGATTCCTCCTCGACAAATCATTAACTTTCCGCTAGATAGCAGGAGTAGTTTTAAAATAAACAGCACTATGTCATTTTACATGCTATGTCATTTTAGGACACCTTCCCCTACTAGAGAGCAACGAAAAAGTTCGAGTTATAATTCATATATAATACAGTATGAATTCTTCGACTACATAAAAAAAAATGAAAAACGGTCTTCCAACTCTACGTTTCATATGCTAATGTCGACGCAGAGTTTTACAGAAATTTTATTATGTGTTGAAATTGATTGCCTCGTGACAGAAATATCAACTCTTTTCATGTGACAGTCCAACTACCCTTCTGTTTTTATCCTAATCAATGCTTATTCTTATTCCGAGTTATTATAAAACTTTTGTTTAAGTATTAATGAGTTTTTTTTTCCAGAAATATACGTTTATTTGCGTTAGCGGAATTACAATTCCTATTTTGTGATATTTACATATCCTTTGAGAGCAGCAAACAACCAGAATGCCAGAAAGTATAGAATCCCCTTTCTATTAATATTCATTAGAAGTTATAAAATAAATGTTTTGAATATAACGATAAACTAGAACTTTGTACATTTCCTGCTTAAAGGTGGATAAATACAAAACAGTTACTTACTTTATACTTTAATCCTCCGATTTTCCTCCCTCTTCGTAAAGTAATTTTTAGTAAATGCTTCGATATATTTCTTTTCTTAATTTTCCTTTCAGTGTTCGTATGAACGAGATCTTTCTATTTCTATGGTTAGTGCTTTTGGCCATCGTGGCTAATTAAGCCTATACATCTTCGATGAATCAATAGGGGTCAAATCTATGGATGGTCTATTAGTAAAGTAGATTTTACAAAATAGCTCATTTATATTACTACGTCTAATAAATCACGTTTCTGTGCAATAACAAAAGTTATCTCTTTGAAAATATTAAACAGCGAGTTATGGGATAATTTTAAGAATTGCGTGAACGTTAAGGGTTGTACCGTAAAAATATGACGAGTTCCGTTTTTTATTATAGCTTATATTTTATTTGAAACTTTCACAATCGGCAGTTGAAATGCTGACAGTACAGCTAGTATTAAAGGACGCAATCTGGGATTATGGGATAATTTTAAGAATTGCGTGAACGTTAAGGGTTGTACCGTAAAAATATGACGAGTTCCGTTTTTTATTATAGCTTATATTTTATTTGAAACTTTCACAATCGGCAGTTGAAATGCTGACAGTACAGCTAGTATTAAAGGACGCAATCTGGGATTATGGGATAATTTTAAGAATTGCGTGAACGTTAAGGGTTGTACCGTAAAAATATGACGAGTTCCGTTTTTTATTATAGCTTATATTTTATTTGAAACTTTCACAATCGGCAGTTGAAATGCTGACAGTACAGCTAGTATTAAAGGACGCAATCTAGAGGGTATTTCGTTTTTACGGGACTATCGGAACAGTTTCTGTAATTTCTGTTGCAGGGCCTTCTCAACTACAGTTTCTGCGTATCTTAAATCTATTTGGGCTGGCCAGTGATCGCGATCTACATCTACTACTACTCACGCTTTAGTAAAATATATCATACGTTTCAGGCGAGGTATACGAAGAAGAAATTCGAAGCTAAACTTCTGAAAACTGGCAAGACAAGATTTCAGTAAGCTTCTTGCCTATATGACGAGTAACAGTTTTGAAAGTGATAGTTATTATTTATACTTTCCTTAGTTTCGTTTGAATAATTTGTGCAAGAAAAAATATGTATACCGAAATGACAGGGGTTGTGTAAAGAATTTCAAGAATCTTATCGAAACTAATTTAAAGTTTGACTATCGTTGGCGAGTTGAAATTCGAACATACTTTCACTGTACAGTGTACATGATATTTTTTGTGATCCCGAGGAATTTTTGACATACAAATGGAGTTGTGTGCCATTATTAACGTTTCGAAACTTAAATGTTTCTTGTGTAAGGGTAAATAGTAGAGAATTCGTAGACCTTTTATGTGTTCAATGTGTTCAAAAGTCACATGCATGACCGATTAGATATAGTGACTGACCTAAATAGAATGGCTGTAATAAATTTTAGAAACAAAATAGATTAAAATTCCTTTCTTTTGAAAAATTCACTCAATTTTAACCTTCTAAACAAAATCCACAGAAATTAGTCAAAATTTCGATATAAACGAAATAAACGTGATTGTGTCTGCAACACACATTGACAATGTATTTACTGAGGGTCTGTTAGAGAATTGTAATCTAACAAATACTTCATTTTAGGATAATCACTCTGCTATTAAAATTGCAGAGAGATCTAAACACATTGTTACACATGTCTTCACGTGAAGAGAAGTTTTACCTTTTGCAAATAGAAAACCTCCCTCCCTAAATATTATGATTTCCGAGAAGGGCTTTAGCATGTTGATGTCAATTTTTGCACAACACTCTAATTTCTTAAATGGTTTTCAGCCGGAAATTAGTTTCACCGTTTCGGGCGCTTGCCAATTTTGAATAAACCAAAAAACCAAACACCTTCGTCCAAATCATTGAATATTTAGGTCGAAACATGTGTAAGCATCTCCATCTTAATCGAGCTTTGATTTAAACGTCAAATTTTTTAATTGAAAATTCCAGTGGTATACTTAGCTTCTCATAACCCACATCCCAATAAGAGCTATGGACATGGACACATTTGACAATAAGATTAAGTACTTGTTGGCGCGAACATTTAAGTTTAAATTATGTGTGAGTAGTTTATAAGGCAAGAGAGGAGAGAAAAAGCTACTAAAAAACATGTAAAAAAAGGAAGGTTAAACTTAATATCTATTAGGTTACTGCTGAATGAACAACACATTACTTTATTAGAAATTTAGTTGAAGATAGAAGTCTTAAATTAGAGTATGTACCAAGCAAAAATCAGCAAATAATTTGTTTATTTCAGAAATGTAGAGAGATTAGTATATGTAATGGGTTCTTTTAGAAGTTTAATGTTTGTAAAATTGCCTGGTGGTGTTAGAGTAGTAATCAGTGGTGATATTCCAATTTTTTAACAACGGGTACGCTAAAAGTAGTAGTAAAATTTTGGTAGCGCCGCGGGGGGCCCGGGGGGCGGCAGCCCTCGCGGGAAAAGCGCCGCAGACGAACATTTTTGAAAATTTGAAGGTCACACACTTTCCTGACTATAACATTTTGTACCAATATGTACGATAGTAGACTCGAAATTTTCAATAAGAAAATAGAACAAGTTAATATTTTTTCTGTCTATTTAAAACATAGGTTTGAGGTTATAATTATAATGCCATAATCCTAGTCTGGCCACCCACTCACTGACAGGTCGGTAAATGAGCATGCCAGTGACATCGCTCCACAGTTATACAGTAAAGTTGGGCACGCTCAAAGATGGCGCTATAAAAGGTTTTTCTTTAAATCTTAAAACGCGTTTCAGTCCAGTTTTCGTTTCAATTGCGTGTGTGTGGTTTAGTTTAACAACGGGTACGGAATACTTCAAAAATTTTAACAACGGGTACGGCCGTACCCGTGCGTACCCGCTGAATATCACCACTGGTAGTAATTAACCTATCGCTTTCTGGTGACAGATGAAGTAGTTGATGATTAGATAAATTAATGTAAAACGAGGGAGTTTATATCAATAACTAATTTCCTTAATTAGATGAGATAAAGTAATGTGTGTCTTTCGTTAGACACACATCTGCTTGGCTAGCGTTTAAATAAATTACATTTCATATAGTTGATTTCATAATTATTTAAACCTACTACAAAAATTATTCGGTTTCCCAATAGAACTATTTATTAGAAATATTAGAATACCCGATTTTCACAGATTTGATTGCGATTTATTAATACAACACGGAAAGTGTAAGCAATCAAGGTAGTGTGACACAAACATTTAGGATTCCTGTTGAATTTGTGTCTAAGCTGTCTAAGCCGTTAACGCGTTACTTTATGACAAAAATTAAGGCTACAGCGAATGAATGTAAGCATATCGTAAGTATATCCATGTGGATATATTTATTTTATACCTATATAATCATTGTTAATAAATGCGAAATTTTACCTGGTTACTATTCCCCATACACATATTATTTGTTTGAGGTATCATCAAAGTTACACTTATATAACGTAGCACAACTTTCAAGCAATATAAAAAAGTTTTTCACAGTATATAATAAGAAATCCACCTACCTTTTGCCATCCGTGTTCCCTTTTCTTCTTTTCGAAGATCTGTAAAGGAGAACAGCTATTAGCAAATGCCAGTGATGCTACTTTTAAGATTCCATTCAAATTTAAACAAATTGAGGTTTAAAATTATGAGATACACCTACCTGGATGGCAATTTAATCTCGATATCTTCTCACAGGACTGGAGCAGATTCCATCACGCAATTTATAACACATAAATTGAAATTTACACGTACGCACGATGTCATTATCACGATTTAAAATTTTATAATTAAAACACAACGCGCACTATCCAAAAACGCACTGATCATACAAATTTTTATGAACAAATTCGAAAATAACAGAAATTTTAACGTCCGTTCTACCGCAACGACCAATAAAACGTAACTACAAAATTCTTTCAAATTAATGAAAGTGGCGTGATTTTCGAAAACATGTGCGTCGATAAGAAAGGAACGGGTTATTGTTCTTGTTATCGTACCTTGTTGGCCGTCAAGCTAGTAGAAAATTAATTGTTTTTAAAAATTATAAAATCCAAATTCTCGTAGTATGACCAATCTGGTAGGATTTGGGCCATATTCGCGTAAATAAATTGATTGCTCTGTATCAAGCGTCTTTACGCTGATTTTATATTCAGTTTTAAAAACACGGTTAGTATTTTGCAAGAGTATAAAGATTTTGAATGATGTAGACGTTACGACGATTTTTAATTCCGTTCTGCAAATCTACCCATGTTCTTATCGTAGATGCTGAAAATTCACGATCAACATCTAATATATTTCAACTTGTAAGGTTTATCATTATGCATTAACAATCTGAGTGGAACAACGAATCCAAATTACACACAAAGGAGAAAGGGAAAAGAATAGATGATCTCCTTTTGACAGTTTACTTATCATAGTTAATACACCGGAAAAATGTTTGCAAAACTTTCATAAAAATGGATGAACACTAACAGGTTAATGAAATTGCTGTTTTTCTTGTTGCTATTCAACAAAAAAACTCATAGCATAAAATAGCTAGTTGTAAAAGGAATCTGACGCCATGGTAATGAATACTTTTTCTTTGTAGGTTGTGCTTACTTCGTTGTTACATTTTCACTGCCTGTTATATAAAAACTAGCTGACCCGGCAAACGTTGTTTTGCCATATAAATAAATTTTTTATTAAAAAAATAAAAAAAAAATTTAGGGGTGGACTACCCCTAACATTTAGGGGGATGAAAAATAGATGTTGTCCGATTCTCCTAGATACCGGATAAGCACAAAAAATTTCATCAAAATCGGTCAAGCCGTTTCGGAGGAGTATGGCAACGAAAACTGTGACACGAGAATTTTATATATTAGATGTGTAGACATTCAGGAGAATTTAACACAAAAATTCCTTTGGTGCCTTTTTAAGATTACAAAATTCCTACAACAGATTTATTGGGTGACGCATCTACAAGCACTGCTTTTTGTTTAAAAGGTTTATTAAACTTTCAAAAGATTTAAAACGTGAATAACTTTTTACTTTTTAGAAAATACAAAAAATACAGTACCCACCCATAGGTCATAATTATGACTACTAACGTTATTATTTGAGAAATTTGTTAGAAACTTTACTAGAAAATTGTCATGTGACAAGAGGTGCACTTTAAAGTGACGCCCTAGTTATATGTAATTCGTTTGGCCATAAAAAGTACTTCGATCTAATTTTTGTTGAAAAAATCACTTTGATTTAAAAAAACACAAAATTTCAAATAATAAATAAGTAATTAATATTTTTTCTTGGATGCGTTCTATTGTGGTCGACATCCACCATTTTTTTTAATTAAGTGAAAATAACTTAAAAACCATAACTTGTAAATATTGACATGTGGGTATTAAAAGAACTCAAATTTCACGTAGAATCGAAAAATGCAATAGTTCCCATTTAAAATAACGAAGTTTCCAGCTTCTTTCGGCATTTCCGGAAGCGCTACCATTTTGAAAATATTTTACATCGATTCGGTTTTCAGAGTAACCCCTAAGTTCAAATTTTCAAAAACCTATCTATAAAACTTTCCCAGAAATGTCTAACTAAAGCTCCCAAAAAACACCCTGTAGGTATACTAGTATTAAATATTTTATATTATAAAATTATTTTGTCGAAATCAATATAATTGTTCATTGGATGATTCTTAGTTTATCCCTAAGTACTTCTATGATAGTTGTATTAGTGGTATCACTTTGAGAAAGAAAACGTTTTCTGCCAAGGCGTTAGCACAGGATTTAACGAGGCAGAAATGATTTTTCTTATAGAATTATGTTCAAACTTTAATTTGGTTATACATAGTTTGAAGCTGTTAAGTACTCGCCAGGTACAGCACTGTGCCAAAAAAAGTTTAAAAAATTTTTCTGCCTAGGTATTAGCACAGGATTTAACAAGGCAGAATTTTTTTTTCTTTATTAACTATATAAAACTTAAAAGCTATATTTTAAGAGTAATTTAAAGCTATTACTCGATGGGTACAGTTACAGTTCGAATACAACAAATTTTCAAGAGAGAGGACATGGCGAATTTCTGCACAGTTCTGCCCAGGCAGCAAAAGATTTTATGGATGGTCTGTATAAGTACTAGCTTTTAATAATCATTTCATGCTGTTACTCGATAGGCCAGTTTTTTTGCAGCCAGCTCTTGGACTAATAGTTTTGAACTTGGATTGCCACCAGGATTCAATGTTTAAAATCATAAATTCTGAATGGATAACAAAAGAGCTGTTTTTTGCACGGTTTAAGGAGTTTATAAAAATTTTCAAAACCAACTCAGTTATGCATTTCTAGTGCTAAATTCGCATTCCACCCACACTAAAAATCTTCAACTATAATGCTCGAAAAAACGGTGTGGTATTGTTGTGCTTGCCATTGCTCATATAAGCTGCAACCAAGTTTTATGAAACCACCGAGTAACTATTATCAAGATAAAACTAAAAGATGGGTAAAAGTGACTACGTCGAACCAAATCTCAACACTTTTTTGGGTTACCTTTGTAGAGGCGGCGTGAATGAGAACGACTATTAATGGATTTCGTAAAACCGGACCTGGACAGACAACAGACATTGCACATGAACCTCATAATAGCGGAGTGAGTGACTCCACTACAACAAAACAAAAAAGAACTCCAGGTAACAATGTCATGTTAAAATGTGTCAATCATCAAATTTTAAATTAAACGCTTCATAGGCGTGTTTTAGATTACATTTATAGACCACAGACTTCTCGCATGGAAATTTTCCCAGAAAGGCCCGCATTTCAGATGGGTGAAGTGGAGAGAACGTCTAGAGGTATAAAGCGGGCCACAGACTTCGTGATTTTTCATCGGTTGTCGGTCATCGTGCCGACCGTTCGTGCCAAAAACCGTAGTGTGTGGGGTGAAAACTGTCACGATGAACCGTCACGACGAATTTCTGGCGGAGCTTGATTTTTGTCGGTTCGGTGTGTCGGTCATCGTGCTAAACCGATGTGTGTGGGGATTTCGTTCCATCTCGTCGGTTTTAAGATCAGTAACGTCCGTCGTTGTGATCAATAATTATACCAATTTCCTGATTCAAATCTCAGCTCATTTAATAAATTTATATGTGAAAAACTGCTTCTTTTCAACAGCCACTCTTTGCATCAAACCGATCTTCTTTTATTGTGTTAAATTTTATTGCCAACTGCAAGTGCCGCCGCTACTGCCAATAATTGTGTCCTGTTTATTGTAATTTCTGGAACCGGACTGCTACTTCGCACGTAGTCTGTGGGCTCATCAGGCGGCACGAACGGTTGGCACGATGACCGACAACCGATGAAAAATCACAAAGTCTGTGGCCCGCTTTAAAAGAGCAGTGCTTGATGCGCTGTTTTGAAAAATTGAAGTTAACCAAACTCTAAGCGACAACGAAAAGCATTTGATAAAAATCATCGATCATAAGAGGTTTCCATAATGTACACAGAAATAATCTGTAGCCCTGCTAAGGTCAGTCAGAATATAAAAAGATTCTGGATTGATTGGGCTTTTAACTTTAAACGGCGAGTCACGTATTGTATTGATGCACCTCATATGTGGATGATGGTATTAGAAGAGAATGTATAAGTTTCCCTCGCTGTCTTATACAAGTATCCTCTGGACGCATCTACGTATGTAAGACCTCATAATTGCAATAAAGGGAACATTTATTTTGGTGAAGGCGCCGCAGTAAATAAAAGAATTCATGGATTAAACGTTGCTGACACTGGAAACAACTAATTATCTAAACGGCAGAACAAGATAATAATATAAACCTATTTGAATTTTGATCCTGTGTAATTAACGATACCTATCGTTTATTTCGTTTTTCTAATATTTGTATTTGTAATGAATTTGTCACACCAATGTTTTAAATTTGATACCAATTTTGCGCTTGGACAAATATTTACGTTTTGTTTGTATCGTATAAAAATTGTCGGATTAGGAAAGCTCGGTTTTAATGTGTATGTAGAGGTTTATTTTGCTTTGAGCTTATAGTTAAGCTCGTCCAGTGACCAAGCTCAATTAAGTGTATAGTTGGTTTAGCGTCTACTTTTATATGTACTTCTTTGTTGAATGATGCTATTAATTTTGTAACATGTAAGTAATTACAAGTTACATTGTGATCATTTAGTGTATTTATTAAAATAAATACGTATGATTCGAGAAAAGTGCCGTGAATGGTGTGAAACAAAAAAAACGCACTCTCAAAAAATATCTACATGCTTTAGATTTTATCAAATTAGAAGTCCAGCAAAAAGACAATTATATTGCTAAAAGGGAAGTAATCTAAATACAACCAATTTGGAAATAATAGCGATTAGTGGAAGAACCCATAAATACGAGTACTGTCTCTAAGTTTTCAATTTAAAATTAAAAAGAAACCCTGACTCAGTGGTACAAAGTGTTTATACAAGCTGTTCCAAAATGTGCGCGCAGCTTTTAACAGCAAATTATTTTTGTCAAAGCAACACAAATTTTCTTTTCTGGACTGCTCATATCCGGTAGATTCATCGCTCTTCGGTCGAAATACTAAGATTTATTGTGTAATTTCAAAACCAAATTTCCCTGATTGTTTCGAACACTCAAATATTCTTCGCCGTAAATCTATTAGAACACTATAATCTAGAGATTTCAAATATTACGACATACAAAAATCCAAGAGGTTTTCGTCTCTAGAACGAGGAAGTTACTGCGCAGGGGTAAACCTCAGAAAGATGTTAGTTGTCTCACACCTACACTAAAATGGGGAGGTGCTCTGCAATCACATTGGGGCTCTCGTTGCAAGTTACATCTTTTCAAGTATCAAGGGGTATCTTGTGTCGTTGGTTGTTGTTCGTTGTGCAGATTTACCAGATGCAATGAAACATGCAAATATCTTGAAAGTGGTTACATTTAAAGATATTCCAAAAAATTCATTGTCGTAGAAGTTTGGGCTTAAAATGGTTCCTGAAACCCGCGCTTCTACGCTACTGCATTGAAAAATGACAATTTAGATCACAAACTAAGATAATAATTTAATGTTATTTAACCATACCCAGTTTCCGTTAAAGAGATATTTCAATGGAACGATTAACTTTTAAAAACTAACTCTGAAAGGGTGGGATTTGGTCATACCTGTATATAAGCTTTTTGCGTTATTTTGATAAAGGAATTCGCTGTTAAAAGCTGCGCACATAGTGGTAGTGATAGTATTAAAGTGCAAATGGTTTGAAACATGAATTGTGCTATTTCACTACTCTCACTATTGGCGAGTCTTATCGGCTATTAGCTGAGAGGTGCGCTCATTATTTTTAAGATTTTTGGTCCACAGAAACAGTCTTGCTTGATAAAGCTTTGCAAGAGAAAATCAAAACGTACTAACTCAATGGAATCCTTAGACGACCCCTGCCAGCTGTCTCCACCACATCATGCCATGTAAATCAAACTTCAAAGCAATCAAGCAATTCAACAATTAAAAGGCCCCTGAGTACCAAACCCAGCGTATTTGTTCGAAATACGCTGAAATAATGACTACACAAAAACGGCGCATGAAACAAAATCATATAAGTCCATAAGTCTATTACCCATTTCCAGAAAACTATTCGAACGAATTTAACAGAATTCAAGTGGATCAAAACTGGAGAACTTGATGTCAAACTCTTCAAGAACGCATGGCGACGACATATTAAAGTAATCATATTGTAAATCATATGAAAAGCATCGAAGACAAAAAAATACTGTAGTGAAGTATTTCTCAGGTCTCGCAGGCTTCGACACGTACTGGACTGGTATGATAATACTCGTATATGTATAAGTTAATATCATAACTCACCAATAGATATTTCTCTATTAAATTTAGTGGTTAACAATAAATTTAGTATCTTACACTATACCATAACATCCCACAGGGAGTGTGCTCAAACCGCAAACTTAGACAACTGTATTCATTTAACTATAAAATAAAGTTTTTCTCTACAAAACCATGCCAACCCCTGAATTTGGTCGTACTGTGGTGATGTAGAAAACCAACCAGGCGCGAAGTCATACAGATCCAGAATCCAAAACTCTTCGTGATAACACAAACGCTACACCACAACACGTAATTTTTCTAATTTATCGTTCGCGATTTCAAGTACATACATTACCTTTATTCCTCTTTATTGAAATTATCCACCATTTTCGATATAAAAATATACCAGCTACCGCTTTTATAGCGAATTTACTCGTATAACGCTTAACTTACAATTCAAAAGGCAACATTAGTAAGTAAAAAGTTCACATGCGTGTACGATACAATACAGAGAACATTATTAAAAAAACCTTTATTCATAACCCAAAAATTGCATTTTTAGTAAGGAATATGTCGGGCGAAATTTACACAGAATTCATTTTGTTAAATAAAAGCTTCGGTAAACCACGAGGGAGGAGTCTTTTTTCAATAAAAGCGTTATCCAATGCAAATCTCCTTGTTAATGAATCCCAAACGTAATTAAGATCATTTGGAACTTGTTCAGTTTTTTTACGTTCTATATACATTTACAGATTACAGCCGCGGATAAATGTTATCCTTTCAAATCATACATGTGATGGCCGTATTGCATCGAATATATTAATCAATGGGGTTACATTTAGCTTAAAAAAGCAAAATCAGTTCCGATTTGATGAGGATTTTATGCCTCGTACGCGAAAGATGTTGCAATTCTAACAATTTATTAAAACAGTTCGCAACACTGAATTATAGTGGAAATTAGTTTATCGAAGACATACATTCATTTTTCCTATTTTAATCACGAGGAAAATAAAGAAATCGTGCTTTCGTTCAAAGGAAAAGCGAATGGAAAAGACCAGAGCGAACTTTTACAGTGGTTAAGTACAATGACGTTAGTCTACTTATGTAAGTCCTCCATTTTTGTAATATATGTCACTTGAATCTTCGCTTTACAATTTATTCGTTTTCATATGACTTAATTTTGTAAATTGTGCTTACATTAACGTATAGAATGACGTGATTGTACTTAACCACTGTAAAATATCACTCTATCCGCTATCGTGATTTAAACAACGTACCAACAATTTACAGCAATTGAATTTAAATGAGGAATATTTTAAAAATGCACACAATAAAAATTTACACATAAATGTTCCCGAATTGAAATGAAAATTGGCATTTAATTCTAAATACTTAGCTTGTATCATTTCAAGTGACGATAGAAATCTGATTTAACCAGATTTTTATCAACATCTGGAAGATCAACATTTTATAGTAATACTAGAAACCCAAACAATTTTTGGAATGTTTCGTAATTAATTTGATTCTTAACAAACTAATTAATGTTTGGAAAGGATCCATGTTCTTAAGTGCGGGTTATTTTGATTAAAAGTCCTAGTCCTAGTCCTAGTCTTCCCACAGTTTTTTGTTGTTAAAACTTTTATTGTCTAGTTTTTAAGTTGCTGACATGTTTCGGTATAATATACGTTGCCATTTTCAAACTTCAAATCTATAAGTGAAGAAAACTATCTGACTATAAAAAAGAATACCTAGGAAATTGTTCCTATATCTTAGAATGACAAGAAGTGATCGATCATGAAGAAATGAAGAACGTACGATTGGTAACTAGGGGTTACATGCAGGCAAAAAGAGATGAGAATTTATATGTTCCAGTATGGCAACAGTTTACAGAAATAAATGAAATTCAGTTTTTAAATGTTATCGAAACATGACAATATCTGAGGGATTCAATAATACTCTTAATGGCAGTGTGTAAATGATGAAGAAATATCAGAAATCAAAAGTATGTGTAGTTATAAATTTCAAATGATAGATTTAATTAATAATAATAAGATAAAATTTCTGGGAATAGATAATAGAAATAATTAAGAATAACATTATTTATAATGTTAGGGTCTAGGCCGTACATTTGGTTTCAGCAAAATTTTACTAAAGCTCATTGGAATAATTTGGAAAGTATATCGAATTGCTTAAAGGATGCTATTGATTTGA
Organism: Pyrocoelia pectoralis; assembly: GCA_036250285.1. Classification (NCBI taxonomy): domain Eukaryota; kingdom Metazoa; phylum Arthropoda; class Insecta; order Coleoptera; family Lampyridae; genus Pyrocoelia; species Pyrocoelia pectoralis. Next base: position 82,265,864 of record CM070075.1, read on the forward strand.
AACGGAAATTTGAGAAAAGTAATTCTGTAAAATTTGATTTAGGTTGTTACGTTGTGGCAGATTTTTGTTAAATTGGTACGGAAAATGAAACATATTGAAGAAAAATATTGTAGCACTGTTGTCGAGGCAGAGTATGTAGCTTATTGTCTCAATATGTTTACTGAGTGTATCTTATTAAAAACCTACTAGAGATTTGCTTTAATAGTAAAATCGAACAAATTACTGCATTTTAGGATAATCAATCTACTATAAAAATTGCTGAGAGATCAAAACAGATCGTTACACATGTCTACAATGTGAACAGTTTTACGTTTACCAAATAGAAAACCTCCCCCTTTTTTAAATATTATGATTGCCGAGAATGGCTTTAGAATGTCGATGTCGATTTTTGCAAAACCCTCAATTTTCTTAACTGACTTTCAGCCGGGAATTAGTTTCACAGCTTGCCAATTTTAATAAACCAAAAAACATAACCCCTTCTTGCAGATCATTGAATATTTTGATCGAAACGTATGTAAGCATCATAATCAAGCTTTGATTTAAACGTCAAATTTTTGAATTAAAAATACTCATGCGGAAACATCACTTAGCTTCTCATAATCGACATCCCGATAAGAGCTATAAATGGACACATTGACATTAATTATTACTCTATTAAAAATTTGGTTCAAGATAGAAGTACCAAACAAAAATCAGGAAGAAATGTGTTTATTTCAGAAATGTATAGAGATTAGTAGATGTAATGGGTTTTTTACAAGTTTAATTTTTGTAAAATTGCCTGTTGCCTGGTGGTGTTAGAATAATAATTAAACTGTCGCTTTCTAGTGACAGAGAAAGTAGTTATCATGATAATGCGCCTGTAAAAATTACTATGTTGTTGATGATTAAGTAAATGTGAAACGAGGAAGTTTCTATATCAATTTCTAATTTCCTTTTAACACCTTTAATATCAATAGGTGCAAATTTCGCATTGCACAAAGTTGTATATTTATACTTAATTGAATGTCTTCTATTTAAAATGAAAAAAATCGTACCTTAGTGATATTTCGTTACTCACATCTGCTTGACTAGCGTTTAAATAAATTACATTTCATATCGAAATGTTGGTTTCATATATAAACCTATATTACTACCATAAAAATAATTCGGTTTCCCAATAGAACTATTTATCAGAATACCCGATTTTCACAGATTCGATTCCGATTTATTAATAAAACACCGGAAGTGTATGTAAGCAATATAATAAGATAGTGTGACATAAAGATTTATTAGGATTCCTGTTGAATTTGTGTCCAAGCGTTACCGCGTTACTTCATAACAAAATTAATATTGCAGTGAATATAAGCATAGCATAAGTATGTATATCCATGTGGATATATTATCAAGTTGCGCTTATATAACCCAGCACAACTTTCAAACAATGTGAAAAACTTATTCACAGTATAATAAGAAATCCACCTACCTTTTGCCAACCGTGTTCCGTTTTCTTCTATTTGAAGATCTGTAAAGGAGAACAGGTATCAGCAAATGCTAGTGATGGTACTTTTAATATTCCATTCAACTTTTAAACAAATTGGAGTTTAAAATTATGGGATACACCTACCTGGATGGCAATTTAATCTCTCTTCTCACAGGACTGGAGCAGTTTCCATCACGTAATTTATAATAACCATGAAATTGAAATTTATACGTACACACGATGTCATTATCGCGATTTAAAAGTTTATAATTAAAACACAACGCACACTATCCAAAAACGCACTAATCATACAAATTTTGATGAAGAAATTCGAAAATAACAGAAATTTTAACGTCCGTTCTACCGCAACGACCAATAAAACGTAACTACAAAATTCTTTCGAATTAGTGAAAGTGGCGTGATTTTCGAAAACATGTGCGTCGATAAGAAAGGAACGGGTTATTGTTCTTGTTATCGTACCTTGTTGGTCGTCAAGGTAGTAGTTTATCTAAATCTGCATTAAACGAAAACTACGTCATATGTAAAAATTAATTGTTTTAAAAATTAAAATCCAAATTCTCGTAGTATGACCAATATGGTCCGATTTGGGTCATATTCGCGCAAATCAATTGAATCAAGCTTCTTTACCCTGATTATTTCAATAGAATTTTAAAAACACGGTAGTATTTTGCAATTCAGTTAACGTTAATAACAGAGAATAAAGATTTTGAATGATGTAGACGTTACGACGATTTTTCATTCCGCTTTGCAAATCTACCCCTGTTCTTATCGTAGATGCTGCGAAATCATGATCAACATTTAATATAATTCATTTTGCCAAGTTTGTCATTGTGCATTAACAATCTGAGTGGAACAACAAATCCAAATTACACACAAAACAGAATACCAGACGTAGATGAATTGTTTTTGACAGTTTTATTTAGCATAGTTAATACAGCGAGAAACTAGTCGAAATCCCTGGATTACAAAACGAACTCCGAATACCGCAGTAACGAAAGTATAAAAAAAATCTGGCCTTATCAAAAAGACAAAATTTGATAATTTCGAAATTTCGACTTTAAAGTCGAATATTTCGAAAAGTATTTGAGATACCAAAAAATTGGGACCGGATCATGAATCAGCATAAAATTTCACATAAGATCCATATCTTAACTCGGTTGTAGACAATACGCATCTCTTGCAACGCACGGACGCACGGACGGAATATTGATTTCAGTAACGAACGAAGTTCGTTGAAAATCCCAAACTTTCATAAAAATTGATGAACACGGTAACCATAATGAAATTGCTGTTTTTTTGTTGCTACCCTACAAAAATTCCTTTGGTGCCTTTTTAAAATTACAAAATTCCTTCAACAGATTCGTTGGTTGACTCATCAACAAGCGCCGCTTTTTGTTTAAAAAATTATTAAACTTTCACGTGAATAACTACTACATACTTTTTAACAAATACAAAAAATATAATGTCTACCATGGGTTATAATTATGACTAAACTAACGTTATTATTTCTACACAAAACATAATTGTCAAAGGACGAATTTTGTTAAATAAAGAAAGCTACTCTAAATAAACTATTACAACATTTTTTAAAAATGTCTGCTTTGTGGCAACTCAGTAAGGGTTCTAATTACAAGAATAAGTGGGGTACCGAACCTGAAGTGTAAAATGGGCCATTCTACAAAGGAGTAGGTGTTAATCAATGAACTCTAAATATTAGCCAGGTTTGATTATTATATACCTACTACAATCAAAGCTTACCACTACTTCCTGTTAGTCATGCAAGAATTAATAGCATTTCTTGAGAAATTTGTTAGATACTTTACTAGCAAATTGTTAAGTGACAAAAGGTGGAAACACTTTAAAATGACGTCCTAGTTATAAATCGTTTGGCCATAAAAATTGCATTGATCCAATTTATTGTTGAAAAAATCATGTTGATTTAAGTAACTAATATCTTACATTATTTTGGTTATTTTATATTGTTTGACATGTGTCATTTCTAGTAGTTGGATCAAGAAACTATGTCTATTTACTGCTAATATTCTTATAAGTCGCCCAAGTGCGAAGGGAATCATTTCCATATTCCCCATAAAAAACTGTTCTCAAATTGCAAATTTCACCCACAACCTCCGACATTTTTTGGGGTGGAAAGAGGAAAAATTGCATAATTATGTCCGCTGAAAAACGATCATTTTTACTTTTTTTCCCTCCAACATTCTTTTGTGATTTACAAATTGTCCGTCACCCTCTCTCCCTTAAGGGTGGAAAGAAAAACAATGACTCATTTGCGCAGAATCCGTGATGCTTGTGTCTGAGGTGGGGGAGGGGGTGAAATTTGCAATTTGAGAACAGTTTTTTGTGGCAAAAGTGCAATAAAAGTTAGGTGTTCCTATTTAAGTTTTCAAAACTCACCTCTGTCCCATCCCCCAGACGAGTGGGGGTGATGTTTAAAAATTATAACCAAATAGGTATCAAAAAGGTATCAAAAAATACGTGTTTTTTCTTTTCGTAATCGGATGTGTCGTTCTCGAGATATTCAAGGGTTTCCTGTTTTCCACCCCCAAAAAAACGGTCGTGGATTGGGGGTGAAATTTTGCAATTTGAAAACAGTTTTTTATGGAGAATGCAAAAGTGCAATAAAAGGTAGGTGTTCCCATTTAAGTTCTAAAAACTCACCCCCGCCCCATCCCCCAGGAGGTTGAGTGTGATGTTTACTTATCATGACTGAATAGGTTTCAAAAAATAAAGGCACACGTGTTTTTTTTTGTAATCGGATGTGTCGTTCTTGAGATATTCAAGGGTTTCCATACTTTTTGAACACCGTGTATAATTTGCTCTATTAAAGTAAGACATTATAAACAAAAATGAAACGGTATAATATAAGTGGACTTTTGTAATAAAAAATTTGCTAGAAACTCAATTGCATACTTAGGTACATTAGAAAGAAAAAATGAAATTTTCAACTTCACAGTAGCTGGAACTAATGAGTGTCAAAAAAGAAAGATTTACCCACTGAAATTATTCCGCTGTCATCTTCAATCTTGCTGATGCCTTAGGTGGTTTGGTGAACATCAAATTACAAATTAACCGGGCATAGATACAAAATAAACTTGAAATGAAAATTAGTGGAGTTAAAAAGACGTTTTCAAGACTCAACAAGAGTTGCGTAAATAAACTTTGAAAAACTTCTTACCACCTCGGGCAAAGTATACTTTCTAATAAAATATAAAACGTCAAGAATTCATCCATAACTATTAAAATTTAAATCTAACTTATAAATTTGCCATTTTTAAAAAATTTAAATCGCCAAAACAATTTTGAAATAATCGTGAAATTACCTTGGGGTTGTGAACAGACTTATTTCTAACACAGCTTTAATAGCAGACAATAGTTGGTACTATATTGCACGCAAAAAGGTAGTTCACATAACATCTACAGGGTGTTTGTAAATAAGTGCGACAAACATTAAGGGGTGATTCTGCATGAAAAAATAATGACAGTTTGCTATATAAACGTATGTCTTCAAATGTTTAGTTTCCGAGATACGCGCGTACGGGTAATGATCTCAATTTTTTTAAAGAAAAAAATGGTACGCCACTGAGATATTTCAAATTGAAAATTATTTTTGAATTCCTCGTTCAATTTGTGACAAAAAATCTCTCTTGCCTTTTTTTGTATGGGGCGCCATTTTTATGCAAAAAAATAAAACATCTTAACGCGTATTTTAATTTCTTTGATACATTATCAAAAACTATACACTATAAAGATGTTTTATTTTTTTTGCATAAAAATGGCGCCCCATACAAAAAAAGGCATGAGAGATTTTTTGTCACTAATTGAACGAGGAATTCAAAAATAATTTTCAATTTGAAATCTCAGTGGCGTACCATTGGAATAATTCATCAGCAACCTAGGTTGTAATATAGCTAGGTCGATACGAACAATACACGGTGTGACCCAAGGATTATAAACTTTATAATCCTTGGGTGTGACCAACACAATAAAATTTACCATAGGAATAGTTACATACTTGAAAAGATCTTCCGCAATGAATCGACGGTCTAGACAGATGTGACGTTATTAAGGTGAAAAGCAACATTGTATGTTGGTGTGTAATATACCTATTCCTCCTTGAAGGTTCTCACTGCTCTATTCGTAATATTTTGGACTCAGTTTAGTTTCCAAATGGTTTTTTTAAGTGGGAATTCATATGGCTAACGTTACAACAAAGAATATCCAACAACCGCACTTGGAAATGTTGCCCCCAGTCTGTGAGATGATTTATTGCAGATAAAATGTGATTGTATAAACGGTAAGTCCATTTGTTGCATTGTAATCCTACTCATTACATTATTAATTTTTTTTGGTACTAATTGTAAATTTTTGTTTGTAATAATTTCGTCATTTCATAGTGTCAATTTGCAAAATTGCCAAACGTCATATGTATTTTCGAAACTGTAACAGGTAAGTTAAATTTCTCAAATCCGTTTCTAGAACATTGAGTGAGAACCAATATGACTCATATAGAAGTCTTCTGTAAACTCACCCCTCCAGTACCTACCCCACCCCTATTTTTTTAAATTGTACTACCCCATGTATAATACATCATTAGAAAGCTCTTTAAAAATATTATTCATCAGTACCAAACAAAATGTTAATGAATGGATTATTTTTTAAATAATACCCAAAATGGTGTTTAAATGAATTTATTGTTTTAAATGTCAAATTAGGTACCTACTATATTCCAAAAACAGCTAATCTTTACAAATAGTAGTCAAAATGAACAGAAAAACTCAACAATAACCCATTATACAGGGTGAGTCTGAATATGTGGGAAGTACGATAACTATAAATAATAGGCATAAAATAAAGACGATTGTTTAAATAAACTTATATCCTAGCATGCACAGGTAAAAAGTTATTAGGTCTTCAAAGTTGGGAAAAAAATTACTTTTTGAAATGAAAATCAAATAAGTAGAAGATGGATTTGTCGAGTACCTCCACTGTTAAATCCTTTGGAACTTTTGAGTCTTGAAGTTTTTTTTTCATTTAAAAATTGTGTTTGATAGGAGATTTTATTCGTAAACTTTTTTGTCTCATAAAGTTGTAATTAAACGCATCGTTTTGCTTTAAATAAATAAAAAGTTAAACTTGTTTTTGTGCACTTATGATGGTTAAACACACCATCTCTGGTAAAACTAGCTTCGTCTGCAAATAAGACGTATAGACCAAATAGTTTGTTTTGAAACCACGTACAAAATTTACTTCTGCTGTCAAAATTTGGCTCATCGAACAAGTTTTAACTTCTTGAAAATGGTATGGTTTTAGCATTTGTTGTTTTGGAAGACAAACCACTCGTAATTGAGAAACATTGAACCTTAGAGAAATTTAACTTTTTATTTTTTTAAGCAAAACGTTGCGTTTAATCAAAAATTTACAAAAGACAAAAAAGTTTGCGAATAATATTTGCCATCAAACACAATATTTAAATGAAAAAAAATTTCAAGGTTAAAAAGTTCCAGAGGAATTAACAGTTGATGTACTCTAAAAGTCCATCTTTTGTTTATTTAATTTTCATTAAATTTTCACAGCTTTTTGTTTTTAAGTATTCATTAACAAGTACAAAAAATAGTCGATTACAATTAATTAGTTTGGAAGTTATTAATAAAAAAGTAATTTTTTTCCCAACTTTGAGTTTATTTAAACAATCGTCTTTATTTTATGCCTATTATTTATAAATAGTTATCGTACTTCCCACATATTCTGACTCACCCTGTACATTCGTGATTTGATTTGATATTAGTACCTAGCCATAATTAGTCCAGTCAAGTTAGACAAAAAAAGGGGGTTTATGAAAAAGTGATGCTAACTTTACGGGACTTTTTCAGGGTTGTTTGGGAAGTTAAGGAGAGCTTAAATCCAAGTTTGCGTATACCCAGACCCCGTGGGATTTTTTAAAGGGGGGGGGGGGGGGGGAAAGGTAAAAATTTTGATTTCGCTATAACTCGGCAGCAATTGATCGTAGAGAAAAAATAAAAAAAAGGGTTTTGTAGGTTTGTTGAAGCTCTACAAGTTTCCTTTGGACGACTTTTCCCGAAAATTAATATTTAACGATTTATCGTAAAAAAACAGTAAAAAAAAGTAAACTTTTTTGGTCAACAAATAGAATTTGTTCATGTATGACACAGTTGTAGAACAAAATCACCGTGTCAGATTTTTCGATCAGTTGAAAAATAAGGTCGAAGCGAGCGTCTGAAGGTGTGCTATCTATTCGCGCCCCTCCGGCACCGACGCGGCGCGAGCGGCTCAACGCTGCGGCACGCGCTCGGATCTTGGCGCGTTTGTCGCTTATATCTCTGTGCCAATGAATCGGAATTAAAAGTAAAAATCGTAAAAAAACAGTAAAAAAAAGTAAACTTTTTTGGTTAACAAATAGAATTTGTTCATGTATGAGAAAATTGTAGAGCTTGAAAAAACGAACAAAATAGAAAAAAAAGTTTAATTTTCATTTCGATTTTTTTTTACTGTTTTTTTTACGATAAATCGTTAAATATTAATTTTCGGAAAAAGTCGTCCAAAGGAAACTTGTAGAGCTTCAACAAACCTACAAAACACTTTTTTATTTTTTCTGTACGATCAATTGCTGCCGAGTTATAGTGAAATCAAAATTTTTACCTTTTCCCTCCCCTTAAAAAAATCCCACGGGGTCTGGGTATACGCAAACTTGGATTTAAGCTTTCCTTAACTTCCCAAACAACCCTGAAAAAGTCCCGTAAAGTTAGCATCACTTTTTCACCAAAAGTCTAATTTGACTGGCTTATAACCATACAACTAAAGTTACTGAAACTTTTTTGCATTCTTCAACAAAATAATCGATTAATTAACATTTTGTTTAGTTGTTTAGACATTTTACTTATCTGTTACAGTTTCGAAGATATGAAGTCTGGCAAGTTTTCAAATTGACAGCTGGTATATTAATTTAATTTCACCAAAACTGTAAAACATGCAACAAAAAATTAATTATCCCATAGGTTCTGATTTTTCATTTGTTGAACTTACCGTTTTTACGAAATTTTTTCTATAAATTTAATTTTGCTAGAATTGTACAGCTTTTTCATTGTCAATGAGATAAACCCTAATACAAGCACAAATCTTACTTTAATTTGCTAGCATTTTTCAAAGCTTTATTTCTCCTCGAAACATTTTTTAAATAAACTGAAATTAAAGGTGCTTTTAACATTTGGTGTCTTTTATACATTATACTCAATCACATCTCGCATTTTAACTATGTAGACGTAGAGGATCTACACAGAAATTATAAACCTTATATTCTAACATGAGAGAACATTCAACACAGTAGGTATACAGCCTTTTTCTTACTGAATACATTTTTTAATTAGAAATAGCGTTCCCTACAAATATTAGAACGGTGCGGTACGCTTTCGACAAAATTTCATTTTCATGTTACAAAAGGTATTTAAGGTAATGACTGTGACAAAGCGTATGCATGAGGCAAATTTGTCGACCCCAATCTAAATTGTTAGTTTCATATTCTGAAAATCTTATTTGTACTTTCCTTTCTAATTTTTCTACTTACCATATCACGTACTTTTAGTGCGAACGTTACAAATTTAATTTTCTCCCCAAAGTTGGTAGAGTACGTGATCGTATAAAGTCCTTTAAGTTTATAGTTTGTTTTAATGAAAACAGTCAATTTTCAAGGATCGAAGAGGGAACTAAATTACGTCGAATTTTCAAGTTTGTAAAACTAATTTAACATCAATTCTCTCTTGTATTACCTTTGTTAAGGATTGTCTGATCTGTCTTTAAGGGGCGGCTATTACAAGTTTATCTCCGTTCCCTCTTTGACATTTTACGATTTAATTGTGATTAATTGTAATACACTTATAAAAAAATTAAAACGTTTTCCTCGTTTGTTGATTTAAGTACGAATTTAAATTTCCGATTTGGAAAGCGTGGAAAGCTAAAGAGTTGAAGGCGCGATAGAGCACGTTTTTCTAAATGAAATACTTCTGTAGGTTTTTAAAATTTAATTTAATTTGCGCTGTAAGTTTAAGTCGACATACCCATTGTGTTTTAATAGGAAAAAAAAGATACCACTACAGGTAATTTGAAGTGATTTTAGTGGTAAGTGGGGGTTGTGTTGCCATTGCGTCTGTCGGGATAATAGCGAACACAGCTTCAAACAGGATTCAGTTTCGCGTCATCTTTTGATAAGAACGACGCTTATTGGAGGTGACTCAATTCTGGAACGTAACTAACGTAATAGTGAGTTTTTTCGAACTTTATCTTTAATGATGCGCGATTTATCTACATATTTCAGTATCTTATTCAACAGTGTCAATGTGTTTACATGTTTAGTGTTCATGTAGATATGGGCATTTTACGAAACTTGGGAATTATTCTATTGATAAACATTTTATTGATTAATGGTTTGTTTTTTAAATCATTTTTAATTTAGGAATACATATAGGATGTGCGAAAAAAGTAATTTTTTCTTCTCCATTACAGTTGTCAGTGTTATTGTTTGTATATAAATTTCGAAACGGGTTACAGAGTAGATATATATTATACAATATATATAATGATTAATATCGTTTTCGGGTCCAATATAAACCTAAATAAATTCCCATTTATCTCACTTAAATAACGGTTTACACTCGTGTGTGTGCGCGTTTCCTTAGCGTAATAACTTTCTAACAAATATTGATTTCGCCTCATTTATATAAATTTTCCAATTCCTCAATTGTTTTCAAACAGACACCAAAATCCAATTTTAAAACCCGCCGATAATCTATGAGCTTTATTTTTCATATTTCCCTTCTCAAATTGAAAAAGTAGAGTGAGCTAGAACCATTTTCAATGTTTTTACGGGGTATCTGGGAAAGCGTAACGGCTATGACAAATCTGATATACAAGTTACGAACCTTTTTTTTTGAGAAACTTTTATCAAAATTATTTTGATGATTCAAAGCAATTTACAGATGATCAGTTTTTTATTAAGATGTGATGTTAGTATCTCTATAAACTACTTAAGATCATTACGTGCAAAAAGCCCTTAATGTATTTGTGATTAATGCTGTTATGTTACAATGCGAGGAAATCTGGAGGTTATTACTCCATTGCAATCATTTACCTATTACAAAGTGTATTAACAAATTACGGAAAAGTAGCGTTTCGCTTAATGAAATAAGTTAGGGTTAGTGAATTATTTATGAAGTTACTGAAAGGAGAGCAACATGTGACGTACTGTAAAATTGGAAATTTCGTAGTTTAAACAAAAATACTTTGTTACATTATATAATGGAAGAATAACAAAATACTTGGGATTGAATTTGTGGAATGGCTGAAAATATGGAAATGAAAAACTTTCACGAAGTAGGAATTGTTATTGTTCGCACATAATTAATGGCTTTCCATATTTTCGTTAACGTCTCGATGTTAATGTGCTTCTTTAAATATAGTTTATCTTTTGAGGTACCCGATGAAGTAGATTTGTAACCATGCGATATTTTGAGAAATGTGTACGTTAGAATTTATAAAATCCCTTTAACAAAAAACATTGCAACGATTTTCCTTGCTTTCTTTAGGAATTTTTAGTAATATCGAATAAAAATAAAATCTGAATCAGTTAAAAGCTCAAGTTTATCTTCGTTTATCTACCCTTCTTAGGAATACATAAACGAATTTTGAAATTAAGATAGATTTTATTTTTTATTATTCATTGAGATACTTCCAAGTGGCACTCAAAAACATTTAAAACACGAATTTCTTTACATAATATTTCTGTTATAAGAGCAAAGACAGGTTCGGTAACCACTTCGAATGGTGGCTATAATCACCTTGCTTGGTGTTCACAGAAGTGAAATTGAAGGCAATTTTTTTTACTAAAATTTGTATTAAAGCAAAGCTTGCATAGAAATAGATTAGTAACGCACGAGACATTTTCTTTCTTTTTACCAGGGCAGCCTTAAGCAAATCAACTTCATTGCCCTTTCAAAACTACAAACAATAGTTATTTGTACAACTAGAGACGAAAAGTATGCTCAAACTTTGAGCTCGAGTTAAAAAAACATTTTCTTTTTGTGTTTAACACAAAAAAATGTTCTAAAACTGCATATTGTAATTAAAAAAATATACGCGAAATTTGCATTTATAACATAACATAAATGTTGACAGTTTACGGAATTCTTTTCTTTTCCTTCAATAAGTAATGGTGTTTGATGGTGTTGGCAATACTGTTTACTATCATCTCTAGAGACGAAAATATAACTTTCTTCACTACTTTTATTAAAGAAAATACTATTTTTCCAACATCGCTTATGAAAATGACACTTTCATTACTCAATGTAGTGAGGAAAATAGGCATTTGCATCACTAGTGATATGAGGAAAGTTCATTTCCATAAGTTGTTTAAGGTTAGTTGTCATTTTTGACAGACAGATGACTGTCAATATCACATGTTTAAATCATATACAAATTTTCTATATGTATCACATTAAAATTTATGATTTATTCATGTCCATAGCAACGTTAGAATACAAAATCAGCAACTAGATTCTTGAAAAAATAGGAGAGTAAAATAATTATAAAGAAATTTAAAGTTGAGGCTCATTTTTGCGATGTTGGAAAAAATAGTATACACAATTCGTGATAAATAAATTTTTCAACTCGCAATACTATCCTCACTCGCTTTCGCTCGTTGAAAAATCAGTCACTTTCATCACTTATAATGTAATGTACTATTTCCAAGCACTTTTAGAAAAAACAAATTATATTAAATCCTGTTCTGAAAATATCGGTTGCATAAGTGTAAATATGTTAGATTTTCAGGAAATGTACAACAGGTTTGGTTGTTGGCGTTTTTATTGAAATTAGTTCACATATTTTCCGAATCGTATTAGGATGTATTCGGTTTTTGTGTTTTGATATGATTAACTTAAATTTATGTAAGGACCACTTTGAATCTTATGTAATATTAACCTTCCTTTATGGACTAAATAGTGCAAGCGAAGTACAAACGAAATTTGAAATGATTTTCAAACAAAATAAAATTACTTAAATTATATGATTAAAAAAGAATGTTTTTAAATTAAATTAAACAATGTACTAAACAAATTACGAAGGAAAAATTAACTTTCATCATGTATTTTTTCGGTACTTTTTTTAAAGATAAGTAGGTACGTTTATTGTATTTGGAGAGTGAAGTAAAAAAGTTTTTCCATATTTTGTTCTCATGCAGGTCATTACTTTTGAAAGGGATTAATCTGTTACGTTCCTCGTTTATTGACCTAATTCGCAAGAATCAATCATATCGATTTCTCTATCAGGATTACAGATTACAAATCTCTTAATTCAATGTTTTGCTAATAGAGTCCACTTTCAATACTTTTGGTACTATATCTTCCTCCGCATTTGCTCTATTCTACGCGAAGCGTTATCTCTAACCACTTCGTCTTCGTTGGTTCCGTTGCAGCTTTTCTACTCGGCAACGGAAGCTTCTTGCTGTAAATTATTCTATTGGCTGTCGATGTAGTCATTTAGTTTCTGATTGGCTGATCCACGGCTACCTAAATAAAATATTTCATCTTAAAAACGGAACAAGTACTTCACTAGGGAATATCTCCGTGCTGATATAAATAGCAACTCGATTTTCAACCGCGTATCTTTTTCTATTCTACACTACTAAGTGCTACGGAAATTTCACAAGTTTCTCATATCGATATTAATCGTCTATAAGTGAAAGTTTTCCACAAATAGTGATTATTTAGAATCATCTGCTTATTCTAAGTACCATTAAAACGTGTTATTACGTCTTTTTTGCATCTAGTACCGCTACGTTAAAAGTGTCCACGCTCTAGGATTAATTTCCTTGAGGTATGTACCAAATTCTTTTGCATCAATTATCGTGTCATTCTTTAAATTCCTCACAGTAATTTATATTATTTGTCCTAGCGTTTACTACCCGTTTACTACCCCGTGTTACGTTCCGCTTAATATCTGGCTTACTGTTGGACTGCAACTTACTTTTGGTTACCACCATCTTGGTTAAAAAATTGGTGAAAACTACTTGAAATTATTGCTGATCCGTTACTATTGAACTCCGATGGTTATTTTCCTGTGAAACTACATATTTGCTGTTCTACAAATCATCTTTAATTTATTCCTGTGTGAAGAAATTGATTTACTTTGGAAGTTACATGCTGCCATCCTGTGTCAACTTGTGTCAACTTCTGAAAACAAGATTGATAAGTTATTTAAATTATTAACCTTACATTTCTTGCTGAACTTTACCTGAATCTTGTTACTGTTTATTATAAAATTTGATTATACTAAATTACTTAATTACATCTCATATTTTGCTCCAAGTCAAAACATTTACTAATTCATTTTGTTACTTTCCGATTGTTTAATTTTTGCATTAACTTTGTTCGTTACTTTAAAAGTTACTTTTATTATTTGTGTATTATCTTTTACCTTGAAGATTTAATTTGCTAAAGTTAAAATTAAAAGCTAAATTGCTATTATTCTAAATATCAACTCTCGGAACGAGTACTGACCAAAGTCGGTAATTGTTATTTTCAGTCGGTCTGCTGTCGCAGCCCTATTAATTTTCTGGTTAATCAACCTTTCTGTTTAGATAACTCAGCGATATTGACGTTGCGCAACGGCGATAATCGGATGTGTTTTTGGTAAGCGTTGTTTAATGACAACTACGTACTGACTTTAGTACAGCTACCGAGTCGGTTGCTGATATATTTATGTGTATTATTTTTGTGTTATTAATTGTACATTGTTGTAATATGTAAACTTCATTTCCTGCAAGGTAAAAGTTAAACCCCCTTTACTGCTTCACTCCTGTGAAGATTTGTTTTGTAAAATTTGTTCCGATTGTGTCAATGTTATTTTGTTTTGATTCATTATAACCACCACTATCATTATTTTAGTGTATTTCTTTATCGAATACCCACTTTCTCTTTCAGAAATCATATCTCTGTTATTATAAGCTGCTAAGCTCTTCGTAGTTCTGATTACCAGCTTGTCTTTACTAAAGAACTATCGTGGCGCCCTAAAAGATATTTGACTATATTTGTTAACTATAACTTGCTATAAATTTAAATTCTATACTCATTATTCCCACGCCCATTAGATTGCCCCTTATAACTGAGCTTATCGAGTCATTGCATTTTTCCTGATTACGGTACCGATCATTTGTTGCCGTAACAAATCTTTTTTGCGCAAAAATGATTAGGGTCAGTTCCTACAAATATTCAATAATTAGGTTTGTAGTCAAGTAACATTAGTGTTTCGATATCCTTTTGATTTGTGAAAATCTTTCCTTTTAGCTCATATACCTACCTACTTCAAATTTTTCAGTTTCATTTTTTTGTATTATAGTGTACCAGTCTTCTGAGAAAACATCATTTTTAGCAAACCGCTCTATCTGGCCAAAAATATCTTTTTGCAAATTTGTGCTGGATTTTTTCAAATAAAATATAACGTTTGGCGTTTGGGTCATAACTGTACATAAACAATAATGTGACCACGTGATGTCACGGTTCCATCCTACACATAGGTAGGTACGTAAATGCAGATTGTTTGTTTATTTCATATGTTTTTATGTTATCAGCTTTATAGTATTCAAGAGAGTAGGCTTTGTGCTGGTTAAACTTAAATGCTCAAATGTTGATTTTCTATAAATTGCCGTGGAAAATAGTATTTTCTTTAGTAAAATTAGTGAAGAAAATTGCATTTTCCTGCCTCGAGATGAAAGTAAATAGTACTGGCAACATCATTTACTTTACTAGGAAAATATAAATTTTTAACATTTAAAACTTGTTATAAACGTAAATTTCTGTGTAAAACTTGAAAAAAAATAATATTCCTCTCTAGAATGCATTATGTATATTTATGGTTTAACCCATTATTTTCATTGCATAATGTAGACATACATATAAAAACAAAAACATGGACAAAAATTACAGCAGATGATATTAGATATGATATCTGGCGAAAACATTGTATACAATACAATACTTGTGGGGTTATAACAAAGCTTTCTTGGCCCTTTTTCCACCAAACTCTTTAATTAAAAGTTCAAAATCAACTATCCTTGCCAATTTCGATTCAATTAATAACATTCAAAGGTTGGACAGCCTTTGTTGTTCCATTACTAAAACATTAAAAGGTCTTTCTGCTTCGGCATCAGACAAGCGACAAAAAATAGGTTCGTTATGTTTCAAATAACAAATTTATTTAAAAGTTTAATAGTTTTAACACTTATTCGAAAATATGAAATGGTTTTCAGGTACCTATTCGTACATCCCAATACGTGACAAACATAGAGTCTAAGAATACACCCACTATATTTTCTTGGGATACAACTAAAGGAGTTGTTCGCTGGACGATTCCAAAAAAGGTTTAGGATTCAGTACAGCAGCCTGCGATAGAAACAACACACAAATGATAGCCTGAGTTGTTGATGCATTTTAAACAAAAAAAACACACAAATTAAGGCTACGGCATGCGCAAGGTTAAAACAAGGACAATGCATTCTACGAGTTTAACAAACGTTATGTTTACCACTCATATTGCTTCTGTTATAAAATCTACGATCACTTGGAATATTTTTCTGAGCATATTTCCACAAAAATGATTCTCTGAATAGATAGACATTACTTTGATCTATCCTAGGTCCTTTGTTATTTATTATGTATACATCAGACATGTCGAAGGTAATTCGAAAATCTCAAATATCTGCCTATGCTGACGACATCATGTTGATGTACTGCTTTAACCCACTTGAGTGCCGGCAATCTAACGACGATATTAATCAAGATCTTGATTGTATCTTAGATTACTCGGCCAAACATAATCTCAGTATAAACAAAAAGAAAACGGTTGCAATGATTTTCTGCTCACAGGTTCATCGTGAGTTTTTGAAGAGATATATCGTTATCAACTTTGATCATCAGGTGGTACCTTTCTCAGCTCAGGGCAAGAACTTAGGGGTCATTTTTGACGAAAATCTACGTTTTCACCAACACATAAATTGCTTGCTTCAAAAGACTTATGTAAGTCTAAAAACTCTGTATAGCAACCGATACATACTAAACTTCAAAATGCGGAAAAAACTTTGTGAAACCCTGGTACTCTCGACTCTTTATTACTGTGATCTAGTCTACTATCCCTGTTTGGACATCAGTGGCAAAAATAGAGTTCAGCGTGTACAGAATAACTGTGTTAGATTCATTTATGGTCTAAGGAAATTTGATCATGTCTCCTCTAAGATCACAGAACTAAAATGGTTGAAGCTTAGCACTGCTGTACAGTTGCATTATCTTGTTTTTGTCCACCAGCTAATCTTAACCTCTAATCCTACCTATCTCAGAAACAAACTAGTTTTCCGGCATAATATTCATGTTCGTCAAACTCGCCAGTTACATCTACTAACACTGCCGCAACACTCAACCGCACTTTTCAGAAGGTCTTTCACTTATATGGCTGTAACCAATTATAACTTAATTCAACCTCACTTTAAAGATATGTCACTTCATACATTCCGCAGGAAAATGAAAGCCATGTTCTTCAGCTCATACACCTGAGTGTAGTATAACTCTAATAATAATTATAAAACTTGCATACATTTAGGTAGGTTACTCTTCATTTCATTATTTTTTTTATATATATTTCTATTTAGGAAATAAACACTAACATCTTAGACTCTGCTGTATTAGGTTAAGTGTAAGAATAGCCTTAGGCTAAACTTCGCCTGATATATTGCCTAAACATCATCACAATTGTAATTCGTCACAATTGTAATTTATTAATACTAATAAAGACGTATTGTATTGTATTGTATTGTAATAACGTGCTTTTGATGTTTCTCTTTAAAATTTCTTTGAGTACGAAATCCATAGTATACCTACGTAATGCATTTACAATTTCAGACGCTTTAAGAAAGAGTGTTTAATGTAAATTTATTTTGCACGACCTTGCTGTAAAGCTGTTTTAATGAAACAAATTGTGCCCTGTTTTGTGAGAATAATTAAATAATGTAGGGTTAGATGAAAGGAGGGATAAACACAATCCATGTTGTAAATGAACAAAATGTCAAACTTTACTTTTAAAATAAATATTTCTAATAACAAAGGAAAAATAAAATTATATTTTTAGTTGTTCTTATTCGTTATAAATCTCAAAGAATCGCCATTGAAATACTCGTAATTGAAAATGACACTCTCAGGTTTCTAAGAGTATTTTGTTTCGTTCACTGTATTCTTACAATTTGATGTGCATAAATTTTTAATTTAAAGATCACCTTCTTAATAATATTAGATATAGGAATGTTTGCCACTGTATTTGGTTAATTTTGGGAGTAACCTTAAATTAGTATAAGTATATCGTCAGTGATTTTTTTCTAAATATGATTTGCATTTGGTAAGGCTGGGAGTAGCTGATATTTTCAAGCAAAGCTTTATCTCTGAAGAAATAATCAAAAACCGTACTGAAAGCTTGGGAATCGCAACACATTACTGAAAGTACGATCAATAGTTACGTTTCGCGTTTTAGAAAAGCATATTGTTGTCGTGGTAATAGAGATTTTCAGCGACCAAAAGTTAATAAACTTACCGTCATTGAAACTGTTTTAAATGTGTCAAGATCTATGATGCATCTCGTTCATGCGCGTTCTGTTAAAAACAACGCCGATGTGAGGGAAATTATGTCCTAAGATCTCAATTAATGATTAATCCCGGCGCATTATAGAATATTTTGCTTATAGATGCAAGAGATACACCCAGTGAATCAACAACAGTCAACAAGCAAACTGTTATATTTGGAGCTGTCAAAACCCATCTGACATAAGTAAGGTCTGTTTGTTTTAAAGGACACGCCATTACTGTTAATGTTGACCGCTATATCCGTATGGTAACTGACTTTTGAAAATTTTGGGTTAGTACACGTGTGGTTTCACCAAACGGCGCTACAAGCCACAAACATAACCGATATTGCATGACAATTTTTCTGATCGCAAAAATTTAGATTACGCGGTGTCAAAAGGTCATGATTTTGCTTTAAAGTTTTCGGCGATAACTATAAGAGTGTCCAAACCTCCAAATGCAGTATGGGTCTTATAGGAAACCAGTGTAGGATTGGCAAACCTATTATACCAATAGATTATCTACTGTACCTATAATACCGTAATGCGGTTATAATAATACTGTCTCTACGGTTAGGGCTTACAATACCGGAAGAAATTTTGAATACCGGTTTCCGGCATTCAATCAAGTGAATCCCGGGATCCCGGTATTAATACCGGTATTGGATTTTTTTACTGCTGAAACTATAAAAGAAAAACCGTTTAACTTAGAAATTCAAAGTTCAAAATTCCAAATTCAAAGTATTCAAGTTATTCCAAGTTGCAAATATAAAATGTAATTTAAAAAAATTCACATAAAATTCAAAAAATTCGTATTCAAAATAGAAATTTGAAATAAAAAATTGAAACTTAAAATATTAATGCTACTTAAACTTCTAAGCTTTGTGATCCCTGCGATATTCAATTTTTTGGACACATACGGCCAAACGATTCGTTTTAAGTACTACTGTCTGATACATAAAGTCGCACTAGAACTGACCAAGGAATATACAGGGGGTTCCATAAAAAAATGCAACGATATAAATCATCCTCTGAAAACTTTGCGATTCAAGTGAAAATATTTTAGATTTGTAGCCTTACCATATCCCATGAATAAGCGAGCGATAATTTGACAGTAGGTACAAGGAGTTGACAGTTGATGTGTTATTAAATTACATTTTACGTTTGACAACATTGTTATGATGAAGAAGAAGGATACCGTTATTTGGGAATGATTAAAGATAGTAAAAGAGAGAGTTACTCCATAACATTGAACTGTACGCTATACGCAACTGGAAAGGAAACGTCCATAAGTGGCACTGAAGCCACAGCAAAGTTAGGCAACCTTCAATGACTGGGTATTTCTGTCTCTTTCTTTCGCACGCAACGTCATATCTATAAACGATAACACGGGGAATAAAATGTAAGTAAATCAGGTAAAAATAGGTTGATGGTTATCTCTTTCACCAGTCATACATCCATTGTGATCCAGGTCAATAAAACGTTTACAATAAAATAAATCAATGTTTTATTATGAGATATATACTTACAATTTTTGTGACGCTATACCTGTACATGCATATATGAATACAAACGCGTTTACAGAACATTACAAAATTAATTCAGTTATTTCGTTTGTAGTAAAAAAATGTTATATAAAATTTGGTGCTATTTTCTACTAACTGTTATGAACTAGAACTAAGAGAAAATACAGAATTTTTAACTTAAAAACAGGAGAAATAAAAAGACGTTCATGAAAAAACATACATTTGGATATTGTTATAACAAGTTATAACTAATTTACACACATTTAAAAAGTAAAGTTACCTAGTCATTTTGAGTGAATGAAGGGCATTGAATCGACTTGCGGATGCAATGTTTCGCTATTATATTTCTCTTCACTTCATTCATGGGTCTTTTATTGGGCACGGAAAAATAAAATTACACGTTACGTTATTTATTAAAAACGTTGCGTTGACAACGACAGCAAATAATGTCAGATAAAATTTGTATAAACAAGAACTCACCCATGAAATTGTTTAATACTGCGTTTATCCGCTAAATTAGGACATCCGTATACAACACAACAATTCACCATGATGTTTTGCTTTAATAAATTTGACAACCACTTTCAAATATTATTTTACACCTTTCAAACTATGGGAAATACGCGGTTAAAAAATATCTGCCCTACTAACGCAACAAGTTAGAAAGCGATAGAAATACCCAGTCGACATCTGTGCTTGTCAGGCAAGCATGGCTTCAACGCCTACAATGCATTGGAATAGGCCGTATCCCTTCCAGTTGCGTATAGCGTATAGTTCAATGCTCCATAAGAACCCATACTGCATTTGGAGGTTTGGACGCTCTATAGTGATCCTGATCATGTTTACGTTACAGCCACGATTATGTGTATCGTGGTTACAGCATTTAAAGATAAAACTTCGTCATATTGTGGGTTGCTGTCGGATTCCATGCGTAATTGAGAGAATGAAGTTGTTTTTAATGCAATCGAACTAAATGAGTTTTCTTTTCCATTACTTTATCATGGAGAAAGTGGATAACACATTAGAAACTATGCAGAAAACACGGGAACAAAAAATGACAAAATGTATTATTATACTGGCATAAAAAAGCGCGCGTGTAAAAAGTCAAAAATCTTCAAAAGAAAGTCAGTTAGCGGTTATATTGTGTGATTCTGGCGCCGTCTTGTTGAAGCCACATGTATAGTAGGTACATAGTATAGTATAGTATAGTACAAAATCAAAAATGAGTTTATTTGTCATGGAATGAGTTTCCTGCCATCTTAAATTATTGGTAGTAGTTTTACCGACGTCTAAGATTCAGAAAGTACAAAGAAGATGGTTGATCAACACGCATGTTATGGAAAAAGGAGGACCAAGATCATGCAATAATTTCAGTAAAAAGGAATTAATTAAGTTACATATTCACAATATATAATATATAACGATATAAAGGCAAATGTGCTAATACTCTTTTTTATGTATGGCATTGTCAATACCCTTCGAAAGATAAGAACATTGAGTCAAAACTTTTTAAAAACAAATTTAACGAATCTATTGACTGGTTCCAAACGCTTTGAGGGAAGTGTAAAGTTCTGTTAAAGATAAGGACACCAGATTGTTACGCAAGTAGATTGGGTACCTACTACGGATCAAACACATTATTGAAGGAAAATCCATTGCGTTCGACCACAATTTATTAGAATGTCGGTATATTGTGCAGAGCGTGAGGAAAATCAGACACTTAAAAGCTCTAGCTGTAAAGGAAATATTAGCAATAATTGTAGAAGACAGGTAGTCACATACAGTTCACTTTAATAACTTTTTACTACATTAAAACTATTGATTGACCTCAAAGAAAAATGATGTGTAAGAGATACTATCATTGACTAAAGAAGATTCCTCAATCAACGATACTATTCATAAAGATCCAATAATATCAACTAAGACGAAAAAATATAAAAGTAGCACAGTCACATGCCTTTGTTAAAAACGTCGATGTTCTGATTCTGAAATGGAATGATACAGTTATATAAAGGTAGCACATAATTTTGAAGCAATTGGTAGTTTAGTTTTGTTATGTAGATGGAACAAAGAGAAGAAATCGTGTGCTTATAAAGTCACACTATGTAGACATCGAAGCTGTTATACGGATCTTTTTACAATGTCCTAAAACTTTATTTTAGAAAAGTAGATAATTTTCTGATGTTTAACCACAACGAAAGGACTAGTAGAGTGAAACATGTTTTGCACGAACATAGCTAAAGCCTTGAGGAACTATTGACTAAAGTTTGAAACAATATGGATAACTAAAGAAATAATAAATGGTAATGAGTCCTAATATGTTAAATACAAAATCAAATTTTTCCGAAAAGCGATGCACAAACCTCATAATGAGGTTCTAATAAAATAAAATGTGACTTACCTGTCACCTTTTATTTTTAACTGTTTTAACCATTCATGATGTATTTGTATTTTAAATATATCTTTTATAAATTTAAATATTCGTTACATTACAAATGAAAGAAAACAAGCGAACATGGGCTACCTTACGTGTTTTCAGGAGAAACGCACTGTTTTAAATAGAATTCCATGACACTTATAAAATAACTTTCATGAAAAGTCTTTCAGGCTTATTCAGTTATCGAAATTCTCTTTAATTCAGTTTGAGATTATTACATCTGTAACACTTAACGTAATAAAACGGGTAGTTCTAACCGTTACAACACATTGGTACCCTTTAAAGGAGTTTTATCGGTACACATAACAACCTCGCAATCTAAAATGTTACCATTATTAAATTCAAGGCAAACTTGAATTTCTCTCGGTTACTATTATACTGGAAAGTGTAATAACACTTTAAAATTTTATGGGTTGCTGTAAACATGAAAAGCTACTTTTTCGATCATATTTTTTTTTGTAAGCGAAAATTCCATTTTCTCCAAAAAAAAACCGCACTATATTCGGTAAAGGCAAAAGGATAACGTAAAATTCGTTTCAGAAATCTCCAATGCAATATTTAATTCAATAGTTCTTCGAAGATTATGCGCAACGCCTTTTAACTACTTTTTCTTTGCCACTTTAAACTTAATCAATACTAATTCTGCTTTTTAGCAAAGAAGCAATTTTGGAATAGTTATTAATGTTGCAAGTGGAAAAAATGCCTCATGGCGTGCACAACTTCATAATTAAGTGAAGTGAATTTTTTTTGTTGGAAATATATGACGCCTCTTATTTTCAGAGTGTCCCTAGTGTATGTGAACGGAAATGTACTAGATGATTTGTTGATGCTGTCTTTCGTTTGTATTTCAATAAATCATATACTTACTCGAATAATAATTATAACTTAAAAACTACATTGTGGTTAATTTTATTCATAACATTACGTTTTCAAACAGTATCAGACGAAGAATTCGATTCAAAGACAAAGCTCTAATATACAGGACACAATAAAAATAAGCCTTTTATTGAAAACTTCAAACATGCTTTCATTACTGATAACATACCTAATAATAAACAATTTTTTCCTTTGTTTCAAAAATTATTTATGTAAACTCTGGTGTATTGAAACGTATTTAAAACAAAATTTGTGGTAAATTATTTTCACTTTTTCGCCCCTTGAGACTTAAGAGACGACGTTCATGTTATCATGTAAAATAAAATCACAATCAAAGTTTGTAATTTGCGATTGTTCGCTCCCCAGATTATTTTTGAGCATCAATGTATTAAGGTGTCTACTAGAGAACAGTTTTCTGCCACCCATAAAATTTAAAGTCGGATTGGAAAATTAAAACCCGCAATTTTGCAAATGTCATTTTTTTAAATGAAAAGAACTAATAATCCATAAAGTTCCATCAATTCCAACAATTTATTTAGAACAACAAAAGGAGAACTCATCTAAACAAATTAATTAAAAATAGACAAAGAGGCCGTTTTTAGAACTTCCAGTAACAAAACAAAAAAGAAAAATAATCAATTATGTACTTTCGTAAAATTAATTTCGAACTCCTGCCCATTGATAATTCGATTAATTCTAGTATGAATGCTTATTTTTAATTTTCCCTATCCTGAAAGGTTAGGGCAGAATACATTATTAAATGTCCCCAAAGAAAAAAGTCATTACACGAAATATCGCGGGAGACCCTTGATTTTGTATTTTAGAATATTAACTTTATTATTAAGTCGCTACCCCGTAAAAATTCCCGCACTTCACAACTGTGAAGAGGTCAACCTTGGAATCAAATTTCTTTGTTGGTCCTAATAAGTTCAGCCACAGCTGGAGCAATTTGTTCCCGAGTTGTAGCAAAAACTTGTAAAATCTATTTTTTAAGATGCTGGAACCCTGCTTGATCCAAATTCTGTGGGTTGTTCAATTTATGTTTGTGTAGAGCTTTAAAACAATGTGTAATAATAGATAAAATTACCTATAGTATTTGAAATTAGGGTGTAAGTATATAAATCCTCAAATTTCCTGATAGTAGTTTCATTTGTGCCCTGATAAGCTTAGTAAAAAGCACGCGTGTGTGTATACATAAAGTTTTTCAAGTGCAGTTTGATCAATAATCACGAATAAGAAAAATAGTTTGGTTGGCAAAAGATTCTGGTAATTGTGGTGAGAATAATGAACCAGTTATTACTGACAGTGGCTACTGAGTTCATCATTATTCAAATCCAATAGTAATCCATTTTAGCAGATGATGAAAAATGCGTAAACGAATATTTAGATGGCGGAGCCTATTGATGATAGTTCAGAAGTGTAAGATAACCAGGTTTTCGCAGATATCCAGATAAAGGGAATAAAGTAGACAACAATATTTGGTAAAAAGATCTATAATCCCGGTGTATTCCTCTGGAGTTTACGTCTGATCGAAGACCCCAACTTTTGGATTTCAGTCATAGATAACATTGGGAGGAGGAGAATGTTTTTATTGGAATATGGAACAGACCAACCATACATGCCAAGAAAAATAAGCGACCAAACAAGCCAATCTCGGCTTACCAGCACCACAAAGAGGAATATCGACAAGATTGGTCGAACTTGAAGGTAAGGAAAAAGAGACTGGACCACTACAATTATGAACAAGACGAAGGTGCCATATTCGCCCAATAAAAAAAATGCGGATTACCAAATCAAATCTTTTATGCGTGATAACTAGGGTTCACAAAAATATGGACGAAGAGCTTACAAAATATGTATGGACTTATGGACGAAACACAGCCGAAATATGGATGGAAATATTGATTGTTATTCACATTTAGTTGAATTTATTGCACTGAATTTTCGAACACAAATGGCAGTCTTCACTTTTTTACGCCCTTTTGTACGCTGAAATGGATCTTTCAATCTCGCACAACGTGATTGGGGCGTACTTAAAAGCTCCCAGTGCGACTGGAGTCAATTCTTTGATTCGGTTTTCTTGCTCTGTGTCTTGTTGTGTATCGCCAGCCAGTATTTCGCTTATAATTTTCAACGTTTTGAAACCATGGTTCTTGTTGTGAACGAAATCGAATTTTTGTAGGAATTTTGTACGTTTCCGAATAGCTAAGATATTAACGCGAATGGACTTAAAGGTCTGGATTGCATCAATGAGTTGCATAACCTTTGCCTTCCAGCTTTGCGATGGCGATTGGAACGCAAGCGAAGTGGCGAGTATAACAAATTTAAGATTATCAAAGTTTGTTTTATTTATCACCTGTAAGTTAAATTTTATAAGGAATAAACAAATATTGATAATAATAAGAATACAAATTGAAAAATATGGATGAAACCCTAAATCTGGTCGAAATATTTAAATAAATATTTTATATGTAAATCAAATTTTTGTCAGCCCTAGTGTCATATATTTGTCATATAATGTGAAAGTTGATTATGCTATATTGTGGACTAGGAATAAAGTCTATTTTTTAATGTTCTGGATTCTGGATTTCGATGGGAGGGTGGGAGAACCCACGCGCACCTAGGCCATCTATTCAGGCCCTTTGTGCTGCCTTCCTGATTAGAGTCGTCCGACCCCGCAACGTCACTCAAGCCATCCCACACGTGAGATGAACCTGAGGAATTTTTTTAATGTTTAATTTACTTCTGATAATGAGTTGTGACCTAAATATTTTCAAAGTTATTAAACATTACGATATAACTAACCGATTTTATACCAATTTCACATGAATGATGTATTTCAATACAAAGAAAACCTTGAGATTCATCCCAAGGCTAGGTGTTTCAAAATTGACCTGATGTTACGAATGTTACGATGTTTACCGGGGAAGAATTAAAGATTTTTGAACCACTATACACAAACATTTTCACGAAGAGCGCTGTTTGTCTAAAATACCTGGTATGTGTGGCTGATTTAAACATGTATAGTTTGTATTTAATTTGTTGTGGTGGACCTATTTACACTGAAATGTCAACAGTTGTCAGCAACATCCAACAATATGATTGGTTGACTGAATATTTCTTTCGGTAATTTATTAAAGGGTTCAATAAACACATTAGGTATTTCATTCTGTAGTTTTAATTATTATGAAATAGTTTATTTAAATGCTGCAACAGTAAGATGTACGTAAACGAGGTACATCGTGACACTCGTATCCCTTCGGGCAGGTGGTAGACCCTTCCGTGCATCTTACGGGTTTATCAGCAAATCCTGTTAGGAGAACACTGTTTTCGGGGCAATATGAATGAACTAGAAAGAATGTGTTATTTAAAAAAAATTGTAATGAAATCCGTACAGCCTGCACTTGAGGGTGGACACGGTGCGACTAAGCAATTGAGAACTGTTACAGAGCAATACTGAGCTCTGGGACAAATAACTCCACCGCAAGGGTTTCTGCAAGCACAGGTTTCACAATTATTCCAATCTAATTCAAATCCATATGGACATTTTGCGGTTGCATGGCAAGGTAAAATTGATCGACATCTTTTTACACCTAGAAATTATTTATAATACTGTTTGCAAGTACTATAAGGAATGTTACCATACATTTTGGTCTTATTCCGCATGTGGCAAATGGGCAAACATGTTCAATGACGCACATTTGATCTTCTATGCAAGAATAGTTTTTGCAGTGATCGATACAACCACACTCTTTACAGCCGTTTTCGTCAACCTCATAACCGTACGGACATTCGGTGGCGCATTTATATTGCGGACATTCGGGACCACCTACAAATAAAGATTTGCCGAAAAAATGCAAACGAAATTACGACATACAAGTCGCAGAAAATCCACAAGGTTCCCGTTTGCAAACATTTGGTACCGTCTTACATTCTTGGCCGACCGGACAGGAATAATTAGCACATGGATTAATGCATTCACACGTTTTGCATCCATTTATTTCAACATTTCCATAAGGACAATATACGTCACAAATTGTATCATTGCACGGTCCACCTATATAAATTAACAAGTAAATTACTTCAAAGAGATTTTGGTAATAAATTTACCTTTTGTAGTATTTAATTTGTTGGCATGCGATCTTAAAAAGACAATACATTTTACAAACAAAGAGATCTACCTACTTACCGAAAAATTAAGAAGGTGAAAGTTAGCAACTAAAACATTTGATTATTAATTTGATAAAGAATTACGTAAGTGCTGCTTACTTTTATTAATCCGTTGACTGTGTCCATTTTCTAGTTTAGCGGAATTAAAAAAGTATGGTTACCTAAGTTTGAAGGTGTGAATGTTTTTAGACAAATTAATTGGAAAATCCAGCTATTAAACTAAAGACACTAACTTATTCAAATTACGTAACGGTGATTGTCAACTTTGTTTGCAGTTATCATTATTAACTGTAACCTCTGGTTCATTCACTAGATTTACAGTTCATAACCTCTTCTATAAAAATAACTAAGAAGATCGTGTTTTCATGATCGTTTGTGAATATTGATCAATACGTTTTACAATATAAAATTGCTTCTTGTTAAGCGGGCCGCAACACGGTCAATGTATTGATCAATAAAAATATTGATCAATAAAAATCAAAAAATCTAGATATTCATCAATATCGAAAATGTACTTCAATATCATCATCAATCCACTCCGCACACGGTCAATATCTTTATCAATATTACCCTCGGTTGATCAATACATTGACCGCGTGCGGCACGTATTAGGACAAGATAAGATTAGATATTTAGATTATTTATTGGTGATTATATACATACAAAATGTTTTCACAAGTCATAAAATGAATAAATATTAATAGTCCATACGCTAGGTAACATCCTGTGTTTTTCAGAGGTCCACGACTTATTTTTGTGGCATTATGCTGTCTGAGACGTACATATTTAGTATCATTTGGTTAACAGGCCCAAAAATGGCCACTTTGGATTTAAGCTGGGTGGTCATGTTTTAAAATTAAAAATATGGTATTCGCATACAAATGTTCTTCATTTACTCAAGATGTGAGTTTGTATGTGTTGTCAGTGTGGAATAGAATTTACAATATGTATATCTATAAAATATTTATGTCATTGGTATTATAGACGGTGGTGCAAAATATATACAGGGTGGGCCGTTGAAAAGGAAACACGCCTGTTTTGGGACATTTAGACCAGTTTCTTAAACTGTCTATTCGACAGTATGAATGAAAATTAGTTTCATTCCATTTTTTGTTCGCCCCCATGAAAAGTACCCTCTAGATTAACTAAGGTGGGGGTGTTGTTTAGGAAAAATCCTGAAACACGCAACCTTTGACCTTTTGAACGGCACATTTCAGGATTTTTCCTAAACAACACCCCCACCTTAGTTAATCTAGAGGGTGCTTTTCATGGGGGCGAAAAAAAAAATTGAATGAAACTAATTTTCATTCATACTGCCGAATAGAGAATTAAAAGACGCTTCAAATGAGGGGGTCGCTCGATACCCCTTCCCTATTTAAATTCTTGAGTTAGGGGTTGTTGGGGCTAGGGGGTTGACCTGATAATGTCAAATTTGCATCAAAATGTGCCGTTGCCTTTGCGAAAGATGTCAAAGCGGTCTTACCGTCCGACATATTTAATTATGGACCGCCAAAATTTAGAAGAGGCGAAACGAGTCACTCTATTCAAGGCAAGTCAATGCGAGATATTCTCAACTACAACCCGCAAGGCGCAAAGAAAATTATTGCATTTTTGGAGGCGTGTCACCTTCTGAACAAGATATAATACATATTATATTATTATATTATTATTATATTATATTATTATATTATTATAGATTTAAAAAAAGTGAAGAATTCTAATGCCTGAGTTCGAAAAGTGCTAATAGCCTCAGTTCGATTGCCCTTTCAGATGTACCTGTAACAGTTATGCTAGTAAAATGTATTTCAAACAAGAATATTTATTTTGACCTTTAGCAAAACTGCCGAAAAATTTTACTGGACTAGCACCGTGCCACATTAAGTATGACATATTTAAACAAGTATCAAAAGGTGCAAATTCTTATAGAATTCTAATTTCAACCAACTTCAAATCTGTAACTAATTATGGCATATACTATATACAATATATATGTATATAACTGTATATAACTACCCCTCACCTCAACACAAGCACCCGGGATTCTGCACAAATGAGTCATTGTTTTTCTTTCCACCCTCAAGGGAGATGGGAGCGGAGAGGGTGACGGACAATTTCTAAATCCTGAAAAAATGTTGGAGGAAAAAAAGTAAAAAAGATCGTTTTCTCCCCTTTCCGCCCCCAAAAAAGGGGTTGCAGTTGGGGGTGAAATTTGCAATTTGAGAATAGTTTTTTATGGAGAATCAAAAACTGCAATAAAAAGTAGGTGCTCCCATTTAAGTTTTCAAAACTCACCCCCGCTCCACCCCACAGGGGGGTGAGGGTGATGTTTACGTATAAAGACTCAATAGGTTTCAAAAAATAAAGGAAACGTGTTTTTCCTTTTTGTAATTGGATGTGTCGTTCTCGAGATATTCAAGGGGGTATATTTTGACTTTAATGGCGTCCCGACGGCGAACGGGTGATCCGATCAAAAAATTTACCAGAGATTTGGAATTAGTAAAGAATTTCCTATAAGATGATACCACTTCCAGCTTTGTAAACCCTGTAACATCGACCAATGCACATACACAAGACGCACAGACACACAGGCGCACAGACACACAGACGCACAGACACACAGACATCCGCACGAATTTAGTAAACAACTTTTTGAAGTTGGTTGAATATATGGGCAACTTTGCATTCCTATTTATTTTGAGTTTTGTGACCTAGAATTTATTTTAATTGCAGTTAATTGTAAAAATGATCGAATTAGACCTATGTTTACCATGTAAAAGGGCTTAAAAAAGAAGTAACCATTTTCAAGGGTGTGCACCTGAAAAATCTTGTATCGTAACCCTTAAAATTGACTCTGCAAGTGAGTTACGTCGTGGACCTTGAAAAAAATACAGAACGATAGCTAGCGTCTGTATTATAATAAATAAATGGCAATGCACAAAATGACATAACTTTGTTCTTAACGATCGCGATTCAACACACCATACTTGAGCATAATTTTTTGTTATAAAATAAAATGTCTTTTACAGAAGAGAGGAACGGGGATAAACGGATACATTTTTAAATTATCGATATGAAATACTCAATAGTTTTATAATCAAAATAATGATTAACAACAGATTCAAGGTGGCAAATGTTTGACACTTCCTCACGGTTGAGATTACCAGACGTGTTTCTTCTCGATCTCATCGTTCAAATATTCCAACAAATTCATATTGTACACGCCGTTGAAGATAGTTAATGGAGATTACATTTACATGCTTCTACAACAATTCCTCGACGACAGTTTAACGCGCGACAATTCGTCGCGGACGATTTCGCGCGGTAGAATTTCGCGCTTGCACAATTCCTCGCGTGCGACAATTGCGCGCTAGGTAAATATTTTACAGAAAAAACGGTCTTATAATTTAATTTTTTGTAATGGGTAATTTTCGCGGCCCCAAGAATTATTATTTTAACTCACAGCATTATTCTTTTGGCCCCAAGATTTTATTCATTTTACTGTTTAGTATGATATTCCCGTTTTTGTATCAATTGAAAAAAATATATTAAACGCACCTCTAACCTAAGCGCCTGAGTGGCAATATACGTTTCGGTTGGCATTGTTTTTAGTTTCAAATATTGTTTAGTATCATATTCTCGTTTTTGTATCAATTGAAAACAAAATATACCAAACCTAAAATTCAAGAAAAATATCTTAATGCATTCCTCTGTAAAATATTCCCCTCGCGCGGAATTGTCGTACGCGAGGAATTGTAGCGCGCGCTAAATTGTCCCGCGAGGAACCGTCCGCGAGGAATTGTCGCGCGCTAAATTGTCGGCGAGGAATTGTCGGGAGAGCCATTTACATTCTCAGTATCTCATAAAAGTGGTGCTTTGTCCTTACCTTACCAGCCGATGGAAATCTCAACTTTTTTGGAACCGATTCTCCCTATCCAGTCCATTGCTTATTGCTGTTGGGTTCAAGTTTCGTCCATAGGTATGAATATCTATGTAAGTATTTCAATTTTTTACTCTAATTTTGGTCAGTAATTTTATTGACGCAATGCTCTCAACGCTTACATCTTCTGTAATGGTCTCTTGCCTTGGCGATACAGGCATATTCCTGAGTCAAAGCAGTACACTTACTTCGAGCATGTTGTAAAGCACAAGTTATCTAGCCAGAAAGTTCATTGCTATGATCTATGCGAAAGAGCTAATGTCAATCTGACTTCTGTTAGATGTTACTATGACAAAGGAAGTACTTTGGAATAACATTACTTTTTCGGATTTAGAGAGGAAGGGTAAATCCAAATGCATCGCCAGAGGAATAAATTACGAAACTTTCACTACTATCGGAGTAAAAATGCAAGGCCTCTGACTTTAAGTGATCATAACAAAAAAACTGAGGGGTGAAATTTCTTCATTTTTGGGCAGTACATTAGTCATTTATATATGTTTAACATGTGTAAAAATCAAATTGGTAGAATCAGTTGTTTAACTTTTATTTTAATTAACAGCAATAAAAACGCTGTATTTAGTATTTTCCTGGCTGACGGTCAGTTTTAACTTATCATAAAATTGTTATTGTTTCATAAATTGTTACCAAATTTACAAATGTTGTAGCACACATACTTCTGAAAAGTCGACAGCCAATATTGATTATTCATATGATTAACTGGTTTTATAAGCCCTAACCGAAAATGTGCTATTTCGCAATTTACGGAAGTTAAAGAAAAAATTCTTGTTTTAAATGCTAAATTTGATATTACTTAAATCTAACTGCATTATTCTCTTATTGAAAATAAAATTTGTTTTCTTGTAATTCAAAGTAAATGTTATGTTTATCGCGAAAGAAAGACGCACATATTCCCGCGAGAGGTAATCTACCACATCGTAAGCAGCGAGCGGCAACCCACAACAATGTGATTATTCTTTTGCATTGTACAAAACCATGCGCTTTATAGCAATAGTGTACGACAACAGCTGCCCCGCGCGCCGCGCTTCTCCCCTCCAACTGGTGCATGCATCCTTTTTTCAAAATTTCTTTAAAAAAAAACGATATACAGTGTGTCCAAAATTCGATGCTCACCATTGGTATTTTGGAAACGGTAAGAGTTACAGGGTCGGTTAAATGGAACAATATGGAGGTATTTATCTTACCTCTTCAGACCTTCTCTTGTTTTACCAAAGAAATGCGTTGCCTACTAGATATTGCAAAAAAAGTGAAAATCTGCATTTTCTTCAAACTTGCGTAGAATCCAGACTATTTATCCTATCAAAAATATGTAAATACAAAAGTTGTAGATATTTAAATATTGAATAATATGCGCCATAAAAATATTTTTTTTCTTGCATCAGTAGCGAGATATGACCCAAAGTTCCATTTTTTTAAATGGAAATGATAATTTATTTTTATACAGTTGAATTAGTTGATTTTTTTCCTTTTCAACGATATAAGGTTCGAGCTATTTATCTTGTGTACCTACTTTAGAAGATATAAAGAAAAATCGTTTTTGAGGCAGATTATAATGTTACAAGTTGTAAGCAATAATAACAAAAACATAACGGGTGGATAACATGGCAAAACGAATGAGTTTTCCTATAAAAAATTCTCAATAGTGCGGCCATTGACTTCTAAACATTTTGTATAGCGTTTTTCAATATTTAAGGTCTATTCACACATGTCAGTCACGTCTCAGTTCCGTCACCGTTCCGTCTCAGTCTCATTCGGTAAAGTTTTGTGACGGCTATTCACACATATCAGTCAATAATTCATATTTTTATGTAAAAACCCCAAACTGTTTACGAAAAGACGTCAGTCAAAACAAGAAAATATCGTTGACGACGAATTAAAATTATGACTGAACGGAGACTGAAACGTGACTGACTGTAAAATCGGTGACGTGCCGGACGTGTTTGAATATGTCCGTTAAAATTAAAGGCAACGATATATTTTTTTATCGTGACTGAGACTGTTTGACGGAACGGAACTGAGACGTGACTGACATGTGTGAATGGACCTTTATTCGGCAATTCATTAATTGACGGACGCTAACTGAATTAAAGGCCTGCATGACGCTCTGTTGCAAATCATGAACGTTCTCATAATTGACAACGTATACTAAATTTTTTATGTGTCCCCACAAGAAAAAATCTAGTATGGACAAATCTGGTGATCGCGCAGGCCAACGTATGGATATATATACAGGGTATACCACGGAACCCGTTCATTAGAAGTTTCTGGGGTCCCTTATTAGTTATGAATTTGAAACTTTCAGGTTAAGGATAACCCATAGCCTTCTTTTGTTCTAAAATATTTTCGATGATGTACAACTTCCGGAAGGACCGGAAGTCGCCATTCATCTTCTTATTTTAAATGGAACCCCCTGTATATTATTGCATTTTTGGATTATACAATTGATTCTGCGTAACATTGTATTAGATTATCCTATACCTATCTTCAACTGTTTTTGAGATATTATGATTTTTTTGAAAAATTTGCGCTTTGCGGAGGGATGTTTAATAGCCCACCTTTTGCTCTTCTTTGAACGCAAAACATTCATACTTTACAAACACGAAGTAAAACCATAAGGGTTCACAAAATGCATTTGCAAACCTATCACAGATTATACAGGGCGTTCAAAATTAGTGGCAAAGTTAAAAAACTTCAAACACCAAAAAGTCATTTTTTTCAAATGCAACACCCCGTATATTTTTACGTATTTGGAAGGCTATTTAATTTACGCATCGATAAACTATAGGTATCCCTATACCTATCTTTAGCGGTTTTGTAGTTATTAACACTTTTTATCTAATATTGATTAAAACTGCACTTAAAACCTATGCACATTTTTGAAAGCAGGCTGTGAGTATGACAACAGGAAAAACAATTACTTTTACAAAACGAATTTAATGATCTTATTTATACAACAAACAAATAAAAATGACTTTAATGGATATAAAATAAATTCAAAATATCAGTATTGGAATATGCGTTAACTGCTTCCATTTTATAAAATTGTTTACTGTTTACCACCTGTTTGCTTTAATGAGCATGACATCCAGATAAACATTCGTTTGTCTAATCATACTAATAATAATAATAATAATAATAATAATACTTACTTGATTTCGATCCGTGCGGTTAGTTAACCAGGCTTGGCCTAAGTATCGATAAAAACCGAAGTATAGGTAATCATAATAATAATAATAATACCTTTTATTGAGATCAAACTATTAAATTACATAAGATTGTTCAAAATACGTTAAAACTGCACACTTGTTCTCAAAAGAAGGGAGTTCAGGTGTCTACAAAAAAAGTAGAGACCTGTTCTTCCACTCAACCCTCATTACCATATTTTATTTTTGCATACTCATAGCCTACTTTCAAATGCGCGTAAGTTTTAAGTGCAGTTTTAATCAATATTAGACAAAAAGTGTTAATAACTACAAAACCGCTAAAGATAGGTATAGGGATACCTATAGTTTATCGATGCGTAAATTAAATCGCCTTCCAAATATGTAAAAATATACGGGGCGTTCCATTTGAAAAAAATGACTTTTTGGTGTTTGAAGTTTTTTAACTTTGCCACTAATTTTGAACGCCCTGTATAATCTGTGATAGGTTTGCAAATGCATTTGTGAACCCTTATGGTTTTACTTCGTGTTTGTAAAGTATGAATGTTTTGCGTCCAAAGAAGAGCAAAAGGTGGGCTATTAAACATCCCTCCGCAAAGCGCAAATTTTTCAAAAAAATCATAATATCTCAAAAACAGTTGAAGATAGGTATAGGATAATCTAATACAATGTTACGCAGAATCGATTGTATAATCCAAAAATGCAATAATATACAGGGGGTTCCATTTAAAATAAGAAGATGAATGGCGACTTCCGGTCCTTCCGGAAGTTGTACATCATCGAAAATATTTTAGAACAAAAGAAGGCTATGGGTTATCCTTAACCTGAAAGTTTCAAATTCATAACTAATAAGGGACCCCAGAAACTTCTAATGAACGGGTTCCGTGGTATACCCTGTATAAATGGATTGCTAATTACTGAGATACAAGCTTCTAAAGTCAGAGGCCTTGCATTTTTACTCCGATAGTAGAGAACAGTTTTCTGCCACCCATCAAATTTAAAGTCGGATTGGAAAATTAAAATCCGCAATTTTGCAAATGTCATTTTTTTAAATGAAAAGAGCTAATAATCCATAAAGTTCCATCAATTCCAACAATTTATTTAGAACAACAAAAGGAGAACTCATCTAAACAAAATAAATAAAAATAGACAAAAGGCCGTTTTTAGAACTTCCAGTAACAAAACAAAAAAGAAAAATAATCAATTTCTTTCGTAAAATAAATTTCGAACTCCTGCCAATTGATAATTCGATGAATTCTAGTATGAATGCTTATTTTTAATTTTTCCTAATCCTGAAAGGTTAGGGCAGAATACATTACTAAATGTTCCCAAAGAAAAAAGTCATTACACGAAATATCGGGGGACCCTGATTTTGTATTTTGGAATATTAACTTTATTATTAAGTCCGCTACCCCGTAAAAATTCCCGCACTTCACGACTGTGACCTTGGAACTCAGTTTCTTTGTTCGTCCTAATAACTTCAGCCACAGCTGGAGCAATTTGTTCCCGAGTTGTAGCAAACACTTGTAAAAAATATGATCTGATAATATGATCTATTTTTTAGGATGCTGGAACCCTGTTTGAACCAAATTCTGTGGTTTGTTCAATTTATGCTTGTGTAAAGCTTTAAAACAAACAAATAATTCGTGTAATAATGGATAAAATTAGCTATAGTAATTGAAATTAGGGTGTACATAAATCCTCAAATTTCCTGATAGTAGTTTCATTTGTGCCCTGATAAGCTCAGTAAAAAACACGCGTGTGTGTATACATAAAGTTTGTCAAGTGCAATTTAATAAATCATCACGAATAAGAAAAATAGTTTGGTTGGCAAAAGATTCTCGGAATTGTGGTGAGAATAATGAACCAGTTATTACTGACAGTGGCTACTGAGTTCATGATTATTCAAATCCAATAGTAATCCATTTTGAAAGATGATGAAAAATGCGTAAACGAATATTTAGATGGCGGAGCCTATTGATGATAGTTCAGAAGTGTAAGATAACCAGGTTTTCACAGATATCCAGCTGGATGCGTTTCCGTGATAAAGGGAATAACGTAGATAACAATATTTGGTAAAAAGATCTATAATCCCGGTGTATTCCTTTGGAGTTTACCCCTGATCGAAGTCCCTAACTTTTGGATTTCAGTCACAGATAATATTTGGAGGAGGAGAATGTTTTTATTGGAGTATGGGATACAGGTTTACCAACCATACATGCCAAGAAGAATAAGCGACCAAACAAGCCAATCTCGGCTTACCAGCAACACAAAGAGGAATGTCGACAAGATTGGTTGAACTTGAAGGTGCCGTATTCGCCCAATAAAAAAATGCGGATTACCAAATCAAATCTTTTACGCGTTCATCACGCAGTAACACACATTTGTCATATTGATTATGCTATGTCTTTGTTTTGTGGACTAAGAATAAAGTCTATTTTTTAATGTTTGATTTTCTTCTGGTAATGAGTTGTGACCTAAAATATTTTCAAAGTTATTAAATATTACAAACCGATTTTATACCAATTTCACATGAATTATGTACTTATTTCAATACAAAAAATACCTTGAGATTCATCCCAAGACCAGGTGTTTCAAAATTGAGCTGGTATTACGAATACGAATCACGAAGAGCGCTGTTTGTCTAAAATGCCTGGTATAGTTTGTATTTAATTTGTTGTGGTACCAATTTACACTAAAATGTCAACAGTTGTCAGCAACATCCAACAATATGATTGGTTGACTGAATATTTCTTTCGGTAATTTATTAAAGGGTTCAATAAACACATTAGGTATTTCATTCTGTAGTTTTAATTATTATGAAATAGTTCATTTAAATGCTGCAACAGTAAGATGTACGTAATCGAGGTACATCGTGACACTCGTATCCCTTCGGGCAGGTGGTAGACCCTTCCGTGCATCTTACGGGTTTATCAGCAAATCCTGTTAGAAGAACACTATTTTCGGAGCAATATGAATGACCTAGAAATAATGTGTTATTTAAAAAAAAATTGTAAACAAATCCGTACAGCCTGCACTTGGGGGTGGACACGGTGCGACAAAGCAATTGACAACTGTTACAGAGCAATACTGAGCTCTGGGACAAATAACTCCACCGCAAGGGTTTCTGCAAGCACAGGTTTGACAATTATCCCGATCTAATTCAAATCCATATGCACATTTTGCGGTTGCATGGCAAGGTAAACTTAATGGACATCTTTTTACACCTAGAAATTATTTATACTGTTTGCAAGTACTATAAGGAATGTTACCATACATTTTGGTCTTATTCCGCATGTAGCAAATGGGCAAAACTTTTCAATGACGCACATTTGATCTTCTTTGCAAGAATAGTTTTTGCAGTGATCGATACAACCACACCCTTTACAGCCGTTTTCGTCAACCTCATAACCGTACGGACATTCGGTGGCGCATTTATATTGCGGACATTCGGGACCGCCTACAAATAAAAATTTGCCGAAAAAATGCAAACGAATTTACGACATACAAGTAGCAGAAAATCCACAAGGTTCCCGTTTGCAAACATTTGGCACCGTCTTACATTCTTCGCCGACCGGACAGGAATAATTAGCACATGGATTAATGCATTCACACGTTTTGCATCCATTTATTTCAACATTTCCATAAGGACAATATACGTCACAAATTGTATCATTGCACGGTTCACCTATATAAATTAGCAAGTAAATTACCTCAAACAGATGTAAATTTTGGTCATAAATTTACCTTTTGTAGTATTTAATTCGTTGGCATGGGATCTTAAAAAGACAATAGATACATTTTATAACAAAGAGATCTACCTACTTACCGAAAAATCAAGAAGGTGAAAGTTAGCAACTAAAAACATTTGATTATTAATTTGATAAAGAATTAAGCAAGTGCTGCTTACTTTTATTAATCCGTTGACTGTGTCCATTTTCTAGTTTAATGGAATTAAAAAAGTATGGTTAAGTTTGAAGGTCTGAATGTTTTTAGACAAATTGATGACGGTATTGGAAAATCCAGCTATTAAACTAAACACACTC
Organism: Pyrocoelia pectoralis; assembly: GCA_036250285.1. Classification (NCBI taxonomy): domain Eukaryota; kingdom Metazoa; phylum Arthropoda; class Insecta; order Coleoptera; family Lampyridae; genus Pyrocoelia; species Pyrocoelia pectoralis. The sequence continues at coordinate 82,304,196 of CM070075.1, forward strand.
ATTCAAATTATGTAACGGTAATTGTCAACTTTATTAGCAGTTACCATTATTAACTGTAACCTCTGGTTCATTCACTAGTCATAAGCTCTTCTATAAAAAAAACTAAGAAGATCGTGTTTTGATGATGTTTGTGAATATTGATTAATACGTTTTAAAATATAAAATTGCTTCTTGTTAGTATAAGATAAGATTAGATAGATTATTTATTTAGATAGATTATATACTTACATACAAGATGTTTTCACAAGTCATAAAATGAACAACAACAACACACCATTACTTGAGCATAATTTTTTGTTATAAAATAAAATGTCTTTCACAGAAGAGAGGAACGGGGATAAACGGATACATTTTTAAATTATCAATATGAAATAGGTACTCAATAGTTTTATAATCAAAATAATGATTAACAACAGATTCAAGGTGGCAAATGTTTGACACTTCCTCACGGTTGAGATTACCAGACGTCTTTTTTCTCAACCTCATCGTTCAACTACTCGAACAAATTCGCATTAGGTTGAAGGTATTTATAATGGAGATTAACTTCTGAGTATTCCATAAAAGTGATGCTTTGTCCTTACCTTACCAGTGGATGGAAGTCTCAACCTTTTTGAAACCGATTCTCCCGATCCAGTCCATTGCTTTGCTGTTGGGTTCAAGTTTCGTCCATAGGTATGAATATCTATGTAAGTATTCCATGTCATTGTTTTCCAATTGGTTACTCTAATTTTGGTCAGTAATTTTATTGGCGCAATGCTCTCAACGCTTACAACATATTCTGTAATGGTTTCTTGCCTTGGTGACACAGGCATTCCTGATTTAAAAGCACTACACTTACTTCAGCCATGTCATAAATCAAAAGTTGTTTAGCCAGAAAGATCTTTGCTATGATCTATGCGAAATAGCTAATGTTAATCTGACTCCTGCTAGATGTTACTACGTCAAAGAAAGTAGTTTGGAGTAAGATTCCTTTTTCGTGTATATATTTTGTAACACCACTCGTCAGCTTCGCATCTATAGTGAAGTATACACTAGAGAGGAACGGTAAATCCAAATTCATCGCCAGAGGAGTAAGTTACGAAATCTTCACTAGTCAGTTGAACAATAATAATAACGATATTCTAGGTGATGGTTACTTCAAAAGCAAGTTTCCTAAATAAGTACATTTAAAATATATTTTGTAAAATCGTATTAAATTTTACAGTTTTACAAAAAATCTTGTTTGTATTTCTGGCGTGAACGACGATTTTGGCCCTTTGACGTCTTACAATTCCGCCGCGGGCCAAAATCGCCTCCTTCACGCCCTTCATACAAAAATATCTGTTTATTCACTAACACTTAAACAGCCAATCCTAATTTGGAATTACATACTTGTTTATATTAACATTGGCAATCGACTGTAATCTAATTTAAATGTTTGACAAAAATTAGAATTAGATTGTGAATATATGTTCTGATAATCTGTAGATATCCCCATTTCTTTATAATAAAATAGGTAATTGAGACACGAAAATATTTAGGTAGGATAGATAAAGGATAGATGGGTACTTCCTCGTGAAAGGTACTAGTTTCAAAAGTTACGCTTGTCTGTACTTGTGTTAATTAGCTGCGATTGTTAACTCTACTGTGTTATAACACATGTCTTCCATTGTTTCGACAATGTTTAAGGGTATGTACTTTTATACAGTAGGTGTGTCAGGTCTTCGAACCCCGTTTTTCGTCGGTATGTAGGTATTACATTATCCGTTTAATTTTTGTTGTTAGTTTCAGAGTAATGTGAAATAAGTTGATTCCTCCATAGTTTTTTGAGTCGCACTCTTCTTTTTTCTCCTCAATGGCATTATTGACGCGGTTAATAATCTTCATTCTTCCTGTAATTCCGGTAATTGTTCTGTGAGTACTTCTGCTGTAGGCAGAACGGATGTAAATTCTTTCACTTCCTCCTTTCTTTTTTCATGTGGTTTACACTTCTATTAGCTTTATCGAGAATGATCTGATCAGAGAACAAGAAACGAGACAAGTTTAGAGACTACATTAAGGAATTTCCATGCTTTGTTGTAACTGAAAAAGACATGCGACTTTTGGCTGTTTTTTAGGCTAAAAAAGAACTTACAAGGAAGAAGGTTTTTTCCAGAGGAAGAGATCGAAAGCTGATTGACTTGGAAGAAAAATGGCTAAGTCTATTATAGCAGAAGGCAAATGTCTAACATAAAAAATTACAAAAAAATTACACTAGTTCTTTTCTTCTCAATAATCCCTCGTATAACCGAATTTGGTCATACTTAGATCTACTTATCCTTTGTAAAGGCTAATTCCATACACTCAAATATCTAAATTCAGTATAGAGATGAGTAAGAGTGTATTTGAAATTGCCGAAGGAAGGAGATGTAATCCCTATTTAGACGATCGACCAGTAAGATATTTATTGAATGGTATGTCGTGTATATGCTTAACATGAGAATTCGAGGAGAAAAAATTAACGTCTCAATTCTGGTAGACAATAGAAGGGGTTGATTTATAACAGAGGGATAAAGCAAATTTTAAACTTAGACAAAGTCGTAATTATATGAAACTCGTTGCTCTAACAAAAATTGAAAAAAGTTCAATAAATTTCAATCTACTTTTGTGATTATGTAATAAAATTCGATATCGGATCTATTTGTAACAAGAATTGTAGGGTTTTTTTGGATTATGTATGCCGACTGCTCAAAGGCAATCAGGATAAATCTTCGATATAGTCAGCGGTTTTTAGGCTTAAGTGCGTCTATTTCTTTATTGGGATACTTTGCTGGTCGTACATAATGGAGTATTAGCAATCAACGAATCGTATGTTTATTACATTCAGTAATTGAATTTATTATAATTTTTATTTAGACTTGCACTTTAAACGTCACAATTTCCCTTCTTCTTTTCATCGCGAACGCTTCTCTATTGCTCGAGTACTTGTCAATGTATTTAAAAGAGGAAAGTTAAATTTGAATTATTAAAACTTTCATTCTGTTCGCGAACATTTTCCGAGAGATAAATGATGAACGTTTATTGGAAATTATGATTTTGGGCTTGCTCCGTGTTTATTTTCGTTAAAGGTTAATTAAACTACACCTCAATACTTAAATGTGTACGTAACGTGTAATAAATTTTGTCTCTTCTCAAATTGTACGTGTTTATTATTTTCACGATGTGATAAATAATTTTAATTTAGTTTCAATAAACGTATCCTTTTTCTCCCTTTATTTCTTTACGCGCGATTTCTTATTTATTTCATAGGATTTTATAAATACAGCACAAATCAAGAGTTCAACTCCTGTCGCAATAATCGAAAGAATTTACGCCCACCCAATAGAACGGAATAAAATACGCACATCAAAATAATAAAAAATATTATTTTTGAATCATTGATATAGTTTTTTTATCCTAAAGCTCTAAAGTCCAAGTACGTCGATTTATTTACGTACGAAGGAGGTTGTCGTGCTTCCTTTAACTACAATGTAATTAGCTTTCTAATTGATTTGTACTGTTATTAGATGCTGCATACTCAGAATTTGTAGTACCGACTTGCTTTCTTTATTTCCAATAAACAAGGAGGCTTATCAGGTCTAATTGCCGTTAGTGGCGTTTCTGTCGTGTGAGTGATGTATATGCTAAGGTTACATGTATAGGCAAAATGTATCTTAATCCTGTCTGACTATTGGCTGCTTTACCACATGTTTCTACTGTATGGGCGAATCACATCCATGTTCTTGTTATTGCTTCACTGATTATTATCTACGGTAGGTAGGTAATGCGACATAAGTGTCAGTATCTTCATGCTCTCAAACACAATGCTACCCCCCATCAGCATTCATGTTAGGCCACTGTTCTGTTCACCTACCTCCGTAAAAAAGTTCTTATAATCCCCTTTATGTTCCTTAACCTTTTACTCTATAGCAAAGGATTTTTGTGTTTTCCTTAATCGACCGGAATCCATCACATAGGAAGAGTGTTCAGTGTTGAGAACCGTGAGAAGCTTTAGTACTTTCTCTTTTCATCATAGCGTCTAACGTGCAGTTGAAGACCTGAAGTCTTTCAAGTTCTTTGTACCAAACAAATGATTACTCTATCACAAAAATGTCGGAGGCAGGATACCGAGAGTTACAAATGCTTTGCGAAATCTTTCTTATTTTACCGGTTATGACAGCATTCGCAGAGAGGTCTTTTACTGCGATGAACAGGGCAGCAAAGCTAGGAATAGAACGCAACAAGAACACTTAATGCATGGTGTGATGATTCCCTTGAAAAATACTGCCTACTTCGTTTCTTAGTTTTTGTTTTGGCCCCTGCCACATGTGTGAACGAAGCAAACTAGACCATCGTTTAAATTTTGGCGGAAATAGAAGAAAAAGTGAATTTCATGTGCTCTTCAAACATTATTTTTTGTGAAAAAGAACTCACCCAGTCCAAGGATAAGCTTGATAATTATTAAGGGGACTCTAGAACATCAATTTTAATAGCAACGCTTTTCTGAAATTTGTTGTGGCCGCACAAGCGCGAGAGAGGCCAAACGTTCTGGAGGCCCAAATGTAGTTGCTGTAATCTAAACCATTGAACAATTCACGGTAGTATTGGAGGATCCGAGATTGAAGGTACACGAGATTGTGGAAGTCATAGAACACGAAGAGGTACAACTACGCCCTTAGAAAGGTTTTAAGGGGGAAGGGTTCTCGTGTTGCCAAAAGGGATGGGATGTTGATCGTATTGTATTAGTACATATTACGAAAAATAAAACAAAAGGTAGAGGATAAAGAGAAAGTATTTGATACTCCATGACACTTTTTCAAAGTCCCATGCTGTTCATCATGGAAACAGAAATTTCAGGTAAAGCGGAAAAAGGACAACACGTTTCCAAGAAATTCTTTTATGTTAGAAAGTGGTATAAAAAATGGGGATGAACCAATAATTCCTAATAAGGTTGAAATTGGAAAATACCTTTCATGTAGTGTGAAACTAAATGAAATGGAAGATGTGTGTCAACAATAGGGCCTTTCCCAGCTCTCTACGAATGAATAAACCATTATCTCTATAGCAGTTTCGCGCGTTTGGCCGCCCCAAAATTGAGCAATGTCGAATGACAAACTTAACACGTGCTTGGATAGCACATGAGACTAACAGCTATGCCCGTGTAAATTATGCAAACCGCAAAAAAATGTCCCAGTATTTCAACTGAAGGATAGAGTACCTATACCTAAGTTTCTAATTTTGAGGGTACAACTCCTACAGTTTTCATTAAACCTACAATATGAATTTTGCCCTCAATGACAGCCAAAATATCTAAAATACTAATTAAAATTTACAATACGAAGCTCGCTAATTTGGCAATGTCTACAAACAGGACAAGGGTAACCTAATCTTCTAAATATGCCGAAATAAATATTGAAAATGGAAATTAAAATTAAAAATTCTATTTTCTGTACACATTCCTTAATGAAAATATGAAAGAGTGCAAAATTCTCAATCTTCAGACATTTCGAATATTACGGAAGCATTCGCATTAATGTTATGTAAATGTTGAACATGACAACATTTCTCTTGAAACTCACATTTTACTTAACTTCGGTGTATATTAAAAAATATTTCAATAAGTAAAAGCGAAAATGTTTGGTTAAATAATAATATTTCTTTCCATACGGAAATTTTTTCGAACTTCCTCTTTCAGAGAGTTGATTTCACTTTCTAAAGACTTCTTGCTGTTGTATGTTTAAATTTGCTCCATTGTGTTCATTTTTCTTTCGAACTAGAACTTTGAAAGAATTTTATTTGTTTGACGAATTGTGTGTCCTCTTACATATTTTGAGAAAGTTTAGCACGCGGGTTTACGAGCGCTATTTCTCGAGGATAAAATAATAATATTTTTTTATCGAAATACAAATTCAAAACGGTTTGAAAACATCGATTACTCAAATATAGGTTGCATAAGGCAATAATACGTGGCCAAAATGATTTTCAGAATAAACTGCAATGGATACTGAGATAAGGGAGGAGAATTGCGAGAAACGAGTGTATGGTATCTAGGGACCTTTCAACCCTTTATCTGTTATCAGCTTCGAGCTGTTGCTTTGCTCCATTCGCCGCTATATATCTGCCATTTTACACCGCTTGAACAAACAATGGACATCGTAAAGTAGAGAACTAAAATGTGAACTTGGCGTGTTTTACAGTTATACATTGAGATGGATAATCTCGTATTTTCGTTAAGCTTGCTATTTTTACCCTACTCAAGTGGTTTACTATACAAATATGTACCCAAGAGTGCTAGATTTTGACTCTTTAATGCCAACCGACAAGATTTATATTTCACATTACGTATCTATATGCTGAGAAATTTAATTTTTGCCTTTAATCAGTTTTAAAAACTTATTAAATGAATTTAGTGAACGTATACTTAATTGAGTACTTTAGGTACAATGAGCCCATTGGCGTGTGTGGGATGAATTTTTAGATTTTTATAGGTAGGTGCGTTGCTTAAATTTGAATTTCTAAATCAATGAAAGCATGAAAAATCGCAATTGCACTGATATGCTCCAGTAAACGGAAATTCAGCACTTCTTGAAACTAGTCCACAATAACAGTGTGTCAGGTGTGGTTTCAAGATGGTGAAGAACGGCGATGAAAAGGTATTTTGAAGGGACTCTACCATTCCTTCATTTCCATTTCTTAGGAGGCACACCGCAACAAGGCATTGACGAGTTAATTAATTCGTTAAAACATTAGAACGTGAACACGAGAAATTTTCGAATGACTGGTGGTATTTCTGTTTAATATATCATTAGAAAGAACTACTTCGCTCTCCTTTCTACTTCTTTCCTCAAACTAGATTTAGAATTCTATTTTCAGTGCTTTAGAGCATTTGCTAGAAGGTTTCTATATGATGGAATTATCAAAGATCTTTCCATTTTTCCAAATTCAAATTTACTCCTCCAGATTTTATTGTTGAGCTTTCGTTTAAAGTTCTGGTTCTAATTTCATTTGTAGTGAAATAACTAAATTTATCCACTATTCATATATAAAGTTCAACATTACGATACTCAAATGAGTATCGTAATGAACTATTATTTCATACTGACTAGTAATCTGTGTTTTACCAGACTCATACGAGTCTGGTAAATGAAACTTTACCGTACTAGAAATTTTGTACCCGAATACAAAGGTTGCCATAGCAACATAAAGTGGCATGACTTTGAAAACGTCAAATTTTATATAAAGTTTATAGAAAAACTCTTAAGAAATGAATCTATGGCCAGTATGAAATAAAATGTTTTACATTATTTGTACGTTAAATCAGATTACGTTACTCGTTTCGAAATTCTTGCCTCAGCTACGCTTCGGCAATAAACATCTCACTCGTTAACGTAAACCTTGATTTACCATACTCATATGTAAATAACTATTTTACCGCACTCATTTATTAAGGTGACAGATGACAGATATGCCTACTAAATTGTTTCTAATTTTTTACAAATTTCTTTCGATTAACAATATTTTATGAATAGTAGATAAAACGTTGTACGATATTCGTATCGTAACATCATTTTACGATACTCGACGGTTTATTAAACTCGGCTTGCGGCCTCGTTTACTAAACCGCCGTCTCGTATCGTAAAATGATACTTTACGACACTTGTATCGTAAATAACTATTTTCTCACTTTTAACACTTGGTTTTCCCCTTGTTCATTCTGAGATCTTCGATATTTTTTGCGTAACAGGTGTCCAGAGAAGAAATGCTTAAGTATATCTCGCATTAAGTTTGTCCACTGTGTTGTGTACCGCATTCATATGGATAAGTACAATCAAAAGCAAAATGCAAGTTGGAAAGGTACTCTGTCTTACATAAACTAAATACTTAATTTGCAATTGATCTTATTTCATTTGAAGGTACAGTTTTACACTAATTTTATCTAAAAAATTCTTCATAAGCTCCTCTCTATTCTATGCAGTATCTTCAGAGATATTAGTTATCAAGGAAAAAAATAAAAGAAGCATTGTTTAGAAGATTATATTTGATCACAAACGGGGAGATAAACTACATATTATATAGAAAAAAAGGATAATGTGGTATGGTCAAGGTCATGCAAGGAGAGGAAATAAATATCCATAGTGACAGAATGGAGCCCTATCTCGTACGTCTAAACTCAAAAGATCATGTGCCGATTCTTAAATTATATGGGTTTTGTGATATTTCGCAAACCTCATATGGGACAAATATTTATCTAAGGGGCAAAGATGTGGATATACAGGGTGTTTAAAAAATACGTTCGAATATTTGGCCCACTTATAGATCTCATCAGTACAAACAAAAAAGTCAAAATAAACATAAGTCCAAAAATCAGCCGTTTCCTAATTACAGCCTGTTTTTCAAATTAAAATAATTGTATGGCAAAGCCATTTTTTTTTTTTTTTGCATTTGGGGGTATCTAAAGACATTAGTTTATTCAAATCCTGTGAATAATTTAGATGAGTTGCGAGAACGAATTGAACATGCCTGCCAGACTGTTCGTATAAATCCGGGACTCTTTGAGAGAGTGCGGCGTTCACTTTTACGGAGATGTGAAATGTGTATACAAATGGAAGGAGGACATTTTGAACATCTTCTTTAAGAATCATTAATTTATTTGTAATAATTAAAATGTATTTATACTGATATTTGTTCATGTTCTAGTAGAAACCTCGTTGAAATACTCCTACTGAGTGTAAATTATTTTAATTTGAAAAACAGGCTGTAATTAGGAAACGGCTGATTTTTGGACTTATGTTTATTTTGACTTTTTTGTTTGTACTGATGAGATGTATAAGTGGGCCAAATATTCGAACGTATTTTTTAAACACCCTGTATATGACGGCGTACATGTGAAACTTTATGTACGAAAATACTTCATACAATTTCAATTTCAGTAGCTAAAGGCCGGTAAAACCTTGAGGTGGAAGGTCGAGGTTCTACTATAATAAAACTCGGAAGGATCCGGACGAGTCGGGGGTTCCAGGAATAGGCTCTGTCAAACCCTACTATCACATCTTCGAAGGTCTGTTACCGCGTATCCACTGGGTGTGGGACGTACAAGTGATGTACGCTAACGAGAAGGGATGAAAGGCCCTTACCTTGGAGGTAAAGGCGTCTAAAAATCCAAATTTTTCGACTAAGGTAGTAAACCCCGACATAAATGTTGCTCCTCCAGATTGGGAGTGGGGGGTAACAAAAATTTACATTAGACATTGAAGAACGAAATTGATTTATGTATGATTTAACATCTGTGTGAAAGCTGCAGTACAGTAACAACCGCGTTATTTCACGAACAATTTATTAATTTTTTATAAGAAGCTTCACGAATATTCGTTCTAATGTACAATTTAAAAATTTCAGAATTTCACCCTATATAATAGTCGAGGTGTAGGATTAAGAAATGACAGTTACATAGTTTAGATTCTAGAAGCATTACTTGAAAAAAATTTGTATTAATTGCACTTCTAATAAATAAATAAATAAATAAATAAAAATATATTAATTTAAATTCGATCATTTAAATACATATTTGAATTCTCTTTTCTGTGTATTTTCCTTTTATTACCCCAAGACTATTTAATTTTCGAGGCCTGTGTGAAACACTAAAATAGGTACAGATGTTGGAGGCAATATTCTTACATATATACAATTTTTAACTATTCTTGCTTAAAGTGAAAGCTTAGGGTTAAATTCAAGACTAATTTTATATTTGTCCGTGCCTTACAGCATTTGATTTGTAGAATTTTATCAATGCCTCGTTTTCAGATGCAAATTACAACGTAACATAAGATGTAAACGCAATATACAAATACTAAACACGTTTTCTTATGTAAGTCTACATGTAACAGTAAATGGAGTGTAGTTTTCACTCCACCGAAATAACATCTATTGCTGCTTCTTTGCAATAAGTAATCTTATACATTACTTTGATGCGAAAAAAACCTACTACGCTACGCCCCGAATGTAGTACTACGTATAACAATTATAAGATTCTTCGAAATTGGGGCAATAAGTAATGAACCACCCTCGTATTGAACAAGATAACAACGTTAACATCCGCTTAGGGAATACTTCCTACACCGGTACACATAAAACCGTAGCTGTAATGGCGGTTCACCGGTATTATTACTTAATTTGTTCTCGGTTTATGTCTAAACGCCATATTTATAGAAGCTTGCGTTACAGCCGCTATTAAGATAAAATCACAACCACTTCTAGATCCTTTAGTAAACACTTCTAAAGCTCTAATCATGAGTAGTCGTCACAATGAAGTTAAACTCGACGGAACAATAGTCGTAAAAAAAAGTTTGTTTCCTTATGAAATATTTTTATGATTACTTTTCCAACTTTAATATATAACATTCTGAAAGATTTTCTTTTTGTTGTAAAAGTCGAAAAGGTTATCACCACCTTTTGTTATGTATTGACAAAAGATAACATAAAGTTTTTATGTAACAGTAAAATGCACTTATAACTTTCTATTTATTTCTTGTAATTTGTCGTGAGATAACTAAAAAGTTTTGACTAAATGTTCTTTTGGTTTAAAAAAGTTTTTAAGTGGTCGAAAAGTCAAAAAGTTTACCAAGAATATATGATGTTTTTATCTTTAAACTTAATATAAGCGATATGAACTTTTTTTTCGAGTCACAATTGTTGATCATTTAGAAATCGTAAGAAGGAAAAGTTTCTAACTGAAGTTTTTTCTTGAAATGGTAATAATGTAGTTTGTTAATTTAAAAAAAAAGTTTAGATAAGGACACAATTAATGACTTAGTAACTACATGACTGCAGCAAACTATTTCCCCTTTTAATAATTTAGGAATTTAATACAACAGGTGGAAGTTTCTATTTTTCTAAAAACGAGCAAATAATCATTAATTCGAGAAGAACAAAATATGTGATGCAACCAAGCATTCAATATGATAATAATCACACAGAGGTTTTGGGGTACTTTTTGGTTTCTGGTAACATAATCGAACACCCCCCTCCTTCTCCCCCCTCCATACGCATTTTATCTAATGGTTTTCAACAAATTACATTCTTTCAATTACACTTTTTGGCGGATCGTTTTGTGCATCTAAATGGTTATCGAAAACAAAATAAAGCTTTATTTTTAACCAGTGCATAATTAACGTTTAATTAAAAAAATGTAAATTATGATGGAGGATGGGACCTAAGTCCATACGTACGTAGGCCTCCTTCGGGCCCTTTGTACTACCCTCTGCCGGACATACCGAGCCACAGAATGAACGGGTCAGAAAGAGAAAAGGCGAGACGAGACTAGATGTTGATAACGTCTCGAAAAATTGAGAAGATACGAGACTATTAGTAGTCTTGATCTCGGCAACATTACTAATTTTTATTAGTGCCTCATATTTTAATGAATTGAACAGATGTCAAATATTTTTTATATTTTGTTATGAAACAGAATAAGAAAGTGATTTTAAATCATTCGAAAATGAATTATACAAAGTGAAAACAAGAATGTTTGAAAAGGGTCGTGGAGTGCATAGGTCCCAGAAAATTGGGTAAATGTGTAAGATGACGGTTGTGACAGCCCTTTCTCGGTATAAACAGTGGGTTTCTGTGTTGTAGGGTTGATAAATTATTTTATTAATAAAGATAAATGTAGTCGTCGCTTATCACAAACATATTCAACCACTGCAATTTCCTTAATTTACAAGAAACATAATCAAAATGTTTAGCTTTTTGTTTAAAATGTGTTTGTTATTATACAATAGCTTTCTCAATGCAATATAAGCTGATTTAATCAATCTTGTTATTGACATATGTACAGTATTCAAGAAGAGGTATAAAAGAGGATGAGTACATAATACGAATTAAACAAAAAAAGTGTTAAAACAGGTTACGTAGAATAGTTTATAATTATAATTAATAATAATTTATTGAAAGTTTCAAACCAGAAATGGCAAATTCCGAAATATATCGAAGAAACAGCCAATATGTGCCGTTTCTTCGATATAATATATAAAACTACCCCTCAAAATTTAAAAACAAATACATCATTTTTAAATAAGCTTTAAAATGATATGCTACTCGACCCCTATTCCCATTTAAGATTTTAATGGTTGGTGTCACCACCGCCAGAGTGTTGAACTTACAAAGTTCGAAATACACTCAAAAGTTGTCCCCCTCAAATACAAAATTAACAGTTTCAGGAATTTTTCGAAAAATATAATGTAATGATCTGAAAATGGCCCTGTTTCGTTTTCAATAACCCACCCTGTATTTCTTGAAAGTATATTTATTATTAGCTACCAAATCGAGAAAGTTTTATTATCGGCCTTTTCCTTGTGGCCTTTTCCTGTCAATATCATATTTTGTTGAACTTTTCTTTTACATTTTCCCTTTTCATTATTTTTTCTAAAATTCGATTGATAAGTTTTATCTGCTCTGGCGTTTCTCGAAGATTTTATGTATTTGAATAACTACACAAAATAACGATAACATTGTTGAAAGAATTTACTATATTGAGTTATATTTCACAAAATTAATTTAACGGTTTTCTTTCAATACCTGTTCCGAAAAATTGACCTGGGAATTTAAATTGCGAGGTATTTAGATTTATCATTTATTTATTAAAAATAAAAATAATATTTCAACTTAAAGTTTTAAAGTATCTAAGTGAAATATTCATAAATAAATAATCACAAATAAATATATAAAATTGCATAAATGTCATGTCAGTCAGAAATGAGGCATACCTAGTAGTAAATGAGTGCAGCATAATTTTATTGTCCATTATACTATTTTAATTATTTATTTGTAATTTTACATTTATACAGCAACCTAAGTGATGCAAATTTTGCTTAGTACTAATTTTATGCAACGACATTAATTCGTTTGCATCACGATACACCTTGTATCGTGGTTTGCATCCCTCACCTCGCCCCTTAGCCATTTTCGTTTATTAATTTTTGAAGGTACATAATTGAATAAAAATATCATTTATGATGATACAACAGTCGAAATAATATCGTAAGTTGTAAGAACGCCTCTTGTTTTTCACTAAGTATATTTTTATTATTAACAAACAGAGAAAAATCGAGCAATTCAACAACAATGTCATATGGTAATTAAAAATATTTCAAACAGCTTTTAAATTGATATCTGGGGTGTCACGCATATACCTCCATTTAAAAATACGTTGTTATTCCAAATTTCGATTGGAGATATTTTAGCTGAAAATATTTCACGTATCTAACATATTTACAAAATAGTTATATAAGTATCTCTTTGGAGTATTATGTTCCGTATTATTTTATTTTAAATATATAGGGATTTATAATTATTACTCGTTGCCTTTACGTATATAATAAATGAACGCTTTATATACTTTGTAATAGAAATACGCATGCAGGAAATTAACATTTACAACCACATTACATTTTGTCGTTGGAAATCTACAATTTATTTTGGATAGGTACAAAGCTAATGAGCTAGCCTCATAAGTTGGTGGAAAACCCTATTAGTATTAACTATCTAGCTTCCTATCTTGTAACTATGCTGACGTTCAACGATAAGAAACTATTTGTACATTTGGTACATTTATTTAATACATGGAATTATGAATCATCTTTGCCATCAATTAACTTTAATCGTAAACGAAAACTTTAGTCGAGGAAATAAAGCACTAAAATAAGCCAAACCTACCAAATTTTTGTAGTAAGACGGATTGAGATGGGGTTTTTTGCATTCGCTTCCTAAAGTTAATAGGAAACTTTGTACCAACTTTTCATCATGTTTTTTTTCGAAATTGCATTTGTGCAGTCCAAAATGCATCCTGAAAAATGCAATTTTATAGAAAAAATTCATAACTTCTTTATAAACTTCTAGAATCGACTCAATTCGCGTTCAAGGGGGTTTTCGAGGTCGCCGAATATGACCTCCAAATTGCTTCACCGCCCACCTGGAGCTCAGGATGGCTCAGCAACGTCATCTCCGAAGCTTTTTCTGAAATTCACTCTCAAATGATTCTAGACATCTCATATACGAAGTTTGTTTGGGTTTCTGATTCCAAATCAGGCATCGGCAACGGTCCCCCGCGTACCTGTTGCCCCACATCCGGGCATCAACGTCATCCTCTGAAGTTTCACTGATGTTGCAAGACTATAGGGAACCGAAAATTGTTTCCGGGGTTTTTTGGGTAGCTTAGTCGAATGTGGCACCAGATACTTGCTAACGGACACCTGGTGCATCACACCGCGGCAACATCAACGTCATCCTCTGGAGTTTCACTAAAATTTCAAGCCTAGTGAACCGAAAATAATTTGTAATTGCTAGGACGGGGTTCTTTCAGGACCTCTATCCGGACCTGACCAGCCGTGCATGGTACATAGCCCGCCTGCAGAGGGGGATTCCGAAGTTCTCCACGAGATTTTGAAACTATAGTCGTAGCGGTACATCGAGAAAATCGCAAATGTCTGTCAAATTGTGCGGGAAGTGTGAAATTAGGTACACTTATTAACTAGATCAAAATAAACGATTTGACCCGCAGCACCCCTATTTTCAACCCTTAGTTTTCAAAAGTGCCCCGTATTTAGTTTTTTCGATCCCCTAACGATAACTCCTTTGTTTACAACTTTTAGAAAAAAATATATTAATAAAAGTTTTAGGAATTCTTATAAGGAACATTTTATATAAGGATAAAATTTTCACAAATATCAACCCTTATCGAGATATGTGGGAAAAACTGATTTTTGCAGTTTCATTACAAAATCGGTCATAGTTTTCTTGTTTATCGTTTCTCAGAAAAATTATTCAAGTAAAAAATGTAGATATTAATATGATAAATATTTTAGATATATATAATATTTTCACAGAAAGCAACCCTTAACAAGTTATTTCGATATTTCTGAAAGTAAGCAACCCTTAAGTATGAAATCGCTCGTATCTTTTTTATTTGTAACTTATGAGGAAAAACATGTGAATAAATATTATAGAAAATTATCTTTTGGGCATTTTATGTTGGTATGAAAATTTCTCAAAAGTCAACCCTTAACGAGATATATCGAAAAAACCAGAAACTGTCAATTTTCACATAAAATCGAGCATAACTTTTCTATATTTCACTACAGTGACATTATTGTTATATAATTCGGTAGGTATATGGATGTAGAAAATATAAGTAAGGGGTAATTTTTTTACAAAAACTCACCCTTAGCGAGATATTTTGACAAAAACGAACTTTCGGTACTTTTTAGAAAAGTTTTCGTAACTTTTTCAATTACGATGGTTAATATTATTTCTTCGCGGTTAATAATATCCAATTACAGTGCGTTTCATGAAATCATAGTGATTTTGCACCATATCACACTGGTGCGGGAATTTTCAACGTACAAAGTGTAGGGTTTATTCGCGGTAATATAATTAAAAAGAAACAATCTAATTGTACCCAAAATGCAAACATAGGTCGATTTTTATATCACGGAAGACATATTTTGATGTTATTTTCTTGGGGGTGGTTCTCACCTCCAGCGCTTCACAGGGGGTGACATTGAAATTTCGTCGCGGCGTATGGTTTCGCTCGGGTGTCGCATCTCCTTTTTAGTCTTCTATTTGGTTGTTCTCACTGAAATACGAGTCGGTGAGATAATACTAACTTGCTGTTGAAGTGCTTACCTTTTATTTTCGCATGTAAAATGTCTAAAGGGGATGCGACACTCGAGCGAAACCATACGCCGCGACGCCCGCTACGTAACGAGCTCGCGCGCTTAAGCCAAATGTGTTTAAATAAATATTTCAGTATTTTACTTAGCTACTGATAGAAATAAAGTGAAAAAAATGCAAAAATGAAAAGGCCAAGGAATTAGCTTTCCAATGATGTATCACATGACCCGCCTTCCTATTTGAAATTTCAATGTCACCCCCTGTGAAGCGCTGGAGGTGAGAACCACCCCCAAGAAAATAACATCAAAATATGTCTTCCTTCATATCAAAATCGACCTATGTTTGCATTTTGGGTACAATTAGATTGTTTCTTTTTAATTATATTACCGCCAATAAACCCTACACTTTGTACGTTGAAAATTCCCGCACCAGTGTGATATGGTGCAAAATCACTATGATTTCATGAAACGCACTGTAATTGGCTATTATTAACCGCGAAGAAATAATATTAACCATCGTAATTGAAAAAGTTACGAAAACTTTTCTAAAAAGTGCCGAAAGTTTGTTTTTGTCAAAATATCTCGCTAAGGGTGAGTTTTTGTAAAAAAATTACCCCTTACTTATATTTTCTACATCCATATACCTACCGAATTATATAACAATAATGTCACTGTAGTGAAATATAGAAAAGTTATGCTCGATTTTATGTGAAAATTGACAGTTTCTGGTTGTTTCGATATATCTCGTTATGGGTTGACTTTCGAGAAATTTTCATACCGACATAAAATGCCCGAAAGATAATTTTCTATAATATTTATTGACATGTTTTTCCCCATAAGTTACAAATAAAAAAGATATGAGCGATTTCATACTTAAGGGTTGCTTACTTTCAGAAATATCGAAATAACTTGTTAAGGGTTGCTTTCTGTGAAAATATTATATAACCTAAAATATTGATCATATTAATATCTACATCTTTTACTTGAATAATTTTTCTGAGAAACGATAAACAAGAAAACTATGACCGATTTTGTAATGAAACTGCAAAAATCAGTTTATCCCACATATCTCGATAAGGGTTGATATTTGTGAAAATTTTATCCTTATATAAAATGTTCCTTATAAGAATTCCTAAAACTTTTATTAATATATTTTTTTCTAAAAGTTGTAAACAAAGGAGTTATCGTTAGGGGATGGAAAAAACTAAATACGGGGCACTTTTGAAAACTAAGGGTTGAAAATAGGGGTGCTGCGGGTCAAATCGTTTATTTTGATCTAATTAATAAGTGTACCTAATTTCACACTTCCCGCACAATTTGACAGACATTTAGATGTACCGCTACGACTACTACTCTAACTACCAACCTTATATTAGGAGTTTTACATTCAAATTTAATCTGTAATAAAAGGAACAAATTAAATTAAATTAAATTTAAACTAAATATTTTATAATATTAACTTCATACATTTAGATGATAATGTTATTAAACAAAACTTACGTTTTTTTATATATATCTCAATTTTATTTCACAAAATGAAAATGTCCACATCTATTCAAATGTTCCATTATAAGTTTTACCTCATGATTTCCTGATATGATGAAACAAGCATTAGAATGAAAGTATTTGAGCGAAAATTTCAAGCTAAACTCCAGAGCATGACGTTGATGCCGCCGCGGTGTGGTGCACCAGGTATCCGTTAGAAAATATCCGGGACCAGATTCGATCTTAGCGACCCAAAAAAACCCGGAAACAATTTTCGGTTCCCTATAGGGTTGAAACTTCAGTGAAACTCAAGAGGATGACGTTGATGCTCGGATGAGGGGCACCAGGTACGCGGGGACGGTTTCCAATGCCTGATATGGAATCAGCAACTCTAAAAACCCTCGGATGAGATGTCTACAATCATTTGAGAGTGAATTTCAGAAAAAGCTTCGGAGATGACGTTGCTCAGCCATCCTGAGCTCCAGGTGGCCGGTGAGGCAATTTGGAGGTCATATTCGGGATCAGCGACCTCGAAAACCCCCTTGTACCCGAATTGAGTCGATTCTAGAAGCTTATAACGAAGTTATGAATTTTTT
Source organism: Pyrocoelia pectoralis (assembly GCA_036250285.1). Classification (NCBI taxonomy): domain Eukaryota; kingdom Metazoa; phylum Arthropoda; class Insecta; order Coleoptera; family Lampyridae; genus Pyrocoelia; species Pyrocoelia pectoralis. The sequence continues at coordinate 82,321,939 of CM070075.1, forward strand.
CTATGAAAATGCATTTTTCAGGATGCATTTTCGACTGCACAAATGCAATTTCGAAAAAAAACATGATGAAAAGTTGGTACAAAATTTCCTATTAAATTTAGGAAGCGAATGCAAAAAACCCCATCTCAATCCGCACAAAAATTTGGTAGGTTTGGCTTATTTTAGTGCTTTATTTCCTCGACTACTTGGCACATTTCAGTAATTGTTTAATTATGAAACAAACTTACATTTTCATTAGGGTATCCTAAGGAGATATAACGAAAGAAGTACTTTCATTAACTTATTAGCTCTTTGTTCACAAAACTGAAAACATTTTCTGTTTCCACCATCTTTTTAAAGACGTAGAATATAAGTTTTACTATCTATTATTAAACTTTGAATTGGTGTTTTGTAGAAAGCACGAAATGTGCGGAGTCACGACCTTTCAGCGTTAAATGAAATCACATTTATGTAAATAAATGAGATAAAACTTTATTAAGGATTAGCTTGTGTTAGTAGATAGATGTTATGTAATCAAACTATACATTATTATCTAGATGTTGCAGCATAGATGATAATGCAGAATATAATGTAGCAGCGTCTCTGCATCACAGTTGAATTATGTTATGCAAGTACCTATAGAGATTAAATTTAATACCATTATATTAAAAGTTACCTTTAAAATTTGCGTGAGGGTTGATCGAATTTGAAAAGCCACTTGTGTGCTCAATGGTGCCACATTAAACTTCGTTAAAAGCTCATTAATAACTCAACTGTTAAAACAAAAAAAAACATGGAAACGTTTTACTAATAAGAGGCGTTTCCTGTCTTTCGTATATTGATTGAACTGAAAGGGCTAACAAATTGGAGGATCTTGAAAGAAAGTAAAAAATTCCAAAAATTGTAAATAAGTAGTTACTTCTACGTAATCGTAACAACAAGAAAAGGCGAAGGAAACCAGAAAATTAAGAGCACTTATAAGTGACGTAAGCATTTGAAAGTGGTCTTATTGTGCGCAATTTATTTAATTAATACGTCTTTTCAGCCCCGCTGTTGTAGTGACGTTTGGCTTTGGTCTTTCACTACAAAGAAAATAAGAATATTAGATGAAAACAGAAAGAAATAACGATCTGTCCCCTTTGAAGGCGTGTAACTTCTAAAATTGCTTGTGTGTCATTTATATTAATTACTAATTTGGCTTATTGAGATGTTTTCATTTTCGAACATGTTTTCACCACTAATCCCTTTTCGCTAGGTTTTGTCACTTAAAGTCGCTCGATATCTATAGAAAATATCTAGGAAACTATCATCCTGACCAAGTGTGACGTAAACTATTCGTATTTCAAACATTATTAACGCTACAATTCTTTACAATAATAAATTCAGAAAATACAAAATAATGCAACAGTCGAGATGAAGTTTACTTCTCTTTAAACATCAAAATCGATAAGGTCAAAGTAAAATTTGTGGAAGAAGTTGTAAAGTTGTGGTTTACTATGGACGTAAACTTTAATTTTCAAACTCAACTTTGATATATAGAGATAGGCATATTTGAAGTTTGAAGCTTCATTTTGAATATCATATTTCGTTAACAGAAAAGATTCAATTTTATCATAGGTATACGCATTCATGATGTTTTTGACACTTTGAATATTTTTGTCGAGTTGATATCTAAATGTCTTCTAACATCTGCCTCGCATAAATTATTTATTCTTCTTATCTTGACGACGGTTAACTATTTTAGGCAGAAAAGTTGACCAAAATTATAATTTCGAAGAGAGAAGTAAGAGTAATCCAGTCGACTTAAGTGGAGCATATGATTATTAAATTTTCTTGGAAAAGCCTAAAATATTTATAGTTATAACTGCTACATATTGCATTTTTTTAAATGGAGAAAAATGTATTTGTGGATATAACATGACGAGGACCACAAAATTTGAATATAATATACGCTGGAAAAAGACCAAACCAGGTTCAGTTACATGTTTCGGGAAGAAACAGCAAATTTGGAATATAGCTAGATAATCAAAAAGAGAGAGAGACAAAGAAAAAATATTGTGCGAAAAAAGCATTGTTGTTGCAACCAAAATCAATTTTCTTCGTCAATTTCAATATTAAATGAAAAAGTTACCTTGACGAAACCTAATTTTACCAACGTAATAGAAACTGAACCCGAGTAAGGTTAATTGTGGAGATAAGTTTTTTGTTCCCAGCTTCTCAAAGTGGAAGTGTCTGGCTATGGACAATTCTGAGAAACGTGCCGTCGTTAAGTTTCTGTATAAGAAAGGTTTTACAAAAAGGATACTTATATTTTTGAAGAAATGTAGAATACATATTTTGGATTTTGGAGTTTGGATGATTCTGCTCCTTCCTTGATATAAAGGGGTATTGAGTTGAAACGTGACGAACAAGCGTTCAAGATGAGCGCCGATCATATCATAAATGTTGCCAAAAATTCGCGATATTAGTACTGTGGAGGGTTCAGGAGAATGGGCATCCAATAACACAAGAATTGCGCATGAAAAAGCCATCGCCAAGATGGGTGCTGCGTCTGGCTGTCTTTAGATGAATTTAGGTAATTTTGTACGCGCGTTTATTACCGCAGATTCGCCACTATATTCCGAAGACCAAACTGCAATCTAAGCAGTGGATGCAACCAGCTTGTTTGGTCATGACATTAATGGTGTCGATTTTCTGGGATAATAGGGAATACTAATGGTAGATTACGCCTTCGAAATGACTAATACTATATTAATCTTCTGAGAATGTTGCACGAAAAAGTTAGCGAAAAAAGGTCTGGATCAAAAGATCATTTTTCATCATGATAATTCTCACCGCCAGAATTCACAAATTACCATATGATTTGTTTCGCCATCTCCGTATTCGCCCGACTTAACTCCATTCGGCTTTTACCTATTTTACAAACTAAAAATTTGTCTAGGGTGTGAAAGGTTTTCAACTGAAGCAGACGTAAAAGTCCCAGTGGATACCTACTTTGCTGCACTTGAATTGCTGCAATTAAACCCTTAGAGCAACGTTGCGAAAAATGTGTTGGACTTTTTGGAGGATTATGTTGAAAAATAATAACAATTTTGTAACAGTAATACTTTTTTTCTCTCATTCTTAGGCCGCCTAATTGTCATCCTGACAACGTATTTCACGTGCATGGTCTAATTTAGCTTGTTAAATGGGTGTGACTTTTAATTAAATATTTGGGTAGTTAATCAGTAAATTCCAGCATTGGGAAAGGTTAAACGTTAAAGTGTTGTATTAATGGACAACTTACCAATGGCTAAGTACCAGTAATGTACAATTTCATCATAACATGACAAATGGACAACTTTTCAATTGCAGTGAACCTTTTGGAAATGACAAACAGGAACGCTATGTCGTCGACAAATGTTAGAAGATCTTGTACGAGCTTCTTATAATAATGACATATTTACATTTCTTCTGTAAAAGATAGGGTTATTTTGGGATGGAGCTAAAAAGTGACGGACGCACAATGGAGTGAACAACATCATGTCGGTACAACCAAAATTAAATTTCTTTGCAAACTCTCCACAGATCTGTTGAGCATTTGTATAATTAATAAATAAATAACACTATACGTGACGTTTCAACAAATTACAAATTCACTGCAGCTAAACGAATTCATACAGATTTGTGAGATCATTTTGCCCTAAAATTGCTCAGGATTAGAAAGTTTTCGTTATATTGCTTTTAAAATAGTGTTCTTTAATTTGAAAATTTCAACTTTCAGATATTATCTAGCTGGTGAATACAGGTGAAATAAATTTGTGAAATTTTGTGAAATTTGGTGAATATACTGGGATATACAGGGCCACATAATCCCCATTTAAATGGTGTAGCTGAACGGTGTAACAGAATTAACAAATAACGAGCTAAAGTGTTACCTGATGTTGGAGTAGGATATACCTAAACCATTGTAGATCTTCAGAATAATTGCTTTCGTTTTTACGAGCAGTTTGAAATTAATCGCAAGAAACACATTTGTCTTTAAGTAGCTTCGAATAATAAAGAAATTGTCAGCAACCAGTTTTTAAGGTAAGGGAATATTGTAATGTAATCTTTTCCGATTTTGCATTGCTAGTCTATTAACTTAATTAACATATTATAAAGATAATTTAACTTCTGCCGATGGCGTTGCTAATTTTTGCAATTTTAAAAAATCTGTAGAGCATGAAAATCACAAATGAATCTTTATGGATTTGGGAATTGTTTTGAAAACTCGACTTTCACCTGAAAAGTTATCTGTTATTACTACATTATTATGTTTATTGCTTTTCAAGTTTGTTTTCTTAAATCTCTAATAAAATATTTTCACTTGATTTTTTCGCTGTTTATTGAATTGTGTTCAAACGACCACAAGTGTTCCCGTTCTTCCATGAAGGATTCTTTACAAAATTAAAGTCCAACTTTAGGTATGGGGGACGATAAAGACTCCAGCTACGATGTTTTATGAGAAAAGGCCTCATGTTAACAAACTGGGTTTTTTGGTTGTTATAATGCAATTATATTTCGAAACAATTTGGAGCGAAATTTGACCCTAAAAATGAGAAAAGTACCTACAAGTCTTTGTATGTGTTAAGAATAACGCGGTGACAGGAAATTAGGAACGTGATCAGGTTGGAGAAGGCTCTCAATGAATGGAAGAGGTAAATACTAGACGAGTCAAACAAAGGAAATTACCAAAACGATTTGAAAATTGTATCGTCAATGTTAGATCATGAACCACTTAGAACACTAGATTATTAACAGGAAAGAGAAGACCAGGATAATGTAAAAGTAGCCAAATGCTATGGAAGAGGAAATGTAATCAATAGCTAAAGCGTTGGCTAAAGTCTAAGGATTAGTAAAACGTTCATAGCAAGGAAAAGTAATTGATTTATTCGTGGCTGTATAGAATAAAGCAAAGGGACAAAGGAAAGTTGTGTCATAAGGCAAGGGTAGTAGCAAGGGGATTTTTACAAACGAAGAAAATTTCAGAAAACATATTTATGCACCTGTAGTAAAGATGACTACAATTAAAATGCTATTATGTTATTGTAAACCAGTTAAACTTAAATGTTATGTGGTTGGATGTAACAACTGCGTTTATGAAACTAATCCTTTTGCAACCCCGAAACATCCTTGCACTGAATGTATCGATAAAGATAACAGTTTGCCAATGAAAATGTAATTGGTAAAAAGTTTCCTGAAAGTTTTTGGTACGCAATGTTAAGGGTTTCAAAGCTCTGTCTTAAATTGACTGAAATTTTCTTTGAGTAAATGAAGTTAACCAACATTAATGAAATAAATAAATAAAAAACATTCATTTGTTTGGATGTCGGTAGCCAGAATATAATTTTGGCCCAAAAATGGACGTTTCATCTGTGTCTATCAATCACCGACACCTGAAAAACCGAACAAGATCGATTAGATCCTCCCGGTTAATTAGTAAAACAGAATGTAGATCGAATAATTTGGATATAAAGGTTTTGGGAAAAAATTTGACAATCTGTCAATTAAATATTGAAGGCATTTCAAAAGATAAGTGTGAATTTTTATCGAAACTATGTTTAGATAATAACGTAGATGTTATAGTAATTCAAGAAACTCACTCGCACTCAGAGAGTGATTTGTTAAATCGAGGAGGAATACCAGGTTTTCATTTAATTGGTGCATTATACAGTAAGGTTTATGGTTCTGCTACTTACATACGTTCTACCTTGTTAGACTATGAAACTATTGAAAAAAGAATTATTAATGGTGTACATACAATTATAACGAAAATTTTAGAGATCTCTATTATCAATATATACAAACCACCAAACATGAACTGGCCATTAAACTTTAATATAAATGTTCAACATCCAGCCGTATTTGTAGGAGATTTTAACTCACACCATAATTTATGGGGTTATGCTGAGGATGATAATAGTGGAAAATCTTTAGTTACTTGGACGGAGCTTCATAATTTGTATTTAGTTTTTGATGGGAAAGATAGAAGTACTTTTTATTCAGCTAGATGGAGAAAAGGATATAATCCCGATCTTTGTTTCGTTACTTTAAATAATAATTTTGTTCCATTTCAAATCAAAAGAGATGTACTGAACAATTTTCCCCATAGTCAACATAGACCCGTCATTTTAAAGACAGGAACTAAATTAAACTATACTCCGTCATTGGAAAAACCTCGCTGGAACTTTAAAAAAGCAAATTGGGGAAAATTCAGTAAACAAATTGATAGTGACCTTCGTTGGATTCCAACAATGTCTGGAAATTACCATAGATTTGTAGGTGTAGTTAAGAATGCGGCAAAGAAATTTATCCCTAGAGGTTTGAAAAAGGAATACATTACTGGATGGTCAAATGAAACAAATAATCTATATAAAGAATATTATGAACACCCCACGCAAGAAAACGCAGACGCTATTTTAGAATCAATTAACCAAGGTAGAAAAGCAAAATGGAATCAACTGATGGAAGATATGAACTTTACCCATTCAAGTCGTAGAAGTTGGACGTTACTTAATAAATTGAATTCGAAAAAATTATCAAACCATAATATGCATAAAATTAACCCCAATTCAATTGCTGCTAGATTAGTCAGTATTTCAAATTCTGTACAGTTATCAATACAAGATAAAAAAAAGTATGAAAAACAAGGTTCGAAAACAACGAAAAAAAGCTAAAATTTCTGAAGATTTAAGTGAACCTTTCACAACAATAGAATTAGGAAACATTATTTCCAAAATCAAAAACAAAAAATCAGCTGGTATTGATGGAATTTACCCAGAATTTATTAAGCACTTGGGCAAATTTGCAAGAAAATGGCTCCTCGGATTTTACAATGATATTTTTAAGTCTGGGCATTTACCAAAAGAATTTAAATTTTCTAAAGTTATTGCAATATTGAAACATGGAAAATCTAGTCTTGATCCATCAAGTTACCGTCCAATTTCTCTTTTAAGCGTTTGTTACAAAATTTTGGAAAAACTTCTCTACAATAGAATTTATCAAATAATAGAAGATGTTCTCCCAATTGAACAAGCTGGTTTTCGTAAAAATCGAAGTTGTTGTGATCAAGTTTTGGCATTATCAACGTATATTGAGTCCGGCTACCAAAGAAAGTTAAAAACTGGAGTCGTTTTCATGGATTTAACCTCAGCATATGATACCGTTTGGAAAGATGGTTTATTACATAAACTATATAAAACGATACCTTGCAAGCAAATGGTGAAACTTATTGAGGAGATGCTTTCAAATAGAAAATTTAAAGTTCTTATTGGGAATAAAAGCAGTAAAGTGAAATTCTTAAATAACGGTCTTCCTCAAGGTGCTGTACTTTCTCCACTTCTTTTTAACCTTTATATTAGTGATTTACCGAACACTAAATGCCGAAAATTTGTTTATGCCGATGACTTAATATTGTCGTGTCAATATAAAGAATTCAATGACTTAGAAGAATGTCTAAGTAATGATGTGGAAATCATGAATAATTACTTTAAAAAATGGCGACTTTGTCTTAACACATCAAAAACAGAAACTTCTTGTTTTCACCTATCCAACATGCATAAAAATAAGGAATTAAAGGTTAAATTTGGTAGTATTACTTTGAAGCACAACTTCAACCCTATATACCTTGGTGTAACACTTGATACCTCATTAACTTATAATCAGCACCTACAAAGAGTTCGTCAAAAACTGAAAACAAGAAATAATATATTAATGAAACTTGCGGGATCTCAGTGGGGTGCCAATGCAAATACATTGAGAATATCGGCACTGGCTCTAGTGTATTCTGCGGCGGAGTACTGCTGTCCAGTTTGGATCAACAGTGCACATACGCACAAAATTGATGTACAATTAAATACCGCCATGAGAATTATCAGCGGCACACTTACATCTACTCCTATACCATGGCTATCTGTTCTTTCAAATATACCTCCAGCACATTTACGTAGAAAACAAGCAGTTAAGAAATTATGGAATAAATATCAATCACTTAAAGAAATTTTCCCAATTTGGAACGATATACAAAATTACAGCAATAGGCTTTCTTCTAGAAAACCCTTTTGGAAAACAATAATAGAAATAGAAAATTTTTCATTAGAAAATGAGTGGAAACTATTTTGGACAAACGAAAAGGTCTTTAATGTAGGTTTGGTTATGGACCCTACTAAATCCCTTCCTGGATTCCATCATTCTAGGATGATTTGGACTAAATTAAATCGTATACGTACTGGTCATGGGCGATGTAATTTTATGTTATTTAAATGGGGTATAGTTCAAAATCCATTGTGTGACAAGTGTGATAATGACTATGAAGAAACTATAGAACACATTGTTGACCATTGTCCAGTGACTAAATTTCAGGGAGGTTTTACTATATTAAACGAACTAACACCTTGTAGTTTATCTTTTACAACCTTTACATTTTTTTTTTTTTTTTTTTTTTTTTTTTTTTATGATCTATGTTCTGTTTACTACATTCATTCATAAGACTAAAAAAAAAAAATGAAATAATTAATTATATAAGCTAGAGGACTTCATCACTAATCATAACCACCTTTATTTACATTTTTAAAAAGATTTCGACGTCATTACTTATTTGGGACGTCCATAGCACATACAGTTGTTGTTTAGTGAAATATAGAATCCATAATGCGTATGATGACCACTAAAGAAAAATGAAATACACTGCACGTGCACTGATATTACCGCCTATTAAAATGTATAATCATCTCCATAAAAAAAGGAAGGTGAATCACATTTCACTGAAATTATCTTTCGTGTAATTGCATACACATGTAAACCAATCCTTAATTTTTAGTCTAAAATTTAATCTCGCTTTTATACGTAAATAAACAAAATTTTAATTTAGGTCTCTTTATTAACGAAATAACAAAGTTATTATAATTATAATATTTCGACGTATTAAATTATGTGTAATTTCGGATACCCTAAAGGGATTATAGTGTTAACTCCATCTGATCGTATTGTGATAACGGATACCAAAGCATTATATTTGATGGAGCGAAACAAGGACAACATTTCCAAATTGCTAATATAGTCAACAGTGATACGGTGAATATGATATACTTATTGTTATTAAAGGTCTGGATGGTAGTCTAGTGAATACTTAGTATGAAAGGGTTGATTCACACAGGATGTAGCTTTTCTATTTTTACAATTTAGCTTGTCGTAAAAAAAACAATTGATCTGTCCGAGCTTTTTTGAGTTTTTAAATGCTTCATTTTCCATTTTTGCCTCCTCAATTGTTTTGTTAAAAATAAAAAAAACGACTGCACTTAATTCGGGAAAGAAAGACCTATTTAAATTTTAGGTGTTGTTCTCACAGCGCTAAGGGATGCAATCACTTCAGATTGAAAATCATGGCAAAAATTGTCCCCCTTGATATAAAAATTGACGTGTTTTGCGTTTTCAAAAAAAGATTTGTCTACCCAGAAACCCGTCTGTTACCTTTTCGTTGGCCCGCTCTGTATAACAATTTGACAATTATATTCACCACGTCCTCGGTGAATATTAAAAAATAAAATAAGAAGATGTATTTCAACTATCCATGAACTAAATGGCCAGACTAAGCTAATAATAATAAATTCTACTCGTCTACAGGGATGTTTAAAGAAAATCATCCATTTTTACTACATTTTCACAAGATGTAGAAAACTCCAAATTAAAATTGATGCAATTAAGTATTGGAAAAACATTAGTAGTTATCACCTTTATTCTGAATTATCAAAATGAAAACTAGTTAACTTTGTCTGAACTTCCAAAGTTTAACATTGCACTTTTGTTTACAATGTTTACTAATAAAATAAAAACTCCACCACGGTAACTTTGAAACCCATAGGAGCGAAGCCCTAAAATCCTAGGACTTATTTTTCACATTTTAAATCTTCCTTGTACTTCTACAAATATTTTAAAACCAAAATTAGCCAAATCGATTCAGCCGTTCTCGAGTTTTTATGAGACACACAAACGTCAATTCATTTTTATATACAAAAATAAAGATAATTTATACCCTTGGGGTGGTAAAATATAGCGGTTGTATACGAAAATCAGTTGCTCTTAGAAAAGAATTATTGCGACCTGCAATAAATTTCCATTTTTCATGCTTTTTAATGATTTCCAACTTTAAGGAGTGAAAGATTAAGTGGATGTAGACAAAAACCACGCTGTCAATGCGATTTGTAAGAGATTTCCAATTTTTAATGCTTATTAGTAAAGTAATTAAGTAGCACCCTTAGGGGTGTGGTAAAATTTAGGAATTGAAATCAAAAACCAAACCGCAAGTAATTTCCATTTTTTGTAGAAATTTGCACTCTTAGCGGGGTGGTAAAATGTAGGGCTTGAATTCGAAAACCTCGCTGCAAGTTGCCTTCAGAAAGGATTTAATGCGACCTAAAAGAAATTTCAATTTTTTTCATGCTTCTTAATAATTTGCACCCTTAGGGGATTGGTAAAATTTAGGGGTTGAAGTCGAGAACCACGCTGCCGCTTGCCCTTAGAATTGGTTCAATGAGACTTATGAGAAATTTCTATTTTTTTCATGTTTGCTATTGACTCTATTGTAAAATGTCATCCTTTAATTTGGAACCCTTCGAGGGTAACTTTTGAAAACGTCTCATGGATTTCAATACAGGTATTTTTGAGCAATTTTTAGATTTCCATCTACCCCCGTTACCGAGATCGCTTCAGCCATTTTAAAATTTCAACCCTTATTTTGACCCACGTAGGGTATGAATTTCGAAAATCATTAGGGGAAGGTTCACTGAAAATGTCAAGTTTCTAGGTTCAGTGGTTTCTCTTACTCCATAAATTATGGAGTCATTTAAAAAAATGATAATCGAAATTTTAATTTTATTGCGATAATTAAATGATTTTTGTTTCATCATAATTAACTAAAGTAGGTAACAGCTCTTAGCATCAACGTACCTTTGCAGTTAAAGATAACGTTCATTGTAAATATTTTAGAAATAATAACTGTAGTTAAAATTGTACTTCAAGATGTAAAAGTTGAAATATCATACTGATAATTAACCTCATAGTGTTGTAGACCAATCAGACATTAAGAACAGTGTCACATGCACCAATCACAAGTTTTTTTAACTGAAAAGAATGCATGGTACTTTTCTTGCCGCTACCTCATTGTTTTAGCAACCTATATTTAAAAAAATCAAATGTCATTTTGACAAAAGTAAAAAATTTGACGTATTTAACGCTTCATTCAGTTAATTCTCCAACCGAAGATCATTCGTTCTCAACTCTTGTCAGGCAAGATTTTTTTGTATGAGCATTGATTGCTAAAAGGTAATTAAACTCGATCAAATTCTTGGGAAAAGAACCCTCGCGCTTCGCGCTCGGGTCTTTTCGTCAATTTGATCTCGTTTAATTGCCAAGCAACCAGTGCTCATACAAAAAAATCTTTCCGACAATAGTTGAGCACTTATGATCTTACTGTTGATAAATTAATGCCTTGCCATGAAAACAATATCTCAGGAAAGCCACATCATACTATATATACGTGCGGGCTATTCAGCTTGCACAAAGTGAAAATATATAACAAACCATGAATGTAATAATTACATCAATATGTAAAAATAAAGAGCCGCCTCTCATTCAATGAAATTGTGTAACACAGCGTATAAAAAAATTCACCTACCTTTTGCCACCCGTGTTCCCATTTTTTCTTTTTGAAGATCTGTAAAAAGAAAACATAGGTAGTTATTACCAAATGCAATTTAAAGAAATGGCGAAATAACAGAAATTGGGGATTCAAGAACATTAGGAAGAAGTACCCACCTAGGTGGCAATTTACTATGCCCCCATTTTTCTATGCTGCAGCACATTCCATCACTGATGAAAGTTTTTTAGAAATTCAACGATTTACAAGTGTACACGAAGTATTTATCCCGATTTACAATTTTTTAATTAAAACACTTTACAAAAACGTACAAATTGCAAATTCGGGTGAAAAACAATAAGCAAAAATAACTACAACCATTGGAACGTTTATTCGACCGTAACGTGTTAATAAAATGCAACTAAAATTAAAAATTGCTTTGCAATTAATAAAAGTGGCCTGATTTTCAAAAACATGTGCATCGATGATAAGAGTGGGACGAGTTTTTATCGCACGTGGCTGATCGTCAAAGTTTCTCTAAAGGAAAGAGAAAGCACGATCTTTGAGCATGGTATTTGCATTATAATGTCTACCTCTTGCAGTATGACCAACTTTGTCTACACTTTGGTTACTTACGTACACACAGACCAATAAAATGTTCTGTATCAAGCATTTTCGTGCTGAACGAGATTAATTGGGCTATTTGATCTATATAATTTCATTGGATGTTAAATAGTAGTACATCTAACATTTAATATTAATATGCTTATCAAATTATATAATCATCGTGTAATTTTTTTTTGTTAAAACACCTTCCCGAATTACATAGTTTCAAGCCAGAAATGAAGGATACAATTTTATTATGCCTCTAGATTTGATGTATTTCCCTCCCTTCTACAGCATTTTTTTGACATTTTACCTTTCTAAAATTGTACAGCATTTTCATTATTCAGTACTTATCATTTACTAGATCTCTAATTACAAAAGAAATGAAAGCTTTATTCTTTTGATACAAAACGATCAAAGTTGGAGTAATTAAAACTTTCACCAAGGATAACTTTACAAGTAAAAAGTGTGGTACAGGAATCGTTACTTAATGGACAATACAATTGCCATGGCAATCTTGCAAGAATCGGTGTCGTAATAAAAGAGTTTTTAATTTTTTAATAAGAGGGTTTTGTATTTCACATTTTCTCTACTTAGTTTTGGCAAAGAGCAATGGAATATTCATTTAGATATATCGGTGATTAGTTGGATACATTAAACACTCGAATGGGCAAATGTTAAAGAACTAGCCAAATATCAAAGAAGCATTAATCTTCGGTTATTTTATTATTATTTGGCATTACACCTAGTATATGTTCATATATACACAGTGTCCTAAAAGTATGGAATATCGTATATTTGTAAATATAATTGGATCCAGGAGAGTTGGCGTGCACGTCATTACTTGTAATTGTATGTATTAAGATTAAAATTTGAAGTCAAGAAATAATGACGTCGGGAATGAAATCTGCCAAATCGTAACAAGGCAGTGTTGCAAATAATACTTTAATTACCCACAGGTAGTTGCTTGTGCTACTTTAAAATTGTCATAGTAATATTTTACGTGTTTAATTAATCCATTACGTATAAAACGTATCTTAAAAAATTAATTAGAGCTTAGTAAAGCTAAATGCGGAATTCTAATAAGTGCAATAAACATATTAACGTCTGCTGCGATTGAACTCGTTCTCTGGGCGGTACGTTTGGCACTAATGTTACAAATGTTTATAAATAATGAATAAATTTGACATTGACAGATAGTGTTGATTGAAGTCAGCTGTTGAACATACGGACATACTCACTTCTCTCTCATTTTCACTGGCGATCATCTATACGCACGTCTTTACTTAAAACACATGCAAACTATATTGCCATCTTTATCACAAACATGTATTAAGCTTTAATGATTGTTTAAAAGGAATGTCGTGCATTCATTCGGAAACCTATGACGTGAACGCCAACTCTCGTGGATCGAACTTTATCCATTTTATGGGAAAATCTTTCAAATAAAAGTTATTTGGTATTTAATTACTCATAACATGGCATTTCTTACTTTTTTATTTGCTTAGAACAAAAGCACAACAGGTAAAAATTATATTTTTTTAATGACCAGCCAGATACATCTATAGCCGACTTATGTGATGATGTTTTAGTATAAAATATTAATACCGTTGCATCAGAAAAATTTTAAGAAAACCGCGAAAAACTGCATGTAGGTGTATTTCAACAACGCTCATTAATTTAGTTACCTATGACCGTCTTATGATGCGCATCTAGTTATTGAAACTAGACTAGTTAGTGACATTACTTGGCAATTCTTAATTTTTTTTTAAATAATTGTGCTACATATAAAAATTGAATTTCTGTTTAATGAGAAGAGAGCACAATATTAACAAAGGCGTTAGACAGAGGGTGCACTGCCTACCCCACTCAGTCAGGATTGCATTTGGTGTTACGAAAAATATTGAAGGTAATTCAAATAATAGCCAAGGGAACGACAGACAGAATATTATTAATACAAATAAAGGACTGTTCGAATGTTACCTGAATATTATACAAAAGTATAAAACAAATAGGTGACATATTTTGAAGCCTAAAATGATTAATAAATATCAACCGTTTGGTAAGCTGTATGATATTAAAGGACACCCCAAAAATTGAGAATTCATTAGTCTTTGAAACTCCTCAAGTGATAAAAGAGTGCCAAGTAAAGTAAGAAAAAACCCTTCATGGTACATATTTTTTGGTAATTCCTAACTCTTCTCTCTAATTTATCTCGTTGGTTTGTTAAAAGGATTTAATAGTGAGTGAATAGCACAAAATAATGTAACTTAGCTTGTTGGACCATACCATTATAAATATAATCACTTCTTATATTACTTTCCTTCTCGTATGCGTAAGTCACTTTTTGAGACCATCTTTGACGTGTTTTATTTAATAACTAAAGTCGACATTACATTTAGCCGATTTAGCTGAGAAAATGAAAGTTTTGGTTAAAGGACACAAAAGAAAAGCGAAACTAAGGAGATGGTGGACGAACTGATAAAAAGTAAAGTTAAAAAAAATAGAATTAGAAACATGAGTGAAAGTTGAAATCGAAGGAAAATGATGGTATAAGACATTTTAGAAATCCTGTACGGAAATTGAAATGAAAATTGGGAGAATCAAGTTGAATAAAAAGAATAAAAAAGTAATGATTGTGTTGAATGGCATTGGAGAAAGGGAAGTGGAATAAGGAGAATGTTCAAAATCATTTTGGTGATTCGCTAATTAATGATTATTCGGCGGCATGAATCGCTTCGAATAGAAAATCCAATCATACAATTGAAAATTTATGAAGATCTACTAGTAATACTTTTTCAATGAATTATTTCAAAATGAGAGAACTTAAAAACGTTACAAGTTCGTGTCGGATATATAAATGAAACATCTTAATCTTAAATCTTGGGTAAATAATGTTAGATTATGTGAGCAGAAAACTGAGCTTGGTACTGTGGTACAAGTGGTACAACGTATGGCAGCCATAGTCTCAGTAAACGAGTAAACTACTCTTTGGGTTAAATATCTCAGCAAAATTTTTCCGAAGGATTAATCAAAAAATATTTTGGCGTATAAAAAATATACGTATGAATATAGATACTTTGAGAAATTGATCAGTTACATGACAAGGAACTAAGAAAATGACACTAAATAAAGGCAAGCATAGTAAAGTAACAAAATTCACTCTAAAGTCGACCAGTTATTAGTTATTATTATCAACTCACCTATTTTACAAAATTTTACATCCGAAAAAATACCATGACTCAAGCAGACTTAAATAAAAGTGAATGAGTAGAAAATAGTCAATCAATGTCTACAATAGCGTAATAAATAAATATGAACTAAATTTCAAATGCGACATATGTATTTACACATGTACCTACTAAGTTTTCGAAGTTAGATTGTTATAAGTTATAACTTATAAACTGAAATGTTATAATGTATACGTAAAATAATGTTTCGTTTTTCTGACGTCCTGGGAACGATTAAACCACTTTCTACAAGTTTTGTTTACTTGACACTTTCACACTTCGCTATCTTCAAATGTGGAAATATATTGGAGCTATAAAATTGTTTAATTACTTGTAATTTACAGTACACTTATCAATGGATTGTACTTTGTAATCTCAAAAATCGCCATCCAACCAAAAAAGTGTTATTTTTAAGGTGAAGGCATGGTATAATAAGATTCTAAACCTTTTATGCTACATGAAATTAGGTTATACAAAAGAGACCTGAATGAACAAACACTTTTAGTTTCTCGTCCATTTAACTACTCCTAATTAAATGTTTATCTATTGATTTTTTTCTTACTTCCTAAAAGAAAAATGAAACCAAGCACTTTACGCTCTGAAAACCTGCGCAATACGTTGTAGTTTTACGACCGTATTCTGTAAGGGTCCTTCAAAGTATTTCAAATCAACACGAACCCTTGGACATTGCCACTAAGCTACGCACTATTGTAGTAATCGTATAATCAATAAGGGAAACAGTAACCTCTCTTTAATGTTTTCATAGTACTTAAGAAAGCAGAAAATGTTCTAGGGTAACAAGATAAAATTGTTATTTATACGCAACTTTGTTTCAGATTCAAAAGCGTTAAAAGATGTGTCGGTGATAGTACCTCAGGCTGTGGTAGTTGGGGATTCGGTGTCTCTACACTGTCGTTTTAATCTGGAAGGTGAGCCTTTATATACGGTTAAATGGTATAAGGGGCGAAGCGAATTTTATCGTTATCTCCCAAAGGAGTTACCGAATACCCAAGTCTTTCCACTTTCCGGCATTGCCGTTGATGTAAGTATATAGATATAAAGAGAGCAGTTATTTGAAAGAAATATGTAGACTATAGAGTTTTTGGTTAAGTGGAAATTGTACGTTTTAGTTAAGCAATTCGAGTCCTAATCAAGTGGTCCTTCGAGACGTACAGACGATCACGACCGGAAGATATAGATGTGAAGTGTCCACGGATGCACCGAATTTCTTTACAAACATTGAAACGGGGTATATGTATGTAATCAGTGAGTATTTATTAAATTTATAATCAACTCAGTTTATTTTATATATTTTAGTAATTTAAAAAGTACGACGCATAAATGAACTTTAAAGTATTCAAGCTTTGAAGTAAATATGTAGGTGCGCTTTAATGAAATCTGTAAAAGTCATGTATTTTTATTTAGTACATTACACTAATGACGTTACTCACAAAGAGTTTCCTTTTGCCTTCAGGTCTTTAGGTGAAAAGTAAGAAACTTAATATAGATTTACTTCAGGAGATACGTTACCATCATGTGCAATTTTTAACAGAAAGAAATAACTTTGCATTTATAAGAATCGAGGACCTCAACATTTGGCTCGTAGTTATTGGGCTGATACTTTCGTTAATTTTTAAGTGGTAATCAGTTTCTTCATTTCGATCTCTTTAAATTCTACCTCATACCATTTCATTTTACTTAATGACATCGCTAAAGATATACCTTTTTACATATTTTGAAACGTTTCCTTACTTTTCTTTTGTTAATTTGTTTAAAATGCGTCACTTTCGACTACCTATGACTCATTGCATCTTTAGGAACGAATGCGAGACCATTCATTGCATTCCTCGAATATATTAGAATTCATGTCTTTGTGATGGTTTCGAAAGTTCTTAGGTTTGAATGCTAGTCTTTCCGTCCACCAAAAATATGTTCACTTCCAATCTGTGTGACCCTTATTAGGCATAACCTGTGTAAAACGTCTTTGAAATGATTTACGAGTATAGTCTTGGAATGTGAGAAAACATGTAGTCTTAAATAAAATCTCATTTATTCATTGATGACACAGATTATAAGTGGTAAGCCGTAAGATGCGGTTATAGGTATGGACACGATGTTCCTAAAATGTTTACTGCTATAAATGTACCCTTTCTACTAGAATAGTAATAGATAATCAATTACTCCTAACATTAGGATCTCGTCAATTATTTATTTGTGCGCCAACTTCATCTGATCTTGATCCTTCGCTAAACAACCGTTCAATTTCGACAGATGAATGTTCCATTAAGTGGGCAAAGGGGTTAGTCAAGGAATCTGGGGGGGTGCTTCGTTACTGATATGGCATTACAATAAATGTGTAATTATTGTAACAACTTTTGACTATATTATTTATCTAAGGCGCTTCGTGGAAAACTTGAATTTAAACAAAAACAAAGGTACTGTCGTATTAAAAATTAACGAAAAAACTAAGATCTATTCATTCTTCAAAGTGTAAAAGGACTAAGACAATGATTTATATTATCTATCTCCCATTTTGTTTAAGGTATTATATCGATAAAATGTTAAGGACACGAGAAAAGAAATGAGGATAACTTGAAATATGGAAAGTATATCGACAATGGGGACTGAAAGTGAACATGCAAAAAAACGGAAAACAACCATACAAAGATAAAAACAATCATATGAAGATGAAACACATACTACGGTAGAAGCAGAAAAAGAAAAACAGCAACTCAGATAATATGTATATGTAAAGCTTCTATGAATGAGGGAAGATTCCCAAGAACAATAAATTGTCGAATGGGTCACTCTAGAAGGACCAAAACAAGTAAGGCCAACTACTACTTGCATACACTTGAAAAAAACCTTAGAAAGGCTTAATTAAATTAATTAAACCGCATAATTTGTGGAATAAAGTAACTACTCGGTGGGTTCATAAAATAAATAAGACACAAAATGCGCCATAGCCAAATTGCATCTGTTATAGTTTCCTTTGTAACAATTTGTCTATAATACCACTATTCTATGCAAAAAGATATACATATTATGCGAATATGTAAGAATAATACTATCACGATACGATACTTGTTTGAATATGACAAACGAACAATTTAGTACATTAAATTACAAAAGTTACATACGAATTTGTTCGGTCGTCGTATTCATACAAGTTTCGTATCGTGTTACTATTGTTCTTGTGTATGTATAATCTTTTTATATACAGCGATTCTCTCCTTCATTGAAAATAGTTCTATAAAAATTAAATCTCTGTTGGTATAAGTTCGCGTCAAAAGTCATTGTTTTTTTTCTATTTTCATCAGGGCCCATATTGCCGTACAAGTTTTAACTGAAGTTAAAAGTGCAAAACCTCTTAAATAAACAATAAATTTGTTATTAATTTGGTTTTATAATACTAATTTACTTAAACGTATAGTTTTAACCAAAGAAAAAGACAAAGCACACTTTAATTCATCCACAGTCAGTGCAGAAAAATCTTAAATGCTAATTGCTGTTGCAATTATTCAACGTTATGGTTTTTCAATTTTAAGAACACTATATTCTAGAGACGTAAAACTATGTTAATTAAAAATCACACTTACCATCTAGTGGAAATTAGACCCTGACCAGTGCCTTTAAATAAAAAGAAATGTGATGTTTTTTGGGCTTTATCTGTCCGTCTGTCCTGGCGTTTTGAACAACTCTGTGCGAATTATCCTAGAGAGTTGAAACTTTTTACAATAGTTAGTTATATCTTCAATGTATGCAAGAAAATCTTTAAATGTTTATGTCTTGAGAGGAGCTACCACATGTATTATTTCCTGATGAGGTACAAAAGTTCTTTCCAAAGTTGCAGGATTGCAGCATACACTAACTGTGCACAATCAAAACTTTTTTCCCTGAAAAATACGTCCACTACGTTTGAGTTGGTTTGCAAAATCAAATGCATTCTTCCACCTTTTTATCAAATTGCTACCTTGCGTAGACCATGAAGTTCAAGTTGTTGCCACGTTTAATCGCGTCAATCAAATGGTTCCTAATGTCACGTTACATTGTGCCGTTTTACAGTTGGTTGCAGGGTTTTAACTACAGATTTCGTTTCCTTAGATATCATACCATTTCATAAGTTTTCCTGTGACGGAATAAGCTCTTCTCCGCGTCATATTCTCCAAGTAACACGATGAGCGTGACAAACCAGAAATAGGGCCGTGAATTTACCGCAACCTTTAAAATATATCGATGGGTTGCGAGCCATAGATTTAGAAACACTTACTCTAAAGGAAATCTAAATAAACCGGGTGTAGAAATTTAAATTAAATATAGTTTCATTTGAGTACAGTCACGAAATCATATTGAATAGGCGTAGTACTTAAGTCAGCAAAACAGTGCGAAATTATTTTTAAATGAAGCAACCTTAATTAATTCAGTTCAATAATTGAATTCTTTCTCAAAGTGGACTGTTATAACTGCATGTATTGAACAACAAAGACACAGGAAACGCGGGAAAGTTCTAAACCAAGAAATATTTAAAACCAGCAACCAGTAGGTAGGATTGGTAATATAGGGAGCCCAAGAAAATCTTGCAGGTAATAATTTCGCTAGTTAAATTAACATTGGTGGCGCTGCAAATCATTGCAAATGGCGGATAGATGCAGGCTAGTGTAAAATGTCTTAAACGAATGAACCCAGCGGTGATATTTTTTATTGCTAGGATATCACCGCGGAGTTGGGTTTTTTAAGGCGTGTTATTGCAGTCTGTATTATATAATCGTCGAAGGAAATGCTTGCTGAGTATGTTCAAAATGCAGAAAACGTGATTCAATTTCTTTTTTTGGAAAAAGTTGAGAAAAGTGTTAAGGGAATCTACTATTTCAAAGCAATGTGCAAGAATGCCACAAAAAATACATGATACGCTCCTTAGACACAGGTGATTAAATCTTGCTGAGTTGAGCAAGACTGTCGAAATCTCAATGAAATGGACTTACCATATTTTAGTGCAAGGTTTATTGATAACTTCCGCGTAGCATTTGCTGATCATCGGCGAGAAACGCATTCGACTCCAAACATAGCATAATTTCTTGCATTTCTTAATAAGAATAAGAAAAATGGGAAAAATTGGTTATTGAGCTCCGAGGGAGGCTAAGTGTGTGTTATGAGTTGGTTAAATTGTGGTTTGTCAGATTTCCAGATTTTTCCAACTTTAAAAAAAATGTGTTGCAAAGCATTTTCAAAACAAATAAGGCCACTGGAAACGATTCCGAAATTGATAAAATTACTGGAAAAAACATTGGACCAAGTATGTCGTAATAATTTTGTCTAAACTCATTTGCGCATGAAACTAGACGTATCTATACGTATTCACTTTCACACCGAGACACTTTATCTAGGGCCAGGCCAGTAATGAGCTAAGTTCTCCTTTTATGTGTTAAAATAACGTCAACGAATACCGTGCTGCGAAGACACTGGACGTAGATTGTAGATATGCAATATTTTCATATTCGAAAGGGAACTGTTTACATCAAATAATTTCTAAAAAGAATAGAAGAATCGAACACGTGCTGTATATAAAGAAAATAGTAATAAATGGCACAAAACGAATTGATTTAAAAAAAAATGCTTCGGAAATGAAGTTTCAGGTATTGATCTCAAATTTGCATTACTCTGCATAAATTTTACGGATTAAAATTAGATTTTCCCCCAAATAATTAATTACGTAAAAATGATTAACATCGAATACAACGTAACAAATGTGTTTTCCCCCTAACTTTTTGAGAATAAATGACTATTTACAACTGCGTTCATAAATCATCAAGTTTGACAATGACCGCGAATAGGAAAATATTTTCTATCTAAGTCATAACTTGAAACTTTTAATTTAGGCGAACTTCTACGATTTTAACAAACGTCCTTTTTGGCAAGTTTTTCAAAAAAGTATGAAAATGTTCCGTCTTCATGTTAAAGATTTAATATAGAATAATCCCCTTTAGTAAAGTAGGTCGAAGTTGCTTTATCCATTTTTAAAAGAATTACACTCATTCTTCTCTGTTAAAAAATAATAGTGGAACGAACTAAAAGTAAAGGGGTGAATTTACGAGTTGAGCTATAGGGGAGTGCGATAAAATGTAATATTGGTGATATACGATCCCGTTTTATTTAATCTAATTTCCCTTCGGGAGGAATTTTTGTGGGGATCGCATATGGTCCAATTAGACCTTAACTTCCACCTCGTTGACCACAACGATAAATCTGGAGAAATTGATTTCTCATTTTTAATATACCCACCTCGATCCTAGATATTTAGGTTAAAGAATTATTATTTATAATTGCTTTTAATGCTACATTCTCGTTCCAAAAAAATGTTACGCCGTAAATTATATTAAATGGCTTACGTGGTATACGAGAAAAATTTGAAATGGCCTTTTTAAAACCGAGCATATTATTTATGAATGTGTTAAACAAAACATACAAATATTAGATTTTTCTTTTTTCCGGAAGATGAATGAGAAGCGCTTTTCAGACTTGGTTTTTAATGTATAAAATTTGATGTGATTCAAATTAAGTTTAAAATTTAAATTTAATAAGAAAGTCGAATATAGAGTTTCAATTTTCTTGTCGGAAGGAAATTTCATTTTTCAGGTTTTTAAAGATACATTCAATGCATATGAAGTAGGTTGTCATTTTAAAACATTTTCAACGGCTGTTGCCGATTTTTGTACGCTAATTTACATAACTCAACCACTTTTTTTGTTTATTACGAAATTTCGCGCATATATAACAAATTAAAAAAATTAATTAAATGTTCTTGTGTGCCTGTATCAATTTATACCCTCGTCTCTGTGCATTTATACTGTTTATTGTACCTACCTACCTTACCCTTACAGGTCCTTTCTATACATGATTGTAAAGCACTGTTCCAATTCGTTCGAAATACATTTCTTTTGGTCGCCTGTTTCATATGGTTGACATTCAACAGATTCCCTTTGATTTATAAGGACTTTGATGTTACTTTGGCTTTGAAAAGACCACGTTATCGTCATTCAATCTGTTAAGCGTGGTTAGCGATGCGTTGATCGATAGAACTGTTTCTGGAATGGTCATGATAACTCTAATTCAATTTACACTTTGTTTCCTTCTTTTTTATTAAGCGAAAGTCAAATCAGATGAATACGGTACACGCGGAAGGTTACTAAATCTCAATTTATTTATTTTTTTGCCGGGCTGAGCTGGCTCGAATTTGTTAAAATGTGTTGCGTACTGTCGGCTAGGAACAGTTTTTTCTTTTCTGATCGATCAGCAAAGTTCCTTTCTCGTCTCCAGCTGCCTGAACGTTTTCACCATCATCGGACCGGATCCAGCACAGTTTTGACTGCACTATGGTTTCTTAAGTGAAATGGTAAATACAAGCATTTACTTTACTTTACAAGCACATTGCCACTTGGGTTCGAATGGACTTTTGCTCCTTATCATCGAAAATCCATCTCGCGAAATGTTTTTGTAGGCGAAATTCATCTTGCAAAATATAAACTATCCCGTCCCAAACTGCCTTAATATAAAGCAATTTAATTAGGCAGTCAACTAACCCATAGCCGTTTCTTGGCCGCCCAAACCATTTGTTTTATCATTTGTGTGTGTATGGGTGTCGGTGTCTGTACTAATATTAATTTGAATTCCGCCACCAAAAATCCACAGTGAAAAGAGAACGTCTAAAGAACTGCTCAAATTGCATCTTTATCTCTTAACAAAGTATTCTATTTTCTTAAAATTATGTTTCGATCATAATTTTTTCCTGTTATTGCCTTGAAGATACTTTATTTTTATATAATCTTCCTTCTTGTTCTTTAATTTTTTGTTCCTAATACTCATAATTCGAAATTATCAAGGGAGTGAATAACGAGGAAGCAAATTGAATACCATGATTAAATACAATAATCTGGAACCGATGAGAACGAAACAAATGAGAATGAGCTTTAAAAGAGCTAACATGTGAATATTTGGGTAGTGTAGTAGCCAATGATACAGAAATATCTGATGGAGGAAACAAAAAAATGAACTATGTACTTAACAAAGTGACCCTGGGACATAAACAAATAGGAATGGAAATGACAATGAAGGTCCATAACGCAGTATTATGCCAATAAATCTGGTTATTAAGCAATAAACAGCAGAAATCATCGTAGGATAATATCAAGGAAAACCAAATGGAACAAAGTTAGTAATAAGAGGAATTATAAACCAAATACCAACAAAGTAAAACAGCATAGAGAAACAACTGTGTTAGTATGAGCACATAGTGAGAATGAATCAACATAAAATGACAATAGCAAGGAAAACCAAACAATGGAACAAAGTTAGTAATAAGAGGAATTATAAACCAAATATCAACAAATGCGAACATCATAGAGAAACAACAAACTGTGTAAGTATGAGCACATAGTGAGAATGATTCAAGATAAATAGACGGAATTTAAAGTACCAAAGCAAAAGGGAAGAGAAGGATTTACAAGAAAATGGTTAGATCAAATAGAATAGAAAAGAGCAAAGAAAAAACTATTGACCAACTGAAAACTGTGACAAGAAAATGATTAAAAAGTTTCTTTTCTTATTGAAACAAAGCTAAAATACTGTTCACATTGGAGAGGTGCACAACTCGCACCAAAAATTTAGATTATAATGCATCTTTTTTGGCCCTAAAATGATACGATATGTCTAATTGTAACCCCCTATTAGGCGAAAAAACAAAATAATTCAAACTAAGGTTATTATCTGGGAAACCATTACCTTTAGATATAGGACATATTTAACAAAAATCAAACCTTACTTAACTTAACTTAAACTTAAAGAGCAGTTCATTCATTAAAAAATATACAGGATGTTCTATTTAAAATAGTCGACTTTTGGCATTTCTTCTGTGATCGTTAGAAAAAATTCAGTAAGTACGACCCTTTTGCAACAAATTTCGTTCTAAATCAGCATATCGAGAAATAAAACGCTCTTTTGTTTATGATAATTGAAATTTTGTTGCTCTGTTGCCAATGATTGAATAGTTATGATTTTTTACTGATTTGGGTGACAATTTTTAAAAAACATTTATTTTCTCCTAAATGAGTTGACTTAAGTAGGCGAAAGGCCAAACAAACTTGGTCTAGAAGCTAATATGGATTTCAAAAATATAAAAATCGTTCCATTTAAAATAATCGAGTACGATTCTGTACGAAACCGAGAGCAGTGCAGGCCTCAAAATATTTTTAGGTTGTAAACAAGGAAGATCTGAATAAGAAATGTCTCTTGACCTTTTGTCCTAAAATTAATATTAAAGGCACTATCGAAGAACGGAGGGCGAGTGGGCAACCCTGTATAGATACCTATTCTTTTTTATAAAAAAAACGGTTGATGAAAGAAAGGGAATTTATCTACAGTTTCGTCGAGTAAATTCGTCAATCACTTGCGGCTTTGTGATTTCTTGCATTATATCTGATTCTAGACTCATGATCTTATCTGTGGTAAGATCATTCAGTCTTTCCTGAACCATCGTGTGCGAAGTCTATTTTACAGAGGTTTTAACTTTGAAAACGACCTTTCACTACTACAATTCGAAATCATAAATACAAGATACATACAGCTCTACTCAGCAAACAAGATTGTTGGAGAGGGGATACCGGCGCTAGAGTAGCTTTTAAGGTACAATCCGGAAAAAAATATTTGGGCGCTTAATTTAAATGTGTATTGTTGGATACACATAAATGTATTGTATGCTGCATGAGAAGTCATCAGAAAGACTGATTTTAACAAGCAACAATAAAAGGATTAACTCATAAAACTCACGCGGAAAATGTCAGCTGTAAACTGTAATAATTTACTTTCAGCTGTGAATGTACACTTTAGAATTCTCAAATATGATTGGACAAATAATTTGCCGCGTCAAAAATTTCAAATATTTTAGTTGACATATTTTCCGACTATTTTGCTGAGTGGAGCTGTACGGAGAGCTATTTCTACATTTGGAAAAGCATATATTTCACGTCTTTCTCGATTAATACCTTGTACATAAAATGTTCTACACTAAGTTCTTTCTTCAAATCGTTCGTTATAAATAATAAATTTGAAAGCTTTTCGTGTTACCTCTTAGAAGTACCGTAAAACGGGGTGAATAGAAACAGCGGGGTGAATAGAAACGAAACTTCATTTATAGATTATATAATTATTTACTACATAACTATTGGTAAATAGTGGCAACTATTTTTTCTTTTTAGGTTGTTACACTTTAGGCTGAAAAGGAAATAATGGTTTGTTTGGTTGGCAGCACTGGTTCCTGTTTGTTTGTCTTGTTGAATTTTATCACGAATCTTGTGTTTTTTAATCCACTTTGAACTTTCCAGGTAAGTCAGAATACGTAGTGTTCTCAAAAGTAAATAGCTGTACAAAACATAGTTTAATTATTCATATAAAAGATTAAGGCTTACTTTAAGCTTTAACTTTAACAATATTATTGCAAAAATTATTCAAATTTTTTACGTTAGGTTTTCAGAATTTATGGGGTGAATAGAAACACAGTGTTTCTCTAAACAGGAATAAAGTACTGTCTATGCTTCCACAAATTATTGATGAAAAGGGAAATCAGAATCCTGACAACATTCAGAGGAACAATGAAGCTGTTGACAATAGTTTCAAAGAGCTCCTTCAGAGTCTGAGACAAGATCAGACTCCTAAGATAAGGAAAAAAAGAACCAAAGTTAACGTGAAACCTGGCAAAAGTATCGGTGTTGAGGACTTTTTCGACGATGATGAGAATTTAAATCCCCAAACTTCACTTTCTAGTGACCCAAAACCATGTTCCTCTAAACAAGTTCAGCCAAATAAAAGCCGAAAGCGTGTGGATGAGTTATCATCATCAGAAGATGATGATGACTTTTCAGTGGAGGATAGTGACTCTTCAAATTCCCCTGATCTAGATGAAAGTACTGATAGGCCCTCAGGCGAAAACCTCGTCATCAATGAAGGTGACTACATGTTAGTCAAGGTTCATGGTAAAACAAAAGCATCTTTTAGATGTTATATATGCAAGGTTGGTTACCTTGAAGACGATGGTTTCGTTGGAACATTTTTGAAAAGAGTTCAACAAACTAACAAGTTTACCATAACAGAAGAAGAATCTCTTGTCTCCAGAAACGACTTCATCCTAAAACTATCCTCCCCAGTGTTTTGCTCAAGTGCGCGATTCAAAGACATGATATTTTTCAAAGATGACCTGTCTGATTTCACAATTTATTAATCATAATTTAATATTGTTAAATACAGTAATTATTTGTCTACCTATTCAATTTGTTTACTTACCTACAGTTATGTAACTTCTTTTGTTCATGTACCTACTTAAATAAATCATTATGTTGAGAAATAAATTTGTATTTATCAATTTACAAATTAAAAATACTATAATTTACTGTTTCCATTCACCCTCGATTCGTTTCAATAGAAAAAAACATGAAATTGAAGCACTGTTTCTATTCACCCCCATGTGCGGGGTGAATAGAAACACCATGTTTTAATTTTTTTTCTTTAAAATGAAATAAAATTAAAAAATTTCAAAACTATAAACCAATAGGTCTAACTGAGACCTGTGTTAGGGAAAAAAGTTGTGTATCTAGAACAACTACAAATACGGAAAATTTCAAACCAAAGTTAAAAATTGTTTCTATTCACCCCGTTTTACGGTAGTTAACGTTAACACCTACTATCGGAGTAAAAATGCAAGGCCTCTGACTTTAGAAGCTTGTATCTCAGTAATTAGCAATCATAATTTAATGAAATAAAGTGCATTTAAAAGATCATTTATTCCTACAAAAAGGTGTACAGTTTTAGATTTTTGCAACACATCGTTAATTTTCTGTATCAGTGTATGTGAGAAAAAGCGCTAATTATGACTCAAATCGCACAAGCGCTCCACTTTAAAAATTAATTACGGCTATATTATTGAAACTGAGTGGTAGATACTTATATATTTGAAAAATGTATACTTTTTTGTCAATGTGAGATGCTTTTGAGGCCAATTGGTTTATTAGTCTTAAAGCTATAATGAAAAAACGACATCTTATGTAACTCAATACCTGAACGTTCGATATTAACAATTTGACAGTAACATAACAAGGTTAAAGCAATTATACTGTGGTCTAACACGATTCACAAAAATAATGTCATTATACATCGTTTTTTTTAAAGAAATTTTGAAAAAAGGATGCATGCACCAGTTGGAGGGGAGAAGCGCGGCCGCGCGGGGCAGGTCCGTGAAGTTGGAGGTACACCATCACCAAAATCAAAATGCAGCATAGCCATAATTTTGTGCTCATTTTGTGCTAATTTGTGCCGTATAAAACAAATTTTGTGCTCAAGTCCTAACGGAGTTATTCAACATTTTATATGCGTACCTCCAACTTCACGCTGGAGGTACACCATTACCAAAATGAAAATACAGCATAGCCATAATTTTGTGCTCATTTTGTGCTAATTTGTGCCGTATAATACAAATTTTGTGCTCAAGTCCTAAGGGAGTTATTCAACATTTTATATGTGTACCTCCAACTTCACGCTGGAGGTACACCATCACCAAAATGAAAATACAGCATAGCCATAATTTTGTGCTCATTTTGTGCTAATTTGTGCCGTATAATACAAATTTTGTGCTCAAGTCCTAAGGGAGTTATTCAACATTTTATATGTGTACCTCCAACTTCACGCTGGAGGTACACCATCACCAAAATGAAAATACAGCATAGCCATAATTTTGTGCTCATTTTGTGCTAATTTGTGCCGTATAATACAAATTTTGTGCTCAAGTCCTAAGGGAGTTATTCAAGATTTCATATCTGTACCTCCAACTTCAGGCTGGAGGAAGGTCTCATCGCCGGCCAACTCATCGCCGAGCCATCTCGTTAAAATTAAAAATTGTTAGTAATGGAACAACATAGCATACAAAAAGCCATCAGTATCCGTTAATTACTTATAACTAATAATCATATACGATACAAAAGTACCGCGTAGTGGCAATCTACGTTTAAGTTTAGCATTTTATTTACTTCCAAACTTTGTTTAGGGTCATGTTGCCATTTTGTATCAATTAAAAAAAATATACTACACCTGCAAATAACCTAGGCGCTTTAATGGCAATCTACGTTTAAGTTTAGGATTATTTTTATTTCCAAACTTTTTATATATTTGTTCATAGCCATCAATAAGTCATTAACGATTGATTAAAATATAAATGAATGTTAATATCAGGTAAGTATGATTGATTGTTTATTAACGCCATCATTATCGATTTAAAGCTCTGTAAAGCTGATTATCAATTGATTAAGATTTAAGGGAATGTTAATGTCATATGTTAATGTAATATCTTGATGTTCGGTATCGGTATTTATACTAGCAAGTAAAAGGGGATAAGTAAGAATGTGCTGAATTTATCGGAAACAAAATCGGCGATGAGTTGGCCGGCGTTGAGATGGCTCGGCGATAAAATGGCCGCGATGAATCGGCCGCGATGAGTCTGCGACGCTGACTTGTCCCATTCCGGCCGAGAGAATGTGTAGTATGATAGCAGGAGAAGTCTTTTAGTTTTAGAAAATCTTCTTTTGTGCAATGCGTCTCTGATCTTTGTGTGAATAGAGTTGCTTGGAGTTCATCCAAATGATGTTTCAACCCATTGGCATTCCACGTCATTATGCGCAAGTTAGCCATTTTGAATTTTTGAGTTAGCCCCTTGGCTAATTGGTTTCTCTAAGTTTTCCAGCCTTTGGTTGATAGCTTTGTTTTTCCTTTTCTTGGCGATTTAGTTTCTCCAATACTATCTCAGAATTTTGACTCAATGGTGGTGGGATTATCGGTTTTGGTATATTATAATCATCGCGGCGATCTCAGATAGCGGCCCGCCGGCGCCGCTTACCGATTATATGACCCCTCGGTCCCTGCTATAAAAATGTTAAATGTACGTACGTGATAATAATTACACTTATCGCACTTATCACACTCTGCGCTTGCACCGGTGATACACAACTTTACTCAATGAAAGTCAAACCACTTATAATTTACTAATACGTTTACGATAACCTCTAAAAGTTTCATACACTTTTGTGCAATTAAAACAATTAAGAACAAAATTGGCACCGTCATAAAAGGCATGGATTCTTCAAGATGTCTTATTAAATGACTTGCTAAATGAATGCTTCCCTTTTAAATAATAATATACATATAGTTTCATTTCTGTAAACCACCTACATATAATTATAAATACATCTATGGAATAGTTCGGGTTCTCCAAAGGGGGTAAATGGAATAGTAATAGAAATTCTAAGCCTCCCCTTACCTTTTCTTAATGTGAAATATGAAAATTTAAATAAATTAATTGCTGAGTGAGTGCAATTAAAATTATTCGTCGAAGGTATAAATTATAACATTAGTTATGGTTGCGACATGTTTCGGTAATGACCATTACCATTATCAAGCAAAATGTTTTTTATAAGTAATGAAAGACGTCAATACATTGTTAAAATGTGTAGGTAGTGAAATGGGCGCTAAGGAAGATTATCACATGGGGAACAAGTTAAGGTTATGTAAACGACTTAAACAACTAATAAGTATAAAACAATATTGTGGACAATTAAAAACAATTAAAAATATGTCTAAGTTTGTGGAAAATAAACTCAATATGGCCTTCATTAATTGAGGTCCACAGTCTACACGTGCTTACAATAAATTCAATTTCAAAATCATTTCAATCATAAATGGAACTATAGTGTTACATTCATATTTGAAGCATTAAGTCATAAACAATGCAGGAGTGATACATTTTAATCATTAAACAAATCCTAATTGAAAAGATATTATTTACTTTTCAATAGATCATCGACAGCGCGATTTGAAATATAAGTGAGACTAACAATTAATTCACTATTGTTTCAATATTGACTTGTGAACCTGAGCTGGACTTATACCACTCTTGTCACACCCTAGTAGTGATCTTGTTTGTTTTAGGTTTTGTATTGATAGAAAATAGCAACTGTGTTGGCTGGGCAGTTTGTAAATTTTGTATAGGTACGGTATCTTACTGTATAACAAGCTCAAGTGTTCGCGATTTTATTGTTTTTTGTATTATCCTGTTCGTTATTTATTATTGTTTAACTATAACATTATTTATTTTACTTTATAATTATATGCAGTTTATAGAAATGAAACTACATATATGTATATTATTATTTCAAAGGGAAGCATTCATTTAGCAAGTCATTTAATAATAATAATATAATAATAATAATAATTTATTGCTGTAAATTCTTCAACAGAAGACAAAGACAGTGTCAAATCAAGACACATACTAATAGTAATTAGTGTGCCATTACATAAAGACAAAAAATTAGTATCCGCAATATTCGTGTACAGGTTTTCTTTACTGTCTTGCGAGACTATACAAGAAGTATCATCCGCAAATTGACACACTTGATTTACATTTTTTGTTCGCCACATCGTTTACGTATAGTATAAATATTAGAGGTTCCAGTATGGACCCCTGTGGAACTCCAGTCAGGATTTTTGATGGTGAAGATGGAATAGTTCTATTTACTCCGTTATATTTTGAATTCAAACAGACTACTTGGTACCGATTAGTAAGGTAAGACTGTATGAGATTGGGGGGTATACCACGTATACCATACTGTTGTAAGTTTTCTAAAAGTATCTGATGGTCTATTTTGTCAAACGCTTTCGTTAAGTCGAAGTATACACCTCCAACATAGTTCCTTTGGTCTAGTTGATCCAGAACAGGTGAGAAGGAGTTGAAGATTACCATTTCAGTCGACTTGCTTTTTAAGAAGCCATATTGGCTAACGTTTAAAATAGTATTTTTTAGTAGATGACCAGTGATTTGATTAAAGATAACCCTCTCTACAATTTTTGAAAAAGCATGTAATATAGACACTTGACGGTAGTTTCCGATGTGTTCTCTATTACCCTTTTTAAAAACGGGAATAGTTATATAGCTATTTTTGATTTACCTACCTGGAAAAACACCACTTGTAATAATTGTATTTACTATATGCGAAAGAGGATTTGCTATGATGTAAGCAACCTTCTTAACAATTGCAATTGTACCTCATCAATGCTCACCGAGTTTTTGTTGTTTAGGTTTCTGATTATATCGACGATTTCCAAGGAATCTGTTTGTTTGAGAAATAGTTATTTGCATTACAAGCTACGAAAGCGTACTTTTCATTGCGAGGTGTTTGTAAATGGGCGAGGCGTAGCGTAGTGGAGCCGAGGATACCAAAAAAGTCAAAGGACCTATACTAGCAAATGTACCTAGACCTACGAGAAATTTTGCAAATTGGTGCAAAGTAAAAGAAATGGAAACGATACGTGAAGATGTAATTTAACCAAATAAAAAATAAACTTCTGTGTTATTAATTCAAATGTCATTTTGACTTTTTCGTCGTCCAGGTACCGAAAGTTTTTCAGACCTAGCAACCGGATCACCACGACAGTTTCACTTTATCTGCGATCAGAATTGAAATGGACACTTTCATGGGGGGGATAATGAAAAAGTGATTTACCTATAATACACCTTGTAGTTTTTGTATACTCTTCCTTACTCTGATTGTTAACTATGTCTAATCGGAAATGATTGCTAAATAAATTTAACCGACAATTTGCATCGGTGACTAATTTTCCTTCATGTTTGATTGAGATATTATCGTCACTCACAGTTTTTATTGTCATTGAATATACGAAATATGGTCTTAGTTTTATTTTTTAAGGATAAAATAATCTGTTCATTGTGTTTTATTGCTGCCTTATTAATGCTTTTTTTTACCAAACCATGTCTTTTATGAAGGTGCCAATTTTGTTCTTAATTATTTTAATTGCACAAAAGTGTATGAAGCTTTTAGAGGTTATTGTAAACTTATTAGTAAATTATAAGTGGTGCAAGCGCAGAGTGTGATAAGTGCGATAAGTGTAATTATTATCACGTACGTACATTTAACATTTTTATAGCAGGGACCGAGGGGTCATATAATCGGTAAGCGGCGCCGGCGGGCCGCTATCTGAGATCACCGCGATGATTATAATATACCAAAACCGATAATCCCACCACCATTGAGTCAAAATTCTGAGATAGTATTGAAAAAACTAAATCGCCAAGAAAAGGAAAACAAAGCTATCAACCAAAGGCTGGAAAACTTAGAGAAACCAATTAGCCAAGGGGCTAACTCAAAAATTCAAAATGGCTAACTTGCGCATAATGCAAGCAACTCTATTCACACAAAGATCAGAGACGCATTGCACAAAAGAAGATTTTCTAAAACTAAAAGACTTCTGCTATCATACTACACATTCCCTCGGCCGGAATGGGACAAGTCAGCGTCGCCGACTCATTGCGGCCGATTCATCGCGGCCATCTCATCGTCGAGCCATCTTAACGCCGGCCAACTCATCGCCGATTTTGTTTCCGATAAATTCAGCACATTCTTACTTATCCCCTTTTACTTGCTAATATAAATACCGATACCGAACATCAAGATATTATATTAACATATGACATTAACATTCCCTTAAATCTTAATCAATTGATATAATCAGCTTTACACAGGGCCGGATTTAGAACTGTGGGGGCCTGTGGGCAGATCCACTGTGGAGGCCCTCTGTGGACTGGTCCAAGATATTCATTTTTGTGGCGAGCACTTATTTAGCCAAATAATACAGGGTGTCTCACGGTGACCGTCGGTTAGAAGTATATCAAGAACTGTAAAAGCTAGAAATTTGTAATTTTGCACATGCGACATGTCGTGTTTAATCTATTAAATAAAAATATTTTCCAAATGGCAGCACTTCCGGAAATACCGGAAGTGAGCATCAACGTCTTTATTTTAAATACAAACCAGGCAATTTTTTTTCACATTCTGATGTGTCATAAAATGTTTAGTAAGTATGCTTAAAATAATCGGTGTATCAATTTTGATTGTTGAGAAAAAAAATTTTTTTCACTGAAAAATGTCAAAATCTTGTTTAGGAAATAAAATTGAAAGTCGAAAGTGGTAAAAGTTAGGGAAATGGGATTTTAGGTTCTCAATGTCAAAAGATTGAGACACAATTGTCTGTCATGGATAATAAAAAATTGCCCGCGGTTACGTATCTATTTGACGTTATTTCCAGACTTAAGAAAAACTTTAAAAAGTATCTTTTTTTAAATGTAATGCCTATTTAATTATCGGCCCATTCGATGCAGAAATAAATTTTCTTTAAATTGATATACCATGTTCCTATTCCTAAAATCAATGATTTCAGAGTTATTTACATTTTTCTAATTAAATTTATAATTACATACTTTACAAAACATGGTTGGCTTTGAAAATTTTCAAAAAAATTTTATTCAAATGTTTCTTATGCTTTTATGATTATTTAAAATTCTATCTATGGAACTGATTTAGTATCCAAGGTCTCTTTCCACTGAACGAACCGAACTTTCAGGGAAAACATTAAAATATCCCAATACATTGGTTTCTGCAGCGTCATTGGGGACAATTGGCTTTGCCAAACTTCGTGGCGCATTTACTTCGCCCAAATTTAGAAAATTCTTTTCAATCATCCTGATTTTTCGTTCTGTCATTGTAGGTAAATGCGGATATCTTCCGTTAAAGTGTTGAGTGATTCTTTATTCAATAGTTAAAGGTTCTGCAGGTCCGAAAAGTAATACGAGCAGACTCGCCATGAATGTAAAACAAATTTAGAATATCAGCGTTTGTGTATTCCATATTTCCCAATTAAAAACAAATATTAAGCGCAAAAATCAAAATTCAAACCACTGATAACAAACGTAAATGTAGGGTAAACTTTCAAACTGATAGCAACTGACAACTGTCATCATAAGAAACAATTGAATAAAAATTTTTTGAAAATTTTCAAAGCCAACCATGTTTTGTAAAGTATGTAATTATTAATTTAATTAGAAAAATGTAAATAACTCTGTAATCATTGATTTTAGGAATAGGAACATGGTATATCAATTTAAAAGAAATTTATTTCTGCATCGAATGGGTCGATAATTGAATAGGCATTCCATTAAAAAAAAGAGACTTTTTAAAGTTTTTCTTAAGTCTGGAAATAACGTCAAATAGATACGCAACCGCGGGTAATTTTTTATTATCCATGACAGACAATTGTGTCTCAATCTTTTGACATTGAGAAGCTAAAATCCCATTTCCTTAACTTTTACCACTTTCTACTTTCAATTTTATTTCCTAAACAAGATTTTGACATTTTTCAGCGAAAAACAATTTTTTTCTCAACAATCAAAATTGATACGCCGATTATTTTAAGCATACTTACTAAACATTTTATGACACATCAGAATGTGAAAAAAAATTGCCTGGTTTGTATTTAAAATAAAGAAGTTGATGCTCACTTCCGGTATTTCCGGAAGTGCTGCCATTTGGAAAATATTTTTATGTAATAGATTAAACACTCCATGTAGCATGTGCAAAATTACAAATTTCTAGCTTTTACAGTTCTTCATATACTTCTAACCGACGGTCACCGTGTCGTGAGACACCCTGTATTTTAAAGGTTAATTGATATTTATCTCCTTCTCAAATTTCTCTTGAAAAAGTTGAAAACTAAAACGCAGTCATATCAAACACATCCAACTGCTAAATTTCCTTTCAGTTTCAACATCAGTTTTCACATTTCACACCCACATTGCGAACATACTATACAGATATACAGAAAACAATTGAAAATGTAAAATTTAACGTTTCATTATTACGAAGTATAATTTCTTTCTAATACCTACTATAAATTCTGTAATGCTAATATTGTTTTTAATGTAAGAAATCACTGACTGAACAAAGATAAATTTGAAAGCCTTTCGTCTTACCTGGTTTATATTTCCTTTAGAACTTAACCGACTTAACGTATTATTTACTTAGTGAAATTATAAAGTTATGTGGGGGCCCCAATTTTGTGGGGGCCCATGGGCGATCGCCCCTTCCGCCGCCCCTTAAATCCGGCCCTGGCTTTACAGAGCTTTAAATCGATAATGATAGCATTAATAAACAATCAATAATACTTACCTGATATTTAACATTCATTTATATTTTAATCAATCGTTAACCGTTAATGACTTATTGATGGCTGTGAATAAATATATATACAGGGTGAATGAGACCACCCGTATCAGGCTTTTATTTAAAGAACGGTGAGTCGTAGAGAGGTGGGGTAAACAAAGTGATTATAAAAGCCATAATAAAGAATCGAATGGTGATATCATTATTTCTCGGACAAGTCAGCATTCCTCCAGAAGGCCCCCAACTCCAAAATTTTAAATGGCACCATAAGTCCAAAAAGGTATTTTTGAAAGATTGTTAAAAAGAAGAAAGTTTTATAGGAAAAATTATTTTATTACTGCCACCCCTTTTAAGTTATATTCGACTAAAGTTGTTAAATTTGAAATTCATTGTTAACTAGAAACATTGAAAAGTCGACTTTTAAAATCTAGTTACCAATGTTACATGTGTTCAAAATATCTTCCATTTACTGCTAAGCACTGTTGAGCTCTTCTAGGTACACTATCAGTGGCTCTAATAAGTACTTCTTGAAAGGGAAGAACACATGTAACATTGGTAACTAGATTTTAAAAGTCGACTTTTCAATGTTTCTTGTTAACAATGAATTTCAAATTTAACAACTTTAGTCGAATATTACAAGGGGTGGCAGTAATAAAATAATTTTTCCTATAAAACTTTCTTCTTTTTTAACAATCTTTCAAAAAATACCTTTTTGGACTTATGGTGCCATTTAAAATTTTGGAGTTGGGGGCCTTCTGGAGGAATGCTGACTTGTCCGAGAAATAATGATATCACCATTCGATTCTTTATTATCGCTTTTATAATCCATTTTTTTACCCCACCTCTCTACGACTCACCGTTCTTTAAATAAAAGACTGATACGGGTGGTCTCATTCACCCTGTATACTGATGGCTTTTTGTATGCTACGATATGTTGTTCCACTACTAACAATTTTTAATTTTAACGAGATGGCTCGGCGATGAGTTGGCCGGCGCCGGCGATGAGATGGCTCGGCGATGAGATGGCCGCGATGAGTCGGCGGCGCTGACTTGTCCTAGACCACCCTCGGCACAGTGAGAGGCGGAAGTGCTGATATCATTAAGCAACACATCCAACAGTATTAGGAATTTCAAATTCGAGAAGCCGAATATCTCAGTAAAAATTAATACAAAAAAAGGATATCCGTGGCAGCATCCTACATACCCCCAAGACACCATTTAAGAACAGATTACTGAAATCTCCATCAAAATTTCCAGGAAAAATTTATTGTTGGAGGAGACTTATTTAATGCAAAGAACGCCGAATGGGGTATCACCATAACCACAACTAAATGCAGAGAACTACGACGAGCAATATATGACTTCGGATGTTCAGCACACACCACAGGAAAACCAACATACTGGCCCACTGATGTTAACAAGAGGCCAGATTCACTAGACTTCTTGATTAGCAAGAATATATCGTCAAACTACATTGACGTGAGTGATGAATATGTCATGAGCTCAGATCACTCCCCTGTAATCTTGACACTCACTGAAACTATTACTAGCACAGAAAAAAATCAAAGCATGGATAGCTATACCGAACCTACTATCAAAGAGACTTAAAGGTACCAACTAACCCAAGGAAATTAATAGCAAAGAAAAGAAAAGCCAGGAAGGAATGGCAAACCATCAGAGATCCTAATTTTGAAGAGAATCCTTACTTGAATTATGAAAAGTGGAAGTAGTGATTTTCATACAAACTTTCAATCGAAACAGGTTTAATTGTTATTTATTTGAAAACATATTGCAGGATCTTGCATGTTACGACCTACACCATCCATTTCATCCACGTATTTACTTAATATGAGTTTCTTACTTCAATGCATACATTTGACTTTCTCGCTTGATGTTAAAACAGAATAATTATACTTACTTATGTTGTATTTTTTTATATTTAAACTCAGTTTTTTTCCAATATACTTAGTTAAAGTTTACAACATCTAGAAATGGCCAACAAAGCTGTTGATAAAATTTGCTCTTATAATGCATATGGAACAATTCCAAGAAAAAAAGTATATCCTATTTTCTCTCGGTCTCAGTCAGAAACACTTTTCTTAGGATTTATCGCCAAATAATGTTTAAATCAATGCTATGTTATGGTGATGGTGTAGCTACCTTCCTCCAGCCTGAAATTGGAGGTACAGATATAAAATTTTGGATAACTCAAGGCCTTAGGTGGCCTTGGATAACTCCGTTAGGACTTGAGCACAAAATTTGTATTATACGGCACAAATTAGCACAAAATGAGCACAAAATTATGGCTATGCTGCATTTTCATTTTGGTGATGGTGTACCTCCAGCGTGAAGTTGGAGGTACAGATATGAAATCTTGAATAACTCCCTTAGGACTTGAGCACAAAATTTGTATTATACGGCACAAATTAGCACAAAATGAGCACAAAATTATGGCTATGCTGTATTTTCATTTTGGTGATGGTGTACCTCCAGCGTGAAGTTGGAGGTGCACATATAAAATGTTGAATAACTCCCTTAGGACTTGAGCACAAAATTTGTATTATACGGCACAAATTAGCACAAAATGAGCACAAAATTATGGCTATGCTGCATTTTCATTTTGGTGATGGTGTACCTCCAGCGTGAAGTTGGAGGTACAGATATGAAATCTTGAATAACTCCCTTAGGACTTGAGCACAAAATTTGTATTATACGGCACAAATTAGCACAAAATGAGCACAAAATTATGGCTATGCTGAATTTTCATTTTGGTGATGGTGTACCTCCAGCGTGAAGTTGGAGGTACGCATATAAAATGTTGAATAACTCCCTTAGGACTTGAGCACAAAATTTGTATTATACGGCACAAATTAGCACAAAATGAGCACAAAATTATGGCTATGCTGT
Source organism: Pyrocoelia pectoralis (assembly GCA_036250285.1). NCBI lineage: Eukaryota > Metazoa > Arthropoda > Insecta > Coleoptera > Lampyridae > Pyrocoelia > Pyrocoelia pectoralis. The sequence continues at coordinate 82,360,410 of CM070075.1, forward strand.
ATTTTCATTTTGCTGATGGTGTACCTCCAGCGTGAAGTTGGAGGTACACATATAAAATGTTGAATAACTCCCTTAGGACTTGAGCACAAAATTTGTATTATACGGCACAAATTAGCACAAAATGAGCACAAAATTATGGCTATGCTGTATTTTCATTTTGGTGATGGTGTACCTCCAGCGTGAAGTTGGAGGTACACATATAAAATGTTGAATAACTCCCTTAGGACTTGAGCACAAAATTTGTATTATACGGCACAAATTAGCACAAAATGAGCACAAAATTATGTCTATGCTGCATTTTCATTTTGGTGATGGTGTACCTCCAGCGTGAAGTTGGAGGTACAGATACAAAATGTTGAATAACTCCGTTAGGGCTTGAGCACAAAATTTGTTTTATACGGCACAAATTAGCACAAAATAAGCACAAAATTATGGCAATTCTGCATTTTGATTTTGATGATGGTGTACCTCCAACTTCACGGACCTGCGCGGGGCAGCTGTTGTCGTACACTATTGCTGTAAAGCGCATGGTTTTGTACAATGCAAAAGAATAACCACATTGTTGTGGGTTGCCGCTCGCTGCTTACGATGTGGTAGATTACCTCTCGCGGGAATATATGCGTCTTTCTTTCGCGATAAACAACACATTTTACTTGGAATTACAAGAAAACAAATTTTATTTTCAATAAGAGAATAATGCAGTTAGATTTAAGTAATATCAAATTTAGCATTTAAAACAAGAATTTTTTCTTTAACTTCCGTAAATTGCAAAATAGCACATTTTCGGTTAGGGCTTATAAAACCAGTTAATCATATGAATAATCAATATTTATTGGCTGTCGACTTTTCAGAAGTATGTGTGCTACAACATTTGTAAATTTGGTAACAATTTATGAAACAATAACAATTTTATGATAAGTTAAAACTGACCGTCAGCCAGGAAAATACTACATACAGCGTTTTTATTGCTGTTAATTAAAATAAAAGTTAAACAACTGATTCTAGCATTTTGCTTTTTACACATGTTAAACATATATAAATGACTAATGTACTGCCCAAAAATGAAGAAATTTCACCCCTCAGTTTTTTTGTTATGATCACTTAAAGTCAGAGGCCTTGCATTTTTACTCCGATAGTAATCCTTACCAGGAACTTAACCGACTTAACGTCAAAACAGCAGATAAAGTAATTATCTTAACATTTGTAATATGATATTCTTATTGGAAACATTTTATAAATGCTGTCATATTAATAATTTTTTTAGCTAGTGAAGCATAGAACTACAAAAATAAACTCGGTTTAGGTAAAGGGAATAAGGGATTTATTTTACTAGTCATTGGTTGTATATTTCATTAAATTACGGTTTCGTTTCTATGTTGGTATAATGAATAATGTTAATAATTCGTATTATTTACTTTATGATATTATAAAGTTATGTGGGGGCCCCAATTTTGTGGGGGGCGATTGGCGATCGCCCTTTCCCCCACCCTTTAAGTCCGGCCCTGATCTGTATCAATTTTAAAGGATGTCGGAAGAACAAAGTAACAGCTAAACAATTGGAAAAATGTGGGAGATGGTTTTATTTGACGTTTCGCCCATATTTTAGGTTTGATCATAAATATTTGCAACAAAAGTACATTTTATAGTAGGAGGGTTGTAATAGTACATTAACGAGTCCACTTGGAACATATCACATTTATGACATATATAATACTATATAAAAAAATTTCTGTTTTCAATTAACATTACTGTATCTACTATTACAACTTCCCTACTATAAAATGTACTTTTGTTACAGATATTTTTGATTAAGCTTAAAAAATAAGGGCGAAACGTCAAATAAAACCATCTACTACAATTTTCCAATTGTTTAGGTGTTACTTTGTTCTTCCGACATCCTTTAAAATAAAGGCTATGTTTGGTCCAACTTGGCAATGTTGAAAATGATTTTTTAAGTGCATTCCAATCTTTACACCTTTTTTTTTCGATGAGACTAGTACATACATTGGAGAAAAATGAATGGTCTTTTACGAAAAAGATATAGAAAATACTATCAAAACCCTTCAACATGAACTATGAAGTATCAGAAGGATACTGGTACATGGTTCACGTTCTGTCCCGGGTGTTCTTCACCGGCTAGAGCGAAATTCGTAGTTGTTTATGTACTAAAGGCATATGGGTATTGGATGGTTGGGTTAGTGTGACGACTTCTGTTATTAAACTACTTTAAAGCCTCCTTAGTCGGATGTATTTTATGTGTTTTAAGCTTACATTCTTGATCGTTGTTCCGAACTTTGTACAAAAAGGAAGCACACTTAGGTAGTTATTTTAAAATTTTATGCGAATTTCGAAGATAACTGCTTTATTCGTTTTTATCGGTCAAAACACAAAGTTGTTTACACATTCTGTCTTACATTAATGGACAGTTTGTCCAAACGTTTTGTATTGCACTCTACACTGAATAATTGTAGTTGAGAGGAATCTCAAATAACTCTAAACCTTTCCCATGTATAATATAATTATACTCTAAACCTTCCCGATGTATAATTATATTATACATGGGGAAGGTTTAGAGTTATTTGAGATTCCTCTCAACTACAATTCATTGTTCCCACCCCATTAAGAGCAACTCCAACCACTAGATATGGACCACAAGAATTTATTTTCTCTACACTGAATTTTCCTTCTTCACTAAGTAATCTATCACCAGAAATATACTGCAAGCAGATCGTGGGATACACTTTGGAACCTTGATGGTTCGTGTATTCTTTGCCTTGCACCTTTAGTGCAATAGTGCAAATAAGGTTAATAGAAACTTTTACGTTAGGTGCCTTAACCTCGAAACACTAACACAGCATTTGCTTCAAAAACTGAACGAGTCCAAAATATGTGCTTTGAACTGTACGTAAACATGTGTTGTTTTTACAAAAATTGCCTAAACTTCTTGCCTTAATAAATCAGATCATGCGCTATTTTTGCCGAAAGTATGGTGTGCTACCGACAAACAAATCTATTTTTTCTGAGAAGTTCAACTGGATAAGGTTTAATTTTTTTACTTTCCCGTGTATAATACGTAAGGAAAAGGAAAGTATTCTAATCGAAAAAAATCGAACAATTTTTGAAAAGTGTTTGTCTGTGGGTGCGTGTGACCTAAACTACTAGGTCGATTTGGTCAAATTTAAAACTAAGGCCTACAAAAAAACTTCATCGATAAAACAAGCTTCTTATCAAAATCTGACCAAAGAGGCCCAAGCTAGAGGCGCAAAAATTGACATTTTAACCCAAACTATTTTCCCTTCGTGAAAATTTAGTAGGCAGACAAGTAAAACGCCATTTTTCGTTTGTAACTGAATTCAAAGTGGCGGTCAATATTCCAATTCTCCCAGTTTTTACTTTTTAAATCTGGTCGAAGTAGTTTTTTATTTTTTGAAATATTATACATATAGTTGATAAAAAACTATTGGGACTAAATTTATTTCATCATTTCTCAAAGAGTAGGAGGTGAATTTTTTTGTTTTTTTGCTAACAAATATGAAGAAATAAAATTTTACATGTGAAGTAGAGGACGTACGACTCTTTTAATCGAGTATAATAAGTATACCAATTTGCCTCCAGTCTAGGCGAACAACCGGAAATTAACAAAATATTAAAAATATTTATGACATACCCTGTATATTATTTCAGGAGGAAATCAGAAATCGTTTTCTGATTACAACGACACTTATTTTTTTGAGTTATTGCGCAAAAATTATTTTATTTATACGTCATTCTCATTATACTAAACATGGGAAAGTTTTGTGCCTGTTTACTGGTCATTTTTTATTTACTTTAATCCATGTAATATCTGTTTAGCCTGAACATGTCTCTCGCCGTTCATTAACCTACAGCTTTTCATAAGAATGAAGAACTTTCCGCTTCAACTTCGTTAATTTGAAAGGCTTTTCACATTGTGCATTAACATGTTAACTTTAATTTTCAAAATTGGGTTTACTTTTGTGAACTTAACGTTCTGTAAATTAACAAATTAACAAAAAAATAAAGCGCACTGAACTTTGTACGAATACGATTAATGAAATGCCGGAATTGCATAAATGCAGTTCGTACTATATATTATGAGGGATTTAGGGATTATACGTTAGATACCTAAAATACCCCATTATATTAATTGATGTTTGTTACAGAAATGCCAAGTGGAACACCGCAAATCAAAATTGAAAAAGATTCGTACGAAGTTGGATACACTTTAAGTGGAAACTGTTCATCTCCACCGGCATATCCACATTTTAATTTAACCTGGTTTATAAATGACAAAGTGGTAAGTGAAATTGAGTTTTCTCAAAATTTTACGAGAAAAGTAGTAAATTATGAAGCAATTTCCCAACCACCCTTTCTATTAGATCTGTAATTTACAGAAGGTAACAGATTTCTATCAACAGTACGTATAGCTCCTATTATTTCCATATTCAGATAAACTTAGTTTGTGGCAATTTTATGCGTTTGATATGCGACAATTTAAATATACTACTTTCCCATAAGGTTGAAGGTTTTTCTTCTCGTCTCAATTTAATATACAAGTCGGCAAAATTATTTACAGTGAAAATTCTGACTTAAGTTCACTGAAGTGTTGGGTAATTAGTCATTTGCTTATTAAAAGGAAATTAAAGCTTTGATGGCAGAGGAAAAATAAGGCCAACTTTTGTGTTAATTATGAAAAGAAAGTGTAATGAAATCTTGATTGATTAACTTCAACCAGCTACCTAGAAATGAACTTTTCTTAAATATCTACCAATTAGTTATACGTACGCAACGAAATTGGATTTGATAGTTTTGTTTCTTTCCTACGGTTCCAATTTATACGTACAACCGCGAATTTGATTTAAACAACACTTATTAATGAAAATTTACGTTTCATGAATTCAACAGGCGCTTTATTATAAGACGCCGAAGCGTTAAATGAAAATGAACCTTCAAATGGGGATTTCGTATAGTGTGAAATATCTCCATAAATAAGGATTTCGTCCAATGAATAGAAGACCGATATAATTTATTACAATGAGTTTCCTATAATAGAATGAAAATGTTATGGAGAATTTGAATGAAGTATTTATGAAAAAGGTGATTAGGTACCGTAATTATTCCTTACTTAATTTCTATTCTCAAAATCTTATAATATATGAATTCACTATATTTTTTAATGCATTCTCTTAAAGTTCTCCATGCACCGCATGGGCTTGGTTGAATCACCATCCTGTAGAGGATGCTACACAGAAGATGAGACGGCGCAACACATACTTTGTGAGTGTCCCGTACTTGTCGAATTAAGACGATCCATGTTGGGGGACTCCTGGCCGGACATGGCTAAGATTAGAGCCGCTTCCCCGTCCAGCATCCTCAGGTTTATCTCACGTGTGGGATGGCTTGAGTGATGATGCGGGGTCGAACGACTCTAATCATGCAGGTAGTACAAAGGGCCCGAATAGGTGGCCTATGTGCGAGTGGACTTTTGACCACCCTCCCATCGTAATCCATAATCCAGAATCCAGATCTTAAAGTTCTCTCAATTTTAAAGGTGTATGCAAAAAATTATACTGATCTAGCAACTCTAGATCCTTTAAAATTAGGTACCTAGGCTACCTAGTCGCTTATCTCCTGCGTCCAGTCACCTCTCTTAAGCCATACAAGATAGAAGTAGCATGTGTTAACTGATTTAAACATTTGTATTCTTGTTATGCATTCGTAAGGATTGATAACGAAATTTCAATTAAACCGAAACGGCGCGGCGCGGCGGGCGTGGGCAAAATTGTTCTCTTTCATCTTGATTTTTACATATGAAATTGAATTGTATTGTACTTGTATTGAATTAAGCGGTTCCATCTCTCAAAAGGGGGTTTTGTACCCATTGTATTGTATTAGTGTTCCAAAAAAAAATTTACCTATGCACATTTTTACATATCTTTGCGTTTCTGAATACGTATAGATTCAAAAAATGAAAAAAAAAATTCCGCCTGTCGTCCGTAGTCTGTAGTCTGTCCGTACACATTTTCTTGCAACGCTCTATACTCAGAAACTATTAAAGTTATCGAAATGTGGTTTTCGCCAATCGATTGCATTCGGGCCAAGGACGAAAATGCTGATATTACCTTTGATGACGTCACTTCCGGTATAAGCTAAAATGGTGGCACTCATTTTTTTTATAAGATAAAGTTGCAGTTTTTTGCTACGAGGGAAGTCTCGTGGCAATACTTGCCAGAAGTTTTTTAAAACTTAGTATTTTTATTTATATTCGTTGTTTTACTAGCAGTTCTCTGATTTTTCCAATTATCGCACAATTCGATTTTACCTACATATATCTTATCATTGATTGAATTCATCTAGGGTTTAGAGCCTTATTATCTATCATCATTACCTATCTATACATTCCTCTTTATCTTTCATTTATGATCCTCTATTCAATGCTCTGCTTCTGTCTAACTGCTTTCTGCTTTTCGACTCTTTCTGTTTGTTGTTTCTTAACAACCATTTCCTTGCATTACTGTAATACAAATGTATGGAATTGATCTGGACTTGCCATAAGGAAGTTAACGTGTTGCTTTATTAGAAAATAAATTACGACAATGTGTCATTAAGGGTGTCATATAAGTATACCTACATACAAAAAAAATTGCAATTGGAGCGCGGAGTTTCCATTAAGTAGAAAACATATTGAAATAAAATACAAATGAACTGGCGCAATGCAAATCCGAGAAATAAAGGCAAAGTTCTTTTGCATAAACAGAGTTGGGAAGCTCATTGGCAGTAGATGATTGCAGTCGGTCTCTATGCAAAAATTAGTTATGCAAAGAAGGGCAAGTAAAAATATATTCTCCACTCAAAATTTAATAAAAATAAGACGGGTTCCGCCAATTAATAAATTTTATTAGATTGGTGAGCAAAATTCTTGTTAACCCCCGATGGCTAATGATTAGTGGACACAACCATTGATTGAAATATTAATATTTCAATCAACGACACAACTTAGCAAAGACTCTCCTTTCTATTTAGAAATTTACACATTTAAAGTAAATCCATAATAATTTCTGGAAAGGGAGTCAGTTTAATTATTAAGATTATAACATCCACCATCCTCCTCCCCCTCTCTTTAATTGCACGGTTACCAGATCACCCCTCGTTACATAACGCACTCTTACAATATTAGAGGTCGCTAGTATGAAATAGACCAGGAAAACGTTACACAATAATGGTTGAAGTTAGCGAGTAGCGTTATGATATTAGCAGCCATTATTCCATCATGTTAAACTTACTATGAAAGTAATACCGCTGATCAATGAAAACGAGAAGACTAATTCGATACGAAAATCGCTCTATTAAAAAACTCCAAAACGTGTAGGAAAACAAAAAGAAGCTGCTCAGGAGAGGGCCAAATGTGTTATAGAGCTGCTTATCTCTACTGAATACTTACAAAACAGTCGGCGAAAATCGTCCTTGTGGTTCAGCTGCGAAGCGCATTCTAATATTTTCTACTGAGAAAAATTTAACATACTATAATATGCACCATATATGAACGGAACCTTGAAAGTTACTCCATCGCTGTTCTGTCAAGTAAATACTATTCCTGGTGTACAATGCAACAACAAAGATATTATGCATTACTTCCAAACAAAATTGAAGGCGCGCATACGCGTTTATTTGAAAATCTAAAAAGGTTATCATTATTACAATCGACAGCTGTAACAGTCGATTTTGAAAGAGCTGTAAATTTCCGGAAGCTACAATAGGGGAATTTTTTTCACTTTACACAGTCTCTATGGAGGCATATCCAAGAAACGGGATTGAAAGAAATGATCCCGATTTCGGTTTGTACTCGGGAACCAATCGGTGGTTTTTATTAGACTCTTCTGCTACTAATTACTAAATATTTTGAAGATAGGCGATAGATTATCTAGTGCGGGAGACAATCGTTATTTCCAATTTCCAATGAATATGCATAGTTGCTACTTAAAGTGACGATCAGCAACGTCGTTGAAGAATGGCACAACAGCTTCATGTCTACGGTGATTGGAAGCGCAACACAAAAGAAGACAACCAATATTGTGTAAAAGGAGAGTCTTTTGTCATAGATTCAATTGGTTGTAGAAATTTGTGCAAATAATGTATTATTGTATTAAATCTACTCATTCATCTTTGGTCAATTTCTTCTTTGAAGAACAGTGAGATTCGACTTATCCCTTGGCTTGATTTTAATTTGTCAATTGAAACTTTTTGAAAACTACACGTATTTTCTAGGACTGATTATTGTATGGAAAAACTAAAATACTCTTGTAACCGTTGAACACAATACAACAAAAAATGACAGTTATACTTAATTAATACGCCTTTCGACAGTAAAACTGTCATCATGTTCGTTGTAAAACGACTCTTTGGCTTACCCAAAATTTAAATAAGGATACGTTATGGTTCGGTTCACTCTAACTTAGTAAGAAATCAATAAATGGAGGTTATTACTAAGGCTTGCGGCATTACACAATAAAGTTCGTTTTGTACGAAAAAAAAAAGAATACAAACATTCTAAATATTATTCAGACATGACGCAGTACTATAAATGAACAATGATCTTGTCTCATCAGCACGGTTTTTTTGTATTATCAAATTTAATTTACGTACAGAATATACGATAATGTACTCCCTTACAATAAAAAAATATGAAAGAATCACATAAAGGTAAAATGAGAGTATCTTGAAGAGGTATATTTCAATGTCTAAATAACTACAGGTTTATAAATGTGCGTGTGATACCACAATAAAGTAATCATGTAAAGTTGATTGTATATCCTCCATAAACAGGGTTTAAAAGTATACCACTTATTGAATTGTAAGAGGGAATACGAAATCCCTCACAAATCCCACAGAAAAACGATTGTGACATGTGCTGAAAATTTAAACTTGAGAAGAGTAGAAAGGAAATCTGTAAAACAATAGGGGAACGTGACAACATTTTTAAACACATTTGATTAATCTAAGTGAGTGTCGTTAATTAAATCGTTAAATTCTATTAAATCGCGTACGTACCTATATTAACTTAGTAATTAGTCTGTCGAGATCACGTGATTTTTGTTTAATAAATTATGGAGGCCCCCTCTAGTTCGTATACGCGTAGGTACATTTGTTATTTAATGAGTGCGGAGGTAATGAAATGATATTGTACCTATATAGTGCTCCATGTGCAATACAAATTTCGAATTTGAATCGTAATTATATTAGTCCTCATATAATTTAATCTCTTACTAGAATTAATTTGTAGATCTCGAAAATTCAGTATGCGTACTTTTGATTGAAATCGTGAACCTAATTTCTATCATCAGATCTTTGAACTGGCATACTCAGAATGTCAAAGGCAGGACACGTAGCTTACGTGACTTCATTATTGTCACCACCACACTAACATTTCATGTTGTTATTCTACACGTGTGGTTGGTAGTTTGTGTAATAGCAAATTGAAAACATTCATCTTTTTTCTTTTCTTTTTTGGTTTATTTTCTTTTATTTATAGGTGAATGGAACTTCCGTGATGTATCTTCCCGATCCTAATGCTAGCGAAACTCAACGAATGCCGAAAATCACAGTTTCCAGATTCGAACTTGAAATTGACGCAAATACATTTTACGAAGGCAAGGTGCGTTTACAATGCTTAGCGTCATTGTTTAACATATATCAATCCCAAACGGAAGTTATTTTAGAAGAGGAAAGACCGAAACCGAGACCATCATCGGTTTTAGGTACACGCAATAATGTCGCAGGTAGGTGTCCACTTTTACTAATTAACTAATCAAATTAACCGTGGATTGAATAATGTACAATGGAAATGCAAACTAGCCGGTGGATTGCTCCTATCGTAAAGTTAACAGGATTTCTGATGTGGTCCATTCATTAACGGATTTGCTGTGTAAATGTGATCAAACTAAGCTTGTTTGTTGTAAGGCGTTGATTTGTTAGTGTATGTTTATTGTTTACTTGCGCAGTATTTGACGCAACAAGAGACAGATGCAAATTTGTTCTAAACCTTCTAAAACGGAGAAAAGTTTTCCCTATAGCTTGATGCTAGATATTTACCTTTCTTAATTGAGGCCATATGTAAAGAACCTTTTTTACTTTATCGTATGCCTAAGTTTAGAATTAGATAACAAAACAACGAAAATACAAACAGGGAAATTAGTATAGCAGTTTTATACAACTAAAATTTTGTAATGCTTATACGTATTAGCACCATAAAAATTGTACGAATAAAGAAAAAGGAGTCAGGCGAATGTTTCCTTATAAATCTAAAATGCAAATCTGAATTGAATTTCTGGAATTCGAAAACGTTATTTAATTTCACGTGCGCAGATTATTTGATCATTTTCAGCAATTTTCAGTTCGCTCTATAGTCTAGATCACATATCTTAAAAGCAATTGTAAGATGTGGTTGAATTAAGATTAATAAAAAGGTACCTATAGAGATTTTAATTTGACAGCTGAACTTTTAGAGCCGCCTTGCTCATTCATTTCCATCATTTGATTGATTTACCTATTTGCGCGACTTTATTTTCGTACCTTAGCAGAGAAGTGGTTCTCATTCGTATTCAAAACAAGGGTCGTACACTTTTTCACCGGCATCACACAACCCACTCTGATAGATTTTTGTACAATTTACTGGAAGTAAAAGAAAAGCTAAAAGTTTTATAGCTCTACGTTAATAATAAATGGAAAAATGACTGATGAATTGTTTTGTGGAATACCTACTTTTTGCAAATCTTAGTACTCTGACGTGTTTGCAAACGAAAGAAGAACCATAGATGTCCAACAACTAAGTTTCTAGGAAATGGAAAAGGTTTTAAGTTTTCAAAAGCAAAAACCGTGTACAGTTTGTCCGGCGAATGTTTGCCGATGTATGAAATATACAACAATATACGTCCTTACAATTTAGGTTCTTATTACGCACCAAAAATAAAGATAGATGCTGCAGTATTTGTTATATGCGTGTGTTGAAATCTCAGAAATACGTTGATACCAGTTTAGTTTGTGTGTAGAAGCATAAGTCAATTAGTTTGTCTGAGCTTACGCTGTATGGATACCATTTCTATTTTGACTTCAGTAGTGTTATCACACCACTTCCGCCGAATAAATTGACATTTGTCATTATCATTCTTTGACGTTTGATTTGTTTATATTTGTTCCTTGATTTTTTGTGTTAAATTTGTTGTTGACAAACTAATATATTTTGTGACAGGTCATGAAAGTAGTTGCTGATTTAATATTTTATCTTGATTCATACACTTTGGACGGCGGTCATATCTGCAAAGATTCGCTGGACAAACTGTATACGCACATTTGCCGCACGAAGCAGAGACATATAGAGCCACCCTTATACATAAATGGTGAAATAATTCTCTACATCAAATAAATCAAATTTTTGGGTATGATACTTGCGACGAAGCGGTTCTGGAAGCTCCATATAGCGAACAGAATTACAGTTCTGTGGCGAGCAAATACCAAAAGCATGACGACGTCACTGACGCTCCTCACCACGTAAGCTTCGATATTTCCTGATATTTGTGACACTTAGTAGTAGCATAGAACAATAAATTTATGCTGTATGGTAGTAGTTATGACATTGTAGTGTACAAATGAACTTTTTTGAATAAGGAAATTTTAAATCATTTTGGGAGATCCGGGGTCCAAATTGTTTACAGCTAATAATACGAGGCGATGAATTGGTAACAATAAAAGGTTGCCGTGTGGTGAATACAGAAAAAAACATGTGAAGTAAGAAATAGAAGAAAAAAGATGTACACAAATATTTGAGGCATTAACTATTCTGGACAATATTGAACGCTGGCATTCATCAACTTCTGAAAGCATGATCATCTGGAGAAAATGGCAGTGACATCAGAATTTGAAAATACATTGTTCTAATTGACCTCAGTACTTGATCTGAGCGTGACTAAACTAAACAACGCTATCCTAATGATAAAGAACGCTGTCAGTGTGGTCAATTAATTAAATTTAAACATATTTTTTGTTCCAAGGATCATCTTTTTGATTAATTGTAAAGAATATAAAAATATGTAAAGTTACTCAGGTGAAGAGGACTGTACTGGAATATATTTAGCAGAAAGAAATGGCATGTTGCGGACATGTAATAGGAATGAGGCATAAAAGGTTATCAATTAAGAAAATGGAATGGATATCTTCGTCAATATAAAGGAACAGAAAAGTTCAGATTGTAGGAAGATATCTACAACTACACGTAAGAACCTTATTCGTTGCGAGTGTATAATGCTTGAAGCTATCGTCAATCAGCAAACCTTGTCCACAGTTTGGAATTACCGTAACAAATTCTTGCCAGTTTGTGGGACTGAAAGAAGGATCAAAGGTCTCTTTATAACAGTAAAAATTATTTTCAAAAATTAAACCATTTACAGTGGCGTACCGTCGAAAGATTATCAAGAATGAAAGAAGTTCAAGATATACAACAACAAATAGTGTAAGACATGTTAGCCCAATTTACAGCAGTGATGTCCTCGGAACAATCAAAGAAACAAAAGTGCGAACAAATATAAAAACAAAATGAAAGATAGTGCAAACAAGTTCTCAAAAGTCAAGAAAACAACATGGAGTACCTAGCCAAAGAAGAGAAATAAAAGATCAAAAGGAAGAATACAAAGGAACACGATTCACGATTAGTGTTCAGATAAATTTAACAATAGAGCCAGAAAGTCATCGAGAATGAAGAAGCAATCAAGCAAAGCGTGAGGTTTTTTAGGTCGCAAGGTCCCTACCTACAAGGTCACGCTGGAAAAATCAAAAGAGTATAAATACTAATATTTACAGAACAGAAAAGCTATTGATCAAATAAATTTCATAGAAACTCAATAAACACAAACCCAGTCAGGTTTTTGAAAATAACAAATTAAAGTTATGTAAGATTTTTTGACAGGGTGCTAGAGCATGGACTTATATCAAGGACAAGGAAAAAGGTTTATATGAGGTTTTAAGCAAGTTTTGAGAGCAATTTTTGTAAACGAATGATAGACATGGTACGGTATTAGTGTATCTTTAACTGCTGATCAGCGAGGAGCAGGTTTTATATGCAGCACAAGCAGCTTAAATAAAACACCAGAAAAGATCTAGTCAATGGATAATGATGGGAGACTCACCAAGACGAAGGTACCAAGAAAACAGATGGCGAGATAACCAAGGTCGCAACAATTACACTCAGAACTATGGGAAAAATATCAATCCTGTTGGTTACAGGCGCAGGGGAAAAACATTTAGCCCATGCTATTATTTCGGTGGAAAATAAACGGTTTTGGGTTAGAATTGTAATTTGGAGAGTTGTTTTTACTGAATAGAAATAGATGAATAGGTTTTTTTACAATGTGCGTCTATGGAATTTGAGATACGTACGATTCGTAGATGTCATTATGATACTAAACTACTGAAAGCATTAACTTCAGTGAAATTAGGTCAGAGTTATGCGATAGTAAATTTACTGTAAAGTTCCAACAATTATTTTGTGTTGTTTTAGTTGTCCTTTAGATAAGCAATTATGTATCTGTATATTCCAGCTAATATTAAACGATTCAGTTTTCAGAGTAGTGTGCAAACATTGTTCTTCAAAGTCTTCAAAGTAAACATTTTATTGCGTATAGCGTAATTAAAAGTAATTAAGCAATGAATGATCGTAAACTATTGTTATCCTACAAAAGTAATGAATTGAATCGCGTATCACTCGTTGACAGATAGTCCAAGTACGCAATTTAAATTGATGAGGTGAAAAGGTTGAAATGGCGATAAAAAGAAATGTTAGATTCCTTCCGGTAAACGAAGGTAATTTGTTTTGTCGCTTAGATTTTAAACAAGGACGATTAATTTTTTATTGAATTTCGGATTGACACACAAATGTGCCGAACTGAAATAAATCGAATTGAATGATGACATCGTTGCGCTGTTTGTAGTAAAAACATGGATATGTTATTTAATGGTCCAAGAATGTATAAAGAAAAATCATTGCGACGGATCAGTTTGCTGTGAAACGGTTTATATGCCCGTATAGTTCATGAGAAATGAAATGCGAAAATGGTAATAATATATCTTAAATATCTATAAAACAAAGCTATAAAATTAAAAACGTTTGCGATGAAATGAGTTTAACATTCGTTACCTACTCATTAAATCTCGATTAAATATGGTTATGACGAAGCATCAACCACATTAAGAATAATTTAAATTCAAATATTCAAGCTGACATTAATAACATTCAAGAAAACATAAAATAAAGAAAAGACGATGGAATTACTAAATTGCTATAGATAAAGATAAAGATAGTGTGGTTGTAAAGTGTGAAACTATATGTGAAAAGGTGTTGCAATTGCAATTGAACTTAACCTCTATCATAATATCTTCTATATTCAGACACACCTACAACTAAGTATATTCAAATAATTTGCAATACTACTATCGGAGTAAAAATGCAAGGCCTCTGACTTTAGAAGCTTGTATCTCAGTAATTAGCAGTCATAATTTAATGAAATAAAGTGCACTTAAAAGACCATTTATTTCTACAAAAAGGTGTACAGTTTTAGATTTTTACAATACATCGTTAATTTTCTGTATCAGTGTATGTGAGAAAAAGCGCTAATTATGATTCAAATCGCACAAGCGCTCCACTTTAAAAATTAATTACGGCTATATTATTGAAACTGAGTGGTAGATACTTATATATTTGAAAAATGTATACTTTTTTGTCAATGTGAGATGCTTTTGAGGCCAATTGGTTTATTAGTCTTAAAGCTATAATGAAAAAACGACATCTTATGTAACTCAGTACCTGAACGTTCGATATTAACAATTTGACAGTAACATAACAAGGTTAAAGCAATTATACTGTGGTTTAACACGATTCACAAAAATAATGTCATTATACATCGTTTTTTTAAAAAGAAATTTTGAAAAAAGGATGCATGCACCAGTTGGAGGGGAGAAGCGCGGCCGCGCGGGGCAGCTGTTGTCGTACACTATTGCTATAAAGCGCATGGTTTTGTACAATGCAAAAGAATAATCACATTGTTGTGGGTTACCGCTCGCTGCTTACGATGTGGTAGATTACCTCTCGCGGGAATATGGGCGTCTTTCTTTCGCGATAAACTTTGAATTACAAGAAAACAAATTTTATTTTCAATAAGAGAATAATGCAGTTAGATTTAAGTAATATCAAATTTAGCATTTAAAACAAGAATATTTTCTTTAACTTCCGTAAATTGCAAAATAGCACATTTTCGGTTAGGGCTTATAAAACCAGTTAATCATATGAATAAATCAATATTTATTGGCTGTCGACTTTTCAGAAGTGTGTGTGCTACAACATTTGTAAATTTGGTAACAATTTATGAAACAATAACAATTTTATGATAAGTTAAAACTGACCGTCAGCCAGGAAAATACTACATACAGCGTTTTTATTGCTGTTAATTAAAATAAAAGTTAAACAACTGATTCTAGCATTTTGGTTTTTACACATGTTAAACATATATAAATGACTAATGTACTGCCCAAAAATGAAGAAATTTCACCCCTCAGTTTTTTTGTTATGATCACTTAAAGTCAGAGGCCTTGCATTTTTACTCCGATAGTAGTGAACATCCACAGGCAACGGTGTGTCATCTCCATTTGTCTTGTGAAATGACAAATTAATGCAGGAAAGTTAATGGAAGTCTTTTAAGTGTTTGCATTGTCCGTTACATTTGTACTAAGATATATACTGTAACCCACATTTGAAGCACTTGCAGTTACATTTGTACTAAGATATATACTGTAACCCACATTTGAAGCACTTGCAGTTTTCTTGGCGTTATCCATCATTGCATCCACAGGAGATTAGTTCACGGCAGTGCTTTGATGCCTCGTCCAGTGGCGTCCAAAACGGGTGGTAGTTTCCATCTAAATCACGCTCCCATCCCCAATCTGTTGGAGAAGGAATGGTAGGCCTTGCAGTTACTGTGGTGAACAGTTCGTTTGATATGTTGATCTAAGGCTGCCGAAGTTGGTGGAATTCCATCAATGTCTCTGACTTTTTTGGTGAGGAGGTGCTTGCGAGCCTGGTTCACATCTGTACAACTGCCGATCCTATTCTACATGAGGATGATGAATCGATGAATTACTCTCATGTCATCGTCAAGTATTTGTTCTCCTGGAAACCTGTTGCACTATCGTTAACTTAATCATTTCAATTAATTTTTCGTCAACAACATTTATTAAATTGAATATTAAAGGGGAGGCTGCAAGTTTCATTTGCTGTTTAAAGGTATGTTTACAAACTCTAAACTAAAATAGCTTGGTTTTGAAAAACTTGAGAGGAATGGTGTTATGGAAAAGTAGAAAACGTGGCTGATTCTGAATCGATAGAGCTAAGAATTGTTTTTCATAGAATTCTCAGAAGTTATTCCAATTTTTCAGATTTTAAAACACACGGGGAAACCTGAAAATTAAAATGGTAAACCCCTACGTGAAGGAAGTTCAATTTCACACCAAAGATTGGAAAAAACTGCGAACAAAGAAAATAAAATAATTGAAAATAGCAAACATCGTAAAAAGACGAAGAAAGGGGAACTAATACAGCAATGAAAAACCTGTTAGCCAAAATTTTCAATTACGTAGTGGATCCATCAACTATTTCTACGGGAGACATGATATACAGTGTTCAGGTTTCGATCAACAAATTACCACCAGATACAGCAGAACTGAATCATCAAGATGTATCGAAAATCTATTACCATTAACATGGTGCTACCGATTGAAAAAATTGCAAAAAATTAAACACCTACAGCATACACGCCAATCACGTCAGCAGTAGAACAAAAATAGACACCAACGCAGCCGAAGTCGCGTACAACCGTACATACCTACACATAATTCCGAGAGAGAAGAGAAATCTTCAATTGCCCAAAATTGTAGGTACATTCTAGATCGTAAGTGAGCACTCACCGAGAAGTTAAAGTAACTATTGTATAGATACTTTTACGTGTTTTTTAGCTTGTATTATCTCAACAAGCTAAAAAACAGTAATAAAGTGTAAGAAAACAAAACTGAAAGGTCTAAAGTACAGTATATCCCATTAAGTAAAGTAGTTGTTTACTGCAAAGACGTTCCAACCGTCCAAACACAGTATCGTATATTTTAAAATCAATACGTTTTAAGAAAAATGTTTTACAAAAGATAAAACAAAGAAGATTGCTTGATTGAGGAAAAGTACCTAGTCCTTATTTATTGAGTAGGTATTGCGAAAGTAAAGATTTTACATCTTCACTTAGTATTAAGTTTAAATTTTATTATGTAGGTAATTCGTTTTTCTTACATCATCAGTAATATTAACTAACATGATAAGTTTTAATTACGTTTTGAAGTTTTAATTGTATCCTGAATCTAATTTATGAACCTAATTTGCATATAAAATCCACTCTTAAGCTCGCTCTTGCATTTTCAAAATCGTACTTTAACGGTTGTACATCCTTTTAATCCTGCCGAAATCTTGTTTATTTGCAATAAAGGTATCAAATTGAACCTACAAAATACTTAACGCGCCGTAATAGAAATCCCATAGCTTTACTTAATTTAAAATTCTGAATATCATAAAGAAATCTACTACTTTTAAGCTAGTTAACTTTTAAACCGATTGTGAATGGTACAAGCAGTCCTTGTGTTGCCATTTATGACTACTTTAAAGTTTAGTTGTCAGTTTCAATTTAATTATATGTACAAATTGGTATCAACATTTTGATATTTAGTATAAAATTCGAATAGTTAAGTGTTTGCAAGAATTTCCCCTAAGTAGGTGCCCTATTCAAATTTCTCCAATTCAATTGTGTGCTTATAAAAATGAAAGCAACATCATAAAAAAAAGACAGAACCGTCAACGAGGGATTGCCAAACAAAAACATAACATAGAGAAATGAAAAGAAGAAGACGCATTGAAGATGATTAGAACTATAACAACGACTTCCATAAAAATATCGTAGCATTTGAAATGAAATTTTTAAAGAATAATCGAAAAAGTATCACGGAAACCGAAATTATTAAAAGGTATGGCAATAGAGTTGAATAAAATAGAAAAAAGGAGAAAATTAGAATAAACACAGTACATCAGAAAAGATACAAGAAATATCAGATGAGCTTAGAAGATTCAGGACAAACAGCTATTACGGGAACGAGATAGAATTGGCAAGGAGAAAATGAAAAAAATAATTTAACGCAAAAATGTTCTGCTGGAAATACAAGGGACTGCATGGTGTAGTATTAATAATGATGGGAAATTGTAAGGAGAACATTAGAATGTAATATATTCAGCAAGCCAAGGCCATAATGCAGAATGGGATCAAAACCTTTTTAAGTTATCAATTTTAAATGTAAACTACCAATAGAGAGAGCAATGGCAAAGTAGAAAGTGCAATTTTATAATTTTTAAGAATAGAAGAAGAGAAGAACAATAGTCTAACAATGGATGATTTCAACGCACAAAGAAAGTTATCAAAATGGTATACCTAAGTAGAAAAACAAAGGATACTGGACGGAATATAAAATAGCAGCTATATTAATACAAAGAAGGGTAGAAACACTGATCACAGTACCAATACCGTTAACCAAATAATGGAGAAGGTATACCAATACCACATAGATATAAAAATACTCTTACTACTCTATTATTATTATAATAATTAAGAGAACCGTCACTATTAAAACTAAGAAACGAGCGACAAAGGAGGAATTACAGGGGAATGCACTCACTCCCACTCAGAGAAGAGCCAAAGAGAACCCTCATAACAAAGTACTGATAATAAAAGTAGAAGAATGTCAAACATGATGGAAGAAATCATTAGAAAAAGGGATAGGGTGGAACTAAACATACATAGATTTGACAAACAGATTAAAGGGGAAAATATTAAACTGGGCAAATTGGAACCGCACAGATCTAAATACAGGGCGGCCCATTGAAAAGGTAACACGCCTGTTTTGGGACACTTAGACCAGTTTCTTAAAAAAACGCTCGGACACGTCGATTTTCTATTTTTGGGGGACAACTTTTGATGTCAAATTTGACTTTGCCAGGTCAACCCCCTAGCCCCAGCAACCCCTAACTCAAGAATTTAAATAGGGAAATGGAGTCGACCGACCCCTCATTTGAAGCGTCTTTTAATTCTCTATTCGAAAGTACAAATGAAAATTAGTTTTATTCAATTTTTTTTTCGCCCCCATGAAAAGCACCCTCCAGATTAATGAAGGTGAGGGTGTTGTTTAGGAAAAATCCTGAAACACGTCACTTTTGACCTTTTGAACGGCACATTTTGATGTCAAATTTGACTTTGTCAGATCAACCCCCTAGCCTCAGCAATCCCTAACTCAAGAATTTAAATAGGGAAAGGGTGTCGAGCGACCCCTAATTTGAAGCGTCTTTTAATTCTCTATTTGACAGTATAAATGAAAATTAGATTTACTCAATTTTTTTTTCGCCCCCATGAAAAGCACCCTCTAGATTAACTAAGGTGGGGGTGTTGTTTAGGAAAAATCCTGAAACACGTCACTTTTGACCTTTTGAACTGCACATTTCAGGATTTTTCCTAAACAACACCCTCACCTTAGTTAATCTAGAGGGTGCTTTTCATGGGGGTGGAAAAAATTGCATAAAACTAATTTCGGTCATATTGTTGAATAAAGAATAGAGAAGATTGTTAAGAACTACAGGGTGATCTCTAACCTTCTGACCAAATTGAAAGGGCAACTGGGGGAGATCAAAATAAAGTTATTTTTTTAATAAAATTTTGATCAAATTGTAATAATAAGAAAGTTACAAGTATTTAAAGTTCATAGAAACTATTGAGCTTTTTTTATAAAATATAGTAATAATTTACATTTTCAATTCAAATTTGAAATACTTACTTGAAAGTTAAATAAACAAAGTTCAGTTAAAATTTTACTAAAATAAGTTCATTTATTGAAAGCCGCTGATTTATTTAATTTAATCATGTACGTCAATATTACATAAATGTCAGAATTTAAGTAGGTTAATTATTTGTCAAATCAATAATTCGTCTGAAATGGTGAATTACAGTAATGAAGAATACGTAGACATGATTACGGCCTATGGAGTTGCTGAAGGAAACGCAAGACGCGCAAGAGGTATACTAAGAACTTTAAACACTTGTAACTTTCTTATTATGACAATTTGATCAAAATTTTATTAAAAAATGGTCCAGTCAACGAATGGCTGAAATCGACATTTTTAATTACTCCTGCAAACCGGATATTTAGATTTAGGTAGAATCCCAGGTACAAAATCCAAATTTGCAGGAAAAAAATTCTGGCTTGTATTTGCCACGAGACTTCCCTCGTATTAACACTTTTTTCAAAAAATAAGTATAGCACAATTGGTGTATTCAGAAAAAATACTATTAAACTACATAAAAAAATTCTAGCAAGTTGCCACCAGACTTCCCTAGTATTAACACTTTTTCCAAAAAATAAATAGAGCTTATACCGGAAATGACGTCATCAAAGGTAATATCAGCATTTTCGTCCTTGGCCCGAATGAAATCGATTGGCGAAAACCGTATTTCGATAACTTTAATAGTTTCTGAGTTTAGAGCGTTGCAAGGAAATGTGTACGGACAGACTACAGACGACAGACGGAAATTTTTTTTTCATTTTTTGAATCTACTTATTCAGAAATGCAAAGATATGTAAAAATTTGCATAGGTCAATTTTTTTTCTGGAACACTAATTCTTCCCTTTTACTTCGTACTCGGGAAGTAAAAAACGTTCGGGAAAGGTGAAAAATTGATAAAAAAGTGTGGAAATTCCTGTGTATTTTGTTTCTTTCATTATTATTTAAAAAACTGCGTAAGTTATATCGAAAATTTTTTAGTATAAAAGTTGTAGAGCGGAAAATAAAGCCATTAGTAACCAATTTAAAGAAAATCCTACCAAGACCCTTAATGAAATGCTTTACATTAAACACAACTTATTATAATTCTTTTTGGTTGGCCCCGGTATACCGTTCCCCCCGTATATTGCCTTTTTCGACTCGGTGGAGTTTGCGTCCTTTTCGGTCATGCGCGGCTTGCCCATTTTTCATTTTGTTACTTCCATTTTAAAGTTCGTGCCTTAAGTTGCCCGTTTAACAGCGATCATTTAATTATTTAATTGTGGTCCACTACCTTCGGGTTTGGACCATTTCTGTATGTGATGTTCTCACCTACCTACTAGGAGTTCCCGTAAGTTACCTCTGTTACCGTTACCTAATTAACCTATTTAATCTTTCAGCATGTGGTTTTTAATTCAAGTTATGATGGCCAATTATCCAATTTGTCAATTATGTAAATCAACTTAAATTTTTTCAAATTTTAAATTTTAATCGCTTCCATCTTCATTCGCCCCATTCATCATCAAAAAACCAATTATCAAATTGTTTATCAGTAAGTACCTGTCATTTAAGTATTATCAGTTTGTATCACACTATGTTTTAGATATTAGCCTGATGATGATAATTAAGTTATAAAATTATCGAAACATGTCGTAAGTAATCCTTTAATAATTTAGTCAATATATTATATACATGGGGAAGGTTTAGTGTTTAATTGAGACCCCTCTCATTTACGTTTATTGTATCCACCCCATTTGGAGTACCACCATTCATCAGTTATGGACCTTTACAATTTATTGTAGAGCGGAAGATTCTAAGTTGGCGGTACGGTATTTCCGACGTAACCACGAATTTCTGGAACTGTCGTCTAAAAAGCGTATTTCGACCGAGAATTCCAAAGCGGCAGCAGTGTTAGCTACTGTACATTATTCTATCCTTTTCTATACGTTATACGACACTGTCTGCGGCAGCGAGAAAGAACCATCGAATCGAAAAGGATTCACACTTTTTTATCAATTATTCACCTTTCCCGGAGGTTTTTTCCTGCAAATTTGGATTTAGTACCGAAATCTAAATATCTGGTTTGCAAGGGAGGGGTAATTAAAAATTTCGATTTCAGCCGTTCGTTGACTGGACTAAAAATAACTTTATTTTGATCTTTCCCAGTTGCCCTTTCAGTTTGGTCACGCGGTTAGAAATCACCCTGTATAATTGATGTACGCGGCAGAGACAATGATTAAGAAACGGGAGGAAGAACAGTTTTAGACTCAATAAAAATAAGTAGGTAGTACAGAGCGGATCCTGGATCAGTAAGATACGACTAATGAAATCCAGGCCGAAAAGAGGAAAGAAAGCAACCGAGAAGTAAATGGCTACAAGGGTAGACTTAAATAGACTAGATGAAAGGAGCAGATAGGATGACGTGGAGAAACATATGTGAGATAGATATAGAGAACCTGCTGAAGTGGAAATGTACGTATAGGTAATAAACGTATGGAACAAATATGCAGAGACAATTAAATTAACAGAATCTATTGGTACATGTTTGAATAAAACTTAAACTTAAAACTTAAAAAGATGGACGGACCCACTCAACTTACCTAACATATTGAATGGTTGACAATATTCTTTAACCTACCGTTTCAAATTACTGAATAAACCGAATATAAAGGGTTAAGTTCAAAGCTTAATTTTAATTAACACAATTTTAACCCGTAAGTTGCTTGTAGCGATATTTTCTAACTTTCTTTGCATTTTTAATCGTCATTTGTGTCTTGTTTAAAAATTACTAAAAAAAAGATTAATTAGTTAACCACAAACTCTCTTTGTACATTTCTCACCGCACGCTTACGCTTATATAAAATCCCCAACGTTCTTTGTATTCTCAATCCAAAAAAAAGCCACGATATTAGTTATTCAAACTTTAAGGGAATTACCAGCAATCCTTATAAATTAAAGACATATTTTATTAAAAAAAAAACCATTGTAGGTTTACGACAGGTTTACAAATTCCCAAGTATGCAAAAAAAGTTTATTTATCGTTTTCCATTTTGCGAAGAAAAACGCATCTAGAATTTTAGTTAGGATTCTAAGAGGGTAATTTAGAATCAGTCAGGGAGGTTGAAGCTTTTAATACATTTGTCTTTTGGTAGGCCAAAAGATGGTCCATGTTGGCAGCAACTATTATTTTAACAAATGTTCACTGTCCGACATTAATGATTGCGGAAGAAAATGTAAAAATGAGACGTCTTTTAATTTTGTTTGTTTGTTGCAGGTGTGGTGACAAATTTGCGTCGCTCTTGTTTAATGAGTCTCGTTTTACTGGGGCTCATTTTGCGGTAACATTAAAGGTAAGGTGTTTAAATATATATATGCAGTGCTCTAATTAGAGGTACTTTGGTGTGTACATAAATAAATAAATAAAAGTGAGGACAATTTGTGCTATAATTATGTAAATATTGTTATGGTTGAGTGTCAGTTATTATTATGTGGTTACAAAAGGAAAATTTGCTTTCGTCCACATTCTCTATAAAAATAATTGAAGTGCAGTTGAAACTCGGGATTTAATTAAAGCTAAATCTACCCAGAACCGTAATTGAGTCGGCTACAATACTGAATTAATGTCAAATAGAACTGAATTGCAAGAAATATACCCCTCTCCGGTTGGTTTTTCAATTTAGATAAACCATTGCTTTTAATAAGATCGGTACCTATATGAGTTTCAGATAATGTTTCAAAAAGTTGCATGCATGACTGAGGGTGACTTAATTAGGCGACGAAAAGAAAAATAAATAATTTCCTCGCAGAGTAAATTTGTTTTTTGTTTGTTATAACTTGCCACAGGGTGCCGTAATTATGAAGGAATTAAAGTATTCAGTTGCAACATAATAGTTAGCTGACACATCAACGTTTCCATTCGGAAGAAAAGTCGTTAAATTGTAAATAATAAAAATTTACTTCTTTTCCTAGTAATATGTATATTTGCTACTCTATGTAGTTAGTTATGTTTGTTACTCGGTGTTAAATTTAAATTGTAAATAAAAGTAGGTAACGAAGTTTAGTTTACAAATGACTTTCATTAATCCTGTCCGCATTCAAGAGACCTAAATTTTCTTAAGAAAGTTAATATTCATTATCACGCATCGATCTGTTTACGAGTAGGGAACAAGAGATTTATTGGAACAATTAAGTATAGGTGGAGTAAGAAACGCCATTGCACCAAAATTTGCTGATCTTACTTTAAATCGACTAAATTTTGCTTTAAATGACCACGAGCAATTGTGCAAATAATATTATGATCAGTGAGCCAAGAAGTGTACAGGAAGGATAATAATCATGAACATCGAGTAAATTACTATTAGACTCGATTAGTTTATTTCAATCAAACAAATCGATATTATAAAAAAGCTTAGGCTTAGGTTTCCACTCATGTTGTAACTGCAAAAACCTACTTCCATTTCTAGGAGAATCATTTCAAACATAAAATCCATTGCTTTATATGGGATCATTCTCTGCAAATTGACCAATATCAATAACGATCAACATAAATTGGATCATCTACTTGTTTGTGAGTAAAAAGGGTATTGTACGAGATTAAATGAAATTAATTCTTATATAAGAAAGCGAGGGTTCAACCCATAATCCGTTATACCAATATTAGTTAGGTTACTAAACAAAGACTAAAGACCAATATTTGTAATTTGATATAATAAGGATATAAACATTAGGAGTAAACATGTAAAAATTAATTTATTAAAATTGGGTCCATTGTCTTAGAAAAATAGTTATTTCTGTAACCATTAGGGTAAGGTGGGGTAGGTTCGGACATGGGGCACCTCCGGACAATTCAAATTTACTGCCTACAGTGTTCTGACACTTTCCATTTTGACAGTAAAATATCCCTCTAAAACTAGTTACTTTATGGTCTTAGGTAAATGTTAACCGTCTTCGATGAGTGGGGAACTATTTAATTTGAGTAAATTTAAAAACAGAGTTGGTTTTATAAATTTCATTAGAGTTATCGTAAGCTTTTTCGACTTGAAAACACGAGTGAGGTAAGTTTTATCCTATTTACCTTAGATATTAACACGTTGTGCGATAACGTCATAGAAATGCATATCAATATAGTGCAAATTTTTATTTAGTCTTCTATCTCGATTCTTGGTACATGGGGTACGTTCGGACAAATCTAGTGGGGCAGTTTCGGACTGTCCGAATCTGCCCCATTTCACAAATAAAGTCATAGATAGGTATCTACTGTTAAAAGAAAACTTCAAGAAAACACATTTTGATTGATTTTACTTTTTAGAATGGTGCGTAACTACGTTAAAAGGAGAAATCGCCCTGATATTCCCAAAGAGGATTTAAGAAAAGCTGTTAAAGCTGGGCTTAATCGCCAAATGTTAATACGCATGGCTGCAAGCACTATTAATATGTCAAAGTCAACTCTTCATGATCAAATTAAAAAAATTAACAAAAAGAAAAACTTAATCGATTCGGGAAATGAAAGCAGTAGTTCAGCCGAGGATTCATCTTCTTTATCAAAATATGCTACCCGTCAAATATTCTCTCCAGAAGAAGAACTTTACTTACAACAATCTTCCAAAATATTTTATGGGCTGACCTACAAGTCTACGCGACAGTTGGCTTATGAATATGCAAGTAAGTTATGTAAAAAAATTCCACACACATGGAATGAAAATAAAATAGCTGGAATGGAATGGATGCGATCATTCATGAGTCGTCACCCAAGACTTTCCTACCGGAAGGCGGAAAATACTAGCATTGCACGAGCAGCAGCTTTTAACAAAGCCAATGTTGCTTCGTTTTTTAAGAATTATGCGGAAGTTCAGGAAAAATATAGTTTTCCTCCTAATCGCATTTGGAATACTGACGAAACTGGAGTCACAACCGTTCTTTAGGATCCAAAAGTTATTGCCGAAACAGGGACAAAAGGAGTGGGCCACTGCGTTTCAGTTGAAAGGAGCGTATTAGTTACAATGTGCGGCTTCATTTCTGCTGTGGGAAATACAATTCCTCCGGCATACGTATTCCCTCGTGTACGTATGAAGGAACAGTTTATGTATGGTTCTGTACCTGGGGCAATAGGCTTTGCCGAGAAGTCAGGATGGATGTCTTCAAAAATTTTTCTCCAGTTATTGGAGCATATTCAAAAACATACTGGCTGTATTCAAGCAAATCCAGTTCTTTTGTTACTCGATAACCATGAAACACACACATCACTCGAGGCCATAAACTATTGTCGTGAGAATGGTATAGTTCTACTATCATTTCCACCTCATTGCACCCACAAGATGCAACCCCTTGATAGGCATTTATGGCCCATTTAAGACCAGATGTAAGGCTGCCTATAATGACTTTATGGTTTCAAATCCTGGAAAACCAATTGGAATTTATGACATCGCTAAACTCACTGCAGATCCTTATTTGCAAAGTTTTACACCTAAAAACATTATCAGCATCTACTCCAGTACCGGCTTGTGGCCTATTAATTCTATGATTTTTAATGATGACAATTTCATGGGGTCATTCGCCACAGATCGGGCAGATCCTGACGTTCAAATAAAAGAGTGTGAACCGCCATTGTCTCTATTACATCCAACGATTCGCTTACTCTGCCCATCAGCTCTAGCAATGTGGCTGATTCCAAATTTGATGAAGTGACCATGATGGTAAGAATGGTGTTAAATGACATAGTAAATCGCGTTACAAAACCAAAAGCTAAAATATTATCTGTCCACATCATCAGACCATTACCAAAGGCGGCCCCCAGAAAAACAAATGGAAAGTGTCGAGTAGGTAAATCCAGAATTTATACGAGTACACCGGAGAAGAATAGAATTCAAGAATTGGAAACTATTAGAAAACAAAAGTTGGAGGGGAAAAACGCAAAGAGAAAAGTATTACAAAGTGAATGTGAAGTGAAGAAAAAAGATACAAAAGTTGGAGAGAAGGGCAAAGGAAAGGTAACAAGGAAAAAGTTAAAGAAAATAGAAAGCGACTTCTCAGATTCTGATGTGGAATTGCCGCAGAATCTTGTTTATGAGACAAAATTTTTTGACGATCTGTCCGATTCTCTGGACGAGTTTCAAGACAATGATGTGCTTATGCTATTGGATGACGACGTAATCCATTGTAATGATTATTTGCTTGTCAAATTCCCGACCAACAAAAGAGCATTACATTACATTGGCAGAGTGGAATCTTGCAATAATGATGCCTCTTATGTTCTAAATTTTTTGAGAAAATATAAAAGTGGTTTCCGGTTTCCGGACTTGCAAGATATTTCAACTGTTTCCAGAGAGAAGACGTAGTTTCAAAAATACCTAATCCAGTGGTAGCACCAGGAACTTCCAGGATGTGTTCACTTTTAAAATTTAATTTCAATTTTGATGGTTATAATGTTCAATAAACTATTTCTATTAGGTATAAGTCTCTTATTCTCTTAAAAATAAATACATTCTGAATTTGATTAGACTTGTCCGAATGTACCCCACTACTTGTCCGAATGTGCCCCATAGTGGGGCACATTCGGACAATTGCATCCTTTGGGGAAAAATGTAACTATACGAAAACCACTGCTTTTTTTTACTTAAGATCATTTTCAAAATGTTGGAAATAGTCTAAAGTGTCTATAGCACCACACTTAGGTCAAAAATTTTCCGTTATCTTTGAAATATTAATGTTTAAAAATACGTGTCCGAACCTACCCCACCTTACCATACGTTCTTTGGTGTAACTACAGAAAAAAGTATTTGTAGCTACGGAGTGTGTCAATTGAGCAAGAGTTGAAAAAATAATTTCTTCTCCTGTCTAAAACTGTATATAATTCAAAAAATGAAATTTAAATTTATAACATTAGGTGAAAATTTAATCCAATTATAAAATATCCCTTTGGATAAATGCTGTTGGCAATACTGCATCTACTTTTACCTCTAGAGAGGGAAATGTAAGTTTCTTCACTACTATTACTTACAGAAAATACCATTTTCGAGAGAAAATGTTTTCGCAGGTCTTCTTCTAGTGATTTTTGGTCAAAGCCATTGTTACCTGTTATAATGAAGATATTACGTCAACATTGATTTTGTAAACGGACATTTCAAATTTTATACTACTTTTATTCAAATTTTAAATGAAATTTTAGGCATCTACATTATCTGATTTTCGAAATTTGATTCGAAAAATGTTAATAAACGAATAAATTATCTAATCAAATTTGTCCACTTGTTGACAGTACCGATGATGATCCTTGAATCCTCGAAGAAGCCTGAGAAATCAGGTTGGATTTATTATTCCAAGTCCTTACTTTCTTGATATCATTACGTTTAA
Organism: Pyrocoelia pectoralis; assembly: GCA_036250285.1. Taxonomy (NCBI): domain Eukaryota; kingdom Metazoa; phylum Arthropoda; class Insecta; order Coleoptera; family Lampyridae; genus Pyrocoelia; species Pyrocoelia pectoralis. Next base: position 82,388,707 of record CM070075.1, read on the forward strand.
ATAAGTCAACAAGACAAATAATTTTGATTTAGGTTTATCAGAATTTGTAAACTTCTACTAGGTATAACTAGTTTTATCACTTTAGGCTCAATTATGTAATTTAGTTGTAAGTAGTTGTTCGCTGATTGTGACAGCTTCGCTGTTGAAACGCGTTCGATTTAATATCTACATGTCTATTGTGTTTTTAGTGTTGTGTAATTAAATCGGCAACTCATTATTTAATTCTACCCAGAATATTCTTTAAATGGGCGCGTTTTGTTTTATAAAATTTATTAAATGTTATTTGTTTAGAAATTTGATTAAAGACATTCATTGAAAAACTAGGGGAGGTAGTACGCAAAGATGGAATTTGTTGTTTACTACAGGGTATTTCATTTAAAGTGGGAAGCTTCATGTAGAATAAAGGTTAATAAACTTTTACACTGGGTTTTTATTACTTTTTCTGTGATATAGTCTAATAATCTCGTTAATAGCACAGTATAATCACAGAATTGTTTTATTCTGTGGTATAATAAAGAAAAATCAACATCAACAAATCTGCTACTAATGAAACCATTGGAAGCGATAGAACCCAAGCAGATTCTAGTTAGTGTACATTGATTTTCCCAAACCTTCCGATAAAATGCATTTTAATTAATTTCTGTTTAAATTAACGATAAATTGTTTTCATCGCAATACAATCAAATTACGGTATTGTGTCCATGGCGTGAAAACTATAATTCGGGTTTACGACGCACAAAAGGTAGTTGCCACTTTTATCTATAAAGGACATTGAGTCAATAAACCTTATAGCTTCTTACAGATTCATTATCTGTATAGCACCTGAAAGTTATTTAAATATATTTAACGACACGGTATCACAAAAACAATAATAAAGCTTAATGTTAGTGCTTAATATTACCGCTATGTGGAAGAGAAGCCTGGTAAATGTAATTATATTTCATAGCAGAACGCGTATAAGAAGATATAACAGACGTAAGAATGGTAATAAAAAGTATATTAAATATCTGAGGACATATTCTGTATAATAATAATTAAAAGTATTTGGATAGTCGCCAGAGTTAAAATAATAGTTTAACGAAAATATATTTGTAAGTGAATAGTAAATGTAAAACATTAAGCAAATTTAAATAATCGACTAATATAATTGGTTTTATAGTCTCCTAGTAAAATGATTTAGGTTCCGTACACATTTCCAATCCTTTCCTAAAATTTTTAATTTTTATAATAATTGTAGTGTAACAAATAATAGCCGATACATCTTTTGTTTGTATTCTTCCTCTACAGGTATTAATTTAGGTTAGTATTAGTAAATTGAAGGGGTGAGTCGCTTTCTAACTTTGTCAACGATCGATGCTTTGGAAGCACTTAACATGAATTATAACGTTAACGTTAACAAGTCAATTAATTTATCGAATTAATTCTAATTAAATAACATTTTTTGTCACATTGTGCGTCCAATGTTGTTGTGTACCTATACTATATGGAATATTGAATGAACTGTTTCTTTCTGTTCAACTATGATTTCTTCTATACTCGTTTATCGTTTTTTTATTTTTATATTCGTTTATTCTATATCGTTTAATCTCCAATAATACCAAGAGAACAACTTAAAATATTAAATATATTAATGCGTTTTCATGGTTTCTAATCAAACTTTAGTGATTCCCACATAATTTAGTAAATAAGAACGTTACAAATCTTAAAAAAATGTGTGGGTTTTGTTCTACCCCCCACCCCTACGTTTAGGTGCATAAACATTGCTAAATTAATTCATTTCTTGTAATAAATAAATTTGTACAAGTAATTTCATTAATTTTTTATTTTATTTCCATTTCGTAATGTGTCGAGTTACATTTAAAACAACAAAATAGTGGAATTACTTGTATTTATTGTTACAATTTATGGAGTTCCACAAAGTAAGTTTAGAGAAAATTAATTCCAATTAATTTCTTACTTCTTTTTCTTGTTCCATTTTCGTTATGAAAATCATATTACTTTTGGTGTGAAATCGGTCAATAATGTCTGCTTATTTAACAGGTAAGTATAATAATTCTCAAATTCTTTGTAGGTGGGCAATTAGTGTAAAAATATTTTGGGCAGAACCCAGTTCTGATCAAAAGCATATACAATAGTACGATTTTTCAAGGCTTTTGAATAACAGTGTTGTCGAAAGTACACAAATACTTTCTAAAGCACAATATTTTCATTTGCTAGCCAAATATTTAGCGGCAATAAGCGTTTTACACATACGGATCCAAAGATATACACGGACGATTTAAGTCAATTGAACTTAATGAAAGTTGCACTGAAGTTTCAGTAAACGCTAAAGTCTTGCTAAAGTCATTTGAAGTCTTTCAGTCTCGGCGATAATGAAAGAGCGTTACAGAAGAATAAGAAATTAGATAATAAGTAATCCTTATTTGCGGACAACAGTCGTGGAATGAGCATTTAACACGAATGAAAACGAACATAAGAAACGTACAAGAGTATAAAATACGGCGCAAAAACGTAGACAAACGTTATGGAAGTTTCATTAAATTGGAGAATAATAAAATTAATTTAACGAAGTATACAAATAATTCTAACGATACATTCATTTGTAAGTTAAATGAAGTAAAATGAGTGTCAACTGAACAAGCATAATTATTATAAGGAATTTAACATCAATAAAAATTATTCACGGGTAATATGGAAGACAAAAATATACATAAGTGGTATGGTAAGATATTTTATATATTTATAAGAAATAACGGTAAGTTAATGAAATTGATTTATGCACTAAAATATTTATGTAAAATCGCTTTATTCATGCAATAAAGTATAAAAAAATCAAATTTTTTAAACAAAATTAAAAATTTATTTTGATTAATAATAATATTGTAATGTATGACCCAAATTTGCTCAAAATAAAACAAAATATTTGGTTTAGGGAATGGATGATAAAACAATTATGTATAATACTTTCGTGAGAAATATGAAGGACTTGTAATGAGACAAGCAAATTCAATTAATTCAAACAATCAACGCCATTTTTTAACAATTTGAACAAAAAAGTAATGCCAATTTTACCACGCCTGCCTTATATCTATTCTAAAAAAGAATTCTAAAAATTTACGTTAGAAAGGACGTGATAAAACCTTAAACCTATCTGAAAATATGAGGTAGGTATTATGATACTGCTAAAGACTAATCCTTGGTTCTTGTATGAAAGTAGTAGTACTCTCGAATTAATGCGAATCAAAAAGGTAGGTACATACCCTGGATTCAAAAAGGCAATAATTTCCATAACTCATAGTCTTTTAGTAGTAATGGCAGAGTGAAGATAGATTTATGTAGGTATCTCGTTTTGATTTAAGATTTGCTGCCTAGTTGATATTGATTTTTTCATTTGATTCGTTTTTACGCATACATGACTGAAAAAGGAGGTGAAAAGGGAGGGATCGGCTCCCAATAGGATACAGTGTCGCTCACCCCTCATATTTCTTAATCAAGCAACGTGAAAAATTTATAAATTAAGAGAAGCAAGGAATACTCAGTTTATGCGATGAGTGAATTATTCAATGGTTTATGTAATCAATAATGCGGACACACAGCGAAGTGAAGTTGACTGTTTACGCGATCAAAACAATAAGCAGATTCAAAAATTAACGTTTTCTTTATTAGAGACTGAGTTAGGTAGTATAAATTTGGAGAAAGCTGCACATCGGTTCCTAATGCTCTCAAAAAAGCAGTATTAAAGCAACTTTTGCCATACATAAACAACGTTAATATTATTCATACCCCGACGGTTTACTTTAGCGATAGAACTATGTACTTACTAAATAAGCAAATTTATTTATCTCCCCATATTCTATTATTACAGACTAACCATTGTTAAATTACTTATTACTTGTCTTAATTAATCAAAATTGCATTTAAAATGATGATATAGTAAGAACGTCCATCTTTTGTGGATAAGCAGTCGCTTTTCACGCTAATTAATGTCGTCGGCTTAATTTATTACCAGACCTTTCCTCAATTAATCACAAAATTTAATTCCATCGCGTACATGCTGCTCATTTTTTACATATATTCCCAAGTGAGTAAAGCGCATATAATATGACCGAAACATATAGATTATTTGCATTTAAATTTGATTTTTTTTGTGAGATAGAACGAAACTATATGAGCTTCATATCCTTTTAATTAAATTTTTAGGAAACGTGGCATAAGTATTTAAATCGTTTGGCTTCCACATCGTTAATTTTATAATACAGCATCAGCATGGTGGAAAATTGTAGAGCAAAGCGGTAGAGTAAAGAGTATTCGTGGGTTTTATATGGAGATTTTAGTGTCAGACAATAACAAGGGAAGTTGGAAGTCTGAGATTCCAACGTTACATTTTCAGGACGCGTTGCAGGAACTATAAAAGTCGTTATGCGGAGTAATAAATACCTTCAAGCCATCTTTAGAATCTGTGTTTTGCACACCCACAAAATCTTATAGAAATAAGTTTATCGGTTACAATATTTTATTTATAAAATCGCGCAAAAAATTGAGAATCGTTAAAGTGCTTGTTATTTTTTAGTTTCGGGTTTATATTAAATTTAATGAGCTTTTTAAGAAAGTCCGTGAAGGGCGATAAATTTCGTAGACATTTCATGCTTTTATTTAGTGTTTGAGATATTATTAAAGGAAAAAAGATCGCAGCGGAATTAAAGGGTATAATAAATGTAGAATTTATGTGAAGAAAGCCCATTAAAGTATTCTAAAAGTTGATGTTGATTCGAATAAAAGGGAAAAAAAACGTATATCTCATTGTTGGATTACTTCATGTGAAAAGATTTTCAAAAGTGCATTGTCTTCGTAGGAATTTTTAAAGCGATATTGCTGTAATTCAACTGTGTTGCAGACTGTTAGCGATTAAGAGTGAAGTACCTAGCTAAATCTTTTTGCATTTAGTCCAAAACTGTAGAAGGGAAAAACACAATCTACACTGTCTGTCTATACATTACCTTTTGGGTTTGAGGGTTCTGACTAAATTTAGTACAATAATTACCTTTTACTATTTAATAATTAAAAATATTAATTAAAAGTGAGCAAAAAATGATAAATTCAATACTTTCTCTCTAGTTGAAATGTTATAGTTTTTGTAAATGCCATTTTAAATAACTTAAGTATCAAAACACCTATTCAGCACAATACTCGCCATAATTACGACTTGTAATACGAAAGTTATTACCTGAAATGGAAGTGTATAAAAATAATTCTGTACATATTGGAGCAACACTGCACAATCATCTCACTTTAAAGTTTTAAATTAGAATGAAAAAAACTCTTCCTAAAGAATGAGTAGGTATAATACAATTACAACAATTTGTTGTAATTATATTAGATTTTGAGGCCTGCACTGTATCATTGTTGCGTTGTGAAAAATAAATCAATATGATGTTGAAACCTTGCACGTGGTAAAGTATTTACTTCATCTAGATTTTGTCGGCAGTTTGGTACAGTTGATGAAACGTGGCTTCACCACAAGACCAACACTATAGATAACATCTATAAGTGACTTTATGGCCAATAGCGTTTGGGAAAGTAAGTTGACTCTCTTATTGACAAATACAAGGGCTCTAATAAGGCAAAGAAGACTATAAATTATCAACTACCCTAATCACCATATTTAATCCCAAGACACTTCAGCCTGTTCCTGGAACTTATAATAAGTAAAACTATTTTGCGTTAACAATTGATCTTCGTGAGGATTACATTTAAAAATGAAAATAAAGTGAATCCCATCCTTCCTCTAATAAATAATAATAATAATAATAAATAACAAAACATAACCTTTCTACTGATAACACACCCTATTACAAATATACACCGCAAGTTGTAATTGAAAACACCACACACAAACTTTATCGGGATAGGACACTACTCACAGCTAAAACTGTACCTAACAATAGGCCAGATATAACACTTATAGATAAAACACAAAAAATCATATACATAATAAATATTGCCGTTCCCAATACAAACAATTTAGACAATACACACGCAGAGAAACACCGCAAATACACTGATATAGCTCAGGAACTTAAAGCGCAATGGAGAATGGGAACTGCTCTTATAGTACCCATTCTTCTTAGTGCAACCGGAGTTATACCAAAAACAATACATCACAGTTTACACATTTTAGGTTTAGATAAGAACATATACATACAATTACAAAAGGTAGTCATCATCAACACTTGCCACATAGTTAGAAAATTTCTAAACATAACGGAAGATACTGCACATCACTCAGAATCACATCACACACTTTCAACTAATACCATTCAAACACAAAATAATACACAACACTCAATCCTTTCTTCACAAATTGAAACTCTGTTGCATACACAACATAACATTACAGAAAGTCCATTACCAACACACAACACTTCAACAACCACTCATGTGAGACCTCTAACTCGTTCACATACACCCAAACGCAAACACACAATACACTCACAATTAGCACAAAACACAAACAACACATTACCCACTCGAGTGCAACCTATGCGCCGAGCTAAACAACAAACATTTACACAATAAACTTAATACTATTTCAAAGCACATATGTTTTTTTACAGCTTTATTTTATATAGGTATATGTATCTATTACTAGAACTAATCGTTACTTGATTCCGATCCGTGCGGTTAGTTAACCAGGCTTGGCCTGAGTATCGATAAAAACCGAAGTACAATAATAATAATATGTAATGATTGCCCAACAGGTTTACATCCAATAACAGGTCAATTCCGACCAAATAATAATAAATAATAGTAAGTAACTAAATCAAATTAACTAAATTAGTGTACACTGCTAAGGAAGAGAAAGCGAGAAATAAAAAAAAGGTTGCGTTTTTAATACTTAAATAACAAATAAATAATAGAGAAAAAAAATCAGTAATAATAATACTAATACTAAAGGTTAACATATAACAAAACTGCATCACAGAACAGTACATATACATTCATTTATTTATTATTTTATTGATTTGGCAAAACTAAACTTTTTAGTTTTAGTAGTGACGTAAGCTCTTCTGTTAGAGGCTCCAATTGAATACACTGTGTCCAAGATAAGGAGGGCCACTATGGGGATTTCGGAAACGGTAAGAGATAGAGTTTCGGTTAAATGGGAGAAAAGTTGGGCAATTTTGAGTTTAGTACAATGAAATTTTTAAACTTACGAAATTCCGAACCGTTCCGAAGTTATGCGACAAAAAGCGAATTTTCAGGATTTCGTTTTTGACAAATTGTTACTTTGTCGTTGATGTTAACTGAAAAGTAAAAGGACCTTCTACAGGTACTTTTTAACGTTCTTTAACATGGCATACAGCAAATTGGAATCCGACGTTTCGTTTTCGAGTAACCATCATCAACTTTATTTTTTTAAATACGGTCCTGATTTTTTTATGCATAATATTAGAAGAGCTTTTTATTCTGCATTCAAGCATGTATCACACTTTATGGTTTTATTGCGATTTTATACTTACTTTACGATTAGCGGAAAAAATCCTAAGTACGAACCTGTATCCTTCCTCAATAACATTCAAACTGAATTTTATTTATAAATGGACTTTTGCTAACTGTGCTTTCCTCATCAAATTAATGAAATGACACAGAATTTTCAATTTTGAACACAAATTTTATAACCAAGTGTACATAATTACAAACAATCAACTAACACGTCATAAATGAACAGAAAACATTTTATGAAACGAAAATTTAAACATGACACATACCAATAATTAGAAAAAAATTATAATAAATGCTCGCAAAGCCCTCCTTAGTTCTCCAATCGTCAATAGCATCTTCTAACTGTAGATTCCAAAGCATTCTTTAACATTGTAGGTGTTACAGTTTGGAATCGGTTAAGTACAAGCTTTCGGAGTTCTTCTTCTATTCCAAAGGTATCTTTGTAAACATAATTTCTTACGTACCCCCAAAGAAAAAAATCCAGCGGGGTTATTTCGGAAGAACGAGTTGGCCAGGGCGTTTCAGAATTGGCGCTTAAAACTCTTTCGGCAAACCTATTTGAAAGGTAATCCTTAACCACCCGTGAATTGTGCGCAAGTGCACCATGCTGCTGAAACCAACAATTGCGTACTACGGCTTAGGGTAAAATATCAAGAGCATCTTCCAAAGTAGAATCTAGTAAATTTAAGTACAATAGTAAAATAAGTATAAAATCGCAATTAAACCATAAAGTGTGATACATGCTTGAATGCAGAATAAAAAGCTCTTCTAATATTATGCATAAAAAAATCAGGACCGTATTTAAAAAAATAAAGTTGATGATGGTTACTCGAAAACGAAACGTCGGATTCCAATTTGCTGTATGCCATGTTAAAGAACGTTAAAAAGTACCTGTAGAAGGTCCTTTTACTTTTCAGTTAACATCAACGACAAAGTAACAATTTGTCAAAAACGAAATCCTGAAAATTCGCTTTTTGTCGCATAACTTCGGAACGGTTCGGAATTTCGTAAGTTTAAAAATTTCATTGTACTAAACTCAAAATTGCCCAACTTTTCTCCCATTTAACCGAAACTCTATCTCTTACCGTTTCCGAAATCCCCATAGTGGCCCTCCTTATCTTGGACACAGTGTATACCACACTTTTGAGAAATGGTGCAGATTGGTGATATTACCAGCGCATTTGTTCCAAGTGTTGGATAAAAAAGGGTCTTGAATCACGTGCTGAATAAGTTAGTACGTTAAAGTAAAGTAAGGATAGTAGTACACGCGAATCAATATATTATGTAGTTGTAAAGTATTTTAAAAAGGAAGATAATGCTATGCCTCCTGTCTGCAAGAGACTCAACTCCAAAACTCATTAACAAATCGGTCTGTGGATTGCCTCATGGGGGTTTCACACCATGCTGTTTGAGGTATAACACCTTTAGAAGTGTTCTTTGAACAGATTCAAGTGACAGCATCTGTTTCTCATAGTAAGGATTCCATATTAGTGAGTAATACTCTAATTTAGAACGAACCAGTGACACATAATGACATAAAGGGCATATAACGCACGAGTATTGGAAAAAGATTTACAGTTCCGCCAAATAAATCCAAGCACCCTTGTGAAAGATTGAATTATTGAGCGCGTACACTCCGTAAATGAGAGACTTTTATCAAAAATAATACCCAAATCTGTCAATGAGATAGCTAGAAACAACAGTAGAATCGATAAGGTAATCATAATGTAGTGTATGACGCTTGTTACTGAACAAAATTACTTTACATTTCGCAATATTGAAAGTGAGCAAATTTCTCTCACACCAAGTTTACCATACGATTAAGGTTATCCTGCAATAAAGAACAATCTTGGAGTTTCGATACAGATAAAAATAATTTAATATCATCAGGAAACAAAAGCTTTTCACAGTTCAACTCATTTCGTAGGTCGTTAAGAAAGATAAGAAACAACAGACGTCCTAGATTAAAGCCTTGCGGCACTCCCGATCTAACATTTATTGGATCTGAAATAAAGTTTGTACTGCGTTAGATTTAATAGGTAAGAGTTAAGTAGTAACAGTAAATTGTAATTGAGACCAATGTTAGAAAGCTGTGGAATTATAAGATAAAGTCAAAGGTATAGGTCAAAGGCTTTTGAAAAATCCGTATAGATTACATCTACCTGGCGTTGTGTGTAAATGAGATGCTACAAATTGCGTAAAGCACCGAAGCACGTCAAATTGGTTGGGGTTGATCCCTTTTCCATAAATCCACACACGGATAGACAGTACCATTTCCAGAACCTTTGTGAAATTGTTTAGTATGCTGATCGGACAATAGTTTGTGATATCACTAGGATCACTGTTCTTCAGTATTGGGCAGAGTCCGGCTCTTATTTTTAAGCTTCTTAATAGCTGAGAGAATGTCATCCATCGTAAACTAGTAGAACTTCCGCTATTACTAGTTGACCTTGTGGCAAGTAGACAGAACTGAAGTACTCTCCAAACGTATTCACTAAGTATTTATAAAAAACGAGGTTTTTCGAACGGGTTGAATGGAAAAGTACGTTCAAACAAGTATAATAAAAGGTTTTCAATTCTCTACCGGTCTTCTTTAACTGGCTTGGTAAATGGTAGATTACACTCATATATGTTAATATGTTCGTATTCGGGTATTCGTATAGGTGAATTAATGAAAAGGTAGTTATTTCGACAAAATAGCACATTAGAAACCCAACGCAATATAACGGTAACGTCAGCACTTAAATTGAAATTGTAACTCCTTTGTAATTATAAGCAAACTCTATGCCGCCGTAAGCATAAAGTTTATATCACGCACTGACGTCAAAATGGAATTGAAATGATCGATTTGTTTACATTACGCTACTGAAAACATAACTTTCGGCTGGCTGTTTATTCTGTGTCCGTTGTAATTACTCTAACTTTTAATTTAATTTTTGAGTTTGACAATTTTTGCAGGCTACTAAAAATATATTTCATTAAAGCAGTCGTTCTTTACCGTTGATGTGGCAATAAATTCCACGATTGACTACGCGTTAACAGCAAATAGCTCAGAAGGGGACAATAATTTGTTCCCGTTGAAATGCTGTGATATACTGCTAGTTTTGCAGGGTTTTCCTGATTTGTAGACGAGATCGTGTAAAAAAAGTCCGTCTATTGAATTTATTAAAGCTACTAAATTAGTTAAAATTGACGATGTCGATAAAAAGTTCTAATTCAAAGCACATTGGGAATTTTTAGATATCCTACATACATATTTGGGGAAGTATAGAAAATAAAGCTGACGTTATATTGAGTTCTACAGGACTATAAATCTATTGAGCACGAGTCCTGGTAAGCTTAGAGGTTGGATGGAGGCGTCGATTGTTTGTTCTGGCGAAACCGTCACCCCGAGGCTTATTGAGCTTCCGGATATTGGCTTATATGAATTTATTCGCTTTGAAAAAACTTATAAAATAAAAATGGAGGAAAAGGAGAAAACGTGTTTAAGTGAAAATGGGATTTTACCTTTACAAATGATTTATTTACTTGTATGTTAACATATAAAATGTTTACTATTTACAGCAACAATTTTAAGCTTTGATGGATTTTATATCGATATAGAAAACTCACCAAACGAATGACGCGCAATATTTCCTCACACGAAGCGTTATCTGTGTTTGCACAATAAATGTGATTTATTCTGTTCATCAAAAACAACTACATACATATTATATAATTATTGTATTATTAATTTTGTCTCACGCCATAAAAGCGTGTCTCATCCTTCACGTACAACGGTTACTCGATAAACTTTAAGTGACAAGGGAAGCTACCAAAACAGTTCAAATTTATGACAGCCCTAAGATGAAACAAGGAGGCAATTTAATGATGTCCTATCATTTTTAGGAAACCCTTCCCAAATCTCCACATGTGAATCTTAGTCCCGTCTCGTCTTGAATCGCAAAACAAAACAAAATTTTTAGATATCGATGATCTAATGAGTTACATCTTTTGATTCATGTTGTTTTCTTATTCGTCAGAATTGTAAACCTTTAACCGTTAAACTAAGATAGGTACTAAAACGTAACCCAATTTTAGTGTTTTTCGGATAATTTTGACGAAAATGACTTTCGTATTCTATTTTCCTACATACTGATTGTCTAACAGATGATGATGATGTTATTTAAAGCTGCTTTAAAATGGTTGGATTTCGTTTGTAAATTTTGTTAGTTTATTTAGGGAAACCTAAGTGAACACATCCAAACATGTCAAAATGGTGACGGGTGGATCTTACCAGAGGACGTAATTGTGAAATTGTCCTTCAACGGTTACAGAATCAGATGATGTCTTTATTGATGACGCAACCGAAATAGAAGACAATGAAGATAAATGACTACAGACTCTAGCGAATATCAACATTATTTATGTTCGACTATCATACTGTGTCCAGATCTAAAATCACATTGAAATGTATGTTTGAAGTGGCGAGGATTAAGGTTCTTACGGATCATATGGTTGTAGAATTTATACAATCAGAAAGCGGAAGATGTGTATGCGCAGTGGAATGTAGGAATTAGGAAAAGCAGCAATGAAAAGTCTGTTGTGCTACGGAAATGGATCCAATAATTGGAGTTCACATACATGCGTTGAAGGGTAATAGGAAACCATTTTATGGACCAACCATCCATTATATGCACGCAATATATCTTCAGCAACAATGCCGCTCGGACAGATTTTTTTAACGAGATTATAGGTGTATTTCAGAAACACGAGGAGATAAATTTGCTACGTTGCGAGAAATGTTTAAGAACTTTGTCGTTAACTGAAAATGAGTTTCAATCCTACGTCTCATCTTACTGTGGACGAACAATTGATACCATTTCTGGATAAATGCCCATTTAGGGAATACATGAAATCAAAGCCAGATAATATATCATCACAGTGTGGTCATTAATTTTCATATGTTCTGAATCCGACTGAATGTTTGGGGAGTGGACTAATAATCATTGGTGTAACCCTAATGAAAGAGTCACTGACAAGAAAGTTAATTTTATGTGGGGTTCTGCGACAAACGGTAGAGTCCTATGGGATTTTTACCTTCTCGGCCAATGTTCTCGATATTTGTGCAGTATGCATGCAAAAACTGCAATGCAAAATATGATCAACATAGCCGCCTTAAAACAAACTATTCCAACGTCGTCAGTTTGTGCTGAATTTGAGAAACGTTCGATAAAACCTTATGTAGAAGCAAGGCTTAAAAATACACAAGGCATCCTTAAAGGTATTGCAGACATTATTTGTGCAGTGGTACCTTTGAGTACATTACACGCAGAAATATTGGGGATCACTCCGATTTGTCCTAGGAAGGGTGACAAGAAATCTTGGCAAACATGCCATTAATTCCTCTGCAAGTAGACCAGAAAGCTGTTCAAACTATCCTTTCTAAAGATTGTGCTGATAAATACGTTATCGAATTACATAAGTGCCTATGACGTTAGTTTTACTTTAATTAATTAGCTTAGCATATACGTTTTCTTTTCCAAGCAAATAAACCATGGATAGATGGATAGAAGGCAGAAGCCTGAAATGTTGATCGCTAATTTGTTTCAATAGTAAGTGGAGAAGTGATAAATGTTTAACCAGAAACCACAAAGCTTGTTTAATAGGTTTGTTTTGGTGAAGAGCAAGGAAAATTTTCAATTTGCCCCCAGTTTTTGTAAAACACCTCTGAAGGTAATGTCAAACAGATGAAAACTATCAAACATCACATTTAACCGAAATCTTTGATGTTGTTCACAGCAGTATTTCTGGCGACCCAATAGTTTTTGTAGTCAACAAACGGCAAGCCTGTGTATTTTAGTTTCATCTTTTGTACTTTTTCTTTTCAAAACCTTTTTGTTTTTCGTCTAACTTCACGCACCTTTTGTTCGTTATGATTTCTTATACCTTTGGTCAGTTCTCAATGCATCCTTTTTTGCTTGCCTTTTTCTTCTTTATCGTTTCTAGTAGCTTTCCTTTTCTTCCTTTATATATTTTTTTTACCTCAGTGCTTTTATCGCAATTTTGATATGTGAAATTTTATTTTTAGAAGATCTTCTGTCTTAATATACATTAATATTTCTATTACACATTTCACGTTGGGAAAACGAAAGTTTGATTTTTTGCAATCTGGTGCATAGTCTATGTGATTAAAACAAATTATACTGATTTTTGTAAGACATTTTACTTACATTTGATACTCGTTCGTTGAAATACTACCAAAACTACTTGCTCTTCGAATAATAAATGAAATTTAAAACTACTAATATAATCAAGAAAATTTGGATTTGTCTTGTTCTATCTACCTGGTTTCAAGTATGTACTGAAAAACTGGAAAGACGCTATTATCCTCATCTTGACGTTCACTCTCTCGAACAATTTAAAAAGGAATAGATTTAAATAATATGTGCGTGGGTTTTGGGTACGTGGTGCAATTTGGAGGTTTTTTTTTTGAGAACTGCTAGCGTTAATACACGACGTTACTGCACAAATTAAAGCAGTTTCAGTAAACTAAATTAGAGAAAATAGTATTAGACAGTGAGAGACCTTTTGGGCGTGGTATCAATGGACTTTTTTGAGTTTACTTAATAAACAAACACTTTTTAATAGAAAAACTGAGTTAGGATTTCAATTTTGTTTCATTTTTTGAAAATATACCACAGCATTCCTGACAGACTCAATATTGAATTTTTGATTTCTAAGAGAGAAGCACAATACCACGACACTGCGTCTCTGTCACCAAGGACGTTTGAAAATGGGAAGGGTTCTTATTCGAATGAGAAAATGAAAGTTTACTCTCAAAGTGCGACTCGTCTGCACCCCTGGCTCAGAATTATGTTCATTTCAAAAGGGCTTTGAATTTAGAAAGTGGAGAATTAGTTTATAACGGAAAATACTGAACTTATTTCCATTTGAAATGGTTCGTAAGCAGAAGAACCAAGGTATCAACTATTGTATCAACTATTAGGTGGCAAATTTACGAGAGGCGTTTTGTTATAGTTACGGTAACAAAAAGATTGGTTCCCTTTGGCTTCATAATTTGTACAAGCAATAGTCTTTTTGAAAACCAAAGTGCTACATTTCATCTACCTTTACACTTGTAGCGACATTGAAGGTCGATATTTTAATACATTCCTTCTTTATAGAATAGGTATACATATTTGTATAAATCTAAGAAATTATCATTATGAGCTCATGTAATATTGGTCCTTTAAATTCTAACCGCAACATTAATTTTGTACGCTTTTTGTGTAATTATTATAGAATTACGAACATTAGGCTGAAATAAAAAGGTTTATAGGGTTTGGAGTTATAAATATACAGCAAACACATTAAAATCTAAATTACGGCGGGATCTTTATAAGGAAATTTGTATTTTCAAAGGAGGTCAAACACATTTTGAATATTCTCGATTCATCCACACGCGCTTACAGGTAAACATGTTTGTTAATCGGCACAATAAATTGTTTTAGTCGCATTATTTAATGACGCCCCTTATTTTCTACACTGTCATTTCCATCGATCACACAAACAAGATAATCCCTAGATTGTTCCATTTATTCTTTCTTCTCAAGTTTTACGCCTTCCTAGACACCTACAGAGAAAGAGGGAAACATAAAGAATGGCGTACACTGTGTAATTCTAATAAAGGACAGAAAATTTGAGATGATTTATCTATTGTTCTTAAACAAAAGTGGTATTCGAGCAGATATATAACTTGTACTTGTTATCTTTTGCAATGATATCGCATAATACTAACAAGTTTATAACACGTATAAATTTATAATATAGGTATAGACTATAGAGTATACTTCTGCTTAAACTTTTATTTAAAAAAATACGTAACAGAATTAATGAAATCGTTCTAAAACAATCTTTCATTTAGTATTCGGTACGTTAATTATCTGCAAAAGTGCTTAATTACTGTCGCTTTGATCTTACTACAGCGTTCTTGAAAAGAAGATTAAGTACTTAAACGCAGGTTTCTGGAAAGACGACTTGCATCTAATTTTATCTTTATTATTTCGTTGGTTTAAATGAGTAACAATTACATTTTATCTTTATATCTCCTTCGAGCGCATTCTGATCCTGTGGGGTATAAATCAATATTTTTTCTCATTATTACGACAGTTTTATCATTCCGTCTACATAAATCTCAACCGTAATTAAGAATTCTGTGTACCAATTTGATAGTCAGAACCCATCGATCAAAATATAACCGCAATTAAAAGTATTTACCGTAATAAAGTAAGTTTAATAGCTCTTAAATTCCGAAAGTTGGGATTATATGATTGTATTCCATTTGTTCAGTTAAACAATGAATGTAATAAATATCTCAAATTTACGTTCATACTATACGTGTAATTGCAGAAGATTGAATCTCAATCTAATAGCAAGCGAGGGAAAATTAATCATGTATTTTGCCATTATACGCATTTCCGTTATTCGAAACTTCATTGCGATAAGATGCCCTAAGATGTGGTGTGCTTAGAAACTTCATTCTATATATTTGTGTTGCAGAAAGAGATCTAGGAATAAAGGAATTTTCAAACAATTAGGAGCAACAAGAAACTATGAATGATTAAAATACGGGCGTATATCCGCCACCATAGACCAAATACTCCTTAGACCTCTCACTAATGGTTACAAAATTTGGTTAGTACTGGAGGTCCCCGTATTGGAGTGCTACGATCGTTTGGATGTCGAATGTAACTCTGCTACTATTTACGAAGTACGTTACCGCTTAATGAGTATTTGAGCGAAATAGGTATACCTAAGTCAAGTGGTTTCAATCTCGGCAAGGATAACTTTTGTCATTGACTAATGACTAAACAATGAACGCTTTTGTGTAGTATCTGTTACCGTTACGATATTCACATTCCTTATGCAATGTGTGGCCTTGACACAATTTCCGCAAAGATAAGCAATCCAACGTTTTTGCTGAATATTACCTCTCTCGGCTTTACTTGGTGATTTACCCTACCGAACTTTAACTTGTGTTTTTTTTTGCGTAAATAGGTACAACTTTCACATCGCTTCTCGGCCTATGGCTAAGATCAAAGTGTAGGTACAACTTTCACGCTTCAAATCTTTTATTTTTGTCAAATTCCCCGAATGTGACCTTTGCTAACTAAACTTTTTAAATGTTTTAATGTTTACGTGTCCAAGCCTGTAATCATTTTTTCCATATCAGTTTCAATGTAATTTGATTCGTAATTTCTCACCGTTAAGTTAATAAATTTTCAATATGATGTAACCTTTTGTTAAAATCGCAATTGTTGGTTTTAGGGGAGGAAATAAAGCACTAAAATAAGCCAAATCTACCAAATTTTTGTAGTAAACTAAAACCGTTGACTGAACGATTCAGTCAAACTGATTGAGATGGGGTTTTTTGCATTCGCTTCCTAAATTCAATAGGAAACTTTGCACCTACTTTTGACCATGTTTTTTTTCCAAATTGCATTCGTGCAGTGGAAAATGCATCCTGAAAAATTGTGCATTTTCAGATAAAAAATTCATAACTTCGTTATAAACTTCTAGAATTGACTCAATTCGAGTTCACGGGGGTTTTCGAGGTCGCCGATTCCGAATATGACCTCCAAATTGGCTCATCGCCTGGAGCTCAGGATGACGGAGCAACGTCATCTTCGAAGCTTTTTGTGAAATTCACTCTCAAATAATTCTAGACATCGCATCCGGGGGTTTCTTAGGTTGCTGATTCCAAATTTTCCTGTTACCAAAGTTTCCTATTGAATTTAGGAAGCGAATACAAAAAACCCCATCTCAATCCGTCTAACAGGTCTTATTACAAAAATTTGGTAGGTTCAGTGCTTTATTTCGTCGCCTATTTGGTAATCCTCATAAGGGATTAAGGGAAGATTTTGTATTAAATGTTTTTGTCATAATTTTTTGTTGATAATGAACTTTAGTCGATTGTGAACGTTAAGAACGTTTTCAAGTCAACTACCTACGCTACGCTTGTGTTTTTTAAAACTGATATTAGGTACATGCAATTAGAATTTCGAGGTAACTATTTTTAACAGGAGAAGCAGTACCTATATTACTTAATATGTATTTCAAAAAAGAAATTAAAAAATTAACCGGGTGTAACGACGACTTCGATACTTCCGCTTTTATGAAGGCTTCGAGTTTCGATCCTTCGAAGGAACGTTTAATTCACAATAATCACAATGTTGTTCCGACAGGGACGCACCGCCCGCGCTGTCCATATGGGCAAGGTCGGACGGCGTTAAGGCCTTATTAAGCGGGCCACAGACTTCGTGATTTTTCATCGGTTGTCGGTCATCGTGCCGACCGTTCGTGCCAAAAACCGTAGTGTGTGGGGTGAAAACTGTCACGATGAACCGTCACGACGAATTTCTGGCGGAGCTTGATTTTTGTCGGTTCGGTGTGTCGGTCATCGTGCTAAACCGAGGTGTGTGGGGATTTCGTTCCATCTCGTCGGTTTTAAGATCAGTAACGTCCGTCGTTGTGATCAATAATTATACCAATTTCCTGATTCAAATCTCAGCTCATTTAATAAATTTATATGTGAAAAACTGCTTCTTTTCAACAGCCACTCTTTGCATCAAACCGATCTTCTTTTATTGTGTTAAATTTTATTGCCAACTGCAAGTGCCGCCGCTACTGCCAATAATTGTGTCCTGTTTATTGTAATTTCTGAAACCGGACTGCTACTTCGCACGTAGTCTGTGGGCTCATCAGGCGGCACGAACGGTTGGCACGATGACCGACAACCGATGAAAAATCACGAAGTCTGTGGCCCGCTAGGCGCCGGCTAACTATGAGAGAAGGGTGGTAATTTTAGCTCAATATTATAATATTATCGTTATTATATTAGTTCATTATTTCGCACGACGACGGCGCCGAAAATACCTGGCGCGTCGTTGCCTGTAAATGTGTTAACCTATTTGTATCAGAGGAACAAAATAATGATAAAACATAAAACTTATGAACGTAACAACGTATGGTTCAAGTAACTGCAATAGTGCTGAATAGTGAATTCTGTTCTGATACGTGATACTCCTTCAACAAAAGCATTTGTTGACCAGTTGAGTTGACAAAAGTTTTCTTCGATATTTCTTCTTGTATTATTCAACAATTTATTTGACTCAGTTTTCTATACATACTTGTATTGCCATCTACTGCAGTTAACTGTCACTATTTCTAATAAAACCAAAGCGTCATTTACATTAGAGGTCTAAGGAGTATTTAGTCTATGCCGCCACTTTTCTTGGGAAACCGTTCGAGAACCAAACAAACATGATAAGTCAGATAAGTAAGAATATTACTAACATAGCTAAATTTGAAAATCTTCGGTATTTACAAATACCAATATTTAATACATACAACTTCTATGATTTACAGATGAGAAATACAAGAAAATTTATGCTTCGCTTATCATTAAGTCTGTATTGGTATTTATAAATACCGAAGATTTTCAAATTTAGCTGTGCTAGTAATTCTTCCAACCTGGTAACTATCATTCATTATAAAAATGATAATGTAGATAACCCCCTCATGGTAACCAACGAACTTACGTGCCAGCAACTGGGGCTATGGTTAATAGGCCCCTTTGTGAATCGTGTTATTTTTTATTTATTTATTTATTTATTTATTTATTTATTTATTTATTTATTTATTCAACGTAGCCTAAGGCTAATTTACCACTCTCACATGCTCAACAATAAATATACAATACAAAATATGAAATATAAAACATAAAACATAAAACATAAAACATCTCTTCCTACCCAACTCGCTCCGCAAACCTCTTTTTCAATTTACGCTTAAATGCATCGACGCTCCCAGTTCTTTTAATATCTGGTGGTAGCTCATTATACATTACCATTACCATTAACACTTAGGCACCAATAATAATCACAAGAGCTAAAAGAACCAACATCACACAAGTTGGGAAATCTAATTTGCTGAAAGAAGGTACATATACGGAATGTTGTTCTCTTTTACGTTATGTAAATACACCAAAGGTTTCTTTAATAACATTTTAATTGGTAACCCGTGCTTAATTTTTAATGAGTAACAATCTTTAACGCTTGATATTGAAACGTGGTGTTGAACGGCTTTGAGATAAAAAAAATTAAGTGAAATTATTTGCCTATACCTACCTTCATTCTTTCTTATTTTTTAATAAGTAGTAAAAATAAATTGTTAACATTTGATACATTGAAGGGTTATAAAAATGATATCTGGATTCTGGATTACGATGGGAGGGTGGTCAGAAGTTCACGCGCACATAGGCCACCCATTCGGGCCCTTTGTGATGCCTCCCTGATTAGATCCGTTCGACCCCGCAACGTCACTCAAGCCATCCCACACGTGAGATAAACCTGAGGATGCTAGACAGGGATGCGGCTCTAATCTTACGTACGTAGAAAGTATTCCCACAAGTAGCCGCAGGTTCTTTCTGGATAGCCCTGCGCAAAAACGCGCCTCATTATCAAATTGTCTTCTGAAGGCCCCTCTCGCCTGTCGGCAGTCTGACATCAAGTTCCACCTAGCCTTGTGCTGGGATTGGGTGTCTTGAGTTATTAAGTTGTTTACAGTTGATACTGTTCTCTGTCCTCTGGACCATAAAACAGTTGTTTTGAGGCCAGGTGGGCTAACTTATCGGCTTTTTCATTGCCTGTTGTTCCAGCTTGCCTGTTAACCCATACGAGCTCAAGGGTATTGCTGTATGTCACTTGCTCTAGTATTTGGTGACACTCGGAAACCAGCCTAGAGGTGATTTTGTATTGACCTAGTGCCTGCAGAGCTTATGCCTATGCTGCGCATAAGAATTGTTCTTGCACTAAGCATTATTCCTGCTAGGTCTGCCTAGTGGTTGACTGATGTGGAAGTTCCGTTCTTTAGAATAAATTCCGGTGTCTGTTCCTTCCATTGTTTTTAGATCCATTCGTGAAGATGGATATGTCTGGTTTGGATGCCACTTCCGCATTAAAGAAGATGTGGTAGTTTTCCCTAGTAGAAATCGAGGGATGAGTGAGTCAGATCGTCTTTCTAGCATAGGCAGTCAGAATTCGAGAATACCCCACGTCAATACCTCTGCTGTTCAACAACTCTATTTGTCAGACACAAGGCTGCCAGTGGGACGGACCTCAAAGTCATCCAATTGCGCGGCGACATTGCCAGAACGCCGTATTTGCTTTCTTCGCTTTAAGCTGGATGTGCATGCTCCAATTAAGTTTGTTGTCAAGTGTAACACCTAGATACTTCACTGACTCTGAAAAGTGGAGGTGTTTTTGGAAGAGTAGAGGAGCTCCAAGCCCTCAATCTTCTTTTTCCTTGTGAAGAGAACTACCTCCGATTTTATCGAGTATATAGACAGGGAGTGTTTCTTACACCATTCTTCGGTTACTCTGAGGGTGAAAAATGATAACTATTGCATTGTTTTAAAAATTTTCTGAATTTTTCGATTTGCAGTTCTTCCATGGATAATGATTTGATAATTTAATCGAAGAAATCACGTTACTTTTTTCTTTCAGCATAATCTTAATAACCTAGTAAATTTACTTAAATTCTTTTCAACAGAAAAGTTAAATTTACTGAAAACGACCTTGCTGAGATGTGCAGTAATGAACTATTTAGATATAATCATTTAGAACTTTTTATCTGCAGTATACAAAATTCGACATTCCGATTTATGAAAGTTGAACCTTTTGAATCCTTTGGATTTTACAATCGTCATGTACTTATTGCCCATTAATACCTACCATCAGATCTTCCTCTTGTATCCTAAAATGGATGAAGGAAGCTCGCAATGAAAAACAAAATTCTATCAACATCATTCAATCGACTCCACATGTCAGCGATACTAAAAAACGCTGGCAAAGAAAGAAAGCCATGTCGGATCAAGATACCTCCAATACGATTATCTCAGTTAGACTTGTGAATATACACACAAAGGATGTGGTGCGTGTTGTCATATTTGGTGTAGCACCGCCTACATATGCTTGTTTACAGTGTCTTTACAGTGCTCAGATTGCTCAGAACGTATGCTCAAAAGCAGACGTAGGTTTCCCCTTAACAGAACAATGACTACATGCGGCATGGTCAGTTCAAGGCCTTTCGTGCATGTCGACAATCTAACATCAGTGTCATACGGCCTTATGTTTGGGGTGGGCGTTCTTAATCACGAAACAATTATAGGAGCATTCGAAAAATTTTGAAGGTTATTCTGGCTCAAAAAACTGTATGGAATAGATTAAGAGTTGATGGCTACGATTAAAGTTTCGTAGTTTGGTATATTAGAGAAAATAAACACTGTGAAACCCACTTCTATTCAGAAAAAAATGTTATTTCCAAAGTAAAAGAAAAACTAATTTTTTTTCTTTGAAATGAAACATTTTTGAGAAATAGAAAATAGACATTGAAATATGGATAAGTTAGGCTGGGACGTCACTTCTGCATCAAAGAAGATGCCTATTGCATCCCTATCAGAAATTGAGCAATCAGGGACTCCGCCCTACGTCCCTTTATGCGAATCTTAAAATACGGTTACTTAATTAAGTGAAAGCGAGTATTTGTCCTTTTAATTCTATCCCTCGACGCGCGTTTACTTTCTTTTATTTCCAAATTACTAACTTTCCGTCCGGTTTCCATTGAACTTTGAATTGTGATTTCTAAATATGGTTATAACGTGCTGGTGAATACCAATCCTATTATGTGAATTATAAAAGAGGTAACACGAGACATTAGTTTAGAAACGGTTGATTACATTATTGGCGAACATCGTCACTGTTGTAGAAATTAACAAACTCGCTTTTATTCCTTGCTTAGAGAAACCTTCCTTAAAGAAGTTTTGAAGGAAAAAGGATTAATCTCCATTAATTTCTAAATAAACCACAAATTCATAGCGAACATTGCGAATGAGTTAAAAGGAGGAAATTTGTTTCGCCTCATTTGTCGAAAGAATTCGGAGTGGAGAATATTAACTATTTCAAGGTTAAATAAAACTAGAGTCGGTTGCTTAATCGAGCGTAAGACAATTACACGGATGGAAGGAAGGAAGTTCATCATTCTTCATGTGTCTTTCCATTGTGTTTAAATGTATATCATAAAAGCGTCGTGTCCATTAAATCCCAGACAGGAATTTTGAAAGGTTCAATTGTTACTTTAAGTTCCTTTTACGCTTTAAGTTGAATTGTGGAATTGTGTATAAATGGTAATTTCTGTAATACAACGAGCAAGCATTAAAACACGTGTTTAATTTCCCACAAAAATTGTGAATGTCGTTTTAACCAGGCCCGAAGCGTCCACTGTTTATTATAAAAATTGTAAAGTCACGAGTGCTCAGTTTGCTTTGTAATGGAAACACGTGTTTTTCCCCCACAAGACAATTAGTTTTTAAACTCGCTATATTTACCAATGCGAAATTTATGTATATAAAAACAAATGCACAATCGCGTTTAAAACGCGTCGTTACAAGGCGTATAAAGAAAATCCTACGAGGCGTGAAATTACACGTGACCCATTTAACAGTTCCTTTCAGCAAAGGCATAGGCAAAGGTAACGCTTTTAGCTTATACCACAGTAGCTCCCATCGGACATCGAGATCGTTTTTATTCCATTTCGAATGCAATTAAGTCTATATTACTCTCTCGGGATAAACTTGGCTATCCGACCATGTGGATATGGGAGCCAAGAGAAAGACTCGAATGAATTTGAATGTGATTTCGATTCTTCCCCCTTTTTTTTTATAGCACTTCGAAACTTTCTTAAACAACATTTGCATGTTGAATTAGCTGCCTATAATAAATGAGTACACACTTTTTTATACGCCGACATTTGGCTCGGATCCAAACTAAAGCAGACAAACTAACTGGTACTTTCTTGCACATTAAGCAATTATTTAACACTTACAGTTCGAACGTTGAAACTTGTATTAAACTTACTCGTACAAAGTTTAATTCAATGATTGATTTCTAATAGCTCTAAAGCTAATCGACTAAATTAGAAATGATATATTCGCGAAAATTGCCTAATAAGGCTTCGTTTAATTTTTTTCCATGTCGTTCTTTACTTGTAATTTTCCCAACATTTTAAGGGTGTAGGTAATCGTTCCAATTTTACTCTACATATAACTAATCTGGACGGATTTAAGATTTATAACCTATTTTTCTTATTAATAGAATCGTTAGTAATTTGTTAAAACCATCAGTGTGTACCTATATGTATCGTGGCGTGTGAAAAAACTTAAGGTAGGTATTAGCTAGGGAATTGTGATGTATTAATTTTTATTTTGCTTTAATTATAATTTAAGGGTAGAATGCTGTCAAGTATATCAATTTTTTTTTACTGGCACGTAATAAGCCTGAGAAGGAAGTTAATAACCTTTTGATGAATGTTTGCGACAGCTATACAATCCCTTGGCGCCCTTACAATAATTGAAATAAGGCAACTGCCAAAAAAATATTTGATGATGAAGTTAAATTAGCTAAAACTAGCCAGTTTATTATATAAATATTTCCGCAAACAGAAGGAGTAGTAAAATAAATAAATAAGTAAATAAAAAATAAATAAATAAATAAAGGATTGAGTACACAAAATATTGAAATCTAAAAAAACGGAAAAAGGTGAATGAATGAACAGATGAAACATTATGCATTTTCTGCATGTAAACGAAATGTTCAACAAGAACAAGAATATTTTGAATGGAAATTTTAAGAAATCATCCAGACAAGAAACAAAAGCATTTATTCTTAATACACATAGTCGTTTCAAAGTTAAGCGACACAGTGTAAATGGTAGCCAAAAAGATATGCTTATTTATTTATTATCTGCACTCCACAGTGATTACCAGAAGGGTGGAAGATCGCTACTAAGCAAATCCTAATTCATTTGTGAAATTTGTTTATCTTTTATAATAAATTATTATTATTAAAATATTGCGAGGTTATCATGAACAGATAATTTGGAAAATGCTATTTTTGTTTGCTTTTAATGAAAGCTTTGTGCCAGCTGCGGTGTTATGCAATGAATCTAACCGACAAAAGCAAAAAAGATATTGGCTACTCTTTATAAAAATATAGTGCAGCGCCCAAATTAATCTTTTCAATGGGCAAACTGGAGTTTCAAATAACTAATTCAACAAAATATCATCAATTTCTTACATTTACATTTGTAGGCAACCTCCACTGTTATGCGTAGCTGTCGCTTAAAAGACAAGGAAATATGTTGCGATTTTGAAAAAAAGAAACTAACGGTTGATGGCAAAGAGTGGGCTTGGGACGACCAGAGAGAGAAAGACCAACAAGCTAAAAGTAATAAACGGACCGCGAAAAAGGATATAACGACCCAGCAATGAATTAGGCAACGAATTGGAAAAAGTTTGACTACAAAGTGAAGCAAAAGAAACAAAATAGAAGGGTAGAGAATTGACCAAGCTTGGGAAATCAGCGGAGCCACGAACAGGTATTGTGGAGTGGGATTCATGATAAGTGAACGAATAGAACAAATAGTCTCATATATACGAGGAAAATATACAAAGATAGATATTACCAATGGGAATCAGCCAACAGAAAAATAAGAGATAGAAAGAAAAAGTTATTAAGAAAGATCCAAACTAATAGAAGTTGTACCAGGTTACGACGTAAAAATGGTGAAAGTAAGAAGCGATGAGGAGTATAAATACATATCTTGATGAAGCTAATCGAATTTTCAGTGGAACAACATGAAAATAGGGAGAAATAGTAAGCATACGTTTCGACAATAAGGAAACTTAGATATTACCGAATGATTTAGTAGTAGAAACCGATTGAGATGTAAAGAACCTGTCTCGTGAGTCAATCTGCGCGAACGATTCATTGGACCTTCAATTCAGTAGCGCCGTAAAAATGTGTTTAAACGTAAAGTAAGGTTTGATCTGCTATTAATTCGATTAATTCGCAAAGCATAACACATGGAAAATATACAAACGATAACCAAAACGAACGAACGAGAACGAATATAGGTTGTAAGTAAACAATAACATAACCGGCCTTTTTACAATTCGTTCTTCCCCTTAATGTGAACAGTAGACTTGTTCGTTTCATTTTCGTTTACGGCGCAGGTCACGTGACAGGTTCTTTACATCTCAATCGGCTTCTAAACCAAATTGACTATGTACTAATAAGAAATAGAAAATAAGCAATACGAAATTGCCAAATATATAGAAGAGCAGATCCCAATTCTAACTATTATGCTCGTCACCATCAAAGTCAGACAGAAATTACCAGAAAAAAAAACAAAAATATAAAAAAAAGGATAGGGAAAGATGTAATATGAACGACATCCAATAAGATAACGCAGCGGAAGGTTATAGAAAGAAATAAAAGGGAACACTAAAACAGGAACCAAAGTGTAACACTCCATAGTAGAAGAATAAAAGTAAAAGGATAAAAAAAGAGGATTGGAACAGTGTAAAGAAACACTAAGAGAAAGGAACAGAGCCAAAGTTGAAAATACAGCACGGGTAAGGTAACGCGAGACCATCGAGTAAAAAAAGTAGCCAAGTGAATATGCAGAAAAAAAGAGTTCCTAGAAAGGCAATCGGAAACTTTTAGCAAGATGGGAAGAAAACAAAACAAGTAAGGAACGCTGGAAAAGTTATTACTATCATAAATGTAAAATGTCTCCAACCATTATACAAAGCAATTTACCGGTAAATCGAAAAACAATATTTAATAATAAACAATTTGGAAGAAGCACAATAAGTATGAAAATTGGATAGGAGTTACTCAAAATCTTGGAGACCAAATTAGTCTGGTATTCTGGAACTGGAAGAATTATACAATCAAATAACTACCAAAGGATTAAAAATCCAAAGCGTTTTCGGATGTCGATTGCAAGAGCTGTTTTTACATTTTGAACTTCGGAATCCAGTTTCAAATTTTTATGCAAGAAAAATGAGCATCGACAAGGTATTTTTATTCATCTATGCATAAATTTCTTTTCTATTAAAGGTATAATTTTTATATTTTATGACCACTCTTTCCCTGCTGTCTCAAGTTGTATAAAGTAGTCCAATAGCTCCAATAAATCAAAACCTTTCGCATCAAAGAGGCACATAAAGATCTCATTTCCTTCGAAAAACGAAAGAAAATGCGCTCGTCAGGGTGATATAATCGCACAAACAATAGAAAAACCTACAAATTAACTTTTCTCGCGTCGACCACTAATTCACCAACAATAAATGTTATATTAGGTATGAAAAAATTCTAGATATAAAGGGATCTCATATAAATAAATTACATAAACGTACACTACAACTACGTATTAGCTTGCGCTACTTCGGGGTGCTATAATTAAAATTCTACGCTATCAGCTGAATATAATGCATACCTATATAATTTTTCATCCACAATAGTATTGATAACAATGCTAGGATAAGTACAGTTCAGCTGATGTAATTGTAAATATTTACCACGACCATTCAAATATTTGTACATCCGTTATTCATTTTAAGTTAAAATATAAAGTTCAATTGCAAAGGTTCATATTTCATTTCCATTTATTTTATCTATGAGTGTAACCATTACAGCGATTTACATGAATAACAAATTCACCTACCTTTTGCCACCCCTATGTCCACCTGCCCTGTTTGAAGATTTGTAAAGCCTGTAAAGGTAAGAGATGGTTATTAATTACCAAATGTAACTTACAGAGATGGTACTGCTAACGTTACATTATATTTTTAAAGAAATTTAAGAAAATTTTGGGTTTAAAATCACCTACCGAGGTGGCAAATGAGTGTCGCTACCTTTGCTTTGTATCATCACTATTCTACCTATAACGTACTTATGAAGTTCGTTTATTTTCAGTAAGCCAGTAATTTATACGCAGTAATAACCGCGACTTAAAATTAATTTAAACACACAACACACTTTTCAAAAACACACAGACAGACTGCCTAAACATATTTGCGAACAAATTATATTGCTGTAATTTCGAAAATGGCAAAAAATTAGCGTCGCTTTTACTGCAACGAGTAATAAAGTATCAACTCTTTTTAAATGATGAGAGATGGCATGATTTTTGAAAATATGTACGTTAAGTGATAATCGTAGAACATATTCTTGTTATCGCACTTGGCCTGCCGTAATTTAATTAAAGAAAAGGACAATTACATTTGTAATTAAAAAAGGATGATTTTAAAAAGAAATGGATGCTCTGAAATAGCTAGGATTCATTCGATAGTAAGGGTTTCACGTTCAATGGTGTTAGATTTTATTTTCGTCTGCTCGCTGTCACTTCAATAATTACATTTCATTTTGAACTGAATTACATTATTTAGATTTTTTACCGTAGTTTGAAGTCGGTATACAATCCTTTTCAACATTAAATTATATTCCACGAATATCTAAAAGTATCCAGAAAAAAATCATGCTAAAATCGTAGACAAATCAGTTATTAAATAATTACCGATTTTCTTACCGGATAAATTACAATTTTTCATTGAGTATTTGGGTTAACTTACACCTAGTTTCCCCAACAAGTTAAGTAGATTTTTTCGGATTGCTAAGAGTACGTTAACTTTAAGACCTGTCTCTTCTATGAAATTGAAATTATATGTAACTGAACCATCGAGCCAAAGGATTATTACATTGGGTAATCAGACATAGATGGTTTTTTATGTCTTTGGCAACAACATTTTCAACTCTACAAGAACAAAAATGCAAAATAAATAAATTTAAATAAGCTGAAAATTTTTATTATTCTTAGTCGATCGATTTCGACACAAGTGTCCGGTTATGAAGCCGTGATATCCATGACTATTGATTGTTATTCATTTGATCTCCTCTCTTTCAGTTACCATTTCATTCGCTCACTGGATATCACGGCTTCATAACCGGACGGTAATTACAATCAAAAAATTGAACCTGTTACTCATAGCAATGTTTTTCAGCTTGGCTTGATGATGACACACTTGTGTCAAAATCGATCGCCTAAGAATAATAAAATTTTTTAGCTTATTTCATACTTCATACAAAAAAAAACAAAAAAAACAAAGATGCACTCGATTTATTTAAAGAACCGTGAGTTTAGGTTGAATATAATGTACAATCCGATGAAATGAAGATTTCACTTTTCACTTGCGGTCATTTAACTTCTCCCATAATTTTATCCATTTACATCCCCCTTTTCCCTGGCTCTTCAAGCACAACTGCGGGTTTCTCTTTGTGAGAACCCTTTTAATTAAGACCAAAAAATTTTAATTTAATAGTTAGTGGTTAAAAATTGTTAACCTATAAAATTTACCACAAATATTGGACCCCTTTAGATAACCCATGTTACTAGAAGTTAAGTTCACGTTTGTTTTTTGGGCTTGAAAATGAGAAAGTTTTTTCTCGAAACATGTCGCCAACACATGTCAATCAATCACGTTAGTGATTAAATTACATCTTACATGTTAATCAAATACAATTGAAGGGGAAGGTCGTGTATTTATTTCACCTTTAGGTTGAATAACCGCAACCAGAAGGATTTTTGCAGTAAACCCGAACTGCATTGAACCTTCCCAATGTGGAATAAGATAATATACCTCTCGCAATAAAACCACAACATTTCTTATGACAGTTAACCGTCGGTTTTCTTTCCCGAACATATAAAGGAAGTACAAGTGACCAGTTTTGAGTTTGCAGTAAAAAGGCCAATTTTTGCTTTTTTTATGAGAAAGAATCGGAGTGTACAGGGTCCCATCAGCTTGGATTGGGAGCGGTAGCTCGGAGTGCGTACGTTTAAAAGTGGGTGCACTTCGAAGTCCTTGAAGTCCTAGGTTATATTATTATTTAGCTGGGATCCTCACTGCTATCAATTTTAGGTAAAATGACTTTGTTGTATGTAAATGTGCATTCCTTATGCCACTATTCCTTTATTCCTATTATTCCTTATAAATTTATTGATAATGTTACCTAGATGAAACAAACGATACAATTTATTTCTTTCCACTTAACTGCAGGTAAAAATCGCTCGCATAAACCAATAGAGTTTCACTACAATAAATATTTATAATTGCGAATTTAGCTGTAAGCGATGTTTAAAAATTTGACATCAATTTCAATTCCGTTTATGCCATCTGAACCACTATTTAATCTCCTAAGTTAATAGGATTGAGGTTGAAGTATTGTATCCGATCGAATTTCAACCCTGCAACGTTTATGCCGAATATTTCAACCGGATCTGCAAAAACCGGATAGAACCTATCCACTACGTTGATTTTATGGCGTAAACGTAGTCAATGTTTGTTGGGAAATTGTAATAGGCGTTACTTTACTGTAATTATTTCTAAAGAATCATCCAAACGCTCTTGAGAATCAGTTTCTTGTACTTCTCGTTGCTCCTTATAAAAGTCAGAGAAAAACTGTACGGTGGCAATTTTTTACAAAACGATAAGCTTTTTTTCAAATTCGTTAAAATAAGAAAGTTTCGAATATGTGATACATCTATTAGCATATGTAAGTCGCATTATGCGGCGTTTTAGTTTTATTCCTGTAAGGACGTCATGTTGCTTTGTTACAAAACAAAGGGACAGTAATTTATGTTACAACCGCTGAGAATTCATCATGTCATCTCATGTGGGGAATAATTGCTACAAACATTTTTGGACATCAAATTCTTAGTTAAAATGAACATCTTAAGAGATTCAACCATTTTAAATCGCGTAGACATGTCAGTTGTGTCATCACGAAATAAGTATGTACGTAACAATTTGTTGTGTTTGATAGTTTAACGAATTCTCATAGTTCTCAAAATTTGTTTCGTATTTTGAGAAAGTTGTTTTTTCACATTTTTGACACTACGGTGAAATCTCAATTGTTCCAAAGTTATTTGATGATACGTTTTATACTAAATTTCTTTACATTGATCCGAAAATTGTAACAAATTGTCGAAAGTGAATTATACTTATAGTAATTAAGGTAACTAGGGCGTTATGTTCATAACGCCCGTGGTGCCTCCATAACTTTATGTCATACTTGCAAGAATTTGATTAAGATGATTAAAACAGATGATAACAATAAAATCAGTATAGACTCACATTTAACATCCTTGACCATCCTGGCCGAACATGGCTAAGATTAGAGCCGCTTCCCCGTCCAGCATTCTCAGGTTTATCTCACGTGTGGGATGGCTTGAGTGACGCTGCGGGGTCGAACGACTCTAATCAGGCAGGCAGCACAAAGGGCCCGAATAAGTGGCCTAAGTGCGTGTGGGATTCCCCACCCTCCCATCGAAATCCAGAATCCAGAATCCAGAACATCCTTGGCCGTATCTATAGTGATGAGGCATAATTTTAGATTTGCGAGCGTTATAAGCAGGGGTTATAAAAAATAACGCCCGTTGTTATCTAAAATCCGGTTGTCATGTAAAGAGGCGTTATTTAGTCATTAATGTTTCAGCAGTTGTTATGGTGAAATAATAAGGTAGTATGACATAAAGAAAATAATAGCATAGTTGTCTCGTAAATTCAGAACCTTCAAAATGGCTTTACAAATACATGTTACTGCACCTCATTGAGGGCAAGTAAAATATTTAATATTAATATTAAAACGAATCTTCATTACACATGCGAGGACCCCTATATGTACTTGAGAGAGAACAATGAGGTAATATCAAAACCTTTTAAATGTTGTCGAAGCAAATTACAGTTGAGCAAGTATAGTTCAATCGTTCGTGCAATGGAATACATATTGTGATAATGTGTGATAATGAGTTGAATAGACGGCCAATCAAATTTAGCTGTGCTACCTACCTTAATCAGAAGGTTCGACACCATTAAACCCATTTCAATCGATTTTACAAATGTAAAATTCGATCTCGATTGAATATATAAGTAGGTAATTCATATTTTTCTTATCTACGAAACAAACTCAGATATTGCTGTTTATAATAATAAGGTCGAGAGTTTATTGTTTTAAAAAAATAGTTTAACAAGTAACCATAAATTTTCAGCACAATTGCATCAGGGGACGTGCAATTACAGTTTATTTCCAGATTTGCTTACAAAGTACGGAAATATAGATAACGAAATGTAAATGCATTCACAGTTCATGTTTAAGTGGTTAAAAAGGCATATTTAAATTTGAATAACAAGCGTATGAAATCAGATTCAACGTCTAATTGAAACAAATTGATCGGTTAAGTATCCATTTTACTGCTGAATTAGTTAAACTGCAGTAGATTTCGACTCCATATTGCGAACAAAGAAAATTCAATTTGAAAAACTCTAGAATAGAACTTAAAATGTAAAAGAAAAAAAAAGGGGAGAAAAAAATGACCATCACTAATGTGAAAAATAAAGTAAAAACTTTTTAGTCTTCCGATACTAAGATATGTTGTAAACGTGGTAGAATATATGGCCGAATGGGGGTGGCTTGAAGTTAGAAAATCCATAGCAGTAAATATCGGTGACGCTTTAGCTCGTTTGGACTTGCAACTAAAGCAAGTTATACTTAAGGGTAAACTTTATGTTCAGCAATTCAGAGTCCGAGATATAAATTAACTGGTTTTAATCCTGTTTCTTCATTTTGTTCGAATAGCAGATTCTAAGCCTTTTTAATGGAGATTTAAGGAAAAAGTTTGTACAGGCGGTAATGGATTGCGAAACGCAAGTTTAATTTACAACTACGTAAGTTTGTTTTGTTAATATCGTGTGTTTTCGGGTATTTCAGCCTTTACTGGTACAAACATTATTTATGAAAAGTTTCCAGCATGTCCGGTACTTTTTAATATTTAAGAATCATGGAAAAAATGAAACTGTCTGTTACACGCGGTTTCTTAAATTTGTAATAGAATAATGGAATTATTTTCTTAGAAAGTTTCCTTTATAAGAAGTCTTCTCCTGTCGTTTACAAATACTTTAAGATCAAATTTAAAAGAAGTTTATTTTAAAAGTTTTACAAGAGTTTTTTTACAATACAGATACAATTTGTGCCTTAAGCTAATTATTTTATAATGAAACACATCAATAATTATGTCCCAGTTTGCCTTAAGCTCATTAATTTTTAATTTCAGCTCTTAGACATTGCTAAAGAAAATATTTAAAAATAATTAGGGCGGTTTCTTTGCTTTCAATTCTAGCAGTGAAATGAACTTTTAGTACCTATACGGAAAGTAATGGTGCACAAAGGCGAATTTAGAGAAATACACCTAACAAAAAGAAATTTGGACCTTCCCACTTTTAATACTTGTGGAATTCCACAGAACAAAAAGAATTACTCCCTCTGTGGCCTATTTTAGGTACTGTAAGACAACCTTGTAGACTACAAAATTATTGATGCAGGTTGCGCAATTCTTAAATTCGGACTCTTCACACAAACTACACATAATTCCATTTTGGAAAATAAGGAAACTACCATTATTATGAACAATATGTGATATTTGGTTCTTTCCAAACTCTGTTTCCATGATTATTTGGAGAACGAAGCGTCAACAGTCATTCAACGGTACTAACAGCATTCTTTAAATAATATAGGGTGGTACAAAACATTTTTTTATGTGTGTAAGTGTACTTTCAGATTTCAGTCGTCAACAATTACAGCAGAGGCGCGTTCTCTAAATATGTGGAGGCTTAGACCAGTTCTGAAAGTAAGTTAACTCCTGTGTGCGGTTGGAGCGACTATCAACTTCATTACATTATTTTACACACTTCACATACCGAGCGTCGCAAAAGAAGGTAAGTATCAATAGTGCCTGTGTGAAGGACGGTGCATAACCTGTAATTTGTCGCCATATTGTGATTAAAGCATTCTCGTTTAAGACCTTAAGGTTTGAGCCTTTGACATCTTGCGATCTTGAAATTTTAGTACCTCGGATATTAGCTCGTACCTATAGGATTTGAGTAGACGTTTCACTACCTACTGCATTTTTTAGTACCTATTATACAAATTTATTACCTTAGTACCTGCTTTACGGTAATGTGTAAAAGCAGAAATGCAACAGGGTCGATTTACTTACCGTGAGGTCATTGAAGTGAAAGCGTCGTCGCTTTGCATTTTTCATATGTTTTGTGACACAATTGGTGTTTTATTTCAAGGTAGTATTGATTTTAATTTAGTGCTTTGCATTTGTTAATTGCGTAACTGATTGTTTATTGCTTATTGTAATTAATGTACCCCTACAACGTAAATTTTGCATCATGCTGTGACCTCGTGGTAGAAGGGTTAAATTTGCATTGGGGTTATCCATGTCACGTGTTTGAGATGCAATAGGAGATTAATAATTGCTATAAAGTCTCATTTTGCGTGTATTTGTAAATCTACAATGTGGTGGCTCCTCATTTATTAATCTTCACATGTGTCTGTCGTTGACTCCGGCGGCATTACCTTTTAATATGTAATTGAATATGGCATTTCCAATAATGAACAAAGTGTGACTTTAACCTGGAATGCTTGTGTACTAACATTTTTGTCCGTGTAGAGGACTCTCGATACGGTGAAGCTAATAAACTAATTAAAGTGTCCGTATCGCTTGTCGCAATCCAACTTTAGCCCACGAATCCCTCCCTTCCAGGGGCGTGAACAGTGTATACCTACCTGAGGGGTCAGGTTAAATTAATCTTACTTCAGTTTTAATTCTTTGTATGTTTTGGTGTGCATAAATGTGTGTTAATTGATGGAGATGCCAGATCTCAATTTAACGCACAATTCTATACTTGTGATACACCGGTGTTTGCAATCGCTATATTGAATTTGTTACCCCTGAACTGCAACACCTTGTACTTTTATTTATTCATATAACCGTGATTGCCACTTATAAATTTTGATGCATTCACATGTCTTAATACCCTAACACTAATTGTTTCCATGTACCGATGTTATTTTTGTATATATGTAACTGTATTTGATATGATTTGTACCTGTAACATGTAGGTGTAAATTAGCATTTGGTATTAATATTGATTGAAGGCCTTCAACAATTTAAACTTTCATGCGATGTCTTAATATTTATTAATTGTCTGGTGCTTTAATTTAATTGATGTTTATGTAATTAATGGTGCAGACGAGAAGTTTTCTTTTGCATGGTTCTTTCTTCTCGTTAATCGGCGTGAACCGTACACTCTCATTTTCGGCTTTGTTTTACGAAACAACAAAATTTTAGGAAAGTTAAATAAACGCCTTTTTGATGTTTATTGTGTGTTTTGATACTTCCTCCCGATTATAGTTCGATGCCAGTGTATTCTTGCCTTTTGCACAATAGGGATACCTACTAGACAATTACGATCACGTGTCAGGTGTGGATGGCGTTTGCCGGGTTGTTTAAATTGTACCGCGTTTATTTAAATTTGAGGTAGGTTGGTTTTGGAGGGAAGGTTTAGCTGCCTTTTTAAATATTTCCTTCTCTGGTTTGAATTTTGTAACTGTAATGTGAAGTTAGCGTCGGACCTGGGGTTAAGAACAGTACAAAGTTAAAAAGGAAAATGGCCGTAGTTGGTACTGCAAGGAAAAATAAAAGAGAACTTCCAACTATTCTCGTGCGCAGCAGAGAAAAGCTAACGTGTACGTGCTTGCTTCGTCTTAGAACTATCGAAACTGCAATGCACAAGTAATATTGTAGGTTCCCCAACTTACCAGAAAACCTACGAATTTCAATACAAAAAATTGAAGAGTGTAAAAATGTTGCGATTAACGTTGTGCCCGAGTGGTCAAAATACAAACATCAATAAACAGTATTTACAGTACACTGAATTTTTTAGACAGTACAGTTATTGCATTTTCCATACATCTTCTGCAGGATATACCTACTGCAATAAAAATATATTTTACCAGATGAGTATTTTCAGCAAGGGGTGAATAATTTACAAGGTAAGCAAAATGCTAATTAGCTACAAACGTACCTTTACCTTCGTTAGCTACAAATGACGGGTTAAAGTATAGTTACTTTTATTTTAGGCTTATGTTTTATTCGGGGTGGTTGACATAAGTCAAAGCAGAGATTCTCCACTCATCAACGTCGTTACTGATGATCATTAATCATAAATGGTGGAAGCTTTAGATCCCGTAAATAAACCTTTACATTATACTTCATTCGATTTCAACTTGCAAAGCAATATTAGTTCATTACGTGCTACGATCCCATAAAATAGAAAAGCTTCACCTTACTTTATGACTTTGGCGTTCCACAATTACGAAACTACAAATATTCCCTTCAACTTTGCTCCAAGATCTTCATTTATTCATAATTTGATTAGCGTGTACGTAAAATTATCGGGAGCAGGGAGTTTTCTATAAGGTAAGTTATAAATCAAATGTAAATTTTATGTGGAAAGCTACATTTTGTTTTACTTGTTGAATTGCATAACTTTGGGATCGATCTTCGATTTAAATTGACGATAGATATAATATTATAAAATATAAACCCTGAGGTTTTTTTCGTGTGTATCTCGGACACCGTAAGAGTTACACATTTGTTTAAATGGGGAAAGATTTGCTTTTTTAGAAGACTAATCCAAATACGCTTCTGGTGATTTACGAAAATGTATGGCTTACTTAAAAAGGTCAAACTCTCTTTCAGCGCTTTAACTCGTATATTTCTAATAGATAAAAATTGTTTAAATACAATTTGTATACCGGGTGAATGAGACCACCCGTATCAGTAGTTTATTTAAAGAACGGTGAGTCGTAGAGAGGTAGGTAGGGTAAAAAAAGTGATTATAAAAGCCATAATAAAGAATCGAATGGTAATATTATTTCTCGGAAAAGTCAGCATTCCTCCAGAACGTGTTGAACTCCAAAATTTTAAATGGCACCATAAGTCGAAAAAGGTATTGTTTAAAAGATTGTTAAAAAAGAAGAAAGTTTTATAGGAAAAATTGTTTTATTACTGCCACCCCTTTTAAGTAATATTCGACTAAAGTTATTAAATTTGAAATTCATTGTTAACAAGAAACATTGAAAAGTCGACTTTTAAAATCTAGTTACCAATGTTACATGTGTTCTTCCCTTTCAAGAAATCCTTATTAGAGCCATTGATAGTGTACCTAGAAGAGCTCAACTCAACAGTGCTTAGCAGTAAATGAAAGACATTTTGAACATACCTATGTAACATTGGTAACTAGATTTTAAATGTTGGTTTTCAATCGGCAAGATTGTTGGATTATTGTAATTATTGGACTGTCATTTGTTTATATTTTATAGTTTGTACATTTGTTTATAGTTACCTTGATAAAGTGTTAATTACACACGAAATATTGGCACAGAAAAAATTTGCAATACGAAAATACTACGTCGAACTAAAAAGAACTAAAAGGAGGTTGCAAACATCACAGTAAGTGTCGCTTGTGCATCCGTAGGTATTTCTTCTGTGATATTGGTTTAAAGAAAATTGGAGTTTTCTTTCGCTAAAACAGCCCCATTTGCAATAAAAACCGAATTACATGTGAAATTTATTTATTTTAACACTTAGTACATCTAGCGGCTAGCCACAAGCTATAGCGCCTGGAGTGTGTTTACAATAATATTGTATGCACTACTACGTATTTTCTTTTGTAATAAAAAATAATACTTCTGTTAATTATTGCGCATCCTTAGTTGCCTAGCTTTAAGTTACTATAGTTTTCTTTACTGAGAAATAGTATCATCATATTACCCCATGTTATACAATATTGTTTTTGTACAACTGTCATTAAAAGTGACATTTTTAACGGCTGTCAAGAGTGTTAAAAGATGACGTTTACATAGTAGCGTGTTAAAAATCCTAATACTAGTGTTAAATAGTATATTATACACCAAGGTGGTGATGACTGTTATTATTGAGCGAGCACCAAGATTATTTTGCGCCGAGCGGAATAAGGTGCGAGGTCTATAAATGGCTTCACCACCGTGGTGTATATACAATTTTTTCCACTACTAGTCAAATTTAAGACACAAATTAAAAATTAAAAATTTTTTTGTAAAAATCAAGTAGGTAGCACAGGAATGCAAATTCCCATTATGAACCTAGGTTAATAATATAATAAATTATTGACCACTAGGTAGAGAAATTAAACTTCTCAGTTGTCTAGGATACGCAATAATTGTCAACTTCACAGCTAGTAGTGGAAAAAATATTTTAACACTAGCCAATAATAGAGCTGTAACCAATATTTGTTTTGTTTGTAACTAAGGTAATACGGCGTCACATAACACGCCCATTTAACCTCAAATGCGGTAATAATATTGTGGTAATAATTGTTGGAACGTCAAAAAATAATTAACTGACAAGAGACGTCAAAATGACAGTTTATGGAAATATGTATTAATTTTTCTATTTTATTATCAAAATAGAATAGTTATACAAAAAACTTTGTATAATATTTGTGTTAAAAGTAACTTTTCTTTTGTTCGTGAAATTGCTCCACTCGCTTCGCTCGTTTCGTAAACTTTTCACTCACAAAATAAAATAGTACTTAAAATAAAATAAAATAAAATAAAATAAAATTTAAATAGTACTTTTAACACTTATATCATAAATAGCTATTTTATATAAAAATTTACTCTCGCTTGTTATCATCGTCAATTTTTCCATAATTTTAATTCATCCACGTTAATCATGGCCCTTCTGGCACATCTTGGGTCCCCTTTGTCAGGGGATCTCGTTATTTAATTAATAAAACTGTGATTCATGGACATTATCGCAATTTTCGATTTTCCATTTTTTAAAACATGTTAACTTTACTGTTAGTTTTATAATCATCCTATAATCTTCTAAGGTGAGTGCTTTATGTATATTATTTAATATCATCTATTTGTAGACAATTTTTATAATTAGACGTTTGTTATTTCGGCTTGAAAATGGGTTATTCCCGAAACATGTCGCCGCCAACGTCTTAATTCTTAATTAAATACATATATTTATCAAGGTGGAGGTTGAGTGTTTATTAATCTTCTATATAAAAATATAATATAATTGTTACTCTATAAAACAGAATGTCGGTGGAGGTCTCCTCTTAAGTAGAATTAACCGAGGTGAGCTTGCATTCAAGTTACCATCAATCTCTTAAAGTGAAATGTGTTTTTATCCAAAAATGACAAACTGTAATCTACTGATAAGGTAGGAAATAATAATTGTTACTAATTACGAGGAGTTTCATTAACCTAAAACGTGAGTAACAATCTGGTTACAAGATAAAACAAAATCAAACACTTCTTTAGAGAAAACCGATGCGTGAAGGTCCATTATGCCTACTAACTAAATACTCATCATTTATATCCATATTTGTATCATGTTAAGGTCAAATCTTCGAACATATGTTCGAAGGGTCAAATAGATTACATTTGTCAAACAGTCTATGACAAAATGAAGGGTCTTTATAATATGTATATACAGGGTTCGTCAGTGAAGCGGGAAAATTTAAAACTGTTTTAAGGTACATAAGTTATTATCTTCACATTAATGTATAGCCATTTTTTTTTTGAGACACAGTACTAGACAGGTTGTGAGAATATTTGTGTAACGAAATCCGGTAACGGTTGTGGCCCAATAATGCTAAATGATGAGAGAGCACGCCTTACTGTCACCATAGGACTATGCAGGGGTTTCTCATATAACTGAAACGGGTTTTCACCGCTCCAATATCGGCTATTCTGTTTATTTACATAGGTAGCCGTTAAGATGAAAATGGGTTTCATCTGACATAAATCTATCGTGAATTAAGTTTTCTTCATTATTCAAACGCTGCAACATTTCTTAACAAAAATTTTTACCAAATCTGCATCATATGACTTCTTGGATAAAATGTCAACGGATCCATGTATTCGTTTTCCTACGTTAATAGTACAA
The DNA here is from genome assembly GCA_036250285.1 of Pyrocoelia pectoralis. NCBI lineage: Eukaryota > Metazoa > Arthropoda > Insecta > Coleoptera > Lampyridae > Pyrocoelia > Pyrocoelia pectoralis. The sequence continues at coordinate 82,428,007 of CM070075.1, forward strand.
GAGAATATAAGTTAAACATATAAATGGATTGTTGATCTGCCAAGATGGAAAATAGGCTGATATTTCCCTATCTTTCTTCAACAACATAACGAGTATCAATTAAGAATTACAATTAATTAGTTTTTACTCCAAACAATTACACTGAGTGGTAAATTGTCATTCAATTTTATAGTACGGGTAATGAAAATGTACCTACATTCTGTACTAAACGAAATTCCTCGTAAATGGTTTTAACGTTGTTTACTTTCCCCTTTACAAATGAAAATTCAATTTTCTTTACCGATCTTATTAAGAATTACTTACGAAAGCAGTTGCGGAAAAAGTAATTATGTTTACATTCCCTTTTTTAATTTATTTGGTGTAATTTTTTAAATAAGAGATTTCCGCAAACGCGAGGAAAAATTTCTTTATTTGTTTTAATTTACCCGAATTTTTGTTGTCGCAACCCTTATTGTTCCAAACATTTTATTAAACTCGTTTCTGTGAACGATTTTTTACAAGTGTCTTTGGGTAATCGAAAATGGGATGACTGCTTTTAAATTACTTCTGAATTAGATTTTAGATGTCACTTCAAAATTTCATTTTAAACTTTTCAATTTTAGGTGGCACTTTTAACGCTATTTTGTTAAAGTTGTAAGGGATTAATACCGAAGCATTTAATTTTATTAAACGCGGGAGAGCTCTTTTTTTACATTACAAGTTATTATAGTAAAGTTCCTGGTGAGGCTTTTATAGTAGTTTCTTAATCCTCATGGCAGCTAATGGGAATTAGTTATAACTTATAAGTATAACTAATATTGGAGTTTCAGAGCGATTGAGTACAGAGTAAGCTTTAAGAAAATAGTAATGGTTGTCAATGGATAATCTATCTTAAGATTTACATTTTACATATAATTTATTATAACGGTAAACTGCGTTGTTGGTGTATTGCTCAACAAAAGTAAGTGCTCACTTTTTCATACTTTCCTAACTTTTCATCCAAATGCGGTAGGAAGAGAAAATTTTTTATTATCATAAACATTATGACAAACAAGTGCATACCTACTACGGATAAGTTTTTCTCAAGCATCATCATAGCTAAGAAACAACAATTATACATTTTAATGGAATTTTAATCGAATTTGACCACATGAATATACATTTAAGGATAAATTACCTACCACTTATCGTCTGTTATTAGACTCGAGGAAAGTTCACCTCCTTTTCAATACTTTCTATTCATCAAGTGATTTTTCAAGGAAATTACAGGTTTTCATACAAAAGATAAGAACTTTCTTACGTTCAATCATAGCTGAAAATAGTTAGTGCAATAATTGAAGGAAGCATAATATGGAAACAAAAATTCTACAAAGGTTTGTAGAGGATACTGAAGGTTCACATTGATGTAAAATAAAAATAAATATGTTTTAAATGATAAATTTCTTATTATTTTTCTCCTTCCTGACGAATAGAAATTTGAATGAAAGGGAAAGAAATTAACGAATTAACTTAAGTGTAAATAATGAGGATGAAATTATCGTATTGAAAATGGAGTAGGTTTTGCTTTCTCAGCTATCCCAGTAAATATTTGTAATAGTAATTTTTGGTATATGACGTTATGGAAAAATTGATTAGGTATTAGGTAAATTCTTTAAATTTGATCTTAGAAAACGTTATTTACCCTTTACTTAAAATGAATAATTTATTTAGTAATTTAAAAAGGGGCGACATTTTTTTTTCGAAATTAAATCATAGTTGTGCATTAAAACGATTAACCGTATTTGATTGATTGATAAAAAAAGGTTTTCGAAAATCTGTAACTAATATCAGAGCAAATAAATTAACTTTCGCCCCGAAAACAGTTTCAAAACCAATTTTTCTTTTAAGTTACAACTCAGTACTTTTGGGAATGGTAACATTGTACAGGGTGACATTTTGACAAATAGATATATTTATTTTTCCATTACAGTTATTACAAAATGCTCAAAATCGCTTCCATAGTCCATGTTCTCCACCGCCCCCAGCTCAGAATTTCAGATTTCCATCCACCACTTGCAATGCTCTTGAAAAATGCTTTTCATTGATGCCATAAAAGACACATTTCGATAAAACCTCCATAAGTTATTCTTTTTAAACGAAATTCCTCTTCCTTATATCAGTAACACTTATTATTTAAAAGTCTTTTGGTGTTATTAAATGTTTTATAATGGTGTACACGTTAGCCGAAAAAGTTGTGGTTATTTTAGTTTACTGTTCTGAATTCCCGATGCCCAGAAATGAGTGATGGTCATACTCAACAACCACAAAAAATTAATGTTTGGATAGGCATCTTGGGAGATGGTCCATTTTAGGAAGAAAATTTACATGACTTTTAATAATAATGTCTTTTTTATTATATTATGCATTAAAGTAACAGAAAAAAAAACAAGAGAGAAAAAAAACTAAAAATTAATTGTTACATCTTAGTTGTCAACATAATAACTATTTAAAAGAACTCTAATACCCATTAAAAATAGAAAATACAAAAAAAGTATAAAAATGAGAAAAGCTGAAGGTGAGAGATAAAGAAATAAAAATAAGATGAACAACTAAAATAAACAAAGCTAACTAGAAAAATAAACAACATTATTTAACCAAAAAACAAACATACATAATAAGGGCGAAGTTCAGATACTTGGTTGCTCTGGTTCTGCTCTTCCACTTAACCCAAGTAAGTACCATACGTTAATTATTTTTTCGAGAGCACATAGAAGGGAATTATGTTTTGAAACATGCTTTTATATTTGTTTATGTAGGGCTGGGAAGATCTTTGTTAACTTTTACCCGCCTCTCTCAATAAAATGAATATTGGTCTATAATTCTATACCTGTTTAATATCACCTTTTCTGTGTAGGGGCGCAATAGTCGCAACTTTCAAGGAATCCGGAAATATATCTCTTTGAATGAATCATTAATTAATTTAAAAATAGGTTGGTTTTTATGAAATTACTATATTCTTTTAGAGTCAAGTATCTCTTACTTCTGTAGGTGAAGTTAAAGTTAATGTAAAAGAGAGGTGAGAGCATTTGATTGACAGAAATATTGAGGGAATGGACCAGTTGTACTTGTTAAATTCGCATTATGGCGATTAAAAGTGTCAGCAGATATTCTAGGTTGATTTATGATCACACATTATTTTTTAAAGTAAATTGGAATTAAAAAGTATCTAACTAGCGTAAAAAATGTTCATCATTAAGGTGTACCATTATATTTGAAAGGGGTGAATATCATTATGTCTTGATCTGTTAATTCAAGTCAAGCGTATTGTAACATAAAAAATTAAGAATATACCTACGACTTAATGCATATTAATCCTGTATCTGAACTAGTGTCCCGCATAAAAGTTATTTCTGATTTATCTACCCACTAACATCAGTTACTAGACATATAGTACTCCCAAAGAAACTAGGGTAGACAACACCAAATGGTGGACGGACTCTTTTAGACGCCATTTTAAAAATGGCTACCGCGAAATTTAAGTTTTTTGTATCTCGATTAATAAACGTCGTAGATTGTTGATTTTGGTGTCCAAATATATGTTTTCAAAGTCATAGAATTTGAATTTTTGATTAATGTAACATATTTCTTAAAAAATTAACATATAAATACAGATTTGGAACATGGTGGACACACTGTCAAGCCTAAATATAATAGGGAGTTACCGGGTATAGACCTCCAGAGTTTAGGAAGGGGTTTTTTTCCAGGGTTTTTTTTCCCGAACCCCAGACCTCCAACATGTCACAGTTGATTATGTGTCGTATTACAGCTAGTTTCACTTATTCGCTTCATGCCTTGGTTTGTGATTGCAATCCAGCGGTGTGTTGAGGAAGAAATGTATACGAAAACCCCGAGGGGGACTTCTCCCTTCCCCTTGAAATCCAGTGTGGACTAGCCATGAAACCATAAAATCGCTTGAAGTCCTATTGAAATCACTTGACATCCCGTTGAAATCTCGTGAAAGCACATCAACCGTTTCGCAAACTTCTTTATTCAATGCATGAACTCAAATGAATTGTAATTACTTGAAAAATAGCTTTTCTTTGGGTATATTTTCTGAAAATTTCGGGTCAAACTGACCGTTTTGCATTCTAATTTTTGGAACTCATAATCGCTTTACAAAATGTCCATATTCGAAGACATGGGATACTATCAAGACGGAAGCTGAAAAAGTGGGTATCAACATTTTAGGATTTTGTGACCGAGACAGCCGTTTATTAAAAACTATGAGGGGTGCTTCAAAGTTTTTAGCAGCCAAGTCGACAGATTCCAATAACTGCGAAATATAGCCACGATTAAAAATGAATTATAATGTTGGGCTAATACGCGTCCAGGATACGGTGTATTTTGCAAAGAAATTGAGAAACAGACTTTTGCAAAATTCAATAGGTGTTTATAGGAATATTTAAAGCGGATGCATATTTTTTACCAACATTTATTGACAGTGTCGGACATTAATTTTGGCGACAGAATGAGCTTGCGTTCTGCGGGAAAGATTTCTTTAGAAATTGTAGTGAACGCTTTAACATTCGATATTTAAAATTATTACCTACTTAAATTTCTTCATTACCTCTTTTTTAAACAAAACGATTGTACATCGACGAGTTTATCAAATATGGGCGTGTCATATCTTTCTTCGAATTTGGCGAATTTAGTTGTACAAAAGTGGTCAGTATAGTCTTAACAAAAATTTTCTCAGCCTTAAATGTTACCATGTATAGAGTTAAATGGGCAAGTTCGTTAAACTCTATCGCAAAGATACAGTATTGGGCTAATATGAATTTCTCCTTGTTTATACAGAGTTGCCCACTTGCCTTTCGTTCTTCGATAGTACCTTTAATATTAATTTTAGGACAAAAGGTCAAGAGACATTTCTTATTCAGATGTTCCTTGCTTACAACCTAAAAATATTTTTAGGCCCGCACTGCTCTCGGTTTCGTCTGTACAGGATCGTACTCGATTATTTTAAATGGAACACCTTATAGATTTTTATATTTTTGAAATCCATATTCGATTCTAGACCAAGTTTGTCTAGCCTTTCACTTACTTAAGTCAACTCATTTAGGAGAAAATAAAGGTTTTTAAAAATTGTTGCCGAAATCAACAATCAGTAAAAAAAAATCATTATCATAACTATTCAATAATTGGCAACAGAGCAACAAAATTTGAGATTATCATTCATTCATTGATTTTTGTTAATATGTCCTATACCTAAGGGTAATAGTTTCCGAGATAATAACCTTAGTTTAAATTATTTTGTTTTTTCGCCCAATTCTGAAAATAAAATTAAAGGAACCAACAAACAATAACAATAGATATATATATTTAGGAATTCAAGTTATTTAAAGACGTAAAACACATTGTACGTGTTCTATAAAAAATTAAATAAGTTATCTACATACAAGTACATATCGAAATCATAATTTGTAATTCCTTGACCTAAAAAAACGTGGGTATCGGTTCCAAAATCAACAATCTGCGACTATTATGTCCAGAGATATAAGGGATACTAGTAGACGGCATATAGCTATTTTTAAAATGGCGCTTCAAAAGTTAGTCCACCATTTGGTGATGTCTACCCAAGTTTTTTCTATAATGTTCTATGTTTACTAACGGCTGGTATTAGGTAGATAAATCAGAAATAAAATTTCTACGGGACTTCAGTTCAGATACCGGATTATATGCAATAAGCAGTGGAGTGTTAGAATATTTAAAGATCGGCATACACAAAAGCTTTGAATATTGTAATATAACAGTTGAATTTAATTAATTAATTGACAGTCCCTTTGATATTTTAACGCAAAAAATCCGTATTAAAAGAGCTTTAAAACAACCATAAAATCTAAAACAATGACACAGAACATAAAGAAATATTTCCTTTGAAGTACTTACCTACTTTTTCAGCACATCATTTTTTGAAAGAGAATTATGGATATAACAAACAGTGGTTGATAAAATTTGGACAATAGGATATTACCAAGTAATTGGTCGTTTGTTAATAGCGGTGCTTTAGTTTTTAGAACAAAAAATAGGAGATATTTATAAGTACCTATAATAGGATAAATACTCGGTATTACAAAGGAAATACATACAACCTATACTTTCCTCTTAGTTCAAATATAAATGGAACGTTACACTTTACCACAAACGGGCACAAGCGTTCACTTCAGAAAATAAATCCATTATTATTTATTATATTATATATTATAAGAAGCTGTATAAATCGCACATAAAAATGTGGTAATAATGACACACATTTAGAAGATTTGTAGCATAAAAGTCAAAAACTCATAATCCAATCAGTGCTTATAAGCCTAATCAAAGAACATTTCAGAGCGATTTACGAGCCTGGAGAACCTTGACCAACCAATAGGTTGTGTTAAAAGGTTCTCGTGTCGCACCTGATAGAATTTAGTTTATCTCGCCTAGTATTTCGCGTGGGCGTCTCGCCTGGCAAATCACTTTGTGAATACAAGTCAATTAACATAAAACATCTATTAAAAACCGGGTAACAAAGTACGAAGTAGATATTCTACTATAACAAAAATAAAAATATTCAGATTCATCAAGCTTAAGGTTAATTAAAACTCTTGTAACTAAAGAGATAGTGAGTCGATCCTTCTGTAATTCAGATTACGTGGATTTATGTAGCTATAGTGTGTTGTTTGTCGCAATTTTTCTTGTTGTCATATCAAAGGTTTCAAGTTTATGATCCAAAATTAACACTGCACAATTTGTTATATTGAAATGTTTAACTTTATCTCTACCTGCTAGCAAGAAACATCCATTAGTTTCTGTTATATTATAATAGATTGGTCTAGCAGTGTTATCTACCTTGTCGAGGAGCAAATTAAAACTTATGTTACCGAAGGTAAAATAAATTTGGTCGACAAAGATTTGCAGTTCTACAAAAACTTCTATAAGTACATTTGTTAGCAACTCCTAATCTTTATCCGAATCCCAACAAAAAACAACAAATTGGCTTTGTTTAAAAGCAGCCAGTAGATAATTGTAAATGAAAGCAGTTTCTTGTGACAAAATTCCACCAACAACTGCCATACATTCAAGCCTAAAATTTTAGAGATTATTCTTGATCTCGAAATTAACTCTTTGTCTAAATTACTTAAAACCATTTCTTTATTAAAAAACTTAAAAGGAATGTGTGCTATGAAAACAATTTTCGCCTCATTGCTTCTTTTGTATAATGGTTTTGTTAGATTGAGGTCAATCCAGTAATCCGAAAAGGAACCACAGCGACGTGCTTTACGTATCATGTCGACGAAATGTCAAGGAATTCTTTAAGGGAAACTTTATAGCAACAAAATATGCATAAAGAACAATGCTATAGTAATATCACCAACAAGAATATTAAGATAAGGGTAAGTTGCATGTGAATTATACAAGTTTGTGAGGATTATAAGTATATAACAAAATATAAGTATAATTAATGCAGTTTGATATCGTAAGCCTAACACTGTTCACCGCACAACGTTAACATGTAGAACAGCAAACCCTTTAAATTTTACTTAGTAACTCCGAATTTCTTTTGTACATTATCACACATTCAGTGCATTGAACTAAGTTGTGGTATTCTTATTAGAAAGCTTTCGAATCATACATGAATAAGTCAGTTTCACTAAAGGAACTGTATGAATATATCGACATACCAAAGTTAGCATAAAACAGTATAGTGCAAAAGCATTGACAGGAGCTGAAAATGTCTGAGTTTTAGTATTGACGAGTTGGTATAGGTACATTCATTTCAACAAATGTCTCTTGTAATAGTTTGTCACGTGAACTTATTACGTGCGTAGAGGTCTAAGATTAATGTTAGGCACCGATGGGGTGAAATCGCATTCAAACCTATTCAACCTGTAATTTAACCTTTAGTGTTGGGTAAGTGTCAGATGGCGAATATCCTTAAATTTAGGTATCTCAAAAACGATTCCATACGAACACAGACATTTCACTATTAGCCTTATGTAGTTCTATCCAAACACATTTCTAATTTTCCGCTAGAATTCTTTCACTACATGAAACTTTTGGAGAAATACAAAACTGCTTGCGCCCTCTAGCGCTTTTCGTTCCTCTGTATTATCACGGAACAATGTCTCGTAATTTGCGTCGCAGAATTCTGTTGAAATTTTCCGCTTTCCTTTCGATTTGTTGAAATAGAAACTTGTACAGTATCGAGTTCCCTGCAGCGTAGTTCCCTAAAACCGACCTATTCGGTGTTGCCTGTACGTGAACATCCCAAAAATATTCTTTCTATAAACTTTCGTTTCCAGATGATTAATATTCAGCAATTTTTGAAGAAAATTTATTCTTAAAAAGCATAGAAAATCAATCCCTTCTTTAGCAATACGCCGCTGGAATCTTTGATTTCAATTAAAAAGGGCAAGTGGAGTCAATCAACACAGATCGACAAATAAGGTCACATATGAACCGTGTTTCAGTTACGTTCTGAATAGACCCAGTTGAGTAGCTTACATTGAGTATTATGTTCTGTAAACGAAAAATCCTTTGTGGCACATCAAGTGGCATGAAATTTGTAACTGATTGTAAGGGTTTGCCTTTTTTTTCGTTACAGGCTTTACCAATTTAAAAGATTCATTTATTCTGGATAGGCTTTTCCGTTTTAATAATAGATCACATGCGGTACCTACTTCTTGGACTAATAGAAACAGATCGCGTCTATTGATATACTGCAAATAGTTATAAAAATACTAAAACTGCATCCGCCAGCATAAACAATAAATATACTTTAATGTCTTATACAAAATAAAGTAGGTAGTACTTATTATTTTAATTTATCCTTAAAAAACCAAGTAGGTTATTATGTACGTTTTTTATTTTTGCCAATTTTGAGCCAAACAAATTCAAGCCCACCAAGCACTATCTATAATTTCAGGGAGTGTTTCAATTTTTATTTGTATAAAGCAACTCGAATATTTCAAAATAAATTCAAGGAATTTGCAGTTTGGTAAAATTCGTCATTTAATACAAAATCACAATAATTGGGTGTTTGGAGCTAAGACAGACTTTTAATGTATAAAAATCAATTCTTACTATTTTAGATGTTAATAAAGTGTGATATTAAGGATTCATTTTGTAATAAATAGAGTAAAAAATATCTATTAATAGTAAATAACGGTTATTATGTGTATTTCTTGGATAAAAAATTATATGTGTTTAACATCCTTCAACGGCTAATTTATTTATCTGCCACCTCTCTGTTACATCATTTAAATAATAATTAGTACTAATTTTACAATATGGTTTATGCCGAGATAGTGAGTATTAACATAATAATCCTTTATTTTTGAAATGGCTGAATTGGTTCCTATACTGAGCATCATAGTTCACGTTAAAAGGGTGGCACTTTCGTTATACATGGAGTGTATTGTTATGGTATTCCCCAAGAAACATTTTGCGATGTTATTGTAATCTACTTTTTAATAGAATACTGATTTGGAATTATTTTTCTTAAATAATGCACCTCCTTTCTAAATTAATACATTTTCTTATGACTGGAATCATTTAAAATTATGTAATAGTGGATTTAACATGGAATATTTCTTAATATCAAGACTTGTTATTACTATAATAGACCATTCTCTACCTATAGTAAAGAAAATTTATATTGTGTGCTCTTTAATATTTAGTAAATATCAAATTACTCTTAGAATATTATATTTCTCTTAAAAGTCTGTTGTCTTAGTATGAAATACAGTTTTATATCTTAACAGTTAATAAATAATATTGCCTAGTATATGCTGCATATCAGGCCCGTGCGCAGGATTTGTCCATGGGAGGGGTTGGGTTGGGAACAGGGAAGACCTCAAACGTTGATTGAATGATTTCAATCAACGCCTCAAACGGGCCCAAACATTCATAAAACATAAACTAGGTTGCGATAGTCCCAATAATAAAATTAGGTTAATGGGGGGGGGGTCCAAGAACTTTTTTCGATCCAATTTTGACCCTGATTTCTATCAATATTAGTTCGCCTTGAAGGCCCCCAAAGTTCTCTTACGTCTGCCCAGTTTGTTGGCACCTTTCTTTCACCTGCCCGCACCGACCCTGGTTTATGTTCGCCCATTGCACTGAAAACATATTGACTCTAGGAATGTGTTTGATGAATTCCGAAATTCTCGAATAGTGAGAGCAATTTACGAGGAAATTTAGCCTGAAGTAAAGAGTTGTCATGCAACGACAATTTTTCCTGCTAGTACGCCAAATGTTCACTCCCCATTGGAAAAGACTCGGATTTCATTTTTTGGACAACTCGCTGTGACCACTGTATTGGTGGGATTGTTGACTTTTATACCTGAAAATGACCCTACGGTAGTTATGCCTATCGATATCGCATTGGGGTATGCTATTTCCGAGGCTATTTCTATTTTAATTTTGAGAGAATCGCAAAATATCGCAAGAAAACAGTATCTGTCACTTTGACACATCCTAGACAGCTTGAAACATTATAATTTTTGCTAAAACTAGGCATATGAGCCGTAGAATGTTCTTAGGGTCATTTTGAGACATAAAACTCCATGATCGGAGCAATACTATGGCCCCAGCAAGTTGTCCAGAAATGCATGCCAAAGTCCAATTTTAACATGGATTTTATATGGGAGTGTGGTTATAAAATTTTGGTTACTTAGGACAATTGATCCCCTCCTTAAAATATTCTTTAAAGCATTGAAATTTGGGTAGGTATTCAATATTTATCTATTTTTAAATACATAATTAGGTATGTATTTATAAAGTACGTTAATAACTACACATATATTATTATATTTCCTTATATTTCAAGGGGTTATGGGAGGGGTTTGAACCCCCAAAACCCCCCCCTTGCGCACGGGCCTGCTGCATATCAGTTACAATTTGATAAGGGTGAGGTTCTTATATTAAATTACGTTTATTCACAATATTTGTGTAAACGATTTGTTAACAAAAACATTTTACTTGTTAAAATTAGTTGAAATAAAACTTCATATTTGCTAAATTTAAATAGGGAAACTTTATTGAGGCAAAACATTCTCAGTGATAACGATGGCTAATGTAGAATCTATTTTTTGTCTATTTTTGTTTTGTTTTGTCTACTGTGATGGATTCGAGGATTCATAAATTCTGTGTGTGTCTGTTTTTTGTCCGTCGAAATTTTCGAACGACAGGAAACATCATCAGAAAAAGCGAATGGCGTCAACAGGACACGAACCCGTGACCCTCTGTGCTGTATAGTATGTCCATATTTCGATGGGATTAAATGGGTAACTCTCATCATATTAGTGCTAGCGACTTGTAGTTTCCGCCTTTCTGTGCTCGTTTTTGGAAACAAAATCGATGACGTAAACAAATTTTTGGCAACATTTTTAGTTTTAAAGATACAGGGCGAAGTTGAAAATTCTCCAATTTGGCAAGGTTGTTATAAAAGATATTTTCATTCTGTAAACACATTCCTAAGACACTTTTTTCAGAGGATCAACGTGGCATCGCCAGATTTGCACTCCGACGTTTTGGCTCCTAGATGACATCATCAGGTTAAAAGAGTTAAATACGGACCTGGCTTTGTTTTTTATCGTTTTTGTTTGCTTTTTAGCTAATATAAAAATAGTAAGACAAACATTGCGATACTTTTACGTTTAGCTTGTCAACTAGATGATGTGCCTTTGGTTCAACTTAACGACATCCGCTTTCAACAAGGTGGGGCACCTGCTCACAATTCGCAAGTTGTTAGACCGTTTATAGACAATAATTTTCCATTGCGATGGATAGGAATTAATGGATTTATAAGTGGCCTTCTATATCACATGATTTGTCTGTTAGATTTTTTTATTCGGGGGTTTCTTAAAGACAACATTTATCGTAAACCACACGGAACAATAAACGATTTAAGATATGCTACAGAACAAGCATTTAGACATGTGCAAGAAAGACCCTGGATAATTTTAAATACATTGCGAATGCGAAAAATAGCTCATAGATGTCAGCTTTGTTTAGATCGTGAAGGGAATCAGTTTTAACATTATTTATAGTTGATTTTTTTCTTTTTGTAAATTAAATGCGATAAAATTGCAGATAATTTTTGTGTTTTGCATAAACACTGCAGGAAGTTATTTTTATTGTTTGTTGTAACGTGAGCTTAAAAATAATCTATTAAAGTTATTTAAAAATAACGATAGCGCAGAGTAACGCGCCAGAGCATTTATAATATACATATAACTGGATATTGTAAATTGTTAATAAATAGGTAAAAATGTTTTAGATCTTTATTGTTCTATGGTATTATTAAAAATTAAACAGACAGATTTCGTATAACTAGTAGTTGCAAAATTTAAATTAAACAATGATTGCCAACATTAAGGAAATCGTTGGTGTATTTATTATTACTCTATGCTTATACTTAAAGTAGCATTTAATACTTACATACTTACGCTTGTGCGCGAAAACTTGCTGAACTAGTGCATTTGTTTATTTTATTTATTTTACTTTATTTTTTCTATTTTGTGTAACAGTAGTCAGTAGTTTAATTTTGTTTCATACTCTACACCAGTGATTTCATCGGGTTTAGGTGGAAGAACAGTCGTTGGTTCGCCAACTTTCTGAACCTCACCCCAAGGTTAACCACCCTTGTACTACCTGTACGGTATAATGGTTAATAAAGAATTAAATAATATTTTAATGCACACAATCTAAATATATATGTATATATACATAATAAAAAAAAAACCTAGATCATCACAAAAAGAAAATCTCGTCTAGCGCATCAGAGTAAGGAAGAGTACCTAAAACACTAATACAATTCCCTCTCTGAATCGCGAGGCTTAACTTTTGAATTAGGTAATGTCTTGATTTAGGTTCACCGGTAGTCTGATAAATCTTAGTTCCGAGTTCATTAATAAAAGTAAGAGTCTCAGTGCTAAATGATCCAAGCGTTTCCACACTCACAGCCACAAAGTGATGACCTTGATCAATAATCTGTTTATATGTCCTCCTTTTCCTATTGACTGCATCATTCGCAGAGGCACCGGCATTACGAGAACAAGCTGCAATATTAGAAGGGGCCATAGTATCTGAACAAGTGGCGTCCCACACGAGATGTTTTCCATTTATCCACGGTATCTCAGTAATTCCATCAGGTCTCTTCCCGTCAGAGCGGTTCAGTCCATTAGGTTCAAGTCTAGAAGGAATATGTTCTGGGAACTTAAAACCCTTTGTTAAAAAAAATTGGATGCTGCTATTTTCTATGTAACATGATCAGTAATGACACCGTATCTGTGATACATTGTAACCAAATCGGGATGCCATTATTTTATGGGTTTGCTAATTTACAAATGGTACGAGATATACCTTAATACAACAACACATCCCTGCGAAACCTTGGTTTGTGGGGAAAAATAAGCCTAGGAAATTGACAACAGTTTTTACCAGAAGACTTGGCCATGGATGCTTTCCGGTCCATTTGTTTAAATTAAACATAATTGAAACCGATTTACGTCAAATGTTCTCAGTCCCAGGAACTCCGGATCATATCTTTTTTGAATGCAAATTACATGAAACTGAAATACGGAAAGTACACAGTAAACTATTGCAACTTAGAATACCCATGCCCTATAACCTGTTGTATTTGCTCTGTTTAAATGATAATAGAATTGATAATATCATTTTAAGATACATCAAAGATGCCGAGATAACCATTTAAATTACCGCGGCCTCGCCTTGTTTGGTTCGTGCAGTAATGCCCCGAGAGACCGCAGGGCGAGAACATTTGTGACCCCATGGAAATCCTAAACTGACAATTCTATAACTACAATGTAGATGGTTGTATGAGCATAACTTATGCATTAAAACAAAAAACAAAAATGTTTGAGTTATTTTGCCAAGGTCATAAAGAAAATTTCCCTCTTTAGTGGAAATTATATTAATGTGTTAGGATATTTGAAGATTTTATAGCATAGATAAGGAGGGCATGTGAATTATCATTGAAAAGTGTGAACATACTGTCACTAAGAGTAAGAAGCTCTAAATGTTTTTCTGTTATAATCTGGATTGTGGATTCTGGATTACGATGGGAGGGTGGTCAGAAGTCCATGCGCAAATAGGCCTGTTGTAATCATTTAACGTCGGGCTAGTGATGGCGCCCAGACCGAGATTAGTCTCGTCTCGTTCCGAGTGTTTGGGTCAGGAGTGGTCTCGACGAGACTAGCCTAAATCAACAGGGTTTATTTGTCTGACGGAAAAACCATGCGTTAAATTCAACTCGCAGGACCGGAAATGTTAAGAATTGAAAATATTAACCATTATTCATATGGTTGCTTAAGTACCACTTCTGCAAAGGTCCTCTGTTTTTACGTTTTCCGATTAGGAGGGATTTTTGCGAGTATTAAAGGAAAATAAAAATAGAAAGAAAAGTTTTAATGCCTAACCGTAGAATGGGGCGAATAGGATCGCTGTGCCGAATAGGATCAAAAAGTGGGAATTTGTTTAGAAAAATCATAAAACTTAAATAAATCATCCAAACGTTTTGTATTTGATCTTGATTGGCGCCTTATATCATAGTGACATAAATGTCGGTAACATTTAGTCACCAGCAGTTGGTAGTATGAAAAACCAATATTTACCTGTGAATGTTGTAAGTCAGTTGTTTCAGTGAGTGTAAAAACTTTGTGCGCAACTCCGAACTGAAGAGGCCTAAATTCAAAGTAATTAGTATTAGTGACCCCCAACAAGTTAGTAATTAGAAACACGAAATAGTTTTACTTCATTTGTGTGCAAAAAATATCTGGAAAAATATTTCTAATTTGCTGCACGTTTTGAGAGTTTTGGGGTGAATAGGATCAATACCTGGGGTGAATAGGATCAATACCTGGGGTGAATAGGATCAATACCTGGGGTGACTAGGATCACGAAGTAAACATGCCTAGAGATTATAAACCTAAAGTAGGGGGAAAACGTTACAAACAACATAATCCAGATATAATTCAAGATGCTAAGAATGATGTCATTCGTGGTTACAGCATTAGACAAGCTGCGAAAAGACACAATCTTGCTTACACCGTGCTTCAAAGACATATAAAAAATGAAGGTGTTAAGAAACAAGGAGGGCAAACAGTGTTGAGTGAAGCAGAAGAAACATCTATTGCCGAGAAATTACTCATATGCAGTGAATGGGGTTACCCCTTTGACACATTCGATTTAAGATTGCTTGTTCAACAATATTTAAATAGAGCTGGTAGAGTTGTTTCCTGTTTTAAAGATAACCTTCCGGGTAAAGAGTTTGCATATAGCTTTTTAAAACGACATTCAAATATACTATCTGAAAGAATGTGTCAAAATATAAAACGGGCCCGTGCTGGTGTTACTAGGGAAACCATTACAGAATATTTTAAACATCTTTCTGAAGAATTAGAGGGTGTTCCAGCTAGCCACATCGTTAATTATGATGAAACAAACCTTTGTGATGACCCTGGTCGAAAAAAAATTATTGCAAGGCGGGGATGTAAATATCCCGAACGGATTATAAACCATAGCAAATCGTCCACCTCAATCATGTTTGCTGCTTCTGGTAGTGGAGTATTACTGCCATGTTATGTAGTATACAAAGCCTTAAACATGTATGACTCTTGGACAACTGGCGGACCACCCCATACTAGGTATAATCGCAGCAAATCGGGATGGTTCGACAGTTATTGCTTCGAGGATTGGATGCAATCAATTGCCATTCCCTATTTGAAGAAGTTACCCGGCAAGAAGATATTAATAGGTGACAATTTATCGTCCCACCTTTCAGTTCAAGCAATAAAAGAGTGCTCCGAGAACAATATTCGTTTCATATTTTTACCATCCAACTCCACGCATTTGACGCAACCATTAGATGTAGCGTTTTTCAAGCCATTGAAGACTGCATGGAGAAAACTAGTGGAATTGTATAAAAAGGGACCAGGAAGGAAGGAGGCTGGTATTGCCAAAAATGTCTTTCCCAGTTTATTGAAAAAGTTGCTTGAAGCTATTGAAGCAAACAGATCCAACAACATAATTGCTGGATTTGATAAATGCGGAATATTACCCTTGAATGCTGAGCGTGTGTTGCGCATGCTGCCTGTGGAACATACAGCTGTAAATGAAACTCAGGAAGATGACATCAACAACTCCGTTGTTAATATTTTAAAGTCCATGAGGTATGATGAGAACAAGCCTACACAGCGAAAACGAAAAATTAACGTCCCTGCTGGTAAAAGTGTGGCAGTTGACGACATTGCATCTTCTGATGAAAGTAGCCAACATTTTAGCACTCACGATTCAAACTCAGATATGGACCCCATGTCTGAATATGAAGAAGAAAACGAAGAGCGTCTTGCTGGCGAAAATGAAGAGTTTTCTCATCCATCGCCAATTAACTCTAATATCCTGCTTTCTGTCAATAAGAAAGACATCAATATTGATGACTGGCTTCTTATAAATTTACCTTACACCGCTAAGGAGAATGGTGAAGGTGCATCCAGGTCCTCCAATAGATTTTTTATAGCACAAGTTTTAAAACTAAAAAAAAAACAGCTACCAAGGAAATTTTTTACGCGAAAAAACGACTAGAGACTATTCTGGATACGTGTATAACTTTCCAGATGTAAAAGATGAATATGATTTTACATTCCAACAAATTGTAGGGAAACTACAAACTCCTGAAAGATATGGAAGAGGTCTATTTAGATTTAAAATTAATTTATATGAATACAACAAACAATTCAAATAGTTAGTATGTAGTTGAATATGTAATTATAACAATAAACGTTTATCTTTTAAATAAAATGGGACTTAAATAACAAAAAAAGAACGTTTTTTATTGATAATTGAAGAGATACACATTCCTATTAAGATCCTATTCACCCCAAAGAAAGTTAAATAGGATTGAACACAGTAAAAGCTTGTTCGATCCTATTCACCCCAATGGCAGGTGAATAGGATCACACAAAAACAAAATTTATATATGGCAAACCACTTGACATAGAAAAAAAGTGGCATCGGAAATGAATAGCCCACGTATAGACACACGTTTTGATATGTATATCACAATTTTATGTCTATTACTTGGGGTGTTACACGGTTCCAAAATTCAAAAGTGATCCTATTCGCCCCATTCTACTATGCTAACAGCCGAAATCATTCCAGATCGGTAAATAGGCAAATTGAAAATGTAAATACAAAACTAGGTAATATGAAGGTTTTGGCTATACCCAATAATTTGACTGTAAGCCGTAAGGTGCCAAAAAGGATGTTAAAATTTGTATAACTATATACATATACCTACTTTAAGTAGCAAAATATTTATAGTTTTATACGAGTAGTTTAACAGAATTCACACTTAGTGTGGACACTTCGCATTTATCTTAAGTAACGTGAAAAGTAGCGAAGAACTTGTAAAAATATTTTTTGGTTATTTACGAATACAATAATATACAAAGACGAAGATATATAAATGCCACTGATATATTTGGCAAATGTCAAGAAGTAAAAGTCAGAATTAAAAAAATACCTGTTATGCCGGTCACTTAAACTCAAATAATCATATGCAAATGCTTCAAAATATTTTACAGGAATTATAGAACACTTTTTAGGTATTTCACCTACCGATATGGAACGTTTTCTAGAAAGTAAAAGGGCTGGTGTTATTAGGGAAAGTGATCTTGGGTATTCTGTAATGAACAAACGTCTTGCACATCTTTTACAGTATGAAAATGAAAAACCCCTAACTAAGAATCAGGTTTTCGATTTAGAAAATAAAACGAATTGTTCAGAATTTTCCATTATACTCATACCTATGACTTGGGGAAAATTGTCGCGTATCCAACAGGATCTAAGTAATCATTTATGTAACGTAGTAATTTAAGAAATAAATACGATAAAATTGAAAGCAAATACATACTTACAAAATAGAATAGGATCGGGAAGCTAAAGTAAAACATTTTTAGGTGAGCACGAACACGAACAAGAG
This sequence comes from Pyrocoelia pectoralis, assembly GCA_036250285.1. Taxonomy (NCBI): domain Eukaryota; kingdom Metazoa; phylum Arthropoda; class Insecta; order Coleoptera; family Lampyridae; genus Pyrocoelia; species Pyrocoelia pectoralis. Next base: position 82,446,014 of record CM070075.1, read on the forward strand.
GAGAGTAATTTGTTTTCAGAATTACCTACATTTTACACATTTTTTGGAAAATGTTAAAATTTTACGGTAGAAATTAAATTAATAAGGGCAGTGCCGGTTTATACATTACGCACACTACGCACGTGCGTAGGGCCCGGACGTGCGTAGGGCCCGGACAAATCTAAAGTTTTAAGTTTATTAATTATAGATATCAATCAATGCATTTAATATTAAGGAATTAAGGTGTATTTATTTCACTCACGACTTCCCTTCAGAATAATACTGTAAGATACAACAATCTTAAATAACAGGAAAGTTAAAATCTCAAAACAAGGTATAATAATAAGAAGGCACCCTTTAACACGTTTGAGACTAAAATTTATTGGTCATATACTCATATATTTTAAAAGAGTTTATTGCAGATTGAACATTTCTTCGTCCCTTTCTATGTAAATAACCTTTGTACTTAATTATGCCGACACAAGAGGGGTTTGTGAATCAGGAGCGTAACTAATCAGCCCCGAGGAACCCGGGCCTGTGATCTATGGGACCCGGACGTTACGGAACTAATATTTGTATTTTCGTAAACATTCCTGTTAAATTGCAGAAAACGTATTTTAAAAAAATTGCAAAATGTAAATTTTATTTTCCAGCAAGTTAACAATAATGTGAAACATTCCAATTATGGAACAAAATTCTTATTGCCATAATTTCTGGCCTACACGTCGTTTACGTGCGGCGTTTGTTGTACTCGTACCAACCATAATTAAATACAGATGCGCCGTATTTATTGTATTGTAAGCTTCTTGAGAATTTAGATTCGCTGTTTTTATCTTATGAAGCTATTTAAAATATATTAGTCTGAATGATTCTCATTTTTATCGTCTCAAAAGCAACGGAGGTAGAGAAAAAAAATAGATTGGCTTGTATCAAATTTGAAGTTTTGCTATGTATGCAAATTGCTGTGACGGTGGGTGGTGATGGTGGGGGGCCCAATGTTACTTAGTACGTACTACTAAATGACATGTAAAACCGGCACTGAATAAGGGGCCAAATTTGTATGTACTTAATCTACTTTTTTTGGACAGATCGATAATATTTCAGACAAATGTTATAGTAGGTAGTTTAAGGATTTTATAAATGTTTTATTTTGAAAAATCGATAGAGTGGTTTTCAAAATATCTTGTTTTGAAATTTTTTATCGGTCGCCATTTTGTTATTTGATAAAATAGAAAATAATTGTAACTACAAATGTTTTAGAGAACCGAAAGGAAATGCTAAAAGTTTTTGTATCTGTTATTTAAATATCCCTTAAAATAACGATTTGTCGAAAAACAAAAAAAACGCCAAAAAGTATGACTGGGGCTGCAAATCAAAAATTTGTTTATTTTAGTTTATTTTTATTTATTATTATTACTAAAAAAAGGAACCTTCGTGATAGTAATAGCGTTGAGTGAAAAGTATAGGTTTACAACTTTTACAACATAAATATTTCAAGTATGTTCCTAAAGTATTTATTACACTACTGGTGAAGTATGGAGTATTAAGTGTACCTATACATATGTCTTTTCGAATGTAAGCTCACCCGGATTTCGTTTATAACGCATATAGTATTATATGTATGTTCTTCCACTATCATTTTTTATACCTTATTAGCATAATTTTAAACATGAAATCATTAGATTCAAAATGCCTAGGTAGTTAATTTGGTATGTGCATTGTTTCTTTTTTTACATATAACATAACGTAGCAAAAAGAAAGTAGTTCTAGACATTTAATGCGACTTTTGAATTGGAAATTTTGAGGTTGCCATTAAATTCTGAGAAATCTTAAAACTTTATGAAGGAAAAGTTCTGGAAAGGCTACTGGGCGATAATTTCCGTTACTTTAAACTTCGTAATGCGTTGAAAAATGAAACAGAAGATTAATTTTAATCTAGCACGTTTAATGAAAATATAATCAAACGATATTATTTATTTTGTATAAACGGCAAAGTTTTTTAATTTTATTAAAAGATAATTAAGTCGCCGACAGAGTTAATCTACAATGTTTAGTTTAAACATGTAATTAACGGATGCCTGCATCTGACGCCTTTATTTAGCTGCTCTATTAATATTGTTACCCTTTATTTTACAATTGCATAGTGTGTCGTAATCCGATTATGGTATTTAGTGCTTAGCGTTTACTGACAGTGTAATATATACGGGCGTAAACGCTATAATAACATACATTTAAAAATTGCGATGCGCTTCTTTATGGAGCATAAAAAAGTTTATGGTTAACCAATGTCGATGACATGTGAAAATGAGAACATTTGTAGGGCTGTAACTTTTAAATGAAATCATTGCCTTTCAAAAGCGACTTTTGAATAAATCTAATCGTAAATGAGTTTTTTATATGCATTCAAAGATCCAGAAATTTTGGCACCCACTCTAGAGATCCTACCTGTAAAAATACACGCTGAAAACGGTTTCTGATAGAAAAATTCTATAGCACAAAGTTTATCTTTAAAGGCAATTGTCTGAATGATCGATATTGAAAACTTTTATGAGATGCGCGTCTCCTGTTAACCGGATGCGAATGTGTTGTCGTGGCGCCACGCGGACCCTCCCTTTGTTGTGTATTACAACTTCAACAGCTCACCAAATGACGGCATTAACAGGATTGATACTAAAAGTTTTCACTAAAAAATACACTATGAAAAACTGTACACAGAAATTTAATTAACAAGCACCGTTAAAATATACAATTCCATCTCTTTTCTTACCTTTTTAAAGGAAAACGAGTTTTAAGTCTTATCTTGACCTAAATTCGAATAAAACCAACAAAGATTCGTGCAAACGCATTATCTTTTACGACTACTATACTGAACGGTAAATAAAAGTAAAGTATCCTTTTGGGAAAATAAGTTACCCTCTATCAATTGTTATAGCTGCGTTAACATTGCATGGATTTTGATGCTCTCGAGAATTTTCATTCGCGCTTAATTTTGATAAAATCGTGTAATTGTCATTTTTTTCGAAAATATGCAATCTCGTTACTGTAATCTGATTACAATGTATCTTTTTTTTGTTATTATGGAAATGTTAACTAAAAAGAGTTAGATTGTTCAAATCCATTTTCTTAAACGAACTTGAATACAATTATTACTTCAGTAAAGAAGCGTTTAACTAAATTCAAAACGGATCGTAACAGGCAGAAAGTTTCTAGTCCTGTGAGGACTAAGCAACTACGGAGAGAGCTCGTTATTGAGTTGCTCACTCGAGAATGATTAAGTTAGTAGGAAAGACGTTTTGGGTTACAAATAAAATATCTAATCAATTTGTTGTATCCCTTTAAACCCTTTAAAGTATGGACGTTTAATAATATGTCGTATTTAATAGAAGGATATTATAATAGCGAAGTACTTTCTTAAGATTTTTACGTTGAAAAAAGTTTCATAATAATTAGTATACATTGAGTATACCTATTACATTTTTAAGAAACCGTCCAATTTTACTTTGTTAGAATCAACTTATAACTCAATTCCAATTATTTTTGAAACCAATAAGTATCTCAATTCTTAATTATCACGAAAGCGGATTGTAACGGGAATAATGCCTTTCCGTTACCAATGTTACGCCATTGGCGTCAAAAAATGCAGGAAATAACAACATTTAAATAAATATGATAAAGCGTGACGATAAATCGATTTCAAAAGGTAACAAGGCGTGCGTTGAGCTGGCATGGTAAGTTATCACTTAAATAATACTAATAACGGCCAATTAATATACATATTATAATGGCTTAAGTAATACATATTAGTAAGTTGGTAAGAAAACTTACTAGCTAATGTTATACCAAAATTACCGAAGAGCTGCCGCAGACGAGACAAAATATATCAACCATGACCCAAGCAAGATCGGATACGAATAAGTTAAGTATTATTATACAGGGTGTCCCACTGCTCCGTAATCGGTCGATAACTCAAGATTCAAATAAAGGTTGCTTTGATTTGTGTTGTGCATCTTTTAAAAATATTTTTATATCTACAGTAAGTACCTATGTTGCATTTTCACCTGGCAGGAAAATGACACGCTGTATTTTTTTCCCTTCATGTACCTATGTATTATATCACGAAATTATATTAAATTAAATTAAGATAGTCACCCGACTTGAGTTTTGTTCGTTTGCGTTGATACAAACTATTTAAACGGTATTTTGTAACAATAATTAAACTAAAATTACCTACTTTTAACAAATTTTTCATACGTGAAATTTTAAAAATCCTAATTATTAACAAAAGTACAAAAAATAATACCAGGAAATAATACACCGTTGAATAGGGTTTTTTGTCGAGAATCTGATGCTAAATAAAAATACAGGGTGTTTCATTTAAAATATTCGTATAAATTCTATTTAAAGTTCACAAATTTTGAGTATTTATTTTAAACACTCGGTATAAAATTAATCACTTAGTTTTTTTTGTAGAGTTTTGTTGTGTGGCGGGGGGGGGGGGGTTGAATGGACCAAAAGGTCGCAGTGCAGGAACCACTCGGGACCACCCCTACAGGAACAATATATAAATCTACAGACACCATTGTGCAACTTATAGGTATGTTCCGGGATGTTTCCACATTAAAAAAAAATTAGACATGCAGTAGCCTATACTATATTAAATATCAATTAAAAAAACGAAAAACTTCGGGTGGTTTGATTATTATGAAAGACACAGAAAATGTTAATGGAGAAGGTTTTGCATTTTTATAAAAAAATCAGTAGCATAAAAATAATTTTTTTTCTATAGTAGATGTTAAACTATTTGTTCATCTGCTCGTTTGAGTGGAATAAGTAGAACTTTAACCGCAAGGATAGATGAAATGCTTTGACTTGTAACTAAGTAACACAATTGCGATTTTTGTACCAAAAATTGTAATTTACTTTGTGATTTTTTTTTTTTCTTTTACTTGAAAGCCTGCTATAGAAAAAAATGTTAGGTATTGCACACCTCGTGAAATAAGCCCAGTCGTGACTTTGTCACTCGTGAACTTAACCTTTCACTCGGAAATAAACAATCGCTTTATCGTCTTGTACTTGTACAATAAATAACTATTATTTGCTTTATAACTTCAGACTTACAGCACCAACCAGCAATGTTTCAAACGAGTAGAGTTACGCATTTCATATTAACTGAATTACAAAAAAAACAGTTTCCCAAAGTTTGATCCGTTATTTTGTATACAATTGCCTCTTGTTGATAATTCGCCACAAGAGCACAGTAACTTTGTTTACTTGCTGCTCGATGCGATTAAATTCTCTTCTATTTAACTAGCATTATAACAAATTCCGGGATCCGGATGGTGAACAAGCTTAAGCTATACATATGAGCCTCTCTGAGGAAACAAGATTAATACTTTAATTTTTCCAAATTTTACGCATAAAGATTACTGACTAGAGAATTTCCAATTAACAATTGACCCAACTTACTCTATGTTGCCGCCGGAGGTAAATTGTTATCACGGAACAAGTTCCCAATTTGACGTTTAAGCAATTTACCATAGGTACTTTTGCGAGTTTCTACATTATAATCCACCACCAGAGCTTTGACTTTATAACAGTGTCATGATCAAGGTTTATAAAGGCAACTACATCCCAGTACTTTATAGCGATAGAATTTTTTCTCAAAACTTTCGTGACATTACGTTAAGTATGTTAAATAGCTCAACTTTAAAGGCATTATTCAAAGGTGATTCTCACACACACCTGTTTCCGAATTACCGATTTACCGCATATAAAATCCGAGATTATTTGCTTTTAGAAGAAGACATATTTATATAGTCCAATCAAAAAGGAACTCTGAGTGAGGGGTACGGTTACACTATGCATTTGATTTTAAAGAGTTGATAAACCGACAAGCAGAGTATAACGTGTAGAATTATAAGCATAGTACTGCCACAGATAAGGGTACTGCTACTGAAATACGTTTAAACAATTATGCGTTGGTTGACTTTTTTATTTTACTTTCATACATATCATAGATCGAGCTTTACATATTTTTATAGAACCAGAAATTTTGGAGAAACTATCACAACAGTAAGAAAAAAAGATTTTTCAAGTTTTATTGTTGAAAACGTGGTAAATTAGACAACCATCAAGCGTCACTTCCATTTTTGAAAATAGTACCATTGTATTTATATGTTAATAGTACCTAAGGTGACGTCAGTTTATACATAATGTATTCCTGGAGTTGAACGCTGATGTTGCAATACTTTCATGTGAATCATAGTAATTTATTCCTCAATTTTCGATTTAGATTATTTTTATTGGAAGAATGCCCATGACGCCCTAAATCGTAATAATGTCGAAATACCTTTCGAAACGTACATTGTGAACAATCACCTTTTGGTTTATACTGGTTACTACATTCCAAGTATAATCTCATAAGGAGGACTTGCACTCTCATCTTTCCAGACCTTAAGCTAGCTTTAAATTTCTGCTTCCCTGTGTCACCTCTAACCTCAGATTATGGTTGTGATTCCCTTGTTTTTGCTAGTTCAGGTCGAAATTCAGATAAATTTTGTTCACTATCTACTATTATAGTGCAGTCATTTTAAACATGAACATTGCAAAAAAATCCTATGTTAGGTTTGATTTTTTTATGTTGTTAAGTTCAGTCCCAGTAGTAAATACTCAATTTTGCAGGTGGTCGTAGTGGGAAATGGCCAATTATAAAATAAAAGCTGTCTTGAGAACATAATTTCGTTCTTTTCGTCAAACATTAACCCTATCATATGTATTTAGCAAAGACTAGAAACCATTAAACATGGTGGCGCGTAAGACTGAAGTTGATTGGCTAAGGATACAGGAAATCTGTGTTTAATACTCACATATCAGATTTAGCTCCAAACGTATTATTGGCACTAGAACTCATAGTTTTTAAGCTACGAGGCTAAAACTGAAAAAAGTCCGAAAAATCGCAGTGTTTCTAAAAGGACTTATATACACAAATAGACGCCAAAAGTCTTTATTTATGTTAATTGTCGTTATTTGTTGTCATTCCTTTACAGTTCATGCGTCAAGAAGGGTACAACAATGTCACAGTCCAATACAAAGATGTACCTATGGTTCTTAAAAATGGAGATTGCGCATGACGAGGAGGTAAAGTAACGAGAATAAATGAAGCAAGTCGCGTAATCAACACTGTATCTCAAAGACAAAAGATCGATTCCAACCAGAAAAAAATTTATATCCGACGGAAAGAGTAAAAGTCTGTCAAAGATAAAGGCGCAATGACTATATTCAAAACTTTCATGTTTCATGAGATACCATCTGGTAGACTCGTAAGAATTAAGTATACAAACATAGAAGAGAACAATCAAGAAAATATGAAGTACCGTAGCATTAGATAAAAAGAAGCCATCGGGTATGAGGAATCTCCTGTGAGACATCAGCTAAATAAATTAACATCCATCATGATAAATGGAAAGCATTTGGCTAAAAGCTAAAGCAATGTGAACAAAAATGAAGCAATCACCTGAAAATTAATAATACCTATAATGAATTATTAATTAAGACATTAGCTTAAAATAGTAAAACATTATTTCAATTTAAAATCGTTGGTATATTTGCAACAACACCTACCTTTGAGTAACTCGTAAATATCAACCATACGTTTGACAAAGGGTTCATCCGCAGATGCAGGAAATACTTTTCGGCACGCAATAACTCACAAAATTGTTAATCATATTAATGATATACCTAAGTGCAAAGTAGGTAGGTAATCGATTTCAGTAAACACAAAAATCCTACCTATTAGTTAAAAAAATACGCACCGCACTACAATGTATTTATAATGCGTATCGTTGGAGAGTAGTGAAAGATTGTTTAATGTTTAGTCCATTAACTTTCTCTGTTTCCTTTAAGATAAGTGAACGCGTTCAGAATTAAGCTGCGATAAAGAAGAAGTAATTTGCTATCAGCTACATTTATTATGGTTTATTAAATTTGGTGGAAGATTATTATTAATTACCTTTAAATATCCTTGGCGCTTTTAAATTATAAGCGACATAAATAAGTTTACCGGGTTGCTAATCCGAAATTAATTTTTATTTGAAAGCGATAATTAGCTCAGATGATAAAGGCATAAATTTATATGTTAAGTCATTTTTATATTTTCCAATAAGTTATTTCGTAATTAAGATATTAAAATATAGCGTGAAATTCTAAGGCAACGTATATCTATCTATAGAAAAATCATTTAATTGAAAAGAATAAGGGGGATGCAGCCTTTTACAGAAGCAATCTATTTATATCAATAACAGCTGTAAAGGACATATAAATTGAATGGAAAAACCTACTGTGTAATATAACATTAAACAAAAAGAGAATCTGAAATACGTTTTTACGAAAATGAAAATGAAAATGAACATATTTAATATTAATATTTGAAGAAACGCTACTTAATTTAAATTATATCTATAAAAAGGGCCGAATTCGTATTATTCTTTCCAGTTCTACAGATTTCTGCTGTAAATTTTATTTTGGATTGTACCTATTTACAAAAAGACCATTAGCACAGTCAAAAAACAACTAAAACATGTCCGAAATTAATTTTTATTTCAAACTACATAATTTATTTTAAAATGCAATTACCCTCTATTCACAAGTGAACTTTACTTAGGAATTCAATTTTCAGTGAAGGCCGCATTTAATTTAAAATCTCTTTCCACGTCTTAATCATGCCAGAACAACTAAAGCTATCTACTTAATTCAATTTTCAAATGCAATCAAGCTTTTCTCGTATAGTGTAAAAATGTGTCTTTATCATCGCCATGAACGAAGATGTATATATATTTCTTCTAAAAATGCTCTAAAAACGTCACCTTTAGTTGAAAATCTTCTTTTGTTAAATCCTGCTATTGAAACTTTAATAAAAAATATTAAATTTTATTAATAAAAGGTTATTAAAATGTAAATCAACATAGACGATATGCGTTGCGTTGCTATGGTTTGTGTAAACAAAAATATAAACATTCGCAATTACTAATTAATTTGTACAGCTTCAAATCGTGTGTAATGTGTGAAATATGGAGCAAGAAGAGGATATTACCCAAACAACACATAGTTGTTACGATGTATAGCAAACATTTTCTAAAAATATTTAAATGTTTACTCAACATTTTGCTGTACACAGAATATATTTTATTAATGTTCTCAGAACATGTCGATTTCACCAGGTTGCATGTTCTAGCAATGTTGTATAGAAGTAATTTAAACATTACTACAATATTTATTGTACATTTTGTAATATTTAAACATTTCAAAATATTTCTGGCACATTGTCCATAGGGGTACTAATACGTTTGCAAAATATTCTATGGAGTTATGCCGAATGTTAATATAACATTTAAGGAACACCTTCTGGAATGTTTTTAAAATGTGAAATACATATATATACGAATAATATTTAATAAACATTTTATTAGACATTAACATTACATAGAGAATATGTACATATTACATATGTATTTACATATTAATTGAAATGGTCCGGCTCTGGGTCTGGCAGTGGCACATCATCACTGACGCTAGAACAAAAACAAAATCAGAATTTGTAAGTTAAACGGTCTAAAAGTCACGCGGCTATTTTACTACTTCATTGAGCAGAAACATTCTTTAAATTACAATCAATTGAACCACAAACCACACAAAAAATGGAAATTCATCAAATGAAATTTCTCCCAACAATAGGTATACAGGGTGATTCACGACTATTCCCTCGGTCTCCTATGCCTAAAGGGTACAAGATATCATCTTCATTTTTTGGTGGCATATGTAAATTGATAACGACTATTTTTTAAAACTATTTTCAATTATACAGGATGCTTCACAAAATTGTAATATATCAAAGATAGGTTTTTTAAATGCAACCCCCTGTATTTTATTACATTTTTAGATTATACGTTAAAAACTAAGGCAACTTTATTAAACGTTCCCTACTTTCCTATGCCTATCGCTTACCAATTTTGAGAAAATTGTGATTTTAAGAAAAATATTCAATTTAAACAACCCCTAATAACACGGAAACCACTTACTTTCAGTAACACAAATTTATATCGATTTATCTTGACCTTTAAGGCTTTCATTTGCACTACGTAGGATTTCGATTCTTTGTACAGGGTGTTTAGAAAAAGGATTCATATTTTATATTTTTCAAACATGTTGAATAACTTTTCATTTTCTATCAAAAACTATGAGTAATAGATATGTCTAAAATCAACGATTAAAAAGTTATTAAGATGTTTCTCTAAAATTTGTATGAAAATGGTTTTTGTTTGCATTCTAGTAGGCCATGATTATTTTTATTGTAGTTGATAATTAGATATGGGATCAAAACTTAATTAAAAATGAAATTAATAACAAGAAGTAATGAGGATACCTGGTGTTATAGTAGCAAACACATCCTTTATTGTAATCTTTATGTCATCAGCAGTGGTAGGTGGAGTGTTGTGGACCCCTCCTTCCAATCCATTTATTGGGGAATTGTCCATCTAAATATTTTTGAAAAAAACATAAACACCATTCTTATCACATTTAACTTCACCAGAATTTATATGGACGAGGCTTTCAACGAAGGTTGAATTTTTGTTTATGGAGTCTCGAAAAAGTTGGAGAAGAAGATGAATTCTTTAGATATGTTTTATTAACCGACGAATCCACTTTCTACAACATAACGGCTTGGTAACCGACATAACTTTCATTACTAAATTGTCACCTGTATCGCACTGTTGACCGTCAAAACCGGTGGAGCCTCAATGTATTTGGGAGAATTTTGATTTTTTGATGGAAACTTGAACGGAGTAAAATTTTTACGGATTTTAGAACAACACTTTTTCGAGTCTTCTTGATGAAGTTTGTTTAGATATTATTATTATTATTATCATTAAAAATTTAGTTTACAACACTCCATCTACCACTGCTGATGACAAGAAGATTAGAATAAAGGATGCGTTTGCTACTATATCACCATAACGTTAGAAGTTCTCTTGAAAACGAGTGCGGTTATGCATAGGAAAAAATGGCATTTACTACAGTATTTTTCCATTGCTTCAATTTAATTTTTAATTAAGTTTTGATCACATATCTAATTATCAACTACAATAAAAATAATCATGGCCTACTAGAATGCAAACAAAAACCATTTCCATACAAGTTTTAGAGAAAAATCTTAATAACTTTTTAATCGTTGATTTTAGACATATCTATTACTCATAGTTTTTGATAGAAAATGAAAAGTTATTCAACATAGAATAAAACATACAGGGTGTTCCATTTAAGTTAAGTGAGTTTTTGATGTTTGAAAAATATAAAATATGAATCCTTTTTCTAAACACCCTGTACAAAAAAACGAAATCCTACGTAGTGCAAATAAAAGCCTTAAAGGTCAAGATAAATCGATATAAATTTGCCTTACTAAGTGGTTTCCGTGTTATTAGGGGTTGTTTAAATTGAATATTTTTCTTAAAATCACAATTTTCTCAAAATTTTTAAGCGTATAAGGAACGTTTAATAAAGTTGTCTTAGTTTTTAACGTATAATCTAAAAATGTAATAAAATACAGGGGGTTGCATTTAAAAAAACGTAACTTTGATATATTACAATTTTGTGAAGCATCCTGTATAAATGAAAATAATTTTAAAAAACAGTCGTTATCAATTTACATATGTCACCAAAAAATGAAGCTCATATCTTGTACCCTTTAGGCACAAGACACCGAGGGAGTAGTCGTGAATCACCCTGTGTAGGTACAGTGCAAACAATACTCGCAAATTGTACCACTAAAGGCACTAAATTGTAGTGGTTTAACTAAATTTTCCATAATGATATGTAACAATTAAATTTAATTAAATTGATATAGACATATATCTACTTTGTAATACATTGTAACTTTTTATTTTAAGTTCATGAGTGTAATTTAAATAATATAAGTATTATACGTACCTACCTCTAATATCACAATAAACTAAAATAATTAAGATAATTGCACTAAATCGTAAAAGACTAAAAGTAACAAAATGGTGCACGCGTCAAACAAAACCCAACGCCATCGAATATGATCGCATTCACATATCGAACTTGCACTTGCTGATCACATGATTATGATCGCATCATTTCGGATATTTTCGTTAAATATTTTTACTTCCATTTCAAAATATTATAAAATAATATTCTTGGAACTATATAACAATATTGCGTAAATATAAACAAATATTTAGTAAACGTTCAAAACATATTTATGCAATATTTATTAAGTACCTAATAATAAATGTTGCAAAAATGTAAAATAGACATTGCAATCTCTTCGAAACCTTCTGAACGCTATTTAAAGATTCTAACAATCTTTGGAGAAAATATTTTAAAGAATGTTTATTAAATTATACTAGAATATTGTATAAAGATAAGTCATTATTCAATTAACATAGAAAACATATTTTTACAATGTTGATCAAAAGTGTTGTATCAAGCGACTTATGAATATTGCATAAATGTATAAGAAACATTTTAATGTTTTATGAACTTTCTGAATTTCATTTGAACATTCTTACAACATTCTGTGTTTATTGGGACAGTGTGCGAGAAGACATTTTGAAAAAGGCTAATGCCGCCACGTTTAGTATTACCTGTACAATCAGAAGTAAGATATTTAAAAGAGAGAGAAATCTATTTGTCGTTAAAATTTTAAAAACAAAAAATTACAAGCCTCGCTCGTTTCTTGTAACTACTAATCGGAGTAAAAATGACCCTTACTTTGAGGGGTCATAATGAAAAAACTGGGGGGGGGATGTTTTCATTTTTGGACCATATATTAGTCATCTATAGTTTAATATGTGTAAAAATCAATTGTTTAACTATTATTTTTTTTTTCTCTCTAAAATGAATGTTTTGCGGATTCTATATGATCCGTAAAATACATCTTCATGGGACAAGTACGCTAAAGTAACTATGACGACCTTTTAGAAGACTATTATTTATTAATAATACATTTGGATAGAAAATACCTATTTAGACACATGAAAACAGATATACTCTTTCTCGTATTGTTCTCGAGATTTAGTAGGAAGTAAATTTAGAACAATATTTATAGCCTTTTCAGTAATTGCTGCTGGATTTTCATTCATTTTGACGTGTTTACGTATTTATCTGTTGTTGCCATAACAACTATGTCAAAGCCATGGGCGAAGTTATCGAACTTCAATTTAGTCCCCCTAGCTTACCATGACATCTTAAAAAAACTATATACGTTATACACATATACAAATTTCTTCTCATATTATCTGTGGAGCCCCCCCCAAATCTGTTCACTTAACTTCACCCATGCTCAAAGCTAAATATGATGTACACACCAAAATAAATTTTTATGAAATTAATTTGATAATTTAGAGAATTCATGCAAAAAAAAGTTGTATGCATCACGTACGCAAAATGATCTAGCGGATTCGTCGAAGTTTTCGCAACACACATCCAGACTCATCTGCTAAAACATCATTTTGCATACCTGATACATAAATACCTATTAATTAACAGCAATAAAAACACTATTTAGCACTTTCCTGACTAACGGTCAATTTTAACTTATCATAAAATTGTTATTGTTCCATAAATTGTTACCAAATTTACACATGTTATCGCACACATACTTCTCAAAAGTCGACAGCCCATAAATGTTGATTATTGATATAATTAACTGGTTTTATGAGCTATAACTGAACATTTCATTATTTTCAAATATACGGAAACTAAAGAAAAAATTCTTGTTTTAGATGGTAAATTTCTAGTATTGAATCAAGCTGCACTATTTTTCTTTATTGAAAACAAAATTTGTTTTCTTGTACTTAATTCAAAGTAGGTAAATGGTGTGTTTACTACGAAAGAAAGACGTACATATTCTCGCGAGAGATAATCTACCACATCGTAAACAGCGAGCGGCAAACCACAACAATATGATTATTCTTTAGCATTGTACAATACAAAACCATGCGCTTCATAGCAATAGTGTACTGTACGACAACAGCTTCCTGCACTGCATTTCACCGCGCGAACCGTAGCATACATCCTTTTTTCCAAATTTCTTTTAAAAAATTCGATTTATAATGACATTTTTTTTAATCGAGTTAGACCACAACATAATTGGTTTAACTTTTTATGTTATGTACTGTCAATATTATCTATTAATATCGAACTTTCTCAGTTACACAAGATGTCGTTTATTTAATTATAGCTTTAAGACTAAAAAGCATCTCACATCGACAAATAAGTATACATTTTTCAAATAGAAGTATCTACCACTCAGTTTTAATAATATAGTTGTAATTAATTTTTAAAGTCGAGCGCTTGTGCGATTTGAGTCATAATTAGCGCTTTTTTGCACATACACTGATACAGAAAATTAACCATGTATTGCAAAAATATAAAACTGTACACCATTTTGTAGGAATAAATGATCTTTTAAATGCACTTTATTTTATTAAATTATGAATGCTAATTACTGAGATACAAGCTTCTAAAGTTAGGGGCCTTGCATTTTTACTCCGATAGAAAGGAAAAACTTATAACGTTTTAAAACTTGATCGAAAATACGCAGCGTTACGCCCTTCAGCTTTTGGTGAAGGTGGATTATTTTTGTGTTATCGTGTGGGGACACATTACAAGTAGAAATATTGAAAATAGGACCCTCATAAGTAAGAAACATCGGTAGCTATCATTTATAAATTTCTCCGCATCTGTTTCATCAAATATTTTCGCGTTCTTTTAGATTTACTTTTGAAAACCTCAAACAGCATTTTAAACCTACGAATCATTAACAAGATTACATTCAGTAATTTTGAAGATTCACCTCCTTGAAACTTACGTATCTACTTTCTCAAAAACAAATGAGGCCGTTTTCAACATCGAGTTTGTAGACCATAAAGACTTAAACCATTAAAATAGGATAAAACAACTTGCTTGATTGATTTTACAAGCAATATAGTAAACGTGGCGGCATTAGCTTCTTTTAAAACGTCAACTGGCACACTAATATCCTCTTCCTCGGGTTTTTAAATTAAATTGCTTTTGAGCATCGGGGTCTTTTTTGAGTAGGTACAACCCAAAATAAAATCTGGTCCAGAAATATATGGGCAATTTTACATCAGTTTATGTAAATTTTCTGTTCAAAAAAGTGGGTACCTACCTACGTATTACTTATTAATTAGATATAGATAATCTTGTTATATCCATTACGTTTATTGAGCATCAAATAATCCAGCGTTTCCCAAACTTTTTTGACCGCGACCCGGTACGAGGTTTTAAAATTTTTGCCGGCCCACCTTATGAAAAAACCAAACTTCTTTACAAAACAAACTTTATTTTTTAATTAAAAATCTAGTTAATTGTCTGTTTGTTTTATTTCATACACAAAAATTTCAAAATAATTACCTATATAAGAAAAATAAAAGTAATTAAAATATTATATTCATTTAAAACTAGTAAATGAAGTAAACTATCAACGTTAGCAGCACAACGCGCGAACGCGAGCGATAAAGCTAAAAGAAAGAATGCAAATGCACACTTTTCCACTATTCCTAGTGTATATCGTATAACTGATGTAAAAAAACTAATAGGTACTTAAACAATTTTTTTTGTGTTTTTACTATTTTTTTCCGTGATCCGGCAAAATTTTTCTACGGCCCGGTGCCGGGTCCCGACCCACACTTTGGGAAACGCTGAAATAATCCATAATGAAGTGAACCATTTCTGCATAAAATAGTCCTTAACTAGCTTGAAAAAACAAGCTATGCAGTGGTTGCATCACTAGGAATGCAATGTATAGTTAAAATTATGTTTCTTTTGGAGGAGTTTCTTTTCTTAATACAAATTGCTTTTCAAAAAACTTCATAAACGGGTTTGATGAAGAATGAAAACATATTTGTCTTGCAGTCAACGCATTCGGTTTAATAAAATGTTTTTCTGGTTATTGCTATTTGTTGTATTGTGTCTTATAAAATACCTATACACCGTGTCCAAGATAAGAATGCACAGCATGGGGATCTTGAAAACGGTAGAAGATACAGGGTGGCTTAAATTAGAAAAAAGTTGCGCTATTTAGAGTATGTTCACATGCTGGCCGCAAAAGTTCATTATTGTTTATCGTTTTCAAAATTCTCAAAAAAATGTGATTTTTTGGATTTTCGTTTCTTTTCAT
Organism: Pyrocoelia pectoralis; assembly: GCA_036250285.1. NCBI lineage: Eukaryota > Metazoa > Arthropoda > Insecta > Coleoptera > Lampyridae > Pyrocoelia > Pyrocoelia pectoralis. The sequence goes on from CM070075.1 coordinate 82,462,212, forward strand.
TTTTTTATTTATTTTAACTGATATTAAAAAACTACCGGCACTTTCTCATTGCCACTTTTTAAGCTCTACAAAATGGCGTGTTCAAATTTTTAATCCGACGTTTCGTATCCGAGAAACCATCATCAACTTTATTTTTTTATATGGCCTCAAACAAAGAGACACTCTGTATTCGGTAGCATTATTCATTACAAATTCAACGATGTATCACACATTATGGTTTTGAAGCCAAAAAATGGGAAAAACGTGAGTTATAAGGTTTTTTATTTTTTAAATTAGTAGGCATTGGAATAATCGCAATATTTATGTTTTATCTGTCACATTATTGTTGAAAACGTAATTTGGTGTTGTGTAAGTTGTTTTTACGGGAATTTGAAGTGTTTTAATTTTTGTTCTTGTTAAAGTTACTTATTCGTTAGTTTGTTGCTTCGTGCCTTTAATTTATTTACAAATGTTACCATGGAAAGAGAACGTTTCACAAACGAAGAAAAATTTGATATGTTGACGTGTTACATCTTGTGCCGCAAAAATTGTGTAGCTGCTGAACATATGTACTCTGATAATTATCCTGAACGAAGACAACCTGAAAAATCCATTTTTAGACGTTTGGTATCTAATTTAAAGGAATTTGGCTCATTTAAAAAACCTGTTGTATCTTAAAAAAACAATCCAACGAAGAAAAGGCGACTACTGTTTTACAAATGGTTGTTGAAAATCCTGAAATATCAACAAGACTAATTGAACGTCGAACTGGAGTAGCTAGATCTACAGCCCATTTCGTTTTACAAAAGAATAAATTTCATCCCTATAAATTTAGAATTTGCCAGGGTCTTATAGTCTAAGATACGTTATTAGAAATATATACCCTCATCTGTTATTTGACGATGACAAAGATTATAAGTTAGATAATATATAGGTCGATAAATTGCAAATGGGTTGCCTAGCTAAATCGGGGCCCAATGCTGTTAAATCCGCTTTCTTTCAGAAGAATGCTCTGCATCCCTGTCTGCTACATGGAATGGCGGGTGCAGCGCTCTCTGTCACTCTCCACGCTCGCGCTAAAAAGATAATATTTAAAATCTAGGCAACCAGGAATGTGATGGTAGTGACAGAGAGCGTTGCACCCGCCATTCCATGTAGCAGACAGGGATGCAGAGCATTCTTCTGAAAGAAAGCGGATTTAACACCCTTGGGCCCCGATTTAGCTAGGCAACCCATTTGAAATTTATCGACCTATATATTATCTAACTTATAATCTTTGTCATCGTCAAATAACAGATGAGGGTATATATTTCTAATAACGTATCTCGTACTATTAGACCTGGTGACCAGAGAAGGCGAGCAAGTTTTTGTGAATGGTATACCAGAAAATGTGAAGAAGATCAAAATTTTCCTTTTAAAGTAATTTGGTCTGATGAGAGCATGATAACCAACAATGGCATTTTCAACCGGCGTAACAAACATTATTGGGCAACAGACAATCCTCATTTAATAAAAGAAGCAAGGCATCAACATCGATTTGGATTTAATCTGTGGGTAGGCATTTTGGGTGGCAGAATAATAGGACCTTTTATTTATCACAACAATTTAAATTCCGAGCGATATCTCGACCTACTGCAGATTGATTTGGAGAATGCCTTGGATGAATTACCATTACTTATGGTTAACAACTGCTGGTGGCAGGAAGATGGTGCCCCAGCGCATAATTCAAGAAATGTGCGAGAATATTTGTCCCAGAGGTTTCCTGGAAAATGCATTGGAACTCACAGTGAAGTAGCCTGGCCAGCCCAATCACCTGACTAAGAACAGTTATTGGCATTGGTTTTAGCAGCAGTTAATACAATCACACCAGAAATGTTAGACCATGTTTTGAATTCTTCTGTAGACAGAGCATACTTGTGTCTAGAAAATAATGGCAACCTATTTGAGCAATTATTATAATTTTTTGACATTGTGTTTCTGTTATTCTACCAGCGCCTACTAATTTAAAAAATAAAAAACCCTATAACTCACGTTTTTCCCATTTTTTGGCTTCAAAACCATAATGTGTGATACATCGTTGAATTTTTAATGAGTAATGCTACCGAATACAGAGTGTCTCTTTGTTTGAGGCCATATAAAAAAATAAAGTTGATGATGGTTTCTCGGATACGAAACGTCGGATTAAAAATTTGAACACGCCATTTTGTAGAGCTTAAAAAGTGGCAATGAGAAAGTGCCGGTAGTTTTTTAATATCAGTTAAAATAAATAAAAAAATGAAAAGAAACGAAAATCCAAAAAATCACATTTTTTTGAGAATTTTGAAAACGATAAACAATAATGAACTTTTGCGGCCAGCATGTGAACATACTCTAAATAGCGCAACTTTTTTCTAATTTAAGCCACCCTGTATCTTCTACCGTTTTCAAGATCCCCATGCTGTGCATTCTTATCTTGGACACGGTGTATATGGTTAAAACCGAGGTTAAAACTTTTCACTGTTGTAATTGCAATTTTGGCATTTTGCCAAAATACGAAGTCTTCAAGTATTCATAAAATTAATGCAAGGCGGTTAGTACTTTTATCCGCTAAACGAGACTCGATTGCTTGTGTACGACACGTAACGAGAGAACCCCATGCTACTTCGTAATCGGAAGACATTTGATTACTTGAGCTACCGCTTCTTTTAATGATGCACGCAATTAGTGAAACTTTGCATCCAGAAATCGACTGATTTTCATGAAAAAACAATGTATAAGTATTTCGAAATTTTAACCGCCAAATTTCGGTACATTTATGATCGGTAAGGTTAACACCGCCACAACATTTTTCCACTAGCACACGCTCAGCAGTACCCCATTTGTCTCATATGTTATTCCTTAGGTCGCATTAGGTCTGACTTTGAATTAGCGAGGCAAAATGATTGGATCGTCTTGTTTAGACCACATTACAATAAACGCATTTATAACACAGCAGTGGTATTATAACCCCTTATGATGAATGAACAAAGAAACTAAGAAGACTTTAAGATAACATTAAACAAAAACACTTACTATTGTCGTAAAGGATAAACCCTAATAAACTTTTCTAAATTTTATTAAGTTGAAAACGGCCATTAATTTATTACCGGCCGCGGCCTAATGTTTTATGTAGGAGACACATTATAAGTACGCAATATGAAGTTCCCACTGAACTCAATGAGTTCAAGTGGAAGTTCCTCACAAAACAATAAACGCCTACCTATATTTCCTTAAAGAAGCACATTCTGTATAAGAAAAGTTGAACCAAGTAATTCTATTAATTAACGATGTAATAACATCTACAATTCAAAATTCAAGTCGACAATCATCGTTATTTAGGAGAATTTTATAATTTTGTTGAAGTAACCTAAAATTGAACGTAATTGCGAACATCTTATGACGTAAACAATGAGAAAATTACCTTAAATTATATCTCTCTGAAAATAAGCGAAAATTGGAGAATCTGTCATTCAATGTAACTTGAAAAAAAAAATCACAGAGGTGAATTCAAATTTATTACGACGATATTCTTTTTAGCGTTTTTTAAAAAATTGTGGTAGTAAATTAAATCCAACTGCTTATTTTGTATAGACGCAATTCATGTTTGCCTTTCCCTTTCGATTCATAGTCTCACTAATTTGATCGAGTCGTTGAGCGAATGGAAAAAAGCTCAAGCCATTATAGCCGTGATGATCAATCATACGTTTTTGCTATGCACCCGTTTTATCTAATCAAAGTGTAGATTATATGAGAACTGACAGTAAATAAACGTATATAGGTTTTACTATAATCTATTAATTTCGTGAGATTATACTTTCAATATGGCTAGCAATGTTTTTGCTTCTTAATTAAGACAGAAATGTTCGTAGGTACTTTTATTATTTTCGTACGCTCATCACGTCTTGTATTGTCAGATTGAACGCAATGCGTTTTTATAAGAGTCTTATTGGACAAAGTGGTCCCTAAATAAAATCATGGATGAATTCTCTGCGATCGTCGGAATAAAAGTAATTCACTTATTTCTTAAACGTATCATTGAATGAATTCAAATTAAGGTGCACAATATTGTGGTTTTAGAAAATAGAATGGTAATTGTTTCGAAATAGCGGATGTTCATTTATTACATGTGGGCTTCCTCCTTTGCCAACAGTGATGCTTTGTTAACTAAAACGTGTATCAACTCTTCCTTAATGATACTTATCGTTCCACCTCTAAATGCAATCTATTAGTTATGAGTATAAATATGAACGTACCTATGTATATAGAAACATATCTATGACAAATGCTAGATATATGTATAATATTTTAGTTATCTCATGTAAAGCATATTAACACATTCTAAGTTGGGAACTGAAACCTGGTATTGGGGTTCTAAATTAAGCCAAACGTGTATAGTAATAACATCACACTGTTATTCATTTGTTTAAATTTTCTCCTTTATTTTGCTATTTTTTCACGAATCTTATTTTGTTCCTAAAATGATTCTTTACTATTTACTATTTCAATTGGCAAGTTCAATCCCATTAATTTTATAACTGCCTAAGGTATACTAAACCCCCAATAAACTAACAACCCTTCAACCACTCGGGGTGGGTTTCGCACCCCGTCCTACTATCGTGCTCATCGCACTATTTGCATCCCCTAACTTTCTACAAAAAGCCGAGTCTTACCGCGTTTGACCATGGGAAGACGCGGTTGCTCTACCCCCTAACCGTCCACTTCTACCAGCCCAACCGAAGTTCCCACCCCCAGAGAAAACAAAACCCAAATCTAGAACTAGATCCCTCTCCACCATAAAATTAGTACCTTCCCCTTCATCGGCACAACCCCTCACCTCCACCATCTCCAGTACCAGCACCGATCCAACGAACCTACTCAGTCTCCTCCCTCAACTACAACATCTCCAGAACCTCCAGAATGTTCACCACCAACCCCCCCCAATCCACCCACTTACCGATACTGCATTCGGAACCTGCCCCATTCTCTTAAAACCCAACGTGAGTTACACCGTTAACTTCTCCGCTTTCCCCTTCAAATGACCAACCTCAAGTTAAATAACAACCACAATGCCCTACTAGAGACATCACAACCTATCCTACCAGAATTATTTTCCACCATTCTACCCACCCACTTCGGAGACCCTTCTGTTACCGGATACCAACTTTCTGGTCCTCGATCCCATACCAATACTCCTAAACCCCCTAAATTCTCATGCGTAATTTGCAATGTGGACTACGATATTACGGAAAACGAAATCCTGGAATTCATAAACCTCCCTAAAATCACGAAAGCTATCCGCATCATATCTCACCAATCCGCCCAACCAACTACCTTCGTCCGATTGGTAACCACCTCCCAATCTAGCTTAGACTTCCTCCTAGTACGTGGTGTAACCATGTTCCTACGCCATTATCCCTGCGAACCATCTAGAATCCCAGCTCCTATACCCAAATACTGCACCACTTGTCCACAGCTAGGCCATCTAGCATCCGAATGTCCTTCTCTCGTACTCCAGTCTGTCCTAATGCGGCACCAACCACCGATCCTCTCTCTGCCAAGCCTCCACCCAGCCAAAGTATAACAACTGCAGCGGGCCTCACTCAACCTACTCCTTCCAATGCCTTAAGAGGTGCGAACCCCCTTCCGTTCCCTCTCAAAGTTGCTCCCCCAAAACCAATTGATACACAATCCCAATCCTCCCTAACCCTAGAATCAGAACCAGACCAGCCCCTTAGCGTATCCGACTTCCCTAAAACCCTTTCTCTTACCCTGATCACCTTCCTTTCAGATCGACGACAAGAGGTGATTCTAGCCATCGATCTCGCGTCTTCAGCCTACCTCCGTCGCAGGACGTATGCTAACCGTAACCGGTAACGGCGTCGTGTTCACCTTCGTCCCAAAGTACAGACCCCTCAAGCCTTTACGCTCCTCTTACTCTTCCTTACTAACTAACTTAACATGGATCTCGTGATCAATCAGTAGGTACAGTTAACTCCAACGGAGTACGATGTAAACGCCCCTTCATTAAAAACCTTCTTCAAACCGAAAACTATCATATCCTATCTATCATCGAAACCAGATTAAATCCCCGTGGAACGCTCTGCTTCAAAAACATTCCAAGGAAATATCCCTATGGTGCTCCCGGAACGGCCCTACTTGTACGAAACTGTCACCACTTATTGGTCTTGGCATTATGATAACGTAACTGGAGATGAAACCTTGGTACACCACTGGGACTATTCCACAAAATAAGAGTTTATAACGGCTCCCCACTATCCAAAGAGGTGAAGGCACAACTTTTCTGCGGAGAAAGAACAGCGTTTGGAAGACACTATGGAGACGCATCTTGCGGAACTAAAAAATACCTATAATTGCATTGTGTATTTACAAAAACGTCCTTTTCAGACGTGAACCTTTTTCACTTCTATCTATGCTTGCTATTTCCTAACTGAAAGGGTGTAGTTTAAGTCATAATGTCATGCATAGTGGGGTCGAAGTTCATTCCGTCCTCGTAGATGGACAATTGTGGTCACAATTCGCAAATTGGTGAAGGTATTTGAAATAAGTAGATTTCTATACAGCACATGGACTGAAAAAAATCGAGTAACTACGTACCCATGCCAGTGTAGTCGAAGGTCACAAAATATTTCGTACAGTACCACATAACGAAGTGTTTTCTTCAAAGATTACAAATACTATAAATTAAATTAATTACTTACATTTAATTGAAAGCTGTTGCCCACTTGCATCAGTACGCTTTCAGGAATCATGGAGTATGAAAAAATTCCAATTTTCTATTAACGCGTTAGCTTTTACATCAAATTTTGATAAACTTCGGTGCCCGCGGCTTTCGATATCTTGCTAACTGATCTTCTTGACATTCGACAAAATACTCCAAGAATGCGACTAAACTCACAAAAATACGAAAAAATGTTGTCAAATGATCACGCGGTGCTCATGCAACACTTTTCTGTGGAGTCACAACAGTATCCGCATAGGTATAACCCCGAGTGATGAGATTCAAAATCTGTGCTCAAATACAGAAAGTAATCTATATCTTCTTCCCTTTTCAAAGTATTATACTAAACCCCTTATTGAATAACTATGCGTTTATCAGCGCTATGTCAACGTATGATTCTCCTTTGATGTTCTTATTTTACAACCGAAAATGTGCGACATCCCAATAAGAAGAATGTTTGTGGGCGATATTTGATGGAACTTACACAAACAATGCTGACAAACAAAATGAAAGAGAAGTAGAATATAAACAAACACATATTGTAAATAATTTAACGTATTTGAAGTACATTGAAAACGAAGTTGAACATCAAGTAAATAGAATAATTGAAAACCCTAAAAGTTCTAAACTAGAACAGTTTGTATTAATAACACATTATATGCTTGTCAAATAAACGTATTATAAACTAACATAGAATAACGAAGTAGCATCGGAGAAAAGCTAATCACGAACTATCCCAATTAGCGAGGTTTGATGAAAAGACTAGAACTGACTAAACTTGTGGTAGGGTGTAACAAAAAGCGGTATCTGCTTAACGTGTATAGGAATGATAAGGGCAATTTACAGATTGGTGGGATTTTGACGGTACGTTTTCCCTTTTGCAAGGATTAACCACCACAATTTGTTATTTGAAAGTTGGTGTGGCTTTTCGATGTATAATTAGGAAAGGCGTGTATTTTACGTATATTCATAACAGCTTACTAATTAATTGGCAACCCCAATTATTTGTTATATATTGCTACTAATGAGTAGTTTAACCCATACAAGATCTAATGATTATTTATTACAGCTTGACAATAAGAGTGTTAGAGTTAGCTCGTGTTTTACAATGTAAAACTTCCACTGTAAAAAATAAGATTAAAAATCTGTCGCAGTAATCGTATCACATTACCTAACTTTTAAAATAATAGAATTACTGTTGATAGTTCCAAAAAGAGTGTGGTTCTAGCTCTGCAAAAGACTAAAGTGAGCGGGACGACATGTACATTATTAATGGTTTTACTTCATACAAACTTGTAACGCTAATTTGACACTTTGACATTTTCGTAACTCTAACGTACACTGTTACACGTATGTTATAGCCTTCATGGGAACCAACCACATTAATCTCCAGTTCACTTTAGTTTTAAGCTTTACTTTAATCATTTATTTCGTATAAACAATTTTAGGAAAATTAAAGCGGAAGTTTGCGTCACGATAATACGACCCCATTTCTGATTGCTGTGTAAACTTTCGGTTTCATTTAATATAACAAGCGAGTTTGATGGACGTCACCAAGGGTAGGTGATAAAAATAGTGAAAGAATATTGTTAGCTTTATATTTGCTGTGACATCATTATTTAATTGATAATAGGCAGGTGTGAAGCGTTCATATTTACACATCAGACAATATGTCTCTGTCATGTCATATAATATTTGTTGTTAAGTACAAGGTAACCAAATTTTTATCTTTAAGGGTGGTTTGCATTAAGGATATTTTAGTTTGTGTTGGCAGGACGAATTAGCCGCCCGAAACTAAATCAAACTCTGTAAAGGAGATGGAAACCGCGTCATTAAAGGACCTTAGATTATTAATTATTTATTTATTTATAGTTCAATTTAACAGTAAAGCACCTTGTTAAACAAGCCGCTCTTTTTTTCTCTCCTGTAACTAGTAATTTGTTCGTAGTCTTTCATACATTACATTAGCGAATATCTGGGTATATAAGGTATGTCATCATTCCACCAAGACAACTAGGTATATTTTAATATGTTTCAAGCACATTTGAAGCAATGAGGTAGTAGGTACACGACGTAAGCACTAAGCACCACGTTTTAACACGTAGCACGAAATAGTTTAAATAGTATACATTTGACATTGATATCTTTAAAAGTTTCTACGTCTACCTAAGTAGAAAGCAATCCTTTAATTTGTCCCCAGAGGTCTAAAAAGACCGTCTTGTTTGAAGTGGGTTTAAGAGACTGTTGTGGTGAAAAAGGACCTTATACTAGAAAGCGGTAAACATAAGTGTGTTCGAGCATCACGCCCTTAATTAGTCCAGATTTAGGAAAAAGGCAAGCTATAACATATTCTTTTTCTTACTACGTAATCGTTCCACCATTGACTAATCGCTTTGATTCACTTGTCGTCACCAGTGATGCTGTAAACTGGTAGGGTATCCAGCGATAACTGACATTTTTCCTATACGCATAGTTATTTGCGACCATGTCAATACTCAAAAATTTCCACAAAATTCCATACAAACTTTGATTTCCTCTCTGAATTAGTGTCAAAAAATAGTTTTCCTTCCCCTAAATTGGGACCCATTGAAACTCTTTAATTCGTTGTACTGAGTGTAAATGATAGAGGGAGCACTTGATCACCACGAAACCATTCGCGCTATACAACGCTTACCTACTCCATAAACGGGAAACTGTCCCATTATTGTATATTGTTATTTGTCATTTAAATTTTGAATTAAAAGTAAATTGTTTTTATGTATACAGGGAATTTCTCTAGATATACGGTGTTTTATATAAAGTTCCTTAAAATTTAGCATGGGCTCACATAAACGTTTATGTCGGAAATTTCGGTACCTAGTCTCGTAATCTGAAAACCAGCTTTCAATTTGCTGATTCGACTGCTTGTAAAGTGGTTTCTGATACTATTTGTTGTGAAAGGCTCTGTATATGAAACAAATGGAGTTATTTAAAAATGGTTTAATTAATAAAATACATGCCATATGATAGTAAGTGTTAAAATTCCAAAATCTTGTTCATTAAGATCACAGTTTTATAATGCAACATATAATATACATTACTGAAAAATTTGTTTAATCATTGATTAATATAAAAATAATATAGAAAGTATAAAATAATCAATTTTAAGTAGATTGTATACCATCTGGATTCTGGATTCTGGATTTCGATGGGAGGGTGGGAGAACCCACGCGCACCTAGGCCATCTATTCGGGCCCTTTGTGCTGCCTCCCTGATTAGAGTCGTCCGACCCCGCAACGTCACTCAAGCCATCCCACACGTGAGATGAACCTGAGGATGCTGGACGGGGAAGCGGCTCTAATCTTAGCCATGTCCCGCCAGGATTCTCCCAACATGGATCGTCTTAATTCGACAAGTACGGGACATTCACACAATATGTGTTGCGCCGTCTCGTCTTCTGTGTAGCATCCCCTACAGGATGGTGAGTCTACCAGGCCCATGCGGTGCATGTGCTTGTTAAGTTTGCAGTGTCCAGAAAGTATACCTACAAGTAGCCGCAGGTTTCCTCTGGTTAGCCCTGTACAAAAGCGCGCCAGACTGCGAGATGGTCCTCTGAAGGCCTCTCTCGCGTGGCGGCAGTCTAACATCAAGTTCCACCTAGCCCTGTGTTGGGCTTGGGTGTCTTGAGTTATTAGGTTGTTTACAGTTGATACTGTAAGTGGAAGAGCCGGCTCTGGACCATAAAACGGTTGTTTTGAGGCCAGTCGGGCTAACTTGTCGGCTTTTACATTGCCTATTATTCCAGCATGCCCTTTAACCCATACAAGCTCAAGGGTATTGCTGTTAGTTACTTGCTCTAGTGCCTGGTGACACTCGGAAACCAGCCTAGAGGTGAGTTTGTATTGATCTAGTGCCTGCTGAGCCGCTCTGCTGTCACTGGAGATCCTGATGGTTTTATTCTTTATGCTGTGCATAAGAATTGTTTTTGCACTTAGCGTAATACCTGCTAGCTCTGCCTGAAAGACAGTCGAGATTTTGCCTAGTGGTTGGCTGATATGGAAGTTCAGTTCTTGTGAGTACACACCTGTACCTGTGCCTTCCATTGTTTTGAATCCATCCGTGAAGATGGATATGTCTGGTTGGGATGCCACTTCCACATCAAGGAAGATGTGGTAGTTTTTCCCTAGTATAAATCGAGGTATGAGTGAATCAGATCGTCCTTCTAGTATAGGTAGTCGCTTGACTGCCTCGCCAAGAGGCAGTCAAGCGACGGATATGTCTGGTTGGGATGCCACTTCCACATCAAGGAAGATGTGGTAGTTTTTCCCTAGTATAAATCGAGGTATGAGTGAATCAGATCGTCCTTCTAGTATAGGTAGTCGCTTGACTGCCTCGCCAAGAGGCAGTCAAGCGACTACCTATTGTATACCATATAATTACATACATTTTCTTTTTTACAGCATCGGTATCAAAAGTTTGGGTTGTTGACTTTTTGGGAACATCTTTATGAAGTTACATTATATCGTTAATTATGGTAATTTGAACCATGTCCTAACCCTATACGATAATCCCTAGTTACGAGATGATCATAACAACAATGTTTATTCGTTCTGTATGCACCCATAGGTATTTTAGATGACAATGCAATGTTGTTCGAACTTAGCATTTGGTTGGCATCCAGACAGAATTCATATGATGAACTGTTGTTCATCGAAAACAGAATTTTAATAAAGTAAATGAGGAGGTTTCGAGTCTTTACATTACATTTGTGAAACATTGTTCCTTGGGGTTTTTATTCATTTGGCCAAATGAAATAAATGGGTAGATATTTTTCAGGAAGAAGAATTCGAATTCGATTAAACTGAACCGAACAGGAATTTCAAAAAATTAAAGGATCTTGTTTACTTGAAGTATCACCGAAATGCAAAATAATTGATTAACAAAAAACGATAATTAACATACATTTCTAACCCATTATCATTCGAGAACTTTTCATAAATTGAAATAAAGGTGAAAAATCATACAGTATAAATCTAAATTCCAAATTAAGTTGAACCGATTGAAATTCACGGTTTATCCACAAATTCTGATCGTATTCCACAGTGTTAGTTGTTGGACAATGATCATTTATACATAAATCATGATTGTTCGCCATCGTTTACTTCACCTACAAGAAAATAATTAAAATTTAGCTGTCAACGTGAAAGCAGCTCGGTTCAACCCCTTTGCTAATCTGTTGCAGCTCAGTCTTTGGCGAAAGGGATGTTATCACAACTCCCAGAAAAGCATAGGTCTCGGCATAGGTATAAGAAAAGTTGGGGTTAGTATTGACGCGAGTGTTTTTAGATTGATCGAAATGATATTTTTAGTTATAAATGCATTGTAAATTTAGCTACGAGGGGGTAGACAACTCCAGTAAATTTTAAATTTTTCTGATTACAACACTAGAGTAGGTATTTAAATACGTACCTATCTACTAAAAATAGTTGTAGATGAAATATTGTACGTGATTTGAATATAATGCCAGCTATTACGACACTCGGATGAATTGTAAACGTTACCCCCTGTAATAATAGCGCACTTTATATATTAATTCCTTTTCCTTTCAATAGAAGTTCAAAGTATTGTTGTGACACTGTTGTACATTTTCTTATCTAAAAAATTGAAAAAGGTCATAGAACCTTTAAGAAACTGAGCGGCTCCGTCCTAACACAAATCGTAATTATGTATATCAAATAATAGTACTTACTACGAAACAGTCACTTGGAGCATGGATACGTGATTTGATGAGAATTACAATAATATTAGCACATGAATTACATCATATAAATATGATGAGCAATAATTGGGATTGGGTCACGCATCCATACAAAATAATATAAAAGTACCAATGTTACAGAATTTATTCATCACATGTACTCCTGTGTGTTACTCAGCGGTCTAAGCATGAGAGCTGATGGGAGTGTAGCAAGTAACATTTAATTGCCAAACTTCCAAAGTTTACTGTAATGTGATTCATGAATAAATAAAGAAGATACAAAATACACCACAATAAATAACTTCGAGTTTATTAAAATATTCCCTTTGTAGTTGTAGAAACTTATTAATTACGACTTTGTGTGCTCACATTTTCGGTAAAGAGTAATTAAGAGGATTCGGTTAAAGCCGTTGGTGAAATTGAGAGGTGTCCTATTCCGTTTGTGGTTTACTTGATGAATAGTTTGGCGAGGGTTCTCTGTCTATGTCTTTAATAGCCTGCACGCAACATAAGGGATATTAAATCATGTTTCTCTCCACAAAAGTTTCACTTAACGCCTTCTAAAGGGAAACCTCAGAGGACCTTAACGCACATATATGAACCAATCGTACGTTTTAATCTAAAGCAAAATGAATTACCTACCGTTTGTTACGAAATGAGACGTTGACAACAAGGTGAAATTGAGTAACTTTGAAAAAGACTAATACATTTCTTTAATCGTAAAGGGCATCTACTTCTCCAAATTAAACCTTTTAACAGTTACAATACAAGTAAGTTCTATAAATGACTAGAGATAAAGTCGCTAAGCTTTATATTATTACAAATGTCTGTCCTTGAGAAAATTATCTTTGATGAAATTATCACGCAGAATAAACAATTTATATTCATGCAGGGGCGCAAAAACAGAATGTTTCAAATGGTTGACGAGTTATATGGTATTAATTTGAAAATTTAGTAGACACGTTCACTAGAAGTTCCATAAAGGAAAATCCATTAAGGAGACGATACATTAGTTACGTCATTTTTTCAATTTTTTGTTAATCGTTGAAAAGGTTGAGTCAAATCAATCAGGTTTATTGCCATTGGTACCGAGCATATAAACTCTACAAATATATAAAAAATTACTTTTACGCTCCAATTCCGACGTATGTAGGTATGTACTTTTGATTCCTTGTCATCGTATTATGTTTATTTGTCAATTCGTCTTTTAAAGGAGTCGATATTACGTAAAACTGGCGCAGGAAACAATTCTTCATATCATAAACTAAGCTTCCATACTCTTATTTCTATGGTTTTAATATCGCAATTAGTCGGTAGTATTTTTTCGATACATGTAGTTGTTAGCGGAGTTACGCTCGGCCTCATCCATAGAATCTTTTTGCTTATGGGGACCAAAATACTGTGAATTGAGAAAACTTTCTGAGATAATACTAACGTTAGTGTTGGTGATGCCGTTGAGACGAGACTAGTGTCGATCTCGTATCTATTTTTCGAGACGATACTAACGTCTACTCTCTTCTCGTGTTTTTTCGATGAGACGAGAGTCTCAAGTGGTCTCGACGAGACTTTTCCAGTTGTATGTATGAAAATTAGACATTAACCCCTCATCATTTAAATTAAATCTTAAAATACACTATCAACGGAGTTTCTGATTCAGTTGTACCCATAACGTTAATTACCAGTATTTATTAATAAAAGAAAATCGACCCCTTATTACTTTGAATATCAAGGATAGGGGTGCCAATTGTAATTAAAAAATTACAAACTTTCATTACATAATTTTAAAAATGTTGTAATGCACTTTATCTGCTTGCAAGTTAATTTTTAAATAGACTTTGATATGAATTTCCCCTATTGTTTATATTCTAGGGTTTAAATGTGACATTTACAGCAGCTAAGAAAATGTAAATTGAAATAAATGTAGGAGCGTATAAACTAAACATGTTTCGTTATACTATTTATAGACATATTTTCTCAGAAGCAAATAACAGAGAAAAACGCAAAACCTCCCCTTAAAAACAGTATATTGTGGTGAAGATGATGTGGGTGAAGGATGAAGTTATTTTTTTTTAAATATAAAAGTACCCAAGTACTAAAACTGACGGCGATGCAAAACGCCAAGATAAAATGTTGACATAAGTGGACGCTGACACAGCTTATCCAATGATAGCCTACTGTGACTAGCTGTCTCGATCAAAAAGTAATGATAAGTGAAAAAAAATTGGTTTGAAGTTTATAATAGTGTGGAGGGTAATGGCAACATGTTTCGACGCCTTACTGACATCATTAACAGACCAACTATCAATTATAAAGTTAAAAGGGCAATTCTTTGTAGGACAGAAATTGATCTGTTTAGTTCATTATTCTTTATCTGGTTTTATGCAGCATAATATTATGTGTTTTCACATTTTTTTAGTTCCGTTTAAGGGATTTTTGGTTTAATTATTGTTTTTTTTGCAATTTGTTTGTTTTTCCCCTTCAGAACAAAATATGTAAATTTATATTCACAAATTTTCAAATGTATTCACGCATCTTCACTTAGTCCATTATTTACTTATGCTCTAGCTTATTGAGACACAACACATTTTTACATTCTTTCCTATATCAAAGACTATCCTGATAGTCTTTGCCTATATGTATAGTCAGCTCGAGATCCCAACGAGACCATCAAGGTTCGAGAGCTATTCTAACCCTTGCCTCGTCTTGAAGTAACGAGACGATACGAGACTCGTTTCACGGCATCACTAATTAGTGTGTAAGCTTCTTTTGGGGGAGGGGGGCTCAAACTGATATAAAAAAAAGATTAATTGTAAAATAAAATATTATATTGTCAAGAGTGGCCGTTCATTGTGTAGTGGATGTACTCGTTAGTATACCACTAAGCTACACCTGGCGGTCTCGTGTTCAAATCCCGACCGGTTGGTGATAAAAATACTGCCAGAAATGGATGTTTGTAAACGTATAGGGCTAATGATCACGGCTGTTGATGCTCTCAATCCTCCTTCGTGGGGCGGAAATTAAATTTAAAAAAAACAACATTGTCAAGATACTTCCATTATAGATACTATGGCATAAAACTGACTACATTACTTTCCAGCGAATCACGTGGATTTCCATCATAAATCATAAATATCCAAAATATTAAAAATATGTTATCTAATGCCGTCGTTCTATAGAACAACTTGAAAAATAAATACAGGTCTAGGCATTATTAATACAGTAATTGGTCACTTGAGGATCGTTTGTAAAAGTAAAAGTTCGATTAATTATTTGAATTTGGACAAGAAAATTCAAATGTTGAAAGTAGAAATACTGCGTCTATTATTGTATATACCAAAAATTTTGAGTTAGAACTACCTTCCACATACCTATCAAAGCAATAATGTATAATTGTATAATATTTTTCAAATCGTAATGTGTTAGATTTGAATGCAAAATATGTCATACTCATCCCCTTAAGGTACTTATAGGGTTTTAATATAGGTATTGCCAAGGGTTTAGTTACCTAACTGTAAAAGCGCCAGAAAATATTTAGAAATTAATTTCTTGGACCACATCTTATCAAAACACTTTTTAGTAGTCCCCAAAAAAATATTTACAGTAACGTAATATTTAATAAAAGTAACGGAATCGCACAATTGAGTAAATAATAAGACCTAACATTTCCATTTAAATCTTAGTTACCATGGAAATTATGTTACTGTTTAACAGTTATGATAGATTTTTATTAAATATTACGTTACTTTAAATATTTTTTTCTTCACTGATGGTTTAAATAGTTTAATTTAAGAATCTTTAACATAATTTCCATGGCCATCTATTGATACAGGGCGTTATTTTGTAACTGTTAGCTTAGAAAGTTTTCGAACTTTAAGTTGTCATAACTTTGTTATTAATAAAAATATTTTTGTAAAATTTTGGTGACAGCTATTTGGAAGCATTCTGAATCCAGTGGC
The DNA here is from genome assembly GCA_036250285.1 of Pyrocoelia pectoralis. Lineage (NCBI taxonomy): Eukaryota > Metazoa > Arthropoda > Insecta > Coleoptera > Lampyridae > Pyrocoelia > Pyrocoelia pectoralis. The sequence continues at coordinate 82,478,641 of CM070075.1, forward strand.
GTAGATAGTTTTTTTTACAAACAAATCGCTAATAATATTTCTCCATTCCGAGTACGAAAAAATTATCGTAGTATGCCCTGAAAATTGGAATAAACATTTAAAATTTTGTCCCAAAGTAGATGTTTCATTATTTGACATTTAAAAAAAAAATTGGTTAATCAGATGAACAACATAAAACTCGTCCTGTTTTGAACCAAGCAAAGCCTTATTAATAGATCCAAAACCTTCTTCGAAAAAATAAGTAATGTATAATTGTGTTTGTATTTATTTATTTTTAAATAATCTCTTTTTTACAGATTTTCTTTTGCAATATGTACCCAATTTCAGCAACAATCCCATTATTCCTTTGCGAATTGCCACGCTATAAAGCTTAAATGTTACAAGTTAACTGCCGCGCGTTTAACTCAAAAGCTTACAATTAAAATTTGGTATGAAGTGCGAGTCCGTTTTGTACTTTACAAACATTGTAAAGTAATTTATTGCAAAGAAAAATCTAAATTAAAGTAACAAAATATACTATTAGTAAATTTACCAGGTAAAATGAGAGCAGTAAACACGCCTTTCGCATTTATTATCGTACTCGTAACTGCAATAATTTCAGTTTCACGACATGTTTACCCGTTACAATCTTCCGCCATTTTATTAAAACCTGTCACCCTTAACACAAACACACTTTAAGTGCATCGATTGGTAATATAAGCGCCTTTAATATTAGAAATTCTTTAAAATTAAAATGAGTAGGTACGTAAACCTCGTTATTGTCAAAGAAGTTAAACAAATAAAACGAATCGATACAACTCGTCTAAAACTAGGAAAATTACTCGATCAAAAGTTTCAATCACAGATGAAAGCTTTCAGAAAGTTTTAAATGAAACTCGTATTCGATAGGTATTTTTTCAGTAAATTTTTCCCAATTATTTAATCTGTATTACCGTTACATTTAATGATTGGTCTTCAAAATCTTTAGTATAATAAATCAATTTCTAATACATTTACGGTGGCCTTTTTCTTGGTTGAATATGGCACAATCCATTAAACTCAAACATTGATCTGTAATATATTATCTTAAAGGAATTCGATAAAAAAATTTCGTTTATAGATTTTTTTATTTGGTGAGTGATATGTTATGGCAAATTTAAAAATAAGAACCTTGAGTAAATAAGAGTAAAGGAATCGAAGTAAAATATTTAAACAGATTCCTTCGAAAAATTAATATTTAAAGCTCTGCGCGTATCCTTTTCCTTGATTTCTGAGTTAGAACGGAATTTAAATTAAAATGCAAAAGTATGTGAAGATCCTTTGTGTAAATATTTCTCATCTCTTTCTGAAGACAATTTAGAGTAGGTACAAGTTTTACCTACTGCGAAATTTTTGTTGTGTCATAATGACTTCTAATATATGCTTAAACTAAATAGTCTAGGGTTAACATAATTAAATGCCGGTTAATGATATATATATAACATTTGTATGTAAAATATTCAGGAATTAGAAGGATTCTAGTCCTTTGTGCCGAGTAAACTAGCCATAATCCACATGAACAGTCAAACAACCTTTGCGCGTTCTCAATAACTAAATAAAAGATGAAATAACAGAAATTTAACTTCTAATACTTTGTATCTACGTTAACAAGTTTGAGAAAATAACTTTCTATCGCATTAATTTACATGAAGGACTATATCTGTAACTATTTAGCAGGTACATCTACTGTAACCATCTAATACATAAGAAGCAAAGCAAATGATTCCAATAGAAATACATCACTTCCATTTATAAGTGTGCCGCATGAACTCTTACATAAAATAATAATAATGTAATTAAAATAACGCCGAAAACAAAGTCTAAAATAATAATTTATTATTCTACGCCTTATTACTTCGCCATTTATATTTTCAAATGGCTTTGAGCTGGTGTTTCCGTATTTGTGAACATATGTATAGGTATATGCTCAAATCATCCCTACGTGCACCAATCATTAGTTGAAAGTTAAACACTTTATGTCCAAGGCATACGAAAACAATTTTCTTACTAATATTGGCCGATAGAAGCCTTTCATGTTGCATTTTTACAATAATGTAAGAAAGACACATAAACTTCCTAAAAATGCAAGACAGAAGCACAGATTAGTGTGTAATCTGTGATAGAAGTAAAAATTACTCAAATTTTTAACTAGATAGTTAGCCCAAGTATTTTAAAACAAATTCTGTGGATTTTTGCGCAGAAATGAACGGAAAATTTGCGCTACCACAAAAAAGTGTAGTTTGAGTACTACTAAAAAGTTAGTTATGAAAGTAGTTTGCCCCCTGAAAAAGACTAAATACATGAAACAATTTTCAAAAATAAATTCAAAGATGCTTATTAATTAACGGGAATCGTCGCAGCTGGATACTCCTTTAAAGTAGGTAGACTTGCAATAAGGAAGTTGTAAGACTCCTGTGCTACCCCAACGAGCCATGAATAATACATTTCAGTCAAAGAATTGCTTGCGTAGGATTCTTTTAGGCGACGTATTAGAATTAGAGGAAATTACGAATTTTTTTGCAAATGTTTTGTTTTTGTGTTCTTCTTTTCGTTTTGAGACTGCGATTATGCCTAAAGTGCGGCCATGTGAAAATTATCGACAATTAAGTGAATTCGACACAGGTCGCATTATTGGCTTATGTGAAAGTGGTTTTCCATTCGGACAAATTCCTAATTGTCTTAACCATAGCCAATCTTCTGTAGTGCGGTGTTATCACATGGTCTAGAGAAAGTCAAGTACGTCGCAGATGAGAAAGTGGACGGCCAAGACAGACAAATGTGGTCCAGCACCGTAATCTTCGACATTAACAGACCGATTCTCGAGGACAAGATCAATAGCCAATCAATGGTTTCGAAACGAAGGACGTCCTGTAACCCTTCGTACAGTTTACCGTCGAATTAGAGCTTTTGGCTTGCAGTCCTATGGGCTATGGACCACATCTTCTGGTTCCGCTGACGACTCGTCATCGACAGCAACGTTTAAAGTGGTGTACCTTGCAACTGGATTAGGACGTGGAATGACATAGGGTGGTCTTCAGTGAAGAATTCCGATTCTGCTTGGGAATGCACGATGGTCAGACGTAGACGTGGAGAACGCCGCAATGTGTCGTTTTCTTTTGAGCGGCATGTGCACCACACTATGGGGGTTATGGTATGGCGTGCTATTGTTTATGGAAGCAGGTCTTAGTTGGTATCCATCCGAGCCAATATGAATGCCCACCGATATTTTGATGAAGTGGTAGAAGCCCATATCCTTTCATTTCCCCAGGAACTGGAGAACCCGATTTTCCAAGAGGATTATGCCCGTCCCAACATTGAAAGGCATTCTATGGAGCGCTTCGAAGAGGCTAACGTCAATATCTTGCCGTGGCCAACCAGATCTCCTGACCTGTCGCCTATCGAACATGTATGGGACATAATGGGTAGAAGAGTCAAGCAATTAGCCAATCCTCCACAGACACTAGAAGCTCTTCGGCATGCCTGGGATGCAATAACTCAGGAAGAAATCGATCACCTAGCGGAATCCATGCCAAGGAGGGTGGGGGGTGTTCATCACATTATTAATAAAAAATGCCTTTCTCTTTTGTTTAATTTCTTTGAAATTTCAATCAACTACTACCTTTGATTAGTTAAAACATTTCAGCCAAGTTTAGTCCAAAAATTCCAACGCCCTCTTGGTGTTGCATTTTTAATATCAGTATAACCGATAAATTTTTATTGTCGATTTCTATCTCAAGCTTCTCTCGCGGTAGATGTTAAAATCATTATGATCAATACAAAAAGGTAAAATTAATATAAATAATTAACGTATTAAAAATTACAATTGAAATTTTAATTTTATTGTGATAATTAAATGATTTTTGTTTCATTCCATAACTGGGGAAGTGAACATGTAAATTCAACCTTTCTTTTACACTAACTACATATTAAGTAAAAGCTCTCAACATCAATATAATTTGCAGTTCAAGATGACGTTCATAGTAAATATTTTAGAAAAATAACTGGTTAAATTGAACTTCTACATATTAGAAAGTAAGTGGATGGTCTAATTTTGTAATATCATATTGATAAATTAATGCCTTGCCATGAAAACCAGATTTACGACTTACGGCTTACCACCACTAAGGACCGCATTAATATAAACCTAGTAAGTATAAATGGTGTCCGCAACTTATTAGATACTGATAATGATTATAACAGTTGAGAAGCGTTATAAGTTTCTCATTTGGCCGAGGGGTAATTAGTTAACTTTATACATAAATAAAATAAACCACATTATGCTACATACAGGGTGTAGAATTGGCCGATGCACCGTAGAGATTTCATGTAAAAATCATAATATTCGATTCTTGCTTTCCTAATTATTTTAGACAAAAAGTGTAGGTATTTAACTTTTTGGTAGAGACAAAAATTCTGAATCAACTGATTTACTTATTTTTGCTTTGAATTTTTCAGAAAAGGTCAAATAAAAATTTCCACTTTCTCAAAAATCGGTGGTGCTTGAAATTGTTGGTATTAATTTAATGAAACAATAAACTTTTACACAATGTAACTAAAATCGTTTAATTAATAATACTAATAAATAAAATAACTTCATTTACATGTCTACATATGTCTGCAATGACGCTCAAATTAGAGAAAATGTACTACAATGATGCTCATTGACAGACAAACAATAATAATAATAATAATAAATTATCTTTATTTGTGCATATACAATAATGTAATTCACAAAAAGGTAAGGGTTTGGCAAAGCCATTCTTACACCCTTCCTAGTATATTAAAAATAACTGTTTACAACTACTAATAAACTTACTAGAACCATAAAAAAGAACTAAAGAGTAGATTTTGAACACACTGCAGTGTTTGTGTACCAGATTTTGTAAATATTTTAGAAATACCATCAATTACATTTATTTTAGTAATGCTATTATATCATGCTTAAACCTAGCGATTGGGGTTACCGGCATTTTTGAAACATATTTGTTTAACATTTTTGGCGCAGCGTAGGAGAAACAACATTTGTATTTTTCTGTTTGGTGTTTAGGAATTGTATATGTATCATATCTTATATTAACATTATGCATTTCAGATCTCTTACTTAGCAAGCTATAAAGATAGTTAGGAGCCTTACTACGATTGTTTTTACGTCAACCATTCTATGGCACCACTATTTTTTGCTAAAGTATCACTTTTAATTTTCAATTTTTCTTCATTTAGTAAAATAAAAACAAACAACATGTACAGATGTAGATTTTTTTAATCTACAAAAAAGTTAAATAGCCTTTTTGTCTAAAATTATTAGGGAAGCAAGTAATCGAATATTAAAATTTTTACGTTGAAATCCCTATGGTGCATCGGCTAATTCTACACCCTGTATACGCGCGGGCTATTCAAAAGGTGCAAATAGGTATAAATAACAAACCATGAATGTATAATTACAGCAATGTAAAAATCAAATTTTGTAACACAGTGTATAAACAAATTCACCTACCTTTTGCCACCCGTGTTCCCATTTTTTTCCTTTTTGAAAGATCTGTAAAGGGAAAACGTAGCTTTTAACAAACGCAATTTAAAGAAATGGCGAAAAAACAGAAATTGGAGATTTAAGAACATTAGGAATACCCACCTAGGTGGCAATTTACCATGCCTAGCCTCCATTTTTCTATACTGCACCACATTCCATCACTGATTGAAAGTGTTTTCGCGATTTACATGTGCACACAAAGTAATTATCGCGATTTACAATTTTATAATTAGATACAAAAACACTTTACACACTTTACAAGAACGTACAAATTACAGACAAATTTTTGTGAAAAACAGATGTTATTTTATCTGTGGTGATACATACGCTTACCACGTGTAACCTTTGAATAAGGCGAAACGTCGAAAAAATAACCAAGACACTACTATTAAGTAGGTAATAAATGTTAGGCACAAATTATCGAGAGACGTGGTTTGTATAAGTTGGTCATACTGCAAGAGGTAGACGTTTTGATGGAAATACCTTAGAACATATGGTCTAAGGGAAATACGATGCACAAAGATCGTGCTTTCTCTTTCCTTTGGTTTAGACTAGAGTAAAGGAACTACCACCTTGACGACCAGTCAACGTGCGATAAAAACTCGTTCCACTCGTATCATCGATGCATATGTTTTTGAAAATCAGGCCACTTTTATTAATTGCAAATAATATAAATTTTAGTTTCATTTTATTACACGTTATGGTCGAATAATGATTGTAGTTATTGTCGATTATTGTTTTTTCAAAAAAATGTGTGTAATTTGTACGTTTTTGTAAAGTGTGTAAAGTGTTTTAATTATAAAATTGTAAATCGGGATAATTACTTAGTGTGCACTTGTAAATCGTTGATTTACTAAACAAATTTTATCAGTGATGGAATGTGTCGCAGGATAGAAAAATGGAGGGATAGTAAATTGCCGCCTAGGTGGGTATTCCTAATGTTCTTGAATCCCCAATTTCTGTTATTCCGCCATTTCTTTAACTGGTATAATATCTATGTTTTCCCTTTACAGATCTTCAAAAAGAAAAAAATGGGACCACGGGTGGCAAAAGGTAGGTGAACTTGTTTATACATTGTGTTACACAATTTCATTGAATGATTATTTTTACATTGCTGTAATTATTATATTCATGGTTTGTTAATGTATTTTATATATTTGCCCCCTATGCAAGCTGAATAGCCCGCGCGTATTACCTACCTATGTAGGATGATGTGGCCATGTGGCTTATTTTATTTATGAATGGTAACTAATTACCCCTTAATAACGCTTCTCGCAGCTGATATAATGATTAAAAGTACATATATGGCAAGTTGCGAACGCCATCTGAAAACTAAACCTACCACTTATTAATACGACCCTCAACGGTGGTTAGACGTTGTAATTCTAATTTAAGAACGTCTTTATATTTACGATGAATGTTATCTTGGTCTGCAATAGTACGTTGATGCTAAGAGCTTATGTAGTTAGTGTTAACATTGTTAACAAGAGGTCGAATTTACATGTTATCTTCGCCAGTTATTGCCTATGATGTAACAAAAATCATTTAATTAACGCAATAAAATTAAAATTTCAATTGTCATTTTTAATACGTTAATTACCTTTTTGTATGGATCATGATGTTACATCTACCACGAGAGAAACTTGAAGTAGAATTCGACAATAAAAATTGATCGATTATTAAGAATTGTTGCTTGTTACATATTTTTAATTCATTCAATTGTCTTAAACAACTTCTCTTACCTGCAACACTCACATTTCGCAATGTCCCCTAATTTTAATAAATCACACTAAAAGAATCCTGCGCGTGACTGAAATATATTATTCATAGCTCTTTGGGGTAGCGCACAGGAGGCTTACAATTTCCTTTGGAAGTCTGGGTATCCACAGCTGCGTCGATTCCGGCTTATTAATAACCATCTTTGAACCTATTTTTGAAAATTGTTTTATGTATTCAGTCCTTTTCAGGGAGCAAATAACTTTCATAACTAACATGTGATTTTTTAGTTTTAGTTTTATTGTTTAGTACTCAAACTACACTCTTTTATGGTACCGTATCAGCTTCAAAAAGTATCCCAAAGTAACCTGGTGGTTTGGGGTAACTTTGGTACACTCAATTTTGGTACGAATATTTCGAAACAAATGACTTTGTTCCATATTAACATATTTCATTGGAAGTAAGGGGAATAAATAAGGTGACAAAAAAGAATAAAAAAAACGCTAAAAATGAACAACATATATTTTTAATTTCAAACATCAATCAAATCTACTTATTTTATATAAATTCGCTTAATTCCGTAATGTCGAACAGCTCTCGGTGTCCTCCACTTTCCGGTTCATTTATGGTGGTAAAACACCATGCATTTTAGATTTGTGTCCCTATTACAACTTCTGCAGCCTAACTTTGGACATGTGCCAAAGTAAACTCCACTAGTTAGGTACGTTTTTTTAAACAAGAATTAAATTGATATTAGTTAACATAATTGCAAAGTGTTTGAACTTTCTCAAAACTGAGCCAGTATATTGCTGAATAAAGGCTACTTGCCGAAACCAAAATATTTTTAGCAATTTCAATTACCCACCAGAAAATTTGGAGAGTTTATGATAATGCGGTTTTAACCAATCAAACTTGTACATATACAGGGTATACCACGGAACCCGTTCATTAGAAGTTTCTGGGGTCCCTTACTACTTATGAATTTGAAACTTTCAGGTTAAGGATAACCCATAGCCTTCTTTTGTTCTAAAATATTGTCGATGTTGTACAACTTCCGGAAGGACCGGAAATCGCCATTCATCTTCTTATTTTAAATGGAACACCCTGTATATTATTGCATTTTTGGATTATACAATCGATTCTGCGTTAATCTGTATTAGATTATCCTATACATATCTTCAACTGTTTTTGAGATATTATGAAAATCGGTCTAGTAGTGTCGGCCATACAACCATAACGTACGCACGCACAGGCAAACATTTTTCAAAGATGGTGGTTTTGGACTTTGGATTTTTGTTTCGATTACATTACTTTCCCTATGTATGTATTATACAGATACACGTATGTATATGCACGGGAAAGTAAAAATTAATTATTAATTCTATGAAAACAATTTATACAATGATCATTTCCAGCTACGTCGTGAGACCACTGTGACCACAAGTGTCAAAATTAAATTTATTTGTTCATTTAAGTTCGCGTTCATTTTGGATAACTGTTTAATAGTATGAATTATTTTCTTTAACATTTTTGTGTTATTTACTATAGAGCCACAAGAGTTCCAGTTCTTCCATCGATTCTCGAGTGACTTTAAACTCGTTATAGTTCTTTTTGTTGTTAGCTACAGTATACGTAAGAGTAAAGAAACTCGAGTTTAAAATACAACACAATACGAAGTTCTAGAATGAAAGAATAATTGTTATACTTATTTCGCACGCACAATTATTTACAGAGTATTTAATCTTGCAATTTTACTAGGTACCTCGTACTTTCAGGTGTAACAAGTTTCTCACGTAGAAACTTCTTCACTCCCACAAAACCTATGAACTTCTGGATTAAAGTGAGTTTAGAGGTTAAGTTGACCTACAAGTTGATAGTTTATGATACATTTCAGGGGCGTCCCAAGAGCATCAACGTATTATGGAAAAATTGTGTGCAAACTCAACATAATGACTAGGGATTTGAAACAACATTACTAGCAGTTACTTTGCAACTTTAGGGGTACTTAACGAGTTGTACATATTTTCTGGGTGATTAATTTTATTGCTATGGAGGAAAAGTCTTCTGCAATTGAAAGAATAAAGTCCCCATAAATAAGTAGGCGTGGTATTAAGTCCACTGAGGCTATAGGATAGAATTTAAATACATCTTACATAAATCAATAAAATAAATCCCAAACGCCTCTTTCTCAACAATGTAACCCTACGCAACCCCAACGGGGGGACTATTCAATACTTGAGTTAAGCTCGGTACTTTAACTTAAATAAATCGTTAACATAATTAATGAATTTAGGTTATGTTGCCGCAAATAAGGATATACTGAAGCAACTTTCTCCTTCACGAGAGAGCGTCGCTAATTGTGTTAACACTCCGATAATGTCTGCAAAAAAAAGGTGAAAAAATGTGATTTACATACATTAAAAACAGGAACCGAAAGTTACGAAAAGCTTAACAAAAGGGAAAATTAATGTGCGGGAAACGTTAATGCCCTTATGCATCCTGTAATTTCAGCTTAGTTGATGATCCGTCCAACAAGACAAAGTAAAGTCCACGTTCTATTAAGGTTAAGTACAACAAATCCTCTTCACTCTAATGAGAATACCTAACTTAATTTGTTAGTTAAGACAATATAAATAAGTACTAAAACTAACTAAATATAACCTTAAATTTCCCCATATAGATATATGTATCAATTTTGACCAAGAATTCGAAATTCAGCGCAAAGATAATGTTGATATATAATGAAATTAGTTCACACGTTAAAGTGCCACTAAATAAAATGGGTTTTTCATAAAAATGTGGATATGTGCAGCATAAACGGGATAAAAGAAATAAAAATGGCGGTATTCAAAATTGAATTTTACTTCTGCTGCATTCGCAGATATGAACTATAAAATTATGAATAATTTTCTGCTAATGTGTTTTATGCCAGAATTTTCAAATGCTTTAGTGAAAATAATTATTACTTTCACTAACTCGGATAAACGTCGTAAAATCCATCACAGTTTTACATTAATTTGGTGGAAATGAGCCCATTTCTTATATTATGCTTAATAAATTGAATTACTCTATTGCTTCTGCGATGTTATAGTTGCATTTTATTATCCATTTCAGTAAATTTGGCCTGCACATCTGACAATACAAATCAACATGTGGTACAGACAACTACAATTATTTCATGAATCTACTTGAGATATTTACATGAACGTTTTATTCATCACACCCATATACGCATGTAAACAGTGGTGGATTAACCATTAAGCACAATAAGCACGTGCTTAGGGCACCAGGGACAAAGGGGCACCTGAGAATGTTGTGTAACAGGCCTCAGATCGTAGACAGTGACTCTCATCACCATACAACTTCTTCTGTGTTTCGTCATTCATGTGTATTTTTGTGTTGGCGGTTTGAACATTCGCACCCTAGACAAATGTTGTTCAAAAATACCCCCATTGAGTTCTAAATATGCTCTGCTTCGTCTGCAAACAGCGCCTGTTGCTTGTCCCATTTGCTGTTGTTTATCTTGAAGAACTGCGCCAGTATTAATTATTCGTTGAATTAGTGCCTCTTTAACAAATGAGAATCAAATAAGAACATTTGAGTTTTTTCTTATTATTTTGATCTGTAGAATGCAGTCCTGGAGTTCGGTGCGATCCTTCCGATTCACCCTGTACATTTACTCGCAAATTGCCACGGAGGTAGAGTACAAAAGAAAATATATACATATGTATATAATTTTATTTATTTATATCTGCAGTAGGGCACTAATTTTTTTAAGTGCTTAGGGCACCTGAAGGTGTTAATCCGGCCCTGCATGTAAATAACCTCTTTTGGTAAATCTCGCAGAATACCTTATAGGTATGTATTTTTCAAATAACATATCCGTTAATTAACATTTTTCAAACAACATTAATGGCACTTTCATTATGGTTTCATTGTCCAATTTTCAAAATTTAAACGGTGATGTACTTATAAGTGGTCAAATAGAAGGCCAAGAGACGATATACAAACATCGTGTGGAGTAATATTTTATTAGCAGTAAAACCGATACATTGAGAAAACATGAATAGTTTGACATGTACATTTAAATCGATCAAAAATAGGAATTTTCCATTCATATCCATATGGGTATCGAATCCAAACCGAAAGTGTCTGTTACACTTCCCCGTAATTCGAGAAAAAAAAATGAGGTCGAAAAATATACGGTTGGTACCAGCGTATCTTCACTGTATAATAAATAAATAAAAATATAAAAAAAGTTCCCAAATAAAACCTTCATAGTTTTTCTGCAATAAAAAATAGGGGTTTCTATTTATGATTTTAAAGTCACCTCCTTGGGTGTCAGGGGGTGAAATTTGTTACATCATCAGATGTCCCCCTCAAAACCGTTAACTTTTTATTCGGAACAATTTTTGATCCGACGTAGTGTTCTGTGACGGTTTAAAATGGGACACCCAGTATATCTCGAGTTTGAAGCTTATTAAAAAAATATCCATTGGGCCGATTCGAATGGGCTTGGTGTGAAATTAAAGCCTATTTATTTCCACGTTGTTTAGGTTTTTTTAAGGGATACTTCTACGGCCGAACGATGCAAAGTGCCCGTTTTTTGGGGTTTAAGAATTTTTCTATTGCATTTACGTCAACTAGATGGTTCAAAATAATGACATGCAAGTTTCGTCTCCACCAATCATTGTCAAGAGAGTTATTACTATGTATTTGGTCTTATTCCCTGAGATGTTAAAATGGCAATCCCATTCACAAATATTTTTGATCCTCGGACCAATGACGAGGAATCCACTATGAATAAACGTTGGTGTAACCTAGTTTGTGTTCGATATTATTGGCATATCCTACACTCGAATACTTTTTGTAGTTTCCCTGATTGGAATTCGACGATTTTCTCTAATCAGGTCTTCCACACATGCCATTTTGCCTGTTGACGTAATGTATAATGCACCAGGTCTCAGTTCATCATTCGTCTCCTCTTTTCCATTCCTAAGTTCAATCAATCATTCTTTATTGTATTTTTTTTAAATACCTAGACAATAAACTCTACTTAACCAGCAACAGAATTTTACAACTAATTTATATCTAAATCTAACTCACATTTTACATCCCTTTTCTTCTTCTTCTCTATAAAACCTCCTCCATTCATTTTTTCCCCTTGCCATCCTCTCCCAGCACCTCTCTCCAACCTCCCATCTACTCCCTTAGCTCTACACATTTCTTCACCATGTGCTCGATATTTTCCCTTTCCTCTCCACATAGTCTGCACAACCGTTCCTCCTCCTCCACCAATATTTGCTGTCTTTCTCATCATTCTCCACCCCGAATCGCGCCACTGCCATCATACTCTCTATGCCTTCTTTTCCCATAAGGTATCTCGGTATTTCGTCACTAAGTACTTATATTTTTCATTATACCTTCCCTCTCTTATCCTCATCCTTCTTTCCTGTATTTTCCATTCCTAAGTTTTGGGTACCATTTCTTCAAACCGGATATCCAATACATGCATTTCTTGCATACAAACATTGAATAACCACACGCTCGTCGCACTTGGACAGATTCTTGACAACCAATGATATTTCAAAATCACAACGCTTAAAATCTCTATCAGAATATGAACGAAATAAACTGATCAATGTGTTGTGCTGCAAAATATCAGTTAACTGTTTCCAATCATAACACGACCAAAGATATGTTCCAATTCAACAAGCCTCGTGTTACATTTTATCCAAAGGATGTAACAAACCCACACGTCATTTTACGTTGTACTGGAAAACAGGTGCAGTTACAGTTGAAGATGTATCAAAATTACTCTTTTCCTCATAACACTATGTGGTGTTGGAATTTTTATCCAAGGAATCTGCCAATTCGTTCATTGGGTTGATAAATCTGGTACTTACTTAATGTTCCCCAATCATGCATTGGAGTAGCCTTTAAAATACACATTTGTTGTTTCCTGGAAGCGATTTAAACTGTTTATTAAGTTTAAGACTTTTGGGCAGAGATAAATAAAATCTTCTACAAAGTCTTTGAAAATTACTTTTACTGATCTCAGTACTGAAGGGTAAAGGTAAAGTGTTACTTAGAATTTTGTTCAAATCGTATTACTAACTCATTTTAAAAGATTTTTTTTGTTTTGACCAGCAACTTGTCATGGTTTCTTCAACAAAGGAGCATGTTATTTCGTAAATATGACAAACAAGTAGTGTTGGTGACGCTGATAAACAATTATATCACGCCACAATTAACGTGACACACTCGGGTGTAATCATAATGAGAAAACGCGCTAGCACTAATAACTCGTTTATTTACTATTGCTAGTTAAGTGACATACAAATGAATTCTCTCTTTACATTGGGTTTACATCCTATTTAATAACTCTGTAACAAGGGGTGGAAAAATACAGTATTCTGATTGGTTGACGTTGACTCTTACAGTTAAGGGAAATCGGGCAATAGGTACCAAGACGTACCAACTTCACAGGTGGTAAATGGAACTGCATGCTGAGGCTTAAGTTAAGGCTGATTGACGTTTGAAGAACATTGTTTAAAAGGGTAGTACGCTTGACTGAATCTTTATGAGTTATGACTAAAGCTAAAGAGTTTCGTGGGAATGTCAAACTAAACTAATACGTAATACTAACTGGTACAAGAACATGAATATCTTAAATAACGAAAAACAATAACTATCTATTATATGAATCGTACAAGTAGTTCTTTTTTACAGAAATTCTGAATATCTTGCAAAAAGTAATTTCGTAGGTTTTTTACAAAATATTTCTTAAGTGCGATATGTAGGTAAATATATTAGTTAAATGTATAAAGTGAAAGGCTCTAGAATGTGAGCTACAGGTTTTTTTAACATTTTATAGGTCTCTAACTCTTTTTATGAGCGAATTCCTATCAAAATTTTTTTATCGGAATAATTATTTATTTATGTATAAGAAAAAATAAATTTCATAATTTTTATTAAGCAAACCTGCCGAATGAGTTTAGCGAAATACCTATGTACTATTAATTGCCATTTTGATTTGAAATATGTACCTAATTACTAAGTTTTATTAAGTTCAAGTTGTAAATAAAATATTTATAGAGAGTCAAACATATTGAAAAATCAATCGCTTTATCCCTAGTACCTACCTTTTGGTAAAGAAAATTCAATAAAGTAAAAATATCGGTAATACCAAAAGTGCGCGTCGTAATGATTTTGAAATGATGAAGAGGAAGGAAGTTTAACGATACCTGAACTAGATGTTTTATTGCCTCGCCAATTATATCTTTTTCCATCATCCTCAATTCTATTTAGCTTAGACAGCATTTTAATACAAAATAGAATTTTTCCCCCATTGGCAGGATTTGGTTATCAGTTTTGGCTTTTCAATTTGATTGGTCAGTTGTCGGATTTTCTTGTACTGATATTCGATATTTTAAGTTTATATGCAGGGCCGGATTAACGGGGGGGCTAGGGGGGATATAGCCCCGGTCCCCATTAGATTGCGGGTCCCATTTTAAAATTTTTTTTAGTAAAAAGTAAATTAATGTATTTGTTTATTTAAAATATTATCTAATTATTTACTTGTAGGTACATTTATTTACTTACTTTATATTCATATTACTTTATTTTGTAATGTTTATCATGTAAAATAATTTTGATGAGTTTAAAAAGGGCCCCTTTCACGTAAAAAGCCCTGGGCTCCTCAATCCTTTAATCCGGGCCTGTTTATATGTAATATATTCCTTCAGTTTTGATAGTAGCGGTAATATTCTGATTGCGATTTGGGAACCCACGCGAAATAAATATTAGTGCTCATTAAGCTAAGAGAGAAATGCTTTTCAGTCTACGAGGTATAATTATATTATCTTTTCTAGAGTGGTATCAAACCATAATATGTACATAAAGTCCTATTATTTAATGCATTGATGTTGATGTTTAGCAGTTATTCAAAATGATTTAGAACAAAATCGAAACTATTTTTGGGGGAGGCTGTCATAAGTAGGTACGTAACTGATGTCAAGTGGGGGTTTTTTTATCCATAACACTTTTAAATGCTACTTTATCAAAAAAAGTGGAGTTGGGTCTTCATTTAGTTACATTTCATTCTCTCGCAACGTTAAATAATAAAACGAGCAAATTACATACTCGTTACTTCATAATATATTGATTATGGTTGTAGGGCAAATCGCCCCATGACACATCGCCCCCGGACATTTCGCCCCGTCACTTCGCCCCCCGGACAGTTCGCCCCCGGACATTTCGCCCCCCGGGCAGTTCGCCCCCGGACATTTCGCCCCCCGGACAGTTCGCCCCCGGACATTTCGCCACCTGACACTTCGCCTCCAAGATATATCGCCCCCATACACTTCGCCTCCCAGGACATATCGCCCCCAAAACATATCGCCCTCACACAATTTCGCCTCCCAGGAAACCGAACATTTGATGTTTCTGACTTTCTGGGAAAATTTTTGCACAACTATGAACTGTTGATCCTTTTTTATTCTTAGAAAAACGTTTCAATAATCCTGTAAGGAAAATAATACCGTATAGATATACGCATATAGGATCAACCTTGTATGAATTTTACGTAAAAAATGTTGTAATATTAGTCAAACTGTTTTAACAACGGCCACATTTGGTAAGTTACATTTACATAAAAATGTTATTATTACAAATTAAAGGATGTGACCATCATTATATGTAGCTTTTCTCAAGTAAACTTCATCAATCATTATGAGTCTCGGGTCCGTTACAACCTTTTTGGCAAAACAAGCGACAGCCGAAATAAGGCAATTTTTTGGTGTTCTGCTAACTTCACACCTTGTCAGCGGCACAAACGTCGCAATTGGGTCTATAGGCTTGTGGCAGTTTTGTGCCGTTGCAATTTTTTGGGAAAACAAATTACTGCCGAAATACTACAATCTTGAGGCGATTGGTTAATTTCATAACGCTTAGAACGTGAAAACGAACTGAAAATATCTCATTTATATTAATAAAAATGAAACAGGAGGATACTCAAGAAGAGAAAGAATGGAAAAGGATCCAACAAGAATGACAACTATTCGTCTAAACATATACTTTTAAATAAAAATCCAAAGACGTTGAAGATAATTAGAAATGAGATTTATCGCGAGAATTGAATTCTAAAAAACATTCCTTATTTAACCGCTGCTCTACCTCTTCTAATAACCGAGCGTCGAAATTTGGACCACTGTACAGGGTGATTGATTAAGAATGTCCAATCTCTGAATTGTAGATTCCAGACCTCAAAATTTGATGATTCTGCCCAACATGCCTTATACGAATATTGCTAGTTTCCGAGATACCGGGCGTTTAAAGTTTAAATATGAATTTTGATTTTCGCAATAACTTTCTATTTTTTCACAATTTCTTTTTGAAAATTGGCAGTTTTACCTTTTTTTTCATGAGGATTGCCAATTTGGACTCTAATTTAGCATTGCTAATAGAGGGCGCTAGTTATACTTGGTTGTGTTTAGTAAATCTAAGCAAAATTTTTTTTCGGCTGAAGTATTAGCAAACTAATAATAAAATTTGGAAAAGCGTTAAATTCTACAAAAAAAGTAACTCTTGTTTGATTCATGTAACTCGATCGGTTATCGAGTAATTTGCTTCTAAAAAGTTCAATAAATTTTAATTTGTAAAAAAGAATTATTCTCTAAATGTGTAACAACAACAAATTATTATGTATGATCCGTTTTCGCAAAGATCTCTTCATATCAAATAACCCTTGTCTATTATTTTTAATCACATTAATTAATTGTTATTGCGAAAATCAAAATTCATATTTAAACTTTAAACACCCGGTATCTCGGAAACTAGCAATATTTGTATAAGACATGTTGGGCAGAATCATCATATTTTGAGGTCTGGAATCTACAATTCAGAGATTGGACATTCTTAATGAATCACCCTGTATAAGCTAATAGACAATGGATAATGGAATATTGGGGCGATGTTTTGGGGGCGAAATGTCTTTGGGGCGATATGTTTCGGGGGCGAAATGTTTGGAGGCGAAATGTCTTGAGGGCGATATGTTTCGGGGGCGAAATGTTTTTAGGCGAAATGTCTTGGGGGCGATATATCAGGGGGCGAAATGTCTTGGGGGCGATATATCAGGGGGCGAAATGTCTTGGGGGCGATATGTACGAGGGCGAAATGTCCGGGGCGAAGTGTCCGAGGGCGAAGTGCCGGGGCGAATTGACCGCACACCATTACGATTATACTCGTATATTAAGTAAAACGCAAAAATAAGGTTTGCCTCGCGAACTCCATCCAAGATTTGATCTCAAGTAGAGCTTACAATACGGGAATTCCGCGATTTCGAAAACCGGGATCCCGGACAAAATTGATGCAGTATTTAAAACCGGTATTCATACGTAAATACCGGTATTTCGGTATTAATTTAATTTTATTTTAGTAGAAAATATTTTGGATTAATGATATTTATTTATAGTGCAAAATATTGTATGTATGCAGGGTGAGCCAATAGTGTGTGAATGGAAGTGTGGGTTTATTAACGAAAATTTCATTCGTGGGATATGGTAAGGCTACAAATCTAAAATATTTTCACTTGAATCGCAAACTTTATAGAGGATGATTTATATCAAAGTTGCATTTTTTTTAATGGAACCCCCTGTATATTCTTTGGTCAATTCTAGTGCGTCGCCCCATGACACATCGCCCCCGGACTTTTCGCCCCGTCACTTCGCCCCACGGACCGTTCGCCCTCGGACATTTCGCCCCCCGGACAGTTCGCGCCCGGACATTTCTCCCCCCGGACAGTTCGCCCCCGGACATTTCGCCACCTGACACTTCGCCTCCAAGATATATCTCCCCCATACACTTCGCCTCCCAGGACATATCGCCCCCGACAAATTCTCCATAATTTTCGTAGATTTTCAAAAACACAGTTCTGGTTTCTGTATTTCACAGTTTTACTTAGCACTTGCATACCTTTAAGGTTATATTTCTCATGTGCTATAGATAAATACATGTTTTTGTTAATATCTCTCCCATAAATAAATATTTTTCAGGCATGTTATACATTTTTGAAAATATCTTTTCAAAGGCAATTAACTAATAAAAATTCTATAACATCTGCCGTATGAAAACCATTGCTGGCACACATTACTTAAAAAATTAAAAATAGAACGGTGGTTTTCTGATTACATCAAAAAGTTTGTCTTGAAAATGTTTTCGAAAATCTAAAGACATTGAAGAGAATTAGAAATGAGATTTATCGCGAGAATTGAATTCTAAAAAACATTTCCTATTTAACCGCTGCTCTACCTCTTCTAATAACCGAGATACCGATGGTGAGCGTCGAAATTTGGACCACTGTATAAGCTAATAGACAATGGATAATGGAATATTGGGGCGATGTTTCAGGGGCGAAATGTATAAAGGCGAAATCTCTTGGGGGCGATATGTTTCGGGGGCGAAATGTTCGGAGGCGAAATGTCTTGGGGGCGATATGTTTCGGGGGCGAAATGTTTTTAGGCGAAATATCTTGGGGGCGATATATCAGGGGGCAAAATGTCTTGGGGGCGATATGTCCGAGGGCGAAATGTCCGGGGCGAAGTGTCCGAGGGCGAAGTGCCGGGGCGAATTGACCGCACACCATTGATTATGTTAGTTGAGTAACGTCTATTTTATTAGTTTATGAGAATATAGTTATGAAATTTGAAAAGTTTTCACCTTGTTAGGTATATGGAGTAACCTAGGAGATATAACAAACCCCCCATTATAATTCTTTTAATTATAATTAATTAAAGTGCGATTTTCAATTCAGAACACAACAAAGCAATTGAAAATATGGGAACAACGTTGTTTTCGTAACTGAAACACGATAATATAATTAAGCTCGCTATCAAAACAATAATACGATTAAAAGGCATTAACGTTTACACATAAAATTTTACGAGTCTAAAATCGTGAATTTTAGCCACTTTTATGTTTACATACATAAGGGTTTCATAGAATGCAGAAACTTGTTGATGTAAAGTTATGAAATTTACTTGAAAGGGAAATGGGAGCTTTTTATGTAAATTACGTGCAAACAAGTATTGTATAGTAACAGCGTGCTTTTACTTTAACTAAAACTTCTCCAGTTTCATGTATTCTGCTTAATTCTTATATTCTGATAAAAAGTGTGTTGATAAATTTGATTCCAACCACATCGATTAACTGTGAGGATATCTACCCCACATGTAACATGCGCCCGTTCTAACGGGTGCCACTAAACTTGTCACAAACAACTGTGTACGGTTGCCCCCTAATTTATAGTACCTTTTCTAGTTTTGCAATTTGTGCAGGTACCTACTCACGGTACAAACTACTGCTAAGATATACAGATGAAACATAACATACGCCAAGATAAATCTAATCAAATTCTACATTAACCATTAAAACTATAAATAATATGCAGGAGATTATTTCTGAAAAGGATTATTAAAATTTGTTATGTATGAGTTTGAAAGCACAATAACTCAAAACTTTTTGAGCTTGTTAAAGTAAAATGTAAAACCGAGTTCGAATTGAAAAAAGAAATTCTCATCTTATTCTACTTTAAAACTAATTAATGCTGAATTCTGAACCGATTAACTTTAAGTTTCTTAAGGTTTAGTTCAACTTTTCAGAGAATTAAAGACTACTAGGATCAAAAGCTTATAAAGTTTTAACAGTTTAATTTTAGTTCTTAAATCTTTTCTCTTTTACTTCCTTTTTAAAACTGACTATAGATACTTCATTTTCTAGTTTTCTTTTTATTCTAATCTAATTTTTAGATATTGGGGAAAATTCGCACATCAATCTTATATAAAAATATTGGATGCCACAATTTAAAGTAGGTATTAAGTAAACGTTCATTTTAAAAGGATTATGGAAAGTTTTAACAGTTAGGTGGGTTTTTCTTTGACTGAAACAACATACACCCTAATTACAAATTTCAACTTTTTATCTTCTCTAAATATCATATTCGCCCATTACCTAGAGGTAACTTTAACTGCAATAAATTAAATAAAATCGAAAAAACTAATGTCTGATACACGTTATGTTGTTGTTGTTGTTTTCATTTTTTCTCCCTACAAATGGGCGAGAATATTTTCTTTTCAAGTGAAAGGGGTGTCTTGTGACCTCTCATTGAAAATCACATTTCAAGAAAAATTTTAAAAGTAAGTTGTGATGTAAAAGAAGCTCAGATTATACACAATTAATATCTTGGTCCAATACATTTTGTAACATGTCCGAAGGTATTTGTGGGATGTTTCACCTAAAACATTATTTGAGTGTGTCCAGCAATAATTTTCGTTCATTCATTCCCCCTTTCGTCCATTTTCACTTGCTGTCATTAAGTTTTCCATAATTTTATTCATTTCATTCATTCCCCCTTTCCTTGGCCCTTCAGGTTTTCTTGGGTCCCTCAATGCGCGGGCCCCCTTTAATTTTAATGTGTTCGTTATTATCAATTTGACAATTTTTTCATCCACATCTGTTTAACTTAAATTTGTTAACGTCCTAATTGTAATCTAAATGTAAGAATTTATATAATTGACATCTTCGATTTAATGAACTTGAGAATGGGAACAGTGCTTCCCGAAACATGTCGTTAATATCATAACCGTAGGACAATTTTTATCAATTCCAATAAATTACAAATAACTAAGGGGAGGTTGAGAGTTTTTATTTCTCTTTTCATACTACCCTCTTTGCGAGCATGGACTACTCCAAGAGTTATAATACCTATTGGTATTGTAATATTACAACATAGTTACAAAGTTTCTACAGATCTTATATTGTGATTAATCACTATATAATAACCGAGACGTGTGTATATGTTTGTGTTGCTGTGCACTTTTCCGACAGTCGCCGAATCCCGACGAATGCGGATGTGATATTTTAAAACCAAAGCTATTATAAATTTATAACCTACAAATTAATGCTACAAGCTACAATTATAGATACCCCGCAAACTACGTAAATATCTGCACTAATTTTTTTCAAAGTAAGTTTTAAACATTTTAGTATAAAAGTCCGTCATATTATTCAAGCGGTATTTGTGTCTAAATATATTTTCTTTACTTAGAAAATACGTTCAAAGTTTCCTTATGGAGATTACGTGTAAAATAGAATTCGCTATTTGTGCTTATTTTTGGGTGAAAATTTTGTGTAAACATGCAAAGTTTGTCTGTCCGAGGTCCTTAACCCATTTCGAACATTAAAACAATGCCAGGAAGTATTTTCGCGAAAATTTTCAAAATGTGAAGTATCGGAAACTTTTTCTCGATAACATGGAAATTTAATTATTTCAAGTTGAAAAGTTATTTAAATGATGAAAAATGATTCTATTATGCCTCGCGTTAACATTATCATGGTTAAAATGATGTAAAAAGTAGTAACAGCATTCATCGTAGACTAATTTATGTGTCCCGATACCTTCTTTCGGTAACTTTCGAAATGTACATGTTTGTGTGCTTATTTCGAATTTAGAGATTTTGAACGATGAACGATGTCGTAGGTAACATATATATTCGAATGTTTTCACCGAGAAAAATGTTTATGTCTACATATTTAACTTAATATCTATTGATGAAAGTAGGTGGCAAGTGTATTGTTACGTTACTACACTATACCAAAGAGATTACCTATACTTTGACTATACTTCTAAATATACAACTTTATATTGTAATTAAGAGGAAGTAAAATACATATTTACTGCTGTACATATACGTGTAAATGGTGGCCTTTAGTTAGTGAAATAAACAAAAATTTGAAACTGTTTAAGGTAGAGAAGGTCTTTCTATAAAACAGATGTTATGCAACGTTAGACCAGCTTCTATTTGTACATTTTATGTTTTGTGGTATTTTTAGTTTTACTATTAGTTAAAGATGAATGTTAAAACGTTCTCCCTAAGGCCATTCGTATTCCCAAAAAGTTGCCAGTGCCAAATTGAGTTCTTTTACATTCAAAATTCATTCTAAACTATCCTTATGAAGTTCACACGGAATTTGTTATGTTTTCGTTAATTTTTGGCCAAAGACTATGTACAAAGACGTAATTAACATTGTGAAAGGGCCATTATGTATTTTTGGTCTCAAACCTATTCCAAAAAGTTTGCATTTTACATTTTTTTAAATAATTGGTAAAAATTTACTTTAAGTAGGTAGGAACGAATTCGTATATCTTTACCAAATATCAACCCATTTTTGTGATTTTTACGTCAAATGTAAGTAAATGTAATCCTTTATTTTAGTTACTTTAATAACTTGCTAAATTACATATACCTACAGGGTCAAAAATCTGAAAAGGTACAAAAACGTAATTTTTTTTCTTTTTTCAAGCAACTAAGCCAGCTCAACAAGGAGTGATATTTTAAAACAAAAGCTATTACAACCTAGAATCACAGATACCCCCTCCCCCCCAAAGCACGCAAAACGCGAGAATCGCGTGTACCCCCGTTTATGTATTAATAAAATTACCTAAGTTTCTGGTACCTGGTACCCGCTACATAATCCTCATAGAGACCTTTTCAACGAATTTGCAGTGTTGCATAAACTGTCCTTTTTTCTTTGTAGGACGCCTTCCAATTAGTTGTTGTTCTGTCAGGGGCAAGTTCCTGCCTCATTTTATTGATTAATACTCAGACGGTGGGATGCTTCTGATCCACCAAGTTAGAAAAACGATTATTCCAATCTTTAGTCTAGTTATTGGTACGCTTTCCGTCTTCTAGTCGTTTGATGAACATTCCAGGTTTCAGGAGACAAGACGGGAGAAAAGTTACGTAGACGTATTACATCGTTGTTATTTTCCACCCTTCTGTAACGTATGTAGGTATTATCAAAGTAATTACAAAGTTCTTCAGCACCAGCGGGAACAATGTCTTTGAGGTAATCATACCCCTAGGAACATCTTCAGGTGGTAGAAAGGTCAAACCGTCCATCATTCCGCAGAATATTCTCAAATCTTCCTCCTGTCTATATCTTT
The DNA here is from genome assembly GCA_036250285.1 of Pyrocoelia pectoralis. Lineage (NCBI taxonomy): Eukaryota > Metazoa > Arthropoda > Insecta > Coleoptera > Lampyridae > Pyrocoelia > Pyrocoelia pectoralis. Next base: position 82,501,905 of record CM070075.1, read on the forward strand.
ACTAATAAATTAGGGTCGTGATTCAAATAAGACTTACTTACTATATTCCGTATCCTCACGTAGAGGGACACTGTAGATATTGTAGAATGATACAATCTCTACACAGAAAGCCAAGTAGCTGCTGAAAATTATTAAAAATGTACCAGGAAAGCTGTAGTTACGAAATGAAGTACACAGTATCCCATTTTGTTGTGCACTACAATAACATACAATGCGAATGAAGTCACCGTGAGAATATAACCCTTAAAAAGACACGCAGAATAAAGCAATTTAAGAGGTTTGTAATTAAACGTTAATAGGTGTATAAATACACTACATGCGAGGTGGTAAATGCGTGAATCCTTTACAAAAGCACAATAAGTACGTGCAGGTTTCGCTTGGCAATAAATACGAATTACTACCACATCGTATGTAAATTCGGTAATTATTTTATTCTGAGTGACAAAATTTAGTCAGTTACTTTGGCGAAATTAGAAATGAAATATTCTGTTATTACTTGTTGAGTCGGTTGAAAACTAAGATAACCGAGAAGAGAAAATAACGTCAAAAATATTGTTTCCATACATCTACGTAATTAATGTGAAATGAATTAAATTAAGCTGACGAAAAAGATAATAAAAGTCGTAAAAGTTAATAAAAGACAAAATCAGCAGAATATAAACGACATTTGATTGCAACCACCAGATCGGGGTTTGTAATAACAACAGAATATAGAATTCAGATTCCATTGCGACTATAAATTTAGAAATATTACGTTTTTCTAACTTTTACATATGTATCTTGACAGCCGCTCCGGAAGATATTTATTCTTTGACCCGCACAGACACACATACACATAAAGATAAGTCAGCAGTTTTTATTATTTATTTACAGTCATTCTCGAAACGATTTTTTGGTTAAGATTATTTTTAAGATAAAGTAAACGGGTAATTATTCACTTCGCAAGTGCCACGCAGACACAATTGTTATTTTAATATCCAAAATTTTTATTTCTTTTATATTATAAAGAAATTGAAATTACTGAAGTTGAAAAAATTAAGTGCTGCAAATTGAAAAATTTCCATATATCTGAACGTTGTCAAAGGTTATACTGTAGTGAAGCACACAAGGGAAAAGTGACTCCAAAGGAAAAGAACGAGTTTTACGTGGCTCGAATTCGTATTATATAGCAAACCAGCGAAAAGCATATACGATTGATGTTATGTACTGTAATTCTATACTCTGTTTTCGTTTGAAGAGTTTTAAAACGCTGTAAAGGACAACGAATTTAAAGTTGTATTTACAAAATACCTTGCTTACACTTAAACTACCCCCACAACGTTTACCACACGCTATAAATTATTTTTGACAAACTGACTAAACGCTTACCATTTCAAACATTTTCAACCTTCACATACAATCGTATATTTCATTTTATACGTCAACTTTTGTACTGTACTTTTGTCAATTCATGGTACTTTTAGTAACAAGGGGTACAAATATTTTAAAAATGTAAGTTAAAGCTGTTTTCTTTTGTTGTTGCTTGTATTGTTACTAGACTTTGATAGTTTAAGCTGTGGTTTAAGGCAGTGTATTCGAAACATTCGTTAAACTAATAAATAAAATTATGCCGAAATAGATATCAATAGAAAAAGTACCTACAATTTCTTTCTTTCTGGTGTGACGTCACATTACACATTAATTAATTAATACATACTAAATTTTGTTGAAGGGTTGTTTACATTTTCACTTTTTGAATGTTATAAGCTTCGATTACATTTCTTAAATGTCGCCGCATTCCTTATTTTCAATTTTTAAATGTTACTTTTTTTATTGTAAGTGGAAAAGGTGAATGAATTATACGCGAAAACAAGTATTTCTATAAAGTGTAACCGTGAATTATATTCCCACACGAGGATGTCCACAGGGGGAGTTCTCTCTTTTCTATTGTGGTGCCTGGTAGTGGACGGACTCCCAGATAGCACCATATATGTTCTATTAATATTCCATATATATCTAAACATCTTCTGAATATCTGGTATATTCCTATAATATTCCGTATATTCCGTATATACAGTATTAACACAGAATATTCCCAGAATATTCAATTAGATCCGTGTATGAATATTCGCCGAAAATATTCTATGATTAGGTATATTGAACATACCTGAAGTCTCTTTGGGAATTTTTACTATTTTCTAAAAATATTTCTCAATTAATATTTACTGTTAGGTACTTATTTCTCATTCTCATCATCCAGTGGCGTCTGTAGAAATTATTTTTATGGAGTGGGGTGGAGGCGAATAATAATAATAATATCAACGTCATTTAATTTAATGAACATAATATGTGTATAGTATTTAGTATGTTCACTTTTTAACAGAAACTTTAAATTTATATTGTATAGATATATGTATTAGTAGGACTAATCGTTACTTGATTTCGATCCGTGCGATTAGTTAACCAGGTTTGGCCTGAGTATCGATAACAATCGAAGTACATAATAATAATATTGCCTTTATTTCAATATACTAAAATAAACAATTTAATTAAACTAAATTACAGGGCGAAGTTCAGTTCAGCAAAAAAAAAGAATTTTGCCGTCTGCTCTTGCACTTAACCCTGTGTGCAAAGCTGTACGGCGAGAGGAAACAATATACTTGGTCAGTTTGCTTGGTTGTTTAAAATTATTATTTTAAAATTGAAATGCTATTGGAATGTTATTGATATGTTGTTGAAATGCTTGGCCACCCCTCATCATGTTACGCAGTTTTGTTTTAAAATTAATCGGGGAGAGAGATTTTAAGCTGTCGGGGAGACTGTTATACGTTTTAACTATGTTATATGTAAAAGATCTTTTAAAGTATTCAGTTTTATGAAGAGGTGGTGAAAGTAATCCTTTATAACGCAAGTTTAGTGTATGGACGTCTGTGCGGAACGTTATTTTATTATACAGATATTTTGGGGACTTATTAATAATGACATTATGGAAAAGGGACGCAGCATGTAGATCTCGTCGTTGGGACATGTTCAACCACTTTATTACAGACAACTTATGGCTAATCCTTTCGTATTTCCTAATGCCAAACAACAAGCGCATACATGAATTTTGTAGTTTTTGGATTCTGCCATTATCAATGTTGTCAAGACATGGCCCATATACTACGTTGCAATGGTTGAAGCTCAACAATATAAGCGCGTCGCAGAGAATAGTTTTTGATTTTAAGTTTAAGACGTGCCTATTGTGAAAAAAATGATAAATTTTTTTAAAAATGCCTATAAATATTAACAGAAGTAGGTTTAACTGAAGTTAAAAGAAGAGAAACAAAATAATACAATATAATAACATTTAAAATGTAAATGTAATTAGCTTATAGCCATTTTGAAGTAAATGTAATAATTAAAATTTACAAATTTCCCGCATTTATTAATGTCCAGTCATCATTGTCCTCATCTATGCCAACGTTTAGCTTGGAGAATACCATCAGTACCTTCCTCATCATAATCGTCCGCACTTCAATCAAAAGAAAAACAGAACTGAAAGAAGGGTGTTATGAATAAAAAGCACATATTTTTGAAAAATTAGATAAAACGTGTTGCCACTAGAAGTTGTTTAGTTGATATTTTGAAACTCTCGCCATTTCTGTTTATATGTGTACGTTAGAAGATCCTTTATAATATACTTACAGTACTCGTTCAAATGAACTACGTATATGTTGACTCATTTTAACGCCACCAATACATTATACAACTACACTTTGAAGTGAAACAGACTGGAGTTATCTTCATCTTATTTAGCTCATCTCTAAGGGACCTTCCGGCCACTTCACAGTATAGGGTTGTGATATGGTAACACCGCGCTTATTAAATATAATTTCATACTACATCACAAAATCTGAGGCACAGTAGTTATCGAATGCAGATTATCTGCGATTATGTAAAACGATGTTCCAATATGACTTTTTCCTTTGTTTCTTGCACGACACGGTAAACCTCCCATTATTTGAGAAACCATTCCATGTGGATTTAATTTATACCCTTTGATTTGTACTGCAATGTTGGCTTTGGTTATTTTCCAAAATACGGAACAGTTATAATCACCACCATACGTTAGGTTAGTTATTCCATTTTTAGCATCGCGCTCTGCAGTTTCTGGACGAAAAAGAACATCGTGTTTAGGCTGAATATCAGCGAATTAGATTCTCTTCGTTTTTTGAAATGTTTTTCCTTGGGCGGTGTAGATAAACTTAAATTAATATAAACGTTACATTTAAATAATATCTACACATTTATGATATATGAATAGTTCTATTTTTCAAAGAACTTCGTTCGTTACTGAAATGAATATTCCGTCCGTGCGTTCGTGCGTTGCAAGAGGTGCGTATTGTCTACAACTGAGTTAAGATATGGATCTTATGTGCAATTTTATGCTGATTCAAGATCCGGTCCCAATTTTTCGATATCTCAAATACTTTTCGAGATATTCAACTTTAAAGTCGAAATTTCGAAATTATCATATAGGTACTCTTTTGATGTCGCATTTTTTTTTAACTGTTTCCTATTTGGAAATGTTTTGATTAGAATTTTACAATAAAAAAATTCTTCAATTTAATTTCATTAAATTTACTTTAATAGCCGAAAGTTGCTGTAGTAGTTTTGTTATAAAATCTGTTCGGAATTATATTAATTACACTAATTTAAACTTATAACTAATGTACATACACTTACTCGATATTTGATTAGAACAACCACTATTTAAAAAAGAAAAAGTGTAATAAACATACAGTGAAAGAGTACCTACTCTGTGCTTTGGTGAACGTTATAACGAACGGCACTTTGCACCTCCATCTTTGAATTCAACCAATTTTACCTTCCTTTGTGTGTGCTGTATGTTTGCGTAAGTGAAACTTGCTTGTTAAATTCAAAATTTGCAAATAATTAATTTTTTATACTTTCGTTACTGCGGTATTCGAAGTTCACTCTGTAATCCGGGCATTTCAACTAGTTTATTATTACAACTACGGTAAAATTAGATTACAAGCAATAAATAACTAACAACGTATTGATTGGCAACATTTTGTCTGGCTAAAATGGAATTGGACAAGCAAAATTAAAATCGAATTATGTTTAACTGTGAACATTGTTTGCACAAAATCGAAGCAAAAATTGAGAAATAAGAGCGAATTTTGGCTTAGTATTCACGCGTTCCTCTGACTGGAAACCGCACAGTCATGCGTTAAAAGAAGCAGATCACTTACGTTTTTTCGAGAGAATCTTAAACGTTGAAGAAACCCCCCACCCTCCCCGAAATGATGGACGGGTGAATAGGAGATCCAAACCACACGAAATCTCTATTCAGGCCGCTCGCGGTTATAAAATAGTGGATAGATAGAGTCACTTTTTTTTAACTTGCAATTTAAGCAATTCACCAATTAATCGTAATGCAGTGGAATGTATTCACAATTTTTTGAACATAATGTATTTTTCATGAAATATTATTGACATCCGTTGTTTATTTTCTCTCGAACGATGTCCAATTATTTCAAGATAATTCTATCAATAAAAGAAAATGAAAAAGTATCTCCTCGCATTCGGCGAAAAAAGGGAATCATTAATGCGCTTTAAAATTAAATATCTCGCGAAGAATAGGAAATCCAATTTTCCAGTTTATAAAGCCTATATTGTGAAGCTAATTTCTTTTATAATACAATTCCATTATATAGGCGTATAATGTACAAGCATAGGGTTATCATATTATTAAAAAAAAACACCCATTTAATTGGCTTTATTCGTGACTAAATAAGATTCGTTCACTAATATGCAATTTAAAGCTAAAATATGAATGATAATAGGTATTAGAGGTTGCCCTTTTTCTACCTGCACTATGTCGCGTGTAATTGAACGGCCTATATCAGCTTATTTGGAAGTGATTTAGAATGTAAAGTGAGATTCGAGAATCTGTCCCTTTTCACTTAAAAATGAAGTTAAATATTTGACACTATCAACACATCCGAATTAGAAAAAGTGGAATTGGAAGGAACAGACGTCCATCCATTTCTTTAAATTATTAAGTTTATTGAGAGGATGTCAGGTTTATTGTAACGTACCGCCCATTTCCAGGTCTCATCTTCTAAAGCATTTTTAGCAAATTCTGCACACGTAGCATCGCGTGTTCAATTTTACCGGGATGACGGGATGTCGTTTTATTAGAGATCCACATCTAGAAACCTAGAGATAATAGCAAAGATCGTGACACTGTTTGTTTGCTCTTTATTCATAACTCGATACTCGATATAATACCTATATAGCTTATATTACCTCTTATATATAGATCGATATACATCGAAAATAAGAAATAATATAATTATAGTGATCTCATCTTTCACCTCTAAATTGAGCAAACAATTGGATATAAATTAATTTTTGTATTGGAAACATGTTTCCAATTTTATTATGCTACGAACGTATATAAGTTAAAAATACGAAGACAAAATGAAGTATTGATTTTCGGTTACTGTATTCGACGATGCCACGTGATAAGTAAATCTCATTAATATTTTATACATGAAGAGAAATGATATTCTTGTTTTACTTTTAATGGTTACTAAACGTATGTTATTTCCAAATTTCCTTTGTGGAATGGAAGCGTTTGTTTTTCTATATCAAACAAGTTTTGTCCATAAATAAAAAAAATGTACTGGGAAGAATTAAATAAAAATGGCTGTAGGGATGTTGTGTTACCTGTTGATATCCACTTTTCATTAAACCCTTAAGGCTTTTATTAAAGTGCTAAATTTTATTAAGGGTTCACATCCACTTGTTACGTTACAGCAATTTTCACAACATAACCTTCTCCCTGGCCTTTCAAACGTGTTTTATATTCAGGTACCTTAAATAATTGATGTTCATGTACGGTTTGCCAAAGTTTTAGTAGAAAAAACGGTAAGACTCTTCCTAAAATTTAAAAATTGATTTTCATGATCTCATTTTTAGATCGGTAAATTCATTTACAGTAGAAATTGAGCATTTAGTGTATTAATTAATGTCATAAGTCATAACTGAACCTGGTAAATGTATGGAAGCTGTAATAATTGACACTGTAGCTTTTAATAACTGTCAGTATGTTTTTAAGCGCAATAATATATTTTTGCTGAAAACACAACTGATGTGTATGAACCCCGCGTATGAACTTGGCTCTTTTAGAATATGTACCATTCCATTGTTTACTAAAAAAATATTACCATCAATATAAAAAAAAAGAAAATCCTTGCAAGGATTATTACATTTGGTGTCAAGAATATTATTGCACTTTATGTAATTTTTCGAAATTCCGTCACTAATAAGTAATTAATTAATCCTTTGTCGTTGAGGGGGCGTGTAATTTAACAAAAATGCAGTGTGTATTCGGCTCTTTAGCAGAATACATATCTACCTTTTATTCTTTAAGGATTCCATAAGGATAAAATTATTTCGGGACAATTAGTGCACGTCAAAATGTATATTGGATATTTGTCAGTAGGTTCTCTGGAAATTAGACACAATGTTTATTATGTGTTAAACACGTTTCTTTGCCATCCAATAACTGCATCTGTACGTAATTATAGAACTTACTATTGTAATAACTTATATTGTACCCGTTCGGGAAGGGTAGAAAAGCGTCTTACGAGGAACGCTTTCCTTTGTGTAATTTTATCAATGCGAAATAAATTATTGTTGGTATTATTATTTACAAGCGTAACAAAAGCCCAATATTTTGCGAGATTAAAACACAGACCGAGTATCGTCAATATCGTAAAGGAAGATTTTACTTCAGCCTATTCTTAATTACATTAATTAACAGTAGGTTGGAAAATAAATACTTCTTCCAAAATTTAATTTCTCTATTCATAAATCAAAGATTTTTGTTAATTTTCTATTGTGAATCTATCGTCATTAAAAATCTTTTAACAATGATTGAATCGTGCTACTTGACAAACGGAATTTATAAAATTACTGTGATGTATATTGTTGATAACAATATTAACAATCGTAGGAATTCGGAAGCATAACATAATGATAACACATATGTGTTTAATATACGCACCTACGGGGCAAAATGACGAACGTATTGGGGCGGAGCATCAAACAGAACAGAAATGTAAAGAAAATAAGTATTTTATTTAAGATATCAGATAACAGCAATGTACACCAAATGTATAGGAGAGTAAGCAAGGAAACTTACGACTTGGTAGAATAAACAGAAATAGAAGGATGAGAGGTTAAAAAAATAGAACATCCAGCAAAAGAAAATTTGGAAGTTCATAAGCCAACAGTAGGACGAAATGGCATAACTATCAGATAACACATCTTTTTGAAAAAAAACCCTAGACCTTACAACCTTTGAATAAAATTCCATGAAAAGAATATGATGAACTTGGTGTGCTGATACAAAATATCACAAAACATAACAAAAGTCCTAAGGAATAAATATGGTGAATGGTGATACCACTTTTCAAACAGGAAAATTGCAAAGAACCGATTGACTATAGAGCAATAAACATTGTTAAGCACTACTCTAAAACTAAAGAATAATTTCTTACAAATCAACTGACAAAATGCAATAATTAGAACATCAAGAATTCAAATTCTTTTACAGATATACTGTCTTTTTCATCTTATATACTATCTTTACAATCACCTCATCGAACATCAAACGGCTCTACGGTCCACCCAAAATCCATACTAATCCATCCTTTACTAATACCACTATTTCTAAAATTGTCAATTAGCTCAATTAAACCCTTAACGTCCACTTTCAATTTTCAATTTCAACAGCCCATTAAGAATTCCATACCCTCGTTCAGCTGCCCCCCCCCTCCGCCATGCGAAAATTAAAAAAATTATAGCTCTGAATTAGAAGCTATTTATGAACCTTCAAAATCCGCAAGAAATAAAATTTTGAGCTCGATCCCCTTAGCAGGAATTTCCATTTGAAATTGGGGTGAACCTTCACTCAGCCCACCACCTCTTAAAAACAGTAGCGGAGGATCGCGCATAGGCGCATAATTAAGAGCTCTTTAGGAGCTCTTAAACTAGTGTAGTTCCGATTTTCGAGTTCCATCCCTTACCTTAAAGCAATCCGTAACTCATAAAAATACCAATAAATCTATAATATTTTTAATGCATGTAGTTCCAGTTTTATTAGGCTACAAAAATATGTAACGGTTCATTTCTAAGTGGCAACCCCTTTGCAAGAAATCCACCCCTTGTGCCAAAACCACAAGAGGGAACTATGTTAAATAATAGAGAATCGAATCATTTTATGACTGTGTATTATTTTCCGATTTAGGAGCTTTTGAAATATATATAAAATGACTTACATTTGAGTTGTAGCCCCTTAGCAGGAAAACCACCCCCAACGTTCACTCAGTCCCCCCACTTTCAAACGGAAATTCCTGCTAAGGGAATCGAGCTTTTTATTCTTGCGGATTTTGAAAGCTCATAAATAGCTTCTAATTCAGAGCTATATTATATCATTTTTTCAATCTTCGCGTAGTGGGGGGAGGGGGGCGACTGAACGAAGATCAATTCCATTACTTTCGCGTAAGATATCGACATATTTCAAACCCTAAAAAACGTGTTTCCTGCGATATCTTAAATTTATGCCCCAGGTTCACCAATGCCTTGATATAACACGGATCTTCTTTCTTCTTCTCGTTACCCGATCAAATTTGTTTCCGTCTGATTAATTCCCTTAACATTTACTCTGAACAAATTCACTTCGGAATTTTTTTGTATAATCCTGAAAACCTACTTTTCACCAACAACATTATTAAAATGTTTATTACAAAAGGTATATAGACGACATCTTTGTTATTGTTGAAGGCAATCGCACCTAACCCTCTTCTTGTTTTCATCTACCCAGTAAACTGCACCCTAACATCAAATTTACTATGGAATGGGAGTGCCATAAATCCCAAAATGTTGTAGACCTTGCTATTGCTCGGTTGCCGTCCGGTCATGATATCAGTATTTTAGAAGATCTCCCGTTATCTCTTTCAATTCTTTCCATCGCTTGTCGTATAGAACGGTCAACATGTTATAGAGAGGTTAAATTGTGCAACGCTTATTTGCTTAATTACATTTATTTCATACTGACTAGTAATCTGTGTTTTACCAGACTCATACGAGTCTGGTAAATCGTATTTACCGTACTATAAATTGTATTTACCGTACTAGAAGTTTTGTACCCGAATACAAGGGTTGCCATAGCAACATAAAGTGGCATAACTTTGGAAACGTCAAATTTTATATAAAGTTAATAGAAAAACTCTTAAGAAATGAATCTACAGCCAGTATGAAATAAAATGTTTTACATTATTTGTACGTTAAATCAGATTACGTTACTCGTTTCGAAATTCCTGCCACAGCTACGCTTCGGCAGTAAACATCTCACTCGTTAACGTAAACCTTGATTTACCATACTCATATGTAAATAACTATTACAAAATTAAAAATACATACGCCATATTGAATTAGTTGTCAAAAGCAATCACCTGAAAAATAATTTTCCACGTGACTATCATTTCAAATATAAGTTAGTGCAAGCAACTTTAGCCATAATACCTTAACTTATAGTCATTTAGGAAATGCGGAAAAAATCAGAGAATGAGCGAAAGTTTCATTCCGTTTATTTTCTTAATAGTTTCCCTTTTATGGGTTCGTTTTGAATAACCTAAAGTTATGTTAACAATTATAGCCCGATTTATAGGAATTTAAAAACTTTTAGACGTTTCGTACTCAAAATCAATAAAGCCTGACACACATAAAAAATTTATTTATCTTACGACAATAAAAATTTCGACTAACGTCATAAAAACAAAGTTATTAAATATAAAATCACACACAAAGTTTTTTTTATTAAGGAAAGCGTAATAAAAATTTCTTCTTTATTTGAAAGTATCATTTTGAATGAAGCTATTTTTAGCAAACTTAACTTTAAAAGGCTTACATTACAGTATAATGGAGTTAAGTACAGTATTGTATTAATTCGTGTTAATTATAACTTATAAGATATCTAATTGATGTGTGGCGATGTTTTTATTTGAAATCTTTGAAGTCGGTATTATTATACAGCCGTTACTGTTGACGCATGTTAATCCCCTTTTGTACTGCACATAAATCATCAATTTGGATATGTAAATAAGATTAAACCAGTTGCGAAAAACAGAAACTAATCATATGTCAGTATATTTTATTTAATTAGGACAAATAGACGCGATGGCACGAGAAAGAACAATAAAAAATGATGCATGAGGTCTTATTTGCAGTAAACATGGTGGCTTAATTTACGTCACTATTCCTACGTTAGTTAAATGCGGAATGGAGGCACAAAAAAGGATACTAAATTTACCGACAGGCGGCTGTAGTGGTAGACTGTCTATTATAATTTTAGTCAGTAGAAAATTACATAATAATAACCACAAAGTATAATGAGGAAAAGGAAACGTTGCTGGTTAAATGCTTCCCTTGTATATAGATGAGTAGGACAAACATTGTTACAGTATCCAATATGCCGAACGATCCTTGATAATCCGCCAATAAAATTTTAAACACAATCTATGCATTTACATATGTTAGCATAATCTGTTTGCTGAACGCAAAATTATTAAAATTTATACGTTTGAATTGTTTAATATCAATAACGAATACAGTATAACTAAAGTTTTGCAATTATTTTGAAATCAAAATGAGTAAATTTCTGAGACGTAAGAGATTTTCACATTTTCGTTGGAAGTCCCATGTCCACCATAAAATTTGATTAACCGAAGCAAAGGCAAACCGATTTTGTTTTCCAATCACACCAATAATCCCATCGAAATTGAAATTATAAGGGAACGGTTACAAAGCATTAATCGGCAGCATACATTTAACGATTTAAGTGAGTACAAACTCTGCCATCAACGCTAATTTTGAAAGATAATGAAAGATTGGATGTTTTTTCTATTTCATTTAGTTGGTAAATTCAAATGGCAGACTATAGGTATGTTCCCTTTTACTCGATTGTCAATAAGGTGGTAACGTCCATTTATTTCGGGACAATAGTGTTTATATAAAAAAAGCTTTGGTACAGCAAACTAACAACATATCTACTGAAATCAGAAAAATAACTCCACTCAGTTAAGAGAACTGGCGTTTTGTGATAAACTGGATGACCAAGGACTGTTTAATAAAAAAATCTGTCCCCCTCCACCACATGATCAAAACTATTTAAAAGTAAACTCAAGTTTACAAAACTGTATGTAAGTAAAATTTTTTATATACAATTTCTAGTCTTTTTTAATTTTCATTTAATTTAATTTTTAGTTATTGTAATTCCTTTCTAACTTACAACTTCCCTGTTATTAATATTTGTTGGTACATGGTTATTACCAATTCATTATTACCTACTAGTATATAATCCTACATATAATAAATGATTTACATTTGTCTTATATAGTTGAGCCGTTTTATTTAAGAATTTCCTATTCCTTCGGTATGTTCTATTAAATTTACCTTCAATCACATATTTTCTTTCACCAAGTTATTTAGACCACTTTTTTAAAAACATGTTTTATTATTTGTACTATAATAAACAAGGCGGGTGGTTGCTAAAAAAAGAGAACAAAAATATTAGGAGAGGATGGTATTCAGGAAAAGCTCACTTACTTGGCAACGCAATCAGATGAATGTAGATACTGTGAAATTTGCGAAATTTGGTTAACGCAACACATTATTATTATTATTGATACTAGGGTAGGGGTGGTCCCAATAGGTTCCCGCACTGCGACCTTTTGGTCTATTGTGCTCCCCGGTTGTCTACGTTTCAAGAATACCTGTATCTTTCACAAAGTCCAGGATTTTAGTAGGGCGAATCTTCATTACTTCCCCTTGTGTAATCTTTTCATTTCCAAGTAAGTGTTCCCTTGCCTTTATGAATGCCTCACATTGGCAAATGACGTGATAGGGCGTTTCATCTGCCTCACCACAACCCCTGCATGTCGGGCTTTCGGTCGGTCCCATGTTGTGCAGGTGTTTGTTCAGACGACAGTGGCCCGTGACCATTTATGTCGCAAGTTTTATCTTCGTCGCAACACATAGTTGAGGTAATGTAGACTGGAGTAACTTCTTGCTTAGTCTCAATGTTAATTTCGTGGAAAATCTTGCGCACCCTTGACAGTACATGAAAATGATGGGCCAACGAGTTAGCATGACGAATTGGAACTTGTATTTCCCGTCGATACGATACATTTGACAGACAATCTTCTATGCTTATGACTTCAATATCGTTCAACATATTTAACCGGAAGTAAAAGGTAGCAAATATGTTTGTATACATACCAGGTGTCAATTTGAAAACTTGCCATACCTCATATCTTCGAAACTATAACATTCTATATTCCCCCTTAATGTTCTAGAAACGTTTTCGAGAAATTTTACTAACCTGCTTCAGTTTCGAAAATATGAGGTCTGGCAAGTTTTCAAATTGACAGCTGGTATATAAAAATTGGGAGCAGAATACAATTTTTACATTTAACTTAACACTAATTCTTTGTTAAATCAACAGAAAGTGCTACACTACTCCACTGGATTGTTGAAGTCATCAGACTTATTCTGGGCACTGATCTTTCCATAGCAAAAGCAATGAACTGACACTTTACTCCACACTCCGAACACGTTTTGAGGAGTTGCATTTAAAAATTCTGTAAGGGCCGAATAGAAACACTTGTCAGCCGAGTACCTTGTATGCCTGTATACATAAAAACCTTTTGAGCCATCAGAATAGAGGCTTTCTGAACATAAACCAATTAAGCGAACACTTTGAAGGATGATACTTACGTATACACTGTGTCCCAAATTCGATGCTCCTCATTGGTATCTTGGAAACGGTAAGAGATACGAGGTCGGTTAAATAGAAAAATATCTCATCTGCTCAGACCTTCCATTTTTCCGTTAAAATGCATTTCTTGCTAGGCTGTCATTTAAATTACAAAGACAGTAAGATGAGAAAAGACCTCCATATTGTTCCATTTAATCGGCTTCTCACCGTTTCTAAGGGAAATAACTGTTAAGGTAAAATGTGGGTAAGACATCGGTTCTGCTTTTTTACAATTAATCCAACCCACAATGCAAAAATGGTTGTTAATGTGATTTAAAGAATTTCCAATGATTGAGGCACTTAGCTTACATTTTTTTACATTCGCTTTACCTTCGTTTTTTGTGATTGTAGCTCTATATGTTGGCGTTTAATAATAAATAGTAATACTAATAGGTATGCAGCTTGCGGACATGAATAATACACAAGTTCAGAGTAGTCAAACCGATTTATTTATACAGGGTGATTCATTAAGAATGTCCAATCTCTGAACTGTAGATTCCAGACCTCGAAATATGATGATTCTGCCCAACATGCCTTATACAAATATTGATAGTTTCCGAGATACCGGGTGTTTAAAGTTTAAATATGAATTTTGATTTTCGCAATAACTTTCTATTTTTTCACAATTTCTTTTTGAAAATTGGCAGTTTTACCTTTTTTTGCATGAGGATTGCCAATTTGGACTCTAATTTAGCATTGCTAATAGAGGGCGCTAGTTATACTTGGTTGTGTTTAGTAAATCTAAGCAAAAATTTTTTTCGGCTGAACTATTAGCAAACTAATAATAAAATATGGAAAAGCGTTAGATTCTACAAAAAAAAGTTACTCTTGTTTGATTCGTGTAACTCGATCAGTTATCGAGTTATTTGCTTCTAAACAGTTCAATAAATTTTAATTTAAAAAAAAAAATTTATTCTCTAAATGTGTAACAACAATAAACTATTATTTATGATCCGTTTTCGCAAAGATCTCTTCATATCAAATAACCCTTGTCTATTATTTTTAATCACATTAATTAATTGTTATTGCGAAAATCAAAATTCATATTTAAACTTTTAAACTCCCGGTATCTCGGAAACTAGCAATATTTGTATAAGGCATGTTGGGCAGAATCATCATATTTTGAGGTCTGGAATCTACAATTCAGAGATTGGACATTCTTAATGAATCACCCTGTATAATGTATTCTCCATTTTGTCATCTTACAGTTAAAGGGTGTACTTGTTTTTTACAAAAATTTGAAGGCTATTACATTATATCTTACTTAGCCTAGATCACCAACTCAAATATAATATTACAATGTAAAAGTTTGTAAGGATTTAAAGTTGAACAACATAGAAGAGCACCTATTTAATTACAGCTTAATTGATGGCAACAGCACTAATATACGGATAGAAAACTGGAACTCTACGAAAACATGCTACTTTAATAGGTAAATAAGTTAACTTAAACATGCACTTGTCTATTAATTTTTTCTATAAAAAATACCGCCAACAGCAGTTCCTGCTAAATTTAGTTGTCAACGAAATTTTATTTATTCAAGTTAACAAGTTTCTTTTTATTTTCGCATGATGTTCTGAAAATAATTACAAACAAGGAGACGTAAACGTAACCACGACCACTTAAATAAATTTCGTACAAGGCTAGATATAATAATTAACGTAGTAATATAACACAATTTTCCATTATTCTCAAACATTTTAATTAAGAAGAGGAGAGATGGAGAAAGAAGGTGAGAGAGAAACTTCAAAACTGAACCTTTTGAATAATTAGGAACAAACAATTAACTACAATCTTTGTTTCGAATGAGAATTCCTTTCATTACCTACTCTTCTAAAGGCAAAGACGTTTTGTACTGAAGAATTAATTATTACTTCCCTTTCTGTAATTATATTTACAACTGAAGGTGTACCTATAATTACGTTTGATTTTGTATTAATTATAACTTGATTCTTTTGTTATTCTTTATTTTTAAGTAAAATTTTAGGAAATGTGACTTATAATGTTCACATTTTTGTTTCGTTAATTAATTGTTTCAATCTACCTCGTATTGTTGAAAGTACGAAGATACAAGGAGTTACATCGAAATGTTCGTGATAATAATTAACTAATATAATAGTTCTGTCATCTAAAGTTTCTCAGAAATGTTCAAACTGTTTAATCAACGTAATTGCGTACAATTTATTTAACCAAAATTGTTGTATGTCTTCAAGATTACTGATTTAAATCGGAGTTATCTTGAAGATTTTATATAACTTTGTTTCTCTCGAAAGTAGAGCAGAACTTTATTATTGTAAAAATGATAGAAAGTATTTGTGAGAGAATCTAATGTTTAACAAGCTTGAATTTTGAAAAAAATAACCCCTAATGGTTTTAGTGCTGATCGAAATTGTTGAAATGGGATGAGAGAAATTATTTTTGAAGGCTTACGACGATTTTGGTCAACGGCCAAAAGATGTTGGACAAATTAAACAGGTTATGGTTTTGATTTGGCGTCTTAATGGTCATCGAATTCCCTCTAATTTTAAGAGCCATCTCACTTTAAAGTAATGATGCCCAAACGCAAGACCAAGACAAGACCACATAGGTCTTGGTCTTGTCTTGCACCAATTGGTCTTGCTCTGGGTCTTGCATTGATATCCTTAATCTCGGTCTTGGTCTTGGTCTTGCTCCAATTGGTCTTGTTCTTGGTCTTGCACGCAAGACTCTTGCAGTCTTGGATTTTTACACCGTACTTATGAAAGATATCAAATTAATCGAAATGTTGTGTCACTAAATGCTACTAAATTAGATTATTGCAGAGAATAAGAATTGGTATTGTGTTTAATGATCGAAGTAAATTATAATAACTTAATTTAATTTAAATTAAATACCAATTAATTATTTAATTCACGATCAAGAATACTTTTTTACTAACTTATGTTTCAGTATTGCGATGACAATTAAAAAAATATATTTATGTTGAAACTTCTTAATGAAAGTCAATGTCTTGTTAAGAAAATTTTTTTTTAATGGATCGGTGTTTGATTAATAAGGAAAAATGAAAAGTAAAAAATTCTGTCTAACCCACATAAATTATAATAGACGCGGCATCCGGCATGTTTCGGCTTTTTTAATGCTTAAGTCATCTACAACTGCATCTGTAGATGGAGATAATTCACAAATATTAAAGAATATGCACTAGATGTTGCATTTGCAAACAAATGTTTTTTTGTGTGTGGTATAAAAAAATAATCGTTCGTAATAAGAAAAAAACTGCAAGAGTCTAGTGAGATAGTCTTGTTCTTGTCGATGTCTTGCAGAGCTGGTCTTGCATCCAGTCTTGGTTTTGCAACTTTGAGTCTTGGTCTTGGTCTTGCTATTGATGTTGCTATCTTGGTCTTGGTCTTGGTCTCGCAAGTCTTGCGAGATCAAGACAAGACTGCAAGACCAAGACCGATTTTGGCCATGACTACTTTAAAGGTTTATAAACAGAAACTATTCCAAAAATTGTTACGGCATGTGATAAAAGAATAAGTTTGTTTACAGCAATAAGTATTATTTATAGAGGCACATAAACCAACGTATTGACCAAGGATATATTTTATTATATCACGATGCTCGGGCGAACAGTTTGTTGCGTCCAACAACAGGCACTGATTTTGAATTGTATGCAAACATGATTGGATAATAGGTTATTATATTATGTTACCGTATTTAGGTATATAAGAATTCGAACATGCAAGACTAGACATCTTAGGCATCACAGAAACAAAGAAAGGACAAGGAACGGTACGCATGCATGAAGGTCATATTATATTAATATACCTATAGTGGAGTGGAAGTGGAAAAAAGAGCAGCAGAAGGAGTGGGTTGCATAATAAAAGGGTCCTATGTAAAAGATATAATTGAATGGGAATGTGTTTCGCCGAGAATATTAAAAATTGAGATCCAACTAGATAAACAATACAACACAACACTGTTAATAATATACGGGCCAGATGAAGACGAAAGAGCACAAAAGAAAGATGAGTTCTAGGAAAATATGGCGTGTATCGTAGAAAAGATAAAGAATAATAGAATCATAATATTGGGAGACTTTAACTGTCGTGTCGGCAAAAGAAATAACAATCAAGTAGATGCAATCGGAGATCGGAGGGAAAGGTGAATTACACAAAAATAATAACAGAGACCGATTATTACAGCTATGCACAGAAAATAACCTAATTATAATGAATACATTCTTCATGCATAAGGATATACACAAATACACACGAGAGGCGCCGAGCAGAAATGAAAAATCTATAGTAGATTACATAGTGACTAATAAACCATTTAGAAAAGAAATTAAGGATGTAAAAGTAAGAAAAGGAGCCGAAATCTACAGTGACCATTACTTGGTAATAGCGAAGATATATTACATACCTACTTGTCCGGGAGCCGGGTACCTTTTTTGCAATCAATTAATATACTTTTTATACTTCGTGAGCGGCTTTATTTTAACGAGACGCCAAACTTTTTCCTCTGCGAAAATTTTCGCAAATGGGTTCTACGGGGTGCGCAGGGGTAAAACACGTTGATGTGGTAATTACAAAAAATTGATTATATTATATTATCACTTAATTTTTTAGCTAACTGTGAAGTTTTTTTGTAAGTAATTCAAAATAACATTTGTCCTACAACAAAAATGAGTCCATCAAGAGTGTCCCCATCTGAAGACATGTAGGTATTAGTACATTAACAAAAATAATGAATATCAAGCTGATTTTTTTTCTGTAGTAAATATTTGCATAATTAAATGCCCACTTTGTCCCACAAATTAATTGGGCCGTTTTCCCATGATATTCATCCATTTTTTGTCATTTCCAAATCAACGTGTTTTTCCCCTGCGCACCCCCGTAAGACCCATTTGCGAACATTGTCGCAGAGGAAAAAGTTTACCGTCTCGTTAAAATAAAGTCGCTCACGAAGTATAAAAAGTATATTAATTGATTGAAAAAAAGGTGGCCGGCTCCCGGATTGTACATAATCTAATCTTTCACTTTTCTGAGCATTGCCTAAGATTTCACATCACATAAGTCTGGAGTAACGGATTTTCTTGCAATCAATAACGACAAATTTGATCGTTTACGTTAACCATCTAAATAAAGATGTATTCATAAGAGAAGAAAATTCTTTTAAAATCGTCGAATCATTTGATTAGAAAACCGCAATCGTGAAGGATAATTAATTTCCTTTAATTGTCGTAGTGAGTTACAAAAAGTAAAACACAAGCTCGTTTCCAAATTAATCGACAGTGTTTAGTGCGCACACTTCACGTGAGCCCAGGTGTGTGAATATCTTCAGTCCTGCAACTATGATTATATTGAGATGCTTCACTGACGTTGTGTAGAGCATGCAATTTGGAAAAAATCAGGCTGTAAACCTATAGATAAACTTGAAAAAGTTTATGGGACACCTGTTAGTTTGACTAATGCTAAACGCTGTTGGTTGGCTCCTGCACCGTATCTTTATGCTGTGATAATTAAAAAAAAAAGTAGAGTTGAATATTAAGACGTTTCCTAGTTGGTTTTATAACCCTTAATATCTTTAAAATAAAGCAGTAAAGTAAAGTAAAATAAAAATTCTTTGCAGCACAAAAAGAGTTTATTTCGAAATGAATGTCCGGAAAACGATTCAATTATTTCAAAGTGCTGTCTACCCATTCAATGAAACCCTCAGTACATTTGTAACAAACTTCATCTTTCATATAGTCGAAAAGAAAATTTGGGTTAATTATTCATTGCACTTTCACTGATGATTTTAAGGGCAAGGATAATTTCGTCCTTTAATTTGAGTAAAAAGAGAGTAATTAAGGCAATTATGCAAATTGATCGCTCGAATTTATTTGTTTTTTACTGCTTGTTAAAACATTTTTATAGATTGAATCTACTGGCCGTAAAATTTTATTTGGATAATACCTACTGCGTTAAATGTATTGTACTGGCTTAAGGGTAGAGCAGCATCCATTAGTTCAATTGCTACCGATGAACGATTAAGCATAATTTTTCGTGTACACTTAACGATAACTGCGTTCAATAAAAATCAACCATACAGCTAACATAGGTAGTATTAAAAAACAATAACGTTTGTTTTACGATCAATATAATTGTTATAAAGCACCGGTTAAATAATTTTTTATAAAATTATGTACACGTAGGGTTATAAAATTTAGTACGTAATGGAAATAAGTTGTTAAGCATCATTAATTAGCCAACAGCGCAGTTTACATATATATTTATTTATATTCAATCTCAGAGAAATGAAATATAAACGGGGAAGGATACTTGACTCAAGTACTTACAATACAATTTTGCTTTTCTAGAACTCCGATTAACATTATGAAGCAAAGCAAGCGGAGAGAATATTTGAAAGGAGAACAAACTCATCGCCATGTTATCGATTCAATAATATCTAAATGTCGTTTTTCGCAAAATATGTCCAAAGGGGTGCTACGTTTCACAACTTTAGGGAAACACCGATGTGGTTAAGTGAATTAATGTTCCAATAAGCTTGTTTAATCTGGAACGTTAATTGCATATAGTGATTAAACCTTTAGTTACATTTGTATACCGCGTTCGTGCTTCCCCGTGATCTTTACCTACGTGAAATAATTAAATTTTGTTCCAATAATAATAGCTCAGTTTGTGTACCACGATAACTGCGTCAATTTCGAAAAAATATTGAGGATTCAATATAATGTTACAAATGAAAAAAGATTAATGTATACAAACAGGATGTTTCATTACGAATACCCCAAACTAAAGCATTCAGTCACCTTGTGTCAAAGATTGTATGAACTATTTCCAATTATTTCTACCGAGTAGCGGACAATTATATAGTGCCCTTCTTCATGTTGTCAACCAAGTGAATTGTCTGACATTCCGAGAGAACAGTCTCCATGAATTATACACAAAAATTGTATATAAAATAAGATTCATAGGAAAAATTAACATTTAAGAAACATCCTAATGTACTGAAATTTCCATTTTTTATGATTTTATATAACGTAGAACCAGAACGTATTAAAGAACAATGAATGTACTTTTACGGTTATATTAGTAACTAAAACGTTATTTCCGTCTTCGCGATCAGATTGAGATTTTGTTACATTGAGGTTTTTATAAAATACATGATAGCCATTGGAACTATTATTTAGAACAAAAGCAAAATACCTTTTCCCCTCTTCCCCTTTACCAGTGTATTTATAAAAAGTTGGATGATACGATGGACGTGACTGATGATTTGTTATTTTTTTAATAGTACTAAAACTGATCCCAATGCAAAGGAACAGGTGGTAAAATGTTGAAAAAGTTAATTCTGTCACGATATGGTAATCAAAATCGTAGGCAGCATCATTGATTGAAATTAGAAGATTAAATTTGAGGAAAAATTAACATTACGACATGTTTCGAAACCTCAGGTGGTTTCATTTTCAAGTAAAACATATGATTATCGAAAACTTGCCACAATTTATTACTAAGATTATTTAGTCTACGTTTTCTATGAAATATTTTTTAAATATGTTATTTCTGTTATAATTTTCCCCTTAAGCCTTTAATGTTAATGTAGTCGATAATCATATATTTTACTTGAAAGACATTGCAAACCTATCATTGTAGCTGCTTTGTCTTCAATCCCACCTTGTTCCTTCAGTTTAAACATTTACTTTCTAGTTTCTGGTGTTCCTTTCTATTTTAGTAAATGTTACATTTCTGATCGCTTCCCTAATCTGAGATGGTCAAGTTTTTTTGATAATTGGATTGTATACCAATTAAGCTGCTAAATTATTAATTTTAACACCATCAGAACATCAAAGACGTAATACAACATCATCGTTTCAAAATATTTCTGAATGCTTGTATAGGATTTTTACTACTCCAAAACCAACAATTTAAGAATAACACAAAAACGGAGAACTTCTTTATCGCTAAAGCTCGCACGGGAAAGACTGTGATAAAGCTTTATTTGATCTCATGGACTCATTCTTCTCCAAAAATTAGCTCAAAAGCTACCCCGGCAATACTAAAGACTCATCTCTTCTCCCGTTCAGAGGTTATCTGTGACGATTATACAGGGTTTTTCAACTAAGAGTAGGCACCCTTTATAACTTCTAAAAAAATCAAAATTTGAAAAATCAGCGATACTCGTCTATAATAATATCGAGGGGGACACTTTTTGACATAAGCTTGAGATTTCATACCTTAACCCCCTGGGTCCCACAAACATACCCTTAATTTTTTTAAATGGCAACATGGGTCATGTGATACGTCATTTGAAATGTTATTTTATATCTTGCATTACTCCGTTTAAAATTTTAAAATCGTTCAATTGGTTTGTGACATCTTGTCTTTTTCATAAAATTATCACTAAGTTACGTCCTCCCTATTTAGTTCATAAAATTATTTATCGTAGTCACGTGCATAATGTAAACATTCGTTTTAGAGGTGTAATTAGTATTCCTAGTTATCGGACAACCATTTTCAAGCGCTCCTTCTCATACCAAATTGCTAAAATTTATAACAACTTACCAAATTATTTAAAAAGATCCTCTTCTAAAATTTTTAAGGAAGAACTACACCGGAAGATACTAATTGAGCAATGTACTTAATTTAATTCATTTAGTACCCCATGTACAATTTATTTAATGTAATTATACATGTTTCTTTTTTCTATATAATTATGAGAAAGCATACTATATGTTGTAATTTTTAGAATTTTAATTTTAGTTAATTCAAGGCCCAGTGGAAGAGCAAAGTTCATTTGAACTGCGCCTTGTGATTATTTGTTTGGAATTCTTATTATTTAAATTTTGTTGTTGTTGTTGTTTCTCTTTTTCTTTTGTAGTAATCCATTATTTATGCAAACAAATAATAAAGACATTATTATTATTATCGATACTCAGGCCAAGCCTGGTTAACTAATCGCACGGATCGAAATCAAGTAACGATTAGTTCTACTAATACATATATCTATACAATATAAATTTTAAGTTGCTGTTAAAAAGTGAACATACTAAATACTATACACATATTATGTTCATTAAATTAAATGACGTTGATAAAACCAACGCTGATCACATTTTAGATAATGTATTTGTTTGAGAAGCCTCGGTGTATTTGATCCCAATTTGTAAAAGCCACGTCCCGTCGACCCTCTTTTATTATTATTATTATTATTATTATTTTATTATTATTATTATTATTATTATTATTATATTTTAATTTAAAATTTTAGAGAACCAAATCTAGTGAGCTTCAACAAATCTAGTGACCTTGATCCAGAACTTCCCTTGCTACACTACTACAATATGTTCCCATGGATGGAAAGCTGAAGAATTTACAAGGTTCTTTAAAATACCCTTTTCTTGCTAACGTATTGGTGAAAAGTTTTGCTGTGTAGAGCAGAAAATATGATTGAGCTTACAAATTAATTGAAGATTTAAAATAGTTTTGGTAAATTGCTTCTTCAAAATAGAAAGTCATACTCACTTTTTGCAATTTAAAAAAGGCACTTTTTATAATTAAAACCGCCTCGGAACCTTGATTTCCGTTAATATTCAGCTGGGCTCTACGCCTTGAGCTACCATTGCTTAGCTCAGCGTTTCCCAAACTTTTTTGACCGCGACCCGGTACGAGGTTCTAAAATTTTTGGCGATCCATCTTATGAAAAAACCCCACTTCTTTACAAAACAAATTTTATTTTTTAATTAAAAATTGAGTTAATTGTTTGTTTGTTTTATTTCATACACAAAAATTTCAAAATAATTATACCTATAAGAAAAATAAAAGTAATTAAAAAATTATATTCATTTAAAACTATGTAGTAAATGAAGTAAACTAGCAACGTTAGCAGCACAACGCACGGACGCGAGCGATAAAGTTATGTGAAAGAGTGCAATGGCACACTTTTCCACTATTCCTAGTGTATAACGTATAACTGATGTAAAAAAACTAATAGGTACTTAAACAATTTTTTTTTTGTGTTTTTGCCATTTTTTTCCGTGGCCCGGCAAAATTTTTCTACGGCCCGGTGCCGGGTCGCGACCCACACTTTGGGAAACGCTGGTTGGCTTGTACCATTTTACATAAGCAGCAATTACATACGCACATTTATAATGTCGATTATATAATTACATAGGACAGTAACGACGAAAAGTTGTCATTAAGTTTAATTAGTCAATGGTCAAGTTTTTCTTGTAACAATTTACTTGTCAAATTGTTAAATTATAACAATACCGTTTTCCAAGGTTTACCTTAATAAAAGTTTCTAAATAAGACTTGGTAGGGTTCTAGAAATAACATGAGAAAATTTTAGTTGTTTCTCTTAAAGAAACAAAATAATTAAAAAGTTAATAATAAAGGCAGTATATTAACCAAATCACCTTACTTAACTATGGAAATCCGTTCACTCTAATAAAAAGTGCTTATTAAGGTTTACCAATATAATCTACTTATACAAAAGACCTTTTTACCTTTCAGTATATTCGTACGTAATCCCTAAATAAATTGATTTCATGAAAACATTAAGCTTCGACAGAAAATGTGAGATATTTAAAGCGACGTCGGTTTTTATAACGTTCAGCTTGAAAACTCGACGTATAATTTAATAACACATCAATGTCAAAACAGATACCTTCATTTCTTATTTTTATTTAACTCGCAACTCACGATTCTTCACACCACCAATATAAAAATGTCTTGGTACCGTAAAAATATCTACAACACATATACCATAAATATTCTAGAGGAAAACAGTAACTGCCATCTACAGCAGTAGTTTTAATAATTTTTCTCAGATTTTTCTTACAAACTCAAAGAAAATATAAGATATCGTGCGCTTTTGTATTAAATTTCGGTTTTGTTTATTTTATACAAAATTATTGTGTTCGGTAGTTTCTTTGCCGTCGGTTGGGTTATTTCTTTCCTTGGATTACAATTATAACTATCTACGTAAACATTTTCAAAAGTTGCTCTTTATTTCAATTTCTGTTTAGTTATAGAACAAAGATGTGTACTTATTACAAAGAAGACAATGTATAAAGGATTGAATGTCGGAGGTTTATGCAACATCTCCAGTCATTTGGAATATATTAGTTTTAAACAAAGGAACAGAAAGGCTTTCGGTTACACTCGTACTTATTTAAAGTATAAGGTGATACTCGTGAAATTCTTCTTCAGAAAAGTGAAACCGTTTGTTTCACCCGGAAATTCTTTTGTTAGTATGTAATTACAATTTACTTTATAAACAACACTGCGAGTATTATTACATCCTAATGAATTGTACAGTTTTAAAATGTTGATCGAAAAATGTAAAAATAATAAACCTTAGTTATTTTTCGGGTATAGCTGTATACATATACTTCAGAGAGTTTCTGAACATGACTATTTATTATAGTGATTCTTGTAAACTATGAAGTTACGTATAGGTTATTTTTCAATGCCTTGTGTACGTGGCGCAGTAATTTTCGCCTAATGTAATTTCGAAGAGCACGTACCAAATGTATATGAACTTAGGACCATTTTAATACTACAGATCACAAGGGCGGATCCAGAAATTGTCTATGAGGGGGGCCATCACTTTTTTTTTTGGTCCAACAAGACTTGAACCCCTTACGTACCGACAATCTCTTCATCGTCGCTCTATTTCTTCTTTAGCAATCAAACCAGCGTCTATGGTGAAGTCATATTTCCCGCAAAAATCGATCCCTTTCTCGAATGCATTAGTAACCAACATCCCTTCCTCATTGGAAAAGTATCGTCAGATTATTCATCCACTGTTATGGTGGTGAAACCAAGGAAGAACTCTAACATGGACTGTTTCACTTTCAATGTTCAACTACTTCTGACCCATTTTTACGTATTAACGTATTCATACAATGAACTTTTTTGAGTCTCTTTATATCTAATCTAGCAACAGCTCGCAATTTTTTGTAAAGGTTTAAATTTTCTATTATAGGATTCCTTGAGGACATTTTAAGAGAGGCTTTCCTGTTCCGCATGGCCTTTGCAAAATACTGTTTTCACCATGGTATAGGTGTTCAGATACAGTGCTTTCTACCGCGTTCTTGATTAAATTTCCCAAAAAGTTAACTAAACCGTCAACGCTTCACTAATGTCGACGGAAATGTAAAAGTGTTTTTTTAATTATTCATATTTGGCGTCCTAACGCCATTTAGTAGGAAGAGTAATGGATGGCATGAAAACTTTCTTCCAAACTGATATTCAGAAAATCTGCACAATGATCTAGACCTTTTTAACAATTTAAGGTGCTCTCTATTTTGAGCTGTTGATATCCATTTTAATCCAGTAATTTTCTTTAAGTCGTCGTACCATCTTGTAATCGGTCTTCCTCTTCCTCTCCTTCCATTCCAGGGCCTCCACTGTATGATTCTTACGTTCCATCTGTCGTCTTTTAGTCTTGCTACATGTCCTGCGAAGTCCCATTTTAAATGAGTAACTCTTTTAGTTATATCTTGATCTTTGTCTAATCCATTCATTCCTCTTTCTGTGTTTTATTGTGATATCTAACATAGCTCTTTCCATCTGTCTCTGTGTAACTCAGTGTTTCTCAACCTTATCTTCCCCACCGTACACTTTGAGAATATGTTTTTTTCTAAAGAATGTTTCAATGGGAGCCATTAAAACACATACTTAGTTATATTGAGGAGTATTATTATTCCCAAAAACATGAATTTATAACTAATGAGAAGGTCGAATTTGATGCATTTTAAGGAATTTGTTCCATTTTTAAAATATCCTGGAATCGTTCCTTGAAATCTCTGCGATGGTTTTCCAAGTGTTGACAGTAAACAAACGATTTTAATTTTCTTTACTTTACTTTAGTTAGTACGTGATTATAATTATTGTCTTTTTTAGACTATTTTTTTGTAATAATAAATTTTGTCTGGGTCTTCTACTCCCCTCTGAGAGTCTCAAACGCCCACAAGGGGGCGTTATCGCCGACGTTGAGAGACACTGGTTTAACTTCTAGTTTGTGTATATGTACTCGTAGTTTGTTTCGTAAGTGTCCATGTTTGGGCTGCATAGTGCATACGTCAAAACTAGTAGCACACATGCGTCGAATACTTTAGACTTAATGTGTTGGGGAATTATTTTGTTTTTAAGCATTTTCGATAGTTTTCCAAAAGCTGCCCATCCTAATCGTCTTCTTCTTTCTATTTCTATATCTTTATTTTCATTGCCAATTCGTATCGTTTGGCCTAGTACTCAGTGACGTTTTCTATTTGTGCTTCTTTTATTTTTACTTGGATGTTCTGTGGACTCATAATTTTTGTTTTACTTAAATTCATTTTTAGCCCAACTTTCTTTCCAGTTCAATTATCATTTTTTGTAGGTGTTCCTCGTCTTCAGCAATTAGTACAATATCATCGGCGTATCTGAGATGATTTAGTCTTTCTCCGTTTATACTGATTCCAAATTGTCTCCAATCCAATTTTTTCAAGATTGAACAGTTTTGGTGACATCGTATCACCTTGCCTGATTCCTCTTCTTTGTTGGTGTTTTTATGTATTTTGATCACTGACAGCGCTTCTTTATATATGTATTTAATTATGTTTTTGTACCTGTAGTCAATGCGCGCGTTATCTAATTCTATCATAATTGCCCAGTGTTCAATTGAGTCAAACGCCTTTTCATAGTCAATAAAGGCTAGGTGAAGCGGTAGGTTGTATTCTATTATTTTTTCGATTAATATCTTCATTGCCAGTAAGTTATCATTTGTGCTGTACGCCTTTCGAAAGGCGGCCTGCTCTACAGGTTGGTAGTCATCTAATTTTACTGTTATTCTGTTTCTAATGATTCTTATTCCAATTTACTATCAATACATAATTCCAATTAGCTACCAACATATTTAGTTATTTGCTCTTTATTTTTAACCCTATTTTCTCAACTTTAGTACAACTGTTTTTAACAAATTTAATTGTTAAATTTTACTTAATCCTATTAACTCAATTAATGGTTCTATTGTCTTTATACGATTAATTGAATCCTGCAATTGTGTTTAAAATAAGTTTTATACGTCAATAACAGCCATTTTGATATGTCGTCTGCATACTTTTGTGCATGTGGTTGATAACCAAAAATTCCTTTCAACGTCCATTGTTCGTTCAGTTATAGTGCAGATTAACATCTTGTTAATTCATTATTAAATTATTGATGGCGTTAAATATGGTCATTTATACTTTTTCAAATCACATTTCAATTTTAGTTCCTGATGAAGCTAATATGTCATTAGAGAAATATTGATTAATAATAAACACATTAAATTGCTCCAGATAGGTCTAATTTACACAATAACTCTTACAATTCATCATCAAATATAATGTGTATAATTGTTTTTGGATTCAGCTTGGTCCAAATTCTCGGCTGACCTTCCAAGTATAAAATACGATATGATTGAAAAGAATATCGTTCGTTGAAAATTAATTAAAAAAATATTTACTGTTCGGGCAATACAAGTTAAATAAGAAAATATTCTATATTATGGAAAAAGCGAAAGAAGAATTCATTATAATATCTACAAGATACACAGAAACATTAATTAAAATTGGCACAATCTCGATCATAGTTCTAAATATACGAAAAACGAATATAGCATACACTACAATAAAATTCAATTAAAATCCAACACTATATTTTCATTTTAAACGTTTTAAAAATAACTTAATCGTTTCCTTAAGTAAGTTGGTACATATTTTAATTGAAAAAGCTCGTTACCAACCGAACGACTTTAAGATAAATGATTCTTTAGAAATAATTAAAACTTTTAAAGGTATCTGTTTGAAAATACGAGAGAACCATTAGGAAAATAGTAAAATTTGCACGGTAATTTCAAGTAAAAATATGTTTTTAAGTGTTACGAAAATAATTAAAGTAAATTAGAAGGTGAAAATTTACCGCTTCCGAAAGGAATGGTTGAGTGAGCTTAATTATTTTCTAAAGAAAATGGTCTTTGTTAAGGAAAGAGCGTCTGTTAACTTTATGGTGCCTTTTCCACGTGTACTGGTTGTTTACGTTTATGTAAATGATCTTGTTACGCAGACAATTTATGATTTACGCTTCATGCCTTTTTTATTACTAATTTTGTATTGGTTCCTTTTAACGAAGTAACTTGTGGATGTTGAAGTGTGAATAGGTAATTGGAAGTCCCAACATCAAAAGCTTTTATTTGGTAACGTACAAAGAAAAATGTATATGCAAAATATCTGGATATCTATATTCAAATACACAAACGATCGTACCAATCTCTCTTTAACAAGTTGTCTTTAGCAAAAGGTATGCGTAATATTTTAAGGCTTACTATATGTGTAACTATTTGATATTGGAATGAAAACTAGAATTTGTCTGAAAGAGTTCCTTAAGCTAACCTACAAAAGTTCTTCATACACAAAAAATATGCGTAATTCATGCTTCAGGTATCACAGTAAAGTAACAAAGAGAGCCAAATTATTTTTCTTACATGTGAACTGACAATTAATTTATTTTAAGTGCGCGACCCAATGAATACAAAATTGAATCAAAATAAGGTAGGTACCCCTAATGCTTTTCCCATGCATTCTGCAGCTAACTTATTTGTTTTTGTTATAGTTTCGCATATTTTGTTTATATCTTCCTCGGCGGCTTGTTTTTGCTCTCCATTATAGTTTATTCACTGCTGATATACATTTATATCCTTTTTCCTTGAGGCTAGCCTAATGGGTCGCTAGTCAACAATATAATAACAATAGCGACTAAATAAAA
Source organism: Pyrocoelia pectoralis (assembly GCA_036250285.1). Classification (NCBI taxonomy): domain Eukaryota; kingdom Metazoa; phylum Arthropoda; class Insecta; order Coleoptera; family Lampyridae; genus Pyrocoelia; species Pyrocoelia pectoralis. Next base: position 82,531,560 of record CM070075.1, read on the forward strand.
TCCTTCAGACTGCCTGCACTTTTTTATTAAAACCGTTAAAATCTTTAAGGTTTTCAACATTATTGGTAAAAGCGATTTTCTTTTTCCGTTGCTGCGCTTTATTTGCGAAACTTTTGTTTGGCTATTCGACGGAGATGGTGTTTATTCTTTTCGTCTTTCTATTTTTTACTTTAACCCATTCTCTTTCTCCGTTTAATTCACGCTCAAGATCATCTTTGTCCGTTAAAAGTTTGATAATATTAAAACTTTTTTTTTCTTCTTATTTTTAACTTCAACACCTGCTCTTGATTCTTAATTGACGAACTTGCTCTTATAGCCCTAAATTATTGTTCTCTTTTACCTCTTGTATTAGGGTGTTAGGTAAGCAATACTTTTACGGGTGTAGATGGCAACAGCACATCATACGTTGACCCATGATCTTGCTGCTGTTGATACATTATTTTTATTGGCACCCTATAACTTATAATATAACCTTCAGGCCGCAGATAGCACTCATCACACATGGTACCATAGCAAACATATTTTTTTCAGTTCAAACACACAACGGAGCACTTTATCGTAAAAAATCAAAATGACTACTACTCTGTGGAATATTCAATTTTATTGCTATAAATTATGCGGAGAGTTAAGAAAGTCAAAAAAACTAAATAGGTTTAATCGACTCGACTGAAATACTAAGTTCATATATCCTATCAATTCTCACGAAGCGAACAATTTTATGAAACAGAATAGTTATTTAATTTAGGAGGAAGTACTTGCAAGGACTATTAAAACATTGAGGAATGAGCACTTTTTAATGCTCAATTTATCGCACAGACGTACGTGATCGATAAATGCCAGTTTCGTTTATTGTTGCCTAATTCCTGGATATTGTACATAGAGTCTATTTCGTGTAAAATTGGGTTGAAATTAATCTTATAGTTGTGAAAATAGAACGGATTAGAAGGTTAATCTCCATTAAACGCTTTGTTTGCAATAAAGTCAACAATACACCGTTTAGGTTGTCCAAGGAAACTATTATCCAGTGATTTTCGTTGTAAGTCTGAGGTAATGGTTAAAACTCTTACGTAGATTTTTGTTACGAGGTACCTGCAGTAGCTGTTTCTAAGGAATTTACCTGAACTGAATTGTTAGATTGATCTTCACTCTCACCTTCTTGGAGACGAAAAACTTTATCGTACACGTGAGCCAATTACTTGAGTTAAAAGAACAAGGAAAGGGAGGTTTAAACATATTTGCTAAATTTGCATAAATGCTAAGGAGAGATGCATCATCAAATATTTATCAACAAATTGGAGGAGTATATGGAATAAGACGAGTTTCGCTACAACTAATCTCATTGTATCTGCAGGAAAACGGCAAGTGATTAGTCAACAATTAACCAAGTCAACCATTCAAGACAAGTAAAGGTATACCGCAAGGTTCTCCATTAGGTTCAATATTTGTTATAATCTCTATAAACCGACAACGTAGATTCACACTATTATATGCAGATGATACTACCATACTTACCAAAGGAACGGACAACACAACAGTTAACAAAAAAAATGGAGACCAGCATGGTTCAGGGTAGATCGTGGTTCACAAAAAAATGGCCTTTAGTTGAATGAAGGAAAAAAGACGCTAAAATTTCTTTCGATGGAAAAAAACCAGGACAACCGGTACGCCTTGTGGGAGTAATAGTAAACCCTAGACTATCGTGAGAACCCCATATAGCAGCCGTGGGTGCCAAATTAGCAAAATTGCATCAGGAAGGTCAAGAAGACCGTGGGAACAGAGGCAGCACTAACAACCTACCATGCTCTCTTTCAATCTCCCATGACATGCACATTTCTGATAATCCTATCAGTTAACAAAACAGCACTCTCCCTCTCTAAAGAATCAGATATTCATCAACGTCTCACTCGAAAAGGACCAGACCATAAACCTCCCACGAGGCATATTCACAGCAACCTACTCGAAGACAATGGCAATCACACCCTACAACAGCTACCCATATAACATAAGGATGATGGACCATCAGAAACAAAATGAAGAAGGTACTGCTCAGCAACCCACTTTACGAAGTAGAGAAATTTCTGTCGCTAATGGAACAGCAACAGCAACAACATTTTTTACTGTAATTATTGCAAATATGTATTGACTCTCGACCGAACATATGTATACATATATTAAATTGAAAAAAAAAATTCTACGCTTTAATTAAACCTCACTCACTTTATGAAATAAGTGGCTGTGGTGCAGTAAAAAAAAACGTGCTATATAGCCGCTTGAAGTTGCACAAAAATAAGCGATAAAAGTTGTTAGGAAAAAACTACGTTTTATTATTTTCATTGCAAAACGTATGTTACTATACTTGAGATCTTAATACCTCCAATAAGGGATTTACTTTTTTAAAAAGAACACACTTGTTTTTTTGCTTACCTTCGTCAAATAATAAGTAAATAAAGAAAAATTAAACACATAATGTTCATATTAACGCAAGATCCATAATGGAATGAAGTGTATAAAATAGTTTTTCCAACTAGCAAATATTGAAATTGGAGTTGCAACATAAATGAATCTGCGTTTCAATAATTTCTAGCAGTGCAAATATTCTGATGATTTTGTAATAAGTACATAATTTATGGGAGCATATAGATTTTGGTATGTAATTGAATTTCGGATGCGCGTGTAAACATTTAATATTTGGTTAATGCATGAAAAGCGCGTTATTAATTTATCATGTTCAGGTCCTTTTATTTATACTTAACTGTACATTCGGTACAATTAAAATATTCATAAAGTATTAGTATATGGAATTTTGATGGAATCACCAAGAAACTGTTGCGTAACAGCTTCATGATGCTGACTTTACAAATATTGCTTGAAATTATCAATGGGATTTACAAACGATTGCATATTAACAATTAACAATGCTATGTTTTACCAAAGACTATCCTTCAGGGGGAAGGATAGTCTTTGGTTTTACTTTAGCTATATTCATATTCATGGGAGAAGCTGTAAAATGTAGAAATGACCCCTTGGGTGTTCCATATCACAATGTTTACCAACATCCGACAAGCATTCATATTTGAACACAACTGAAAAGAATTAGTAGTTGATTTGGGAATGCAAAGTAAATGTGGAGGAACACTTTAAAGGAACGTAGACGTGATATACTTAACCATCACATTACTTTTAAGAAATATTTTTTTCACGCTCTATTTTAGGAGGAAAACCCTTCAAGGCCTCACTTCGCTTTAGATACAAAAATTCTTTTATCAATAAAAACGCAATCGACGCGAAAAAAACCCGGTTTTCAGTGGATATAAACGTCTCAGGAACAAGTGTAATATTTAGGGATGGGTAGTGAAAGGGTCATTTAAAAGGCAATCTTAACCCACTTTTGTGTTGCATCCGAATGAATAAGTTGAAATCGGAATTATGGATGACTGCGCACACAAATGGATACTAATTTTCAAACTAGCGCGCGTTGTCTTATTTTATATACATTATTATTTAAAATCAAATAGATGCCGAATTTTATTTTTTTTCTCTCGAATTCTTATTCTTTTACCATAAAATCTAAGATTGAGTTTGATAAAAGATTTAAAATGATACAACTTTTCGAGTAATGGATTTAACGGTAGAAATTCTTTATTAAACTTTCTTTATAAGTACAATTTGGACTTATGAAAACAGCGAAGCGTGAACAAAAAAAAGAGAGTAGTAAGTTATGGATTACTCACTCGTATGGAAGTACAGTTTCTGGCTAAGCAGTTGAAAAAGGCGCGGTTAGATTTGTAATTTTTTGTAAACAAAAAGTGAAAAACATGAATGTCATTCCGGAATAGACTTTGCGATACATATGTAAATGTTAGTAGGAAATAGAACTTTCTAAATTTATGTGAACCGTAAATCTATTTAAAAAAGATGGGCGTGACCAACGGACAGATTCAACCATATTTATGAGCTTAGATCTTTATGAAGTTCGGTTAAGCCTTCGATTAAGGTTAAGCGCTATTCGCAAAATTCTATCTGTGCTTTTGTGCATATATTGGATTTTTTTTATTTTAGCTCCGGTTATTCTATCATAAACAATGTACATATCTACCTACGTGTTATTAATATCAATAATATAAGAAGTCGAATCGATTCATTACAAACGCTATGCGTAAGAATGCAACAGGACAATTCTCATTTCCCTTAAGGATAATATTGTTTCATCCTCGAGATCGTAAACAGCTTTTTATCGGAAAATGGAGGGGTCGTTGTAAATCTTAACCGGAGCTTTTATCTAGACGATTTTCTCCGGTTAACATTTTAACATTTTTAATAGCATTTTTGTTTGTTTTTCTCGTGCGTCAGAATAAAATTTGAGATTTCTAGAAATCTTTCAAGATAGAGATACTACGCCTTCCATATAGAAATAAAGAGTCCCTATGAACATCACATAAAATTGCTATTGAGTAAACAGTTGGTTATTTGATTTAATTCTATGTATCTTTATTTATTTCGATAATAAATGAAAAACGTATTTGCTACAATCCTGTTTGCGGCGGTTATCATTCTACCAATATTCTTTTATTAACTAACCCACGCCGCTAACAAAAAACGATCGAATTAAGAGAGCAAATTCATATTCTTATTCTTATTACATATCTACTCTTCAAGTTTCGTCACTAAGTTTCATCTGCACTGCAGATAAAATTTAATTTCCTTTTTGTGAAAACCCTAATTTACATTGTAGTTCAACCGATTATGTTTTTTCCTAGGAAAAAATTTCGAAAAAAACCCTAATTTACATTGTAGTTCAACCGATTATGTTTTTTCCTAGAAAAAAATTTCGAAATTTTTTTTGTCAATGGTTTTATAGCGATTTTTGATCGCTGAACTCGATTTCAATTATACTACCTCCAGAGCTAAGCTAACTTCAGGAATCGCAAAAAATAGCAAATTTTTGCACTTGTTTTACTTTTACGCACATTTTTCGATCATGACTAATCTATAGAAAATTAACGACGCGACGACGTTTCAAACCGCCGCTAAAGCGTGTTCAAAAATGGTCACTTTTTGTCACTTAGTGAAAAACGCCGCGATATGATCTTGACATATCCAAAATTGATTATAATTACCTGGTTTCCTTAGGTCACATTCAAGGCTTTAGTGAACATCTGTGAGATGCGTAGTCGACAAGCCCGCTAGTTTTTGAAAAATCGAGAAACCCCTATTTTAGCTACATTTGTTAATTGCAAATGAAATTAAATGTGTTGACAGAAAAGAGTGGAACGTCAATGAGGTACATGTTTTGAACTAACTTTTATTGTAAAGTAAAACAAAAGAAAGTAAATTAGTCTGCAAATAGAATTCAACACCCAATTTAACTCTTTCCTTCACATTCTCTCTTCTTAAATCACCGTCTTTCTTCTCTTGATATCCGATGGACCAGGCCAGAGTTCTTCGAATGTAGAGGGCTGTATTTCGGGTAGATGTTCTGCAGCAGGTGTTGAGATGTCTTCCTGGCTGCCGCCGCTCGGTGGCTCTTCTGAAAACAGACGAACATACTTATAAGAAACATACTCATCATTCATGGTGACAATTCGTTATCTGCTGTTCAGCAAAAATCACAGAAAAATTCAGTTATTAGTAGCATTGTGTCGGTATTGGAGCAGTTCCCTTCACAGCTCCCACATAGTTTTGTACAGAAGAGATCGACTCGTCGGCATCGCCTCATAATTGTTAGTGGAAATCCAAACAATACGATGTACAAACGAGAATGTTTGCATACTTTGCATTACATCATTATGAAAGATGAAATTCAAAGAAAAATGTATAGCAAAAATATTCCAAGGATATTAAAAGAACAGTAACGTTTACTGGTACATAATAATGACAAGACAAAATGAAAATGGGTATCCAGAAAAGATTCCATTGGGCAGAAGTTGTAGATGTCCAAGAAAATATATAAAAGAGTATATAATGTGAAATGGATTGTAGTAGTAACCTTAACAAAGAAAATGAAATAAGCTACCTACTTGTGTTACTTGTTTTATACAAAGCGTCAAATAAAATTGTTTCTGGCTGGTATACATATGTATCCAAGGCGACTGAATACGTAATTATATATACTTTTAGACGTAAGGGTACAGCGAATGTTCAATATTTTAATATAAAAATGTAGCAACTATATTTAGTTCACAATGGAAATATCCGAACATGTCAACCTTTAAATTTAAATTTCAATTGTAAATCGTTTTCAGAGTATCGTGTCTGAAATCGAATTGCGGTGATAAGTATAATATTTCTTTCAATCTCCGCCAGCGTTAATCGCTTATCGTGGTTTTCTTGAAATTCAACTTGCTTTTAGTATCAGAATAATTACTATCGCTTTCAATTTTTGGAACAACTTTAGGTTACCATATAACTTTTCATTATAGTTTAGGTTATTAATATACACACTTCGTTGGAAATTTTCTGACATTAAGCATATTATGTATTTACAAATGGGAGAAATGTATTGAAAGCCGATTTGTTAAAATTAGCATTACTGAAGCACTTTTGTGGCGACCACACATGATCCCGGTACACAGTCGCTTATGTACTGAGCAACGATTGATTCCCATTGGCCGACCAATGACAACGCGTCGACACCGGCCAAAATCTTTTATAAGCGAACGGTGTTAGCCACAGAAATCAGTCAGAAGTCACAGCCGCCAACGAAACACCGACCAGTCCATCTACATCGACCCATCACCCTGCATTCCAGAACCAGTCTACCTTCCGGCCACCGAACTCCATTATTAAATGCATTCCGCGTTGTTAAAACTTGTACATATTTCTAAACAGAAATGTTAGTTGTTTTCACAACTCCCAAAACTTTATTGTTTATTTGGCACGATCACCAAATAGCTGGTGATCCGATTCAACCGCCAAAACTGGTAATGAATTGAAGTACTAAGGGATGAAATTATTCAAAGAGATGAGGAAAGTGTGGTGAATATGATCAACTTGATTAAGGGTGTTAGAGAGCGTTAATTCAAGCCGGCCCTGTCCAAAGAGCGAATGGTTATTTGCGCAGGCCGATCCTTTTAGGGATATAAAATTGTTATTTTAGAAAGGGTAGTAATCTTCGCGGCCCCAATAATTGTCACTGTAAGCCCAAGAATTATTTTCTTTACTCCAAGAGTTATGTTTTCGATCCCAGCTTTTTAATTATTTTGGTCCCATGATTTATGATGGCAAGAATTATTATATTAGCTCCCAAAATTATTATTTTAACCGACAGAATCATTCTTTTGGCCGCAAGATTTTATTGATTTTACCCCATGATTTTATTCATTTTATTCAATTGAAAAAAAAATATACTAAACCTACCTCTAACCTAAACGCCTAAGTGGCATTATACGTTTAAGTTGGCATTTTTTTTTAGTTTCAAATACTTCTATAAAATAAGTAAATAAATAAAATGTTGGGGTAAAATAAAAAAAATCTTGGGGTGAAATGAATAAAATCTTGGGGCCAAAAGAATAATTATGTGGGCTAAATTAATAATTTTGGGGGCTAATATAATAATTCTTGGGAACAAAAATCTTGGGACCAAAATAATTAAAAAGCTAAGGTAGAAAAAATCATTCTTGGGATGAGAATGACAATTCTTAGGTTGCACAAAATAATAGAAATAGATAGATGATCGAAAAGCACGTGCATGTCCGCTAGAAAAATTAATTGTGTTTTATTTGAAGAATAAAGGATAATTTACAAGTCCACTGGTAATTATTATTTCGCAATCGAAATGATAAGGCAAATACACAAAACGAACATTATAAAGGCGACAATAAATGAAAAATTAGTAAATTACTAGTTTTAAACATTACAAAGCGACGTAATAATTTAAATTATTTTGAAACTGTCGTCACCGATGATTTATGATTGGTGAACCTCTCTACATTTAATTATAATTAACTCCTTAATGAAATTTAAGATGTGTATATAGCATTCCGTTCTTAGTATCCCTAATTTAACTTTAAAGTTCTACGTGGTACTAAAATTTCGGTTTAGAAAACCAGTTAGTCCTAAATGAACTAGCAAGTCTCGTGTTTTAGGCGATAAAAGCAGCTTTGTGTTTGTCTTCTAGTGAAGAACTTATATTATTCGGATGTAGGGTTTGTCGCAACAATATATAGAAAAATGAAACGTTCAGAAACAAATAAGAAACACTTAAAGCTTTGCTAAATTACATTACAAGAAGGCTGTAGGAAAAAGAACCGTATTTTGTGCTGCTGCTTTTGGATTTACAGATAACATAAAAGGCAAACGCGTTTGCTATACCAATAACTTTTTAAAAGTTTTAAAAGAAAAATAAACTTATCTATCCTTAATAATCTTTTCAGAAATTACTTGATGAAAACTTTAGGAGAAGAAATTCTTATTTTCATTGTCCATACTTTTAAAAGACCGCAAATATTGTTTTATCGTTGTTTGTGAAGGTTGTTTTTAAGATGAAATCTTTATGTAGCGTAACACGTGCAATTGTTACAGTTAATTAGTTTTCAACGTAAATGAGTTTTGCATTATGCGATTAAGGCTTCGTCTCGTTACAGAGAGAAACCACAATTATCTTGGTTACTTGGAGAAATCTCTAGCTAAGAACGAGCTTATTTGTACCGAATTTACATAAATGGACCGTGTCGCTTTTGATGCAAATTTCATATCGGTTTTTGAACTCGCTAACTATTTTTTGCGTATCCACTATGTGTAAATGGGGAGAAAGGGCGAGAATTATACGAACGCAAATAGATATTCAATGTAATCGGTTAAATAAACTTATGAGCGCGTTTAATAAATAAGTAAATTTAGGTGTTGGTTCCACCATCATGATAAAGTTGTTTCAATTTTAGAAGTGAATTACTAGAAGTTACCTTCTCGTATTAAATTTATCGAAGCATAAATGCTGTTCGTGTTGAACAAACTTGTAAATGTATAATTATAACTTTTAGTCTCGATTAAAGCAATGCAATTTGCGTTAACTTCGTGAATGCGTATATATTCTAGACATTCTACATCACAACACTTAATTATCGGCGTATATTTTGGCCAAAAGTATTATTAAGTTGTTGTGAAGGCGAAATTTCGACTAAAAACATTAATTATAACTTTAAATTGTTCAAGTCGCTTTAGTTTTAATTGTTTTTGTAACACCCTCTATCCAAATTCTTAATGAAAGCATTTGTTTTATGATTAGGAACTAATTAAATGCCCCACTCAGTTGAATATTGTTACTTTAAGTGTTACAATGGTACGTTTCTTTTATTTATTAAAGCGCGACTAAGTCTTTTATCTTAAATATCTGTCGAAAATATGAGATTTTTCCGTCTATTCTGCATATCACCCCCAACTGAAATGATAAGACCGATGAAGGTGCTTAGAGACCACGTGCTTATTATTTTGCACTAGAGCACCTCTTGTAATTACTAAAGCAAGGTTTATTCAATTTGGCTGAATCCAATCTGGTCACGGGTCACCATTTGTACACGGTTTTTTCTATTTCTTCTTCACTGTGAATGGAAGTAATTCAAAGGCTATTCAAACTAGAGTTGTAAGCGCCAACGTATGAATCTTCGCGATTTTTAATTAATATAATTTTTCTCAACCACTGTGGCAGTTTTGGATAATTTGCCAGACTTTTATACTTCTTTACGTTTACACGTGTTGGAAGTTGGAAGGATATGTTTTTTATGTCTAGTCACAAGATATTAATTTAATTACCATTTGTATACGAGGATATCTTTGCGACTCGAGTAATTTACTTTCTAATTAAGAAGTAATTGACATTTCTTATATCCGCATTAATTTTTCTACTCATAAAGCTCTTATTTAAAGAAAAGGAGGCTAACGCATGAGGTAACATCTCCGAGGTCCACGTTCCTGAGAAGCTACATACAATATTACTAACGTAATCGTATACAGGGTGTTTTTTGGGAGCTTTAGTTAGACGTTTCTGGGAAAGTTGTATAGGTAGGTTTCTGAAAATGTGTACTTGGGGGTTACTCTGAAAGCCCAATCGATCTAAAATATTTTCAAAATGGCAGCACTTCCGGAAATGCCGAAGTAGAAATGGTATCAATACAATGAAATGAGAATAAGTCAGAAACTATTAAAGATAGGGATAAGAACATGTAATACCAAAATATGCCCATTTTGATTCTCTATCAAATGCAATAGTAAGAAAATGGTCATTTCATTTAAAAAAACTGTGTTTTCAGTCTTTGAATTTTCTTAAATTTGGAGTCTTATAGGTGACGTCGTACGCAACATAACTTTTTTTAAGTAAACCAAAAGAAAGCCCTATTCTTCCTCTATGCACTGGTGAAAACTCGGTTGCCATAGCTACAACCGTTTTCAAGTAATGAATTCTTAAAGTACCATCTGCATACGCCATTTTTTTTCAATAAATGGAAATAACTTAAAAACCATAACTTGTAGATATTGACCTGCTGGTATCAAAATTTCACGTAGAATCCAAAAATGTAATAAAAAATAGGGCTTGCTATTTAAAATAACGAAGTTGGTAGCTACTTCCGGCATTTCCGGAAGTGTTGCGATTTTGACAATATTTTACATAGATTCGGCTTTTTGAGTAACCCCTAAGTACAAATTTTCAAAAATCTACCTATAAAACTTTCCCAGAAACGTCTAACTAAAGCTCCCAAAAAAACACCCTGTATATTTGTCGTGCACTCTTATTTGCTTTTAGGTATCACTGGTGCCAGAAAGCGATTTTATGTTGCCACACGCTACTTTTAATAAACATTTTCATATACTTTTATTGCGCCAAAGTTTCAATTGGAAAACAAAAATACATCATTACATTTAGACTCACCTTTTGAGGCGTATCCATTTTCAAAAACCTTTTCAGAAACACGCCTGTTTCTCTGTCAAAAGAATTAATGGAAAATAACCTAAACTAAAAAACATATTTTTGACACCTTTGCCTTTTACAGATGCTAGTTATATTATATGCCAATGAATATGACTCAAGTGGATTGATGCTTTTTAACATTAAAGTGTATGAAGATTGCTTTCCCAAGTTCTGTGGAACCAGTACAACGTGAGCGGGAAGGTACTATGAATTAGTTATATTTAAGAAAAAAATGCGATTCCCATTGTGATTACTTAAATTTATGCCAAATTTAAAGCTTTTGTTAAGTATGCTTAAAGACATTTTGATAACATAAAAGCTTTTGTTATTGGGACGAATTAGGTTCTTAACAAATGTAGAAATAGCACTATAGTACATAGTGCGATCAATTATTTTCTTCGGCGTATTTTTGTATTTATGCACTACCTCGCGTCAGTAGTGCACTTAATCCTTTCCCAAAGCTTGTTTTTAAAATTCACGGTGACTTCAAAATCGTCTTCCAAGCCAGCGATTGGCAGAGGTTTCGGCTACTGTATCAATTATTACACCGTTTCTCATTTCTTTCTCTACGAATTCCAAAAATTGTTAAGTGGTGGTCGCGAGTAACCTTGACTTGAAGGAGCCCAACATGTTGAGGGCTGATCGGTAGTTATATTGCAAACATTACAGAATAATTGAAACACGTTACATAATCGACATTAATTTGGGTAGGGGCAGCATGTATAGGTAATGAGAATGTTGAGACCACCACAACAAAAACTTAAATTGCACCCAATAACAGCATTTTATCAAACAAATGTAATTTTAGTAGCTACGTGTTTATTAAAATGATTAATGATGTGCACTTTACATACATATTAGAGCAGCACAAACAAATCGCACCGCGTATAAGAACTTTCAATTAATATAAGTAACGATCACGGGAGTAATGTAAATACAACAATAAGATTTTATTTAATTTTTGTGAATTGTCATAGTATAATGAAATTTGATAAAAATACGAACTTTAGCGCTATTATACCCTCATACATAGCCTATATTCAAAACAAGTTTCATTAAATAACAACGGCTACACTTAAACTGAAAATTGTTTGTATGGTAATATTAAACTCATATGGAAATGGATACATTTTCAAGATCGTGTAAACATAGGTTAACTTGTAAAATGAATTTGAAGTTATGGGCACTGATATTATGGATAGTTAATCGATATCTTATTGTATTATAGAGATACAGTAAATTCTATTATTATAGTTTGAAAATAATATAAACAAAGTAATACACGCTGAATCTACCAGGAGTTTAGTTTTCTTATTTACCTTAAATGTTGTTCTTTTCTATTTTACTATAAAAACTTATTATTTTTTGCTTCTTCCGAAAAAGAGCTAGGTATAGACTATTTTTTGATCTAATTACAGATTGTTGCAAAAATCAGAAAACATAAACGTGTATTATTTTAAGAGATATTACATTTCTCAAATGGTCCTTTTCTTCTTTTTATGTATTAGTATTGCTCTATGAGAAAACTATAACCACACGTAACTGAAACCATAGTAACCATATAATCATAGTTATTTATTATACAAGGGAAAAAAGTATTAGATTCTAGCTCGAGGTTGTGTTGTCTTCCGACGCGAAGCGGAGGGAGACAAAAAACCGAGAACTAAAATCTATTATTTTTCCCGTGTAGATATAATACACTATTTTTTCTGTGACTGGAACAACGACGACTTAAAAGTATGTATTACAATATATTAGCGTCAGAAAATTATCAATGTGAAATTTGAAGTTTTAATCTGGTAGGCTGTTTGTACTTATAGCGAGAATTAGACCCGCGTAGCTAAGGAAACCATTACTTTACTTATATCCGAGAAAAAAGTAATTTTATAAAGTGATATTTTGGTACCTGGCAACATAGATAAATTTTTAAAGTTTTTTCCCGTCAAAGACAATAGTATATTAAAGTATAAGTGGATAAACAGATCTTTAAACCACGCGCGAGTTTTCAAGCACGACGGCGCAGCCGGAGTGCTTGAAATAGAGCAAGTGTTTTAAAGATCTGTTTATCCACGAATACTTTATGCTATTTTTTTTATTGGTTCACTTTGAAATCTGGTATTAAAATGGAAATAAGAACTAATAATGTGAAATGGTTGAATTCGTAATGTGAAATCAGTATACCTTTCGTTGTCATGGAAATGAGAAAAACGGAAATTAACTTGCAATCTGTCACTTTATTTGACGTAACAATGTACTCCTGTCAGATCAATAACCAATAGGAATAGAATTTAATTTTTTTCAAATTTGTTGATGTTGGCATGGCAACTTTAAAACACGCGCGTTTTAAAAAACGCGATTTAAACACGCTGGGGCGTGGTTTAAAAGGCTAAAATAGGACACCAATAAAAAAAAGATTTATTCGACGTTTCAGTCCTTTACTATCCACTTTACATACCACAGGCAAAGTAATCTGTGGTATCACGCAGTTCTCGATTCCTTCTCTGCGATCAATGCATTTGGGTTTTCGTTCATTTCTGGTATTTTAATAGTTCTAAGTAACAGAACAATTCCGGAAAATTAATTCGTGGAATGATTTTGAGACACGCTGTTCGAATTACGCGGCGTCAGAACAAAGTGTGGACTATATGGTAGATATCCCTTATTATTATTTAAATGTGAGTGTAGGAGAACCAAAACTGACATTAAAGTTTTTCATTACTTCGCATTTTTTGGAAAATTATTAGTTGCACTTCTTTTCTTATTTTTCTTTTATTCGAGGAACTAGAACAAATGTATTGCGCTTTTAACTTTAAAAAATTATTAATACGCGGCGACGCCTTTGGACTATTTTGGATATCCACCTTAAACATACTAAATTCTTAACCTGTTAATCATGAATATCATGATAATATGAACAATAATATCTAAAGCGTTATAGTTATTTATGTATCTTAATTGCCGAGGGCCCTTGGCCCGGGGGACAGCAATTTCCCGAGGTAATTGAGACCTATTAATTCGCGTGGTACATAGATAATTTTATTTCTGACCGATTTTAATAAATTTTGTTCATTTCCGGTATGTATATTTGAATCAGGTATCGTTGATTAGAGTTTTGGTCGTTGCTACGTTACTTCTTTATACACAGACGTAGAGGGAATTATAGCATCTTTATATCCCAAGGAAGTTATGAGCCTCTTTATTGATATCGTAACCATGACGATATAAGCTTATAATAACCCTGTCGGAAATAATAGTAATTAAATTATATAAGGTATCTAGGACGTTATGAACTAAATAACGCCTAAGGTCAACATTGTATATCCCTCGAGCCTTAGGCGTTATTTAGTTCATAACGCCCTGATTAAGATGATTAAAACAGATGATAACAATAAAATCAGTATAGACTCACATTTACCATTTGCGGGCGTTATAAGCGGGCGTTACAAAAAATAACGCCCGTTGCTATCTCAAATACGGTTGTTGTGTGAAAGGGTATTATTTAGTAACTAAAGTGTCTTGTTTTCGGGTTGTTATGGTGAAATAATAAGGAAGTATGACATAAAAAATGTCGGTGTCCGGTCATTTTCCCGCCGAAAAAATCCCGCCGGTCATTTGCCCGCCGGTAAATTGTTCGCCGGGTAAAAATCCCGCGCGGTGAAATGTTCGCCGGTGAAATGCCCGCCATGACAAAATCCCGTCGGTCATTTGCCCGCCGCTGTAGGTAAAATTTTCGTGATAAAGATCCACTTACATTTGTACCTACTTTATGTGCAGCCAGTGGCGGATTATGCACTCTGGAGGCCTGAGGCGTAAGAAGAATTTGAGGCCGCTGTTTACTTTAAATTAAAATGCTATGTTCAAAAAAGAAGACTGTACCTATTAATAAACCAGTGTTGAGAATGCGCAAGCCTTCAATTACCATGATTAACAAAAGAACCGTTCAATATATATTTATAAAATATTTTCGACTGCTATTTTAACCATTTTCCGGATGAGATAGACAAAAAATGATCGATACAAAAATGTCTTAAACCTTGATGTTCTAGATGAATCCGAAGTCAGAATGTCAAAAATGTGTACAGAAACAAAACAGACAATAAAACACAATGTTTTCTTAATACGAAAATGTAAATAATTAGATTGCTACATTTCTACCTTTTGTTTCGAAAATTTATCAGTTATGTCATCATAATTTATTTGTTTAACAATATCACTTTCTATAAACATAATTGATAAATTGTTTAATTTCAATTGACTAAGACTACTGCGCAGACAATATTTTACTCTTTTCAATACAGAAAATGAACGTTCGCCACTAGCATTGAAAATTTTTTTAAAATAGTTTCTACGTTTGAAAAAGTTGGATGCGGCTCATCTATAATAATTATGAATTTATAAGTACATATCAACCGCCGGGTTCCTTAACATATTTAAGAAAATGAAAAACTTCATCGATGTTCATATTATTTTATTGCACAGTGTTTTGCATCATCCTCATTTATTTTCATATTAAAAAATACTTCAAAAACAGTTAGAATGTCATTTTATCAGAATTTCTTGCAGATATTTTATAATAATATTGTCACATACCTAGGGTTGCCATCCGTCCCGATATATCGGGACTGTCACCGTTATTGAGGTCTCTGTCCCGACGTCCCGACAAAAGACTAAAATGTCCCGATTGAAACTGCGCAATACAAATCAATGGAAAAATGTTGCTAAATCAAAGCTTCATATTAACAGATTAAAAGGTTAAGGTGGAAGGCTGAGGGCCAACAAACCCAACAATCAGCCTTCCACCGTTGAGTGCCAATCACGCGCCGTCTGTGTGATGCTAATTGTCGGGAAGCCGATCACGCATTTGGTGCGTGATGGGTACGTGTGTGTTTAAGGCAGGATATTCGCTTCGGCCTGGCTCGCAAATAGTTGTTCTCACATCGGCCTGTGACTCCTTTAGAAAAAAAAGTCGACAAGTTGAGTGCCGATGACGCAGATGCTGCGTGATGCTAACATTTGTCGTTCTCGTGTCGGCCTCCTGAGAAGAGCCTTAATGAACAAAAAATCGACCGGCTTCTGACAAATGTTACAAGCATGACGTTGGCAGTGAATGTGTTAACCTTTTAATCTGTTAATATGAAGCTTTGATTTAGCAACTGTATTATTAAATTTTTCCATTTCACTCGCACACCATCACTTCATTCACCTAATAATTATTACATGTTACGATACCTGATGATGACTCTTTTGAGTTGAAACATAATATTTAAATTTAACTTTAATCTGGCCAACCAAGACTTTTTTTATCACAAAATTGAGTATTTTTATACACCCCCTCCTAGAGTTCCTAAATGTCCCGACGAGACCCTAGCCAAATATGGCAACCCTACACATACCGCATTAAATGTGTTTATTCTGAACATATCGTTACTATATAGTAATTTAATCCTTACAACTGCGTATGGGATTCATAAGGATTTCCGATTTCCAGTCACATTTTCCTGACAAGCGTTTGCTCGTTTACACATCGAATCAACTTAGATATTTGATCTTTGGGATCAAGGAAGTAAAATTGGCTTTTTCAAATTAGACGCCGCTACGTCGCTGTTGCATATAAATTTATTATACATTTCACGTGGTGTTATGCACTTTTCGCTCGTTACATGTTTTATGGTATCATTTCCTTATATGTACAATTGTACATGTATATTTAGAAGATAGAGTTAGGTAATAGTTTCAAAATTCAATCGTTTTCACTTGTTTTTGGAAATAAGGCACATTTATTATTTATAAGTAGGTTTGTGACTTTCTAATAAATAATTAAATTTTTTTTCTAATTCTCATAGAAATCATTAAAAAATCTTCACATTAATGACCAAATGAAAATGTGATTACTTAATGTGCAAAAAAATGGTCCATTAACATAATTAATTATGAATATGACCATTCAGCGTTAATAGTACACACTGACCGTTGGTAATTCTATATAGAGAATTTTTAAATCTCAGCTCACTCATTTAGTTGGTCAATTTAGCTGAAAATCGTTACAGTTATCACGTGTTTTTATTGCGATGGTACTCGAATTTGTGAAAAGCCAAAAGGGTAAGTTAAATTATTTTGTAATACAGTCCTCAACGGTTAAATTTTTGTTAATTTTTTTCTTACTTGTAAGCAACCAAGCTTTAATTTATTCTGAAACTTTAAACTCCAGTCTACAATCTCCTTGCGTTTAGTTGTGGATATTATTATTTGAATTGTTGTTTAGGAGAGGACATGTTACTTGAGGGAGGATACTTATTTGAAAAGGATAAAACTACTGATGATGGGCGCGTTTTTTGGAAATGTATTGAAGTTAAAAAGGGTAAATGTCCAGCACGACGTCATACATTACAGAATGAAATAGTGAAGTCAGTTAAACAACACAATCATGTCCCAGATGTTGCTGCCATAGAAGCAAGGAAAACATTGTTATCTATTAAAGAGCGCGCAAAAGTGACCAGAGATGCTGGTTACGCTGTTATTTCTGAAGGAGTGTCTGGGTTAGCTGATCCTATACAAGCGAAGTTGCCTAATATTGAATGTATGAAACGTACTATTCGACGACAACGGCAAGTGCAAGGGCACTATCCGGCAAACCCTAATTCATTGCGAGAATTGAATGTCCCTGAAGATATTTCTCGTATAAGTGTGAATGGTGAAGAAGAACAATTCCTTCTGTATGACAATGGAGTGGCCAACGATAACAGAATATTAATTTTTGGAACTCAAAGAAACTTAGAAATGCTCGGAAGGTAAGTCTCAAGTCTGCCACGTGTCTAATTTACTTCAAATTCAATATAATCTCAAAATTACAGTCCTTATTATTTGTGTTAATGCTCATAATTTATTACAGCTCTGACCATTGGTATGCGGATGGCACCTTTAAAACAACACCGCCACTTTTTTCCCAAGTGTACACCATTCACGGGGTGAAGTTTAATAATTGCATACCGTCCGTTTTTGTATTACTCACTGGGAAAACTGAATTAATATACCAACAAATGATACAAGCATTAAAAGATTTAAAACCAAATTTGCAACCTATCACTATTATGATGGACTTCGAACGTGCCGCAATGAATGCTTTTGAAACTGAATTCCCAGGCGTGTCAATTAGAGGTGAGATTTAAAAAATCCATAAAATGTTGTATGGTCCTAATTTCGTTGTATTTTAAAACAGGTTGCTTCTTTCACTTAAGTCAGTGCATTTGGAGGAAAGTGCAGGAAAATGGGAAAGCAGCACGATACGCTAATGATGCTGTATTTGCTCTTCAGGTGAAGATGTTGACTGCCTTAGCTTTTTTGCCAACTGAGGATGTTATTCCCGGCTTCGAAGAACTGACCGATAGCCAAAATTACATTAATGATGGTGACCTACAATCTATAAGTGATTATTTTGAAGATGTTTGGATTGGTCGCCTGAATAGACGTTTTCGAAGACCGCCTTTATTTCCACCCATATTATGGAATTGCCATGAAGCAACCGAAAATGACCTTCCTCGAACAAATAACTCTGTGGAGGGCTGGCATCGGCGTTTTACGGAACTTGTTTCTGCTGAACATCCAAGTATATGGAAATTTATAGATAGTATAAAAAAAGAACAACATATGAACGAAGTAGTCATCACGCAATTCATTCAAGGCAGAGATGGACCACCACAAAAGAAAGTGTATCGCGATATAAATGTAAGAATTAAAAATTGTATGGCTAGGTACGATGCTAATGATAAAATAACGTTTTTAAGGGGAATCGCCTATAATTTAAATTTAAATGTATAATTTACAATATTTTTGTAGGTTAGTATGCATATGTATTCGAACATAATAAAATTTATTATCATTAAAGCTCTTCTAGCCCTATCACCCTAGACAAAATTTCACCATATATCAAAGTTAATTTAAGTACTTACATAATTTTCTGACGCAGTTAGGTTCCGAAGATGGAATAGAATATAAAACCACAGTTTTACACTAAAATTTGTTATAGCGTTTAGCCGGAATTTTGGATTTTGCATTTATCCGTTTTGCTGGCGTATTTTCCATTTCTCGCTGAAAATGGTAGTAACAAAATTTATAGAAAATTAAATTCTCTATCTTTTTTGTCTTAACAATTTTGTTGTAAAATGATTATTTATTGCTAATAATGGGCAAAAAGTGTGAAAAATTAGGACATTGACCCAGTTTTTTCAATTTTTGCACCATTTTTATTAAAAATAAGTGACACATTCAAATAACAAATTTGTAGAGGACTACATTCCCTACAAAATTCGTAGCAACAAGTTTTTCGTACAACGCATGGTCACACCCGGAAACATGCTTAACACAGAGGCATGGGGGAAGCGACTCAGCTCATTTCCGCGGCACCGTAGAGGTAGAGTTTTCGGCGCGTTTTTTTATGTAAAACGTTACTGCCGTCGCGGTCTTTTCGGTGGACAATAAACCTGTGCAATGTAAGTGGCAGTTTCTTCGAAGCAATTCGTCTGTAATTGCACAGTGAAATCGTCAATACTTTCTGCGCCGCATTCCTCGTCCATCTCGCTGGTCGGGGCATTTGTGCACGAATGTACAGTGTACACTACAAAATAATTCACAAATTAGCGTACATTTTAATCCAGCATTTCTACAGCCGCAAGCTACTCCACGGCCCGTTTTACATTTCCACGAGATTGTTTGTAATAGAGACTTTGGTGCAGGTGATGCGCCATTTTCTATTGGTAGGAGGCACCGTAGGGTTTTTTCCACCCTCATTCCGTTGGTTCCAAGTCTACTCCCAGCCACTTTTGGATTTGATAAAAGACCCTTAGTGAATGCTGATGTGCCGACGATTCCGACGGTGGTAATTTGGACATATTGCTTTTGTTTTTAGCGGCAGATTTCAGGTAGTATTCGTATCTTAGGTGATTGAGGGTTTGGGTTCTTTTTCTCCACCGTAAAGGGCTATAAAAATTTGTTTCCCCGAGTTCTGAATTGTCTCTTGATTCGACCTTTAACCCTTCAAAGTATTCGCGCATGCCTGCAAATCTTCGCGATCTCGCGATCAACAATGAAAATAGTTCGATATTTTAGTGAATTTTGAAATGGACTAAAAGTTCAATAAAACGAGCCTTGTTTTTGTCGTTTGACAGAAACTTTTCCTGCCCCAGTGACAGATGTGTTCTCGTTAAATTCTACTGTCGATGTCGGTGCGAGATACTTTGTTGATCGTCGTAAGCGTTCTGCACATTTAGTTCCGGCCAAATCTTCGTCAGGATAGCCATCGAAGACAATATGAACCCGACTTTTGAAGTGATCTCTTATATATTTTTTAATCTTCTGAAAAATTTCATTAACAATATCACTACTGGGGAACCCAGATAAAAAAACTTCCGCCATGCCTCTGTGTTCAGCGTATTTCCGGGCGTGATCCATGCATCGTACGAAAAACTTGTTGCTACGAAAGTTGTAGGGAATTTAGTCCTCTGCAACTTTTCCATTTGAATGTGTCACTTATTTTTAATAAAAATGGTGCAAAAATTGAAAAAACTGGGTCAATGTCCTAATTTTTCACACTTTTTGCTCATTATTAGCAATAAATAATCATTTTACAACAACATTGTTAAGACAAAAAAGATAGAGAATTTAATTCTCTATAAATTTTGTTACTACCATTTTCGGCGAGAAATGGAAAATACGCCAGCAAAATGGATAAATGCAAAATCCAAAATTCCGGCTAGACGCCGTATCAAATTTTAGTGTAATACTGTGGTTTTATATTTTATTCCATTTTTGGAACCTAACTGCATCACAAAACTCTATAGGTACTTTCATTAACTTTGTTAAAATTCCTACATTGATCGGGCTTTTCCTTTACGTGTGTTATGTTCATTTATTCATGACGGTGGTCGGCGGGAAATTGACCGGCGGGATTTTGTCATGGCGGGCATTTTACCGGCGAACATTTCACCGCGCGGGATTTTTACCCGGCGAACAATTTACCGGCGGGCAATTGACCGGCGGGATTTTTTCGGCGGGCAAATGACCGTGAACCATAATTAGCTTACTTCAAATGCTTCCAAACTATAATTTTCAATTTTTCTGTGTTTTTTGACGAATTTGATATTGTTACCAATTGAATTGATTGGTTTACTTTTTCAAAATAAATAAGCCTGCTGAGCAGCACCAAAGGTGTACATGAAAATTGTTGTAATAGTTGTATTGAAACAAAGTAAGTCGGAGTATGATTACCCATTAAACCGAGTAGGCTGGAGCCTAGGGTACAATCACCGGAGATTAAATAGGAGGCGATAGGAAATCAATTTTTTTCACAATTTATTATTGATGTCTACCATAAAAAAACTGTAGGTAATGTGTTTTGACATAATATATTGAAAGTAAATCTTTTGTCACCCCCCTTTGCTGCACATGGAAACCAGTATCATACATGTGGTTTCAATTGCTGTATTATTCAGTCCGTATACGTAGCACACATACAATAACAATAACACTGAACACAGATAATATTTGCGCAAATAGGATATATCCCAGGAGGTTGATGAAGAAGAAGTACAGTATCGGAGGAAGGTGTTAATCAAGGTTGTACAAGTAAATTTTTAACTTTTCAAAGGCTGCTTTTCATGAAAGTAAGGAATTTTTAGGATCAAACAGCAATGGACACTATCTTGGGTGCATAGAAGTATCATCCATTTATGCCTGATCACGTAGAACGAATCGGAAATAAACGTAAGGAAAGGCTTTTATACTTACCTTCCATGGCGGTAGAAGGGGTGGTTCTAAGGATTATAAATAAGATAATCAAAGGAAAGACAAAGGTACAATTATAGTAAGGGTAAAGAGGTTTAAGGAAAAGTGCACTTGTATTTTAAGTATCTGAGTCAAGATGAAAATTAGGATTCTTTAAAACTACAAGTACAAGTTTCTCATCATTCTTTATTTTGTTATTGTGTGGATCTCAAGGAAGACTAATAAATTATAAATAGAGTGAATCCTGAAGTTTTAATTTTATTTTATTGACATGTGGCAATAAGTGGTAATTAAATAAATCAATTCTAAGCATTCGTTCGAAAATCAACTTCTTTAAATAATAACACGTTTATATAGTTAACTTTTTACAAACGGTTTTTATGTGAAATAATTAAAAGCAAAAGCAATTTGTCATTAACTTCCCGCTTTGTTACGATACGGCCATTTCTTTCGACAAGTTACCTACCGTTTAAAGCTAAATAGCGAGTAGAATTTGATAAAGTCTTTTATTATAAAAACACAACAAAGTAAAGGTCTCTAAACGGTACAATCAATCTTAAAACGAAAGCAAATGTCGTGGAAGTTTGTTAGATATTACACTTTTAGGATTAAGAATCATCGAGAGGAAATTAAATAATTTCCTTTTAGTACAAGATTACATCTTTAAGATCATCATTATATATTTTAATGTTTTAGGTTTGGTACTTTTGTATGTATTGTTTAAGTAATTATTTACAAGGTGTAAGTACGTAACATATTTTCAAACTTAACAAGACTGTTCACTTTATTTACTAAGCAAATACCTTTAGGCTCAACTTTTCACGAGAAAGTAAATCCATCATAGTTAATTGCAGAGGTGGTATGTTTTCACGCGTATATAAAAATAGCTTCCCCTTTCCGAAGTTCTTAATTACGTCAAACAAAACTTCTTACGTTTGAATAGAGAATAATAACTTACTGTGTGAAATTATTGCCAGGGATATGGTCCGGTAGCCGGCCACCTTTTTCGCAATCAATTAATATACTTTTTATACTTCGTGAGCGGCTTTATTTTAACGAGACGCCAAACTTTTTCCTCTGCGAAAATGTTCGCAAATGGGTCCTACGGGGTGCGCAGGAGTAAAACACGTTGATGTGGTAATTACAAAAAATTGATTAATATCACTTAATTTTTTAGCTAACTGTGAAGTTTTTTTGTAAGTTTATTCAAAATAACATTTGTCCTACAACAAAAATGAGTCCATCAAGAGTGTCCCCATCTGAAGACATGTAGGTATTAGTACATTAACCAAAATAATGAATATCAAGCTGATTTTTTTTCTGTAGCTTAGTAAATATTTGCATAATTAAATGCCCACTTTGCCCCACAAATTAATTGGGCCGTTTTCCCATGATATTAATCCATTTTTTGTCATTTCCAAATCAACGTGTTTTTCCCTGCACACCCCCCTAGGACCCATTTGCAAACATTTGCGCAGAGGAAAAAGTTTACCGTTTCGTTACTATAAAGCCGCTCACGAAGTATAAAAAGTATATTAAATGATTGCAAAAAAGGTGCCCGGCTCCCGGACTAATATGTCCACAGTACCATAAGAAATGTGCTCCGCTGATTTTTTTAAATCATTGTATTAACATGAATACATAATAAGCATTATACGTTTTTTACAGTAGGTTCCACTTTTTTTCTGGCATGACAAATTTAATTTCTTTGGAAAGTGTGCGATGTTATCCTGAACGATGATAGTCGATGTTATAACACTAGACCTGTTAACATTCGATTAACCACTTGTAGCGTATCCAAGTGAGAACGAGTGCGCCGCTCGAAACCAAAAACAAACTCTCTCGTCAACTAACTCAAACCTCAAAGCACGTGATCGTCAATTACAAACCTGGCAAGTGGTAGGACTCTACATTGTGAACGAATTGCTCGGAGATCTGTGTGTGCTGCTCTTATAGGGATCGATTAGGCAAACATAAATACAACACAAGAAATGGGGAAAATATGTAATAAAACTTCAATCAAGGCTTGCCCTCTCAAACTAAGTAGAGGCCCAGCATATTAATGAGCAATGCTAAAGGTGCTCGCTTACATTAACCTCCATACAATTTGAGATTAGCTCTGGGTCTTCGCTGGTTACAAGGAGGGAAAAAGAGCTACAGAAAACCCTTTATTTTTGACAATCACAAGAAGTTGCATTAATGTAAAAAAATTATCAAAATATACGTAGTGGTCTTCTAGGGGTCTGCCATATTTAACAATGAAAGGACTATATAGCCACCTAGTTTCAGTCCAAATGCACCTTTATTTTGATCATTCTTGTTGCATAGCAAAAACCTATCACACTGTACAACATCTGAATCGAAGAACTTTTCCTCTTATAAACATTTTGAGTGAATACATTCCAAAATGGCTAACCATTATTGCTTCATCAATTGAGAAGATGACGTGGAATATTTCTCATTGCTGAAACTTTGTATTTATCAAATTCATAAATGGACGAATTTTATAAAGTTTATCTTTCTTATCAAGTTTCGAATTATCTGCGACATGAACGTTTTATTTGCAAGTATTACGAGAAATGGGTTCATACCTTCATCTAGTGACCAATACAGCCATTTTTGGGTAATTTAAGGTATCCTGAAAAAATAAAAATACCGATGAAAGCTCGTTAATTACCCCTCGCCGGTTATTCTGCTGTGACTTGATAAAATATATAATGTCCAATCACTCCATCATCGTGTACTAGCATCTCAAAAATTTCTAAGGTATTTAAACCCCTTTTCGTTATCTTTCTGTACTTTTGCCGAACCTCCTACCGAACTATTTAAGCTATTACATTTATTCCAGTTCTTGTGACGATTTTCGATATTGTCATTGCAAGTGAATTTTAAGGAAATGTTGAATGTGTTTCTTGCCAGCTTAAGGAGATTAGCGACTTAAATTATCAAACAAGATTCTCAAAAATATAGAACTTGGAACGGCCCGATTTAATAAATCTTTATTGTGGTTTTTGGTGTTTGCAGTGGTATTACAGGAGGGTAAGTGAAAATCGCAAGCAAATTGTTGCTCGTGTCTCTTTCTTCTTCTTTGGGCAATGAAAACATCTTCTTTTCAGCCCAAAGGAATCGTTTTTCACGTTTACTATCTTTGAGATCCTTGCTTACTGTCGTCTCGAATCTTTCAATTGCAATCATGTATTTTTAAACCTAATAGCACAAGAAATGTCATCGTTTGGGACTATTTTTTGATGTATAATCCATGAATTTGCAACGGCGATTGCAGTTACCTACCGTTTCTTGGTACAGCCATGATCCAGAAATGTTATTGCGATTTATTACTGCTAAGTGCATACTTTGTATGATTAATCGCATGTTGAAGTTTTTCTCGCCTCTCCTGAATATTATTCCAGGTATTTCTCATTGAGTGGTTGACGATTCATAATATTTTATTCAATAGAACAATACTTTGACATCTTTTTACCAACTAAAATGAATCGAGGTGCCAACATCTCTCACTGTAATTGTTTACATGATCGAAAACCGGTCAAGACAACAATTTGTGTCAATTTACTACACCTATAACGCACACAAATCCACAGCATGAAGTTTCGTTTAATACACAGATGAAATACCTTATATCTACGAGTAAAGATAAACAGGAGAGAAGGTTGCATTATCAACTCACGCGACGGAAGTTATACAAAAGGAGGAATAACGTACAAATGTATGCAGACACCATATTTGTACACATAACTGACTAGTGAAAAGGAGGTAATGCAATGGCGGCTTCCGTCGCGTTTTCTGGTATCCACCACCACCATAAGCTTCTCTCCTTTTTATCTTTACTAGTAGCCTTATATCTGTAATGTAAGGTTATTTTTACGTGTAGGTATTACTGTTGACGGCAATACGAAATGACGGAAATTACTCATATGTACAACTTTTGTGGAAAATAAGAACTACGATTGGGATATATAAGTCTCCGTTGTACTGAAAGGGTTATAAAGGTTGCAGACAGGTGAATTGTGAATAACGAGAACAAAAATGTAAACGGCAGCTCAGTTGGCTGCATTTGACGTTAAAAATTCTACTGTAGTAATAACAGCAACGCGGCAAATGCAATGTATAAATCCCACATAAAGTTGATGTTTGTTTACATTACTTGTTGAAGTTTATTAAATTATAAATTAAAGGTTTGTTTGCGCCCTAGTGTACAGAGGTCTAATGTAATTTCCACCCGATGGCACCAGTACTCTATTTTACGTTAATATACTGATTAGGTAATAGTTTTAAAGTGCAAGGTAGTTGTACGTTGGCTTGAAGTAAGCAAATAAATAAATCTTAAATAAATTACGGTTCATTAGCTTACGCATTGCGTGTCAAATCATATGACGTATATATTGTTTAAATGCCGTTTTTAATCAATTAATGTTATAAAGGATAGTTAAAGTGTTCTTAGATATAAATGAAGGTAGATTCGGCAAAGATGCGACTTTAAATAAAACTTGCGTACCTAATCTATATTTAATGACAGCAAGGACGAAATTTAGTGTCACATGCTGAAACGAAATGTAGCTCCCGTAATGTGGATAACGTTTTGTCATTTTTTCAACAAAGATTAAAATTAGCTGTTTTAGCGCATTTATTTAAAACTCTGGAAGTCGGGTTTTATCTTACTGACTCTGGCAGCCGTGGAATCCTCCGCTGTGACACTAAATTAGTACTTAATACATAAAGACACATGTCTAATATATGGGAGTAATAAATGGAAAAGATTTTGCGAATTGAATCCTCTTCTCAACCTAAGCACAGATCAAAGAGTAGAATTTATTTTCGTTAGCTTAATATCGCTCGCTTGAGAATTAGCTCTACATAAGTAAAACAGTGGCCTTCCTAGTTGTACAATTCATGATTACTTTGAAAAAAGCAGAATACAAACTCGATTAAAAGGAAAGATGATTTTAAGGCAGTGCAGGAAAATATGGCAGCTAGAGACGGGCATGCGAAGATCCTTTTTTATCACAGCGCCATGGACAAGTCTGCCAAGTTTGATATTTTGCTATTATTTATTTATTAAATTTTTAAACAATTTAGCCCATTAAGTTATAGCTTTTCTTAGTTGTCTAGCCATACTCTCTTATAGGGAAAAGTTGAAACGGCGTGATGCATGGTCCCGGATTCTAAATAATTACCAACGGTATTTTAATTCAAAGAGTATTTACACTTTCCCTTTAAATTCGTAACTATTGAGAAAATTACAGAGATCATAACTTTGTAGTTGCACTTGATTGATATGATCAATTATTCATGATTCTCTCCCATTTGTTAATATAAAGTCTACTAACTAATTGCAAAAACATTAAGGTTAGCAAAGGAAATATATTCAAGTCTACGCATTAATTAACTCCGCACTAATCGAAATTTAATATAACGACTCAAGTAAACATAATTTAATCGATAAATTTAGTTTGTCGTTATTTGATGTGAATAGAACAGTTGAGTTGGTTGGATTATTTCGTATTGTTTAATGATGAGATTTTCTAGTTTATGACAAGCTTAAGCGTATATAACTAAATTAATTAATAACACATTAAGTGATGCGTATAATACATCCGTTATTATTCCTGAATTGACATTAATTACATTTTGAGAATATATGTATATAATACAGCACAACTTTACTGCATGCGAGCTTAATATCACATTTTAGAGATTAATCATAATTTAATCGCTGCTTGATTATATCTGCACGTGGTGTACATATTCACAAAATAGGTTCATAATACGTTAACATTTTCTACTCCACATCTCCCCGAAACAAATTATTTTTCATCTCGTTGGATATTCGCTCGAAGGAATCGTCTTCATTTTCAATATCGATCCTGCAGAAACAATGTATACATTATATTTAGACGTACTCGTGCAGTGAATCCTAATTGAGTGTCGCAAATAATCTATAAGATTAATACCGAACGTAATGAAGAGCAAGAGATACTTTCAGGTATAACGACGTGGTATAATAAGTATTCTTAGGTAGTCGTAGAACTATGAAAATTTGCAAAAGGGATAATATAAAAATTTAACTTTCGTACACTTTCGTATTATTGGGGTACCTACAAAATAAGCATTTCCTACAATTGTCGAAAAAAGATTTTTTTCGGTTATGAAAGTCACAAGCATGATGTAAAAGTACAATGTGTCGTATTACTCGGACAAAAAACACGCGATACATGATGCGCAAAATTTACCTAAACGTATTTTATTTAAACTCTTAAGACACTGCATGCATCGTGGAGTTGGCAACAAATTTGTATTAGGTTTCGAAAGAGCAATAAAACTCCTTAAAAGGTACATGTAGGTCGAGAAAACTTAGTATTTTCGGACTATTTATTTTATTGTGTAAGGATTATACAGAGTAGTCCACAAAAAAATGAAACAGATAGAATCACTACAGCCAAATTAATTTTTGAAAAAATTTGTAATAACGCGTCATTTTGGACGTACAATTCACATTGTAAACTTCAACCCTCTAGAAGAGGATGCCAACATTTCAAAAAAAAAATGTAATGGAAAGTAAGTTCGAATTGCACATCGTTAGAATCCCCTATAAACTTTACATTATTGTTTCATTGAAATCGGAAAATGCAGGATTATTAGGAACTTTTTGCAATTGTCTACAAATTATTGAATTGAAATGAATTTAGAATAACACTCTGTGTAATTTGTCAATTACAAACTTTTAACCAATAACGCAATGCAAGTAGTAAAATAGTACAAAGATTGTAAAGTATAACCAATGGTAATACTGGCAATGCCAACATGCAATTTGAAATCGCCGGTTTTTTTTTATCGAGGTATGGGAAACCTTTTATAGGCTCCTCCGCTCGGCTCTACAGCGGAGGGGGGGGGGGCCTTCCATCTAGGTAAGGTTTACCCACTAAAACCCTTTCCTCTCTCTAAGCAAGTGGCACGGTCGGGCATCACCCGCAGGCATTCTTCGCAGCCGTGGAAAGCCCAATGGAAATTGTTCACCACCTGGATGTTGACCTAGTTCCTCTCCACGCTGCTGTGTTGCAGCCCTCAGCTTCTCTTGTTCGGCAAATCGTCTCTATAAATCCAGCTATGCACGTCCACTCATCTTCCCCCCTGCACATCGCCAGCTAAAAACTACTTACGGCACGTGAGTTACTTGTACTACATAACCTATTGCTCAATGACTTTTAAAGAAAAATGTAATGAGAGTTCTTAAATTATGGTTTAAACGCAACAGTATTTAATTTCCTTAAAAGAAGTGTTCAGTACTGCGCCCCTCTATTTTCGTTTCACCTGGAATAGGGGTGGAAGCTTTTGTAACCAGTTATTAGTCTTAGATTGTTGTCTCTAGTGTTAGTTGATGTTCAATACTAAACGTTTGACTCGCTTCAGCGAGAAACAAAAATGTAAAATATGTAATAGCAAAATCATTGTTATAAAGTGTTAAATAATTAATTAATTAATTAATCAATCCACTAGCAGCAATAGGTATAACGACACCCCACGAAAGGAAAGACCAGCAAATTCAGGATATCCAAACTGCAATTATTAAATGATATAACCAGACGATGTCCAACAGAAGACTTTTAAAAATCCTGTGTACGCGACCTCCACTTGAGATTTTTTATCCATTACGTGTATAGTAGCGAATCTGTAAAATCATGTTGGCACGAAGGAATGTTTAATTTAACAAATAACGAGCATTGAGCACAATTTAAAATTTCTCCTAAATTTCTCAAAGTGCTGACTGCTTTGTAATTCCAGACCAAATGTTTGTATAATCGCCATGTTTGAGCAATTTTTCAAAATTTAGAAAATATTTATCAGCTCCATTCACATTGCTAGATTTATAAGATTGATAAATATTGACAAAATATAATTACCAACACAATCCCAAATTTTTGGATGTTTTGTAAATAGTTTAATTTAACAATTTTAGATTATGTTTAGAATGGATTAACGAGTTTATGGTTAAATGAGAAGAGGTCGTAGACTTACAGTAGATAACGTTTAAATACCGGTGTGGTCCTAAATTATCAAACCTTATTTACACACAAAGTTATATTGGTTTGTGTGCTTATGCAAAGCTGCGCAAAAAACTGTTCACGTTATCGTAATATGCTTATTTAAACATCTCAATCCTATACGTCGACTAACATGACATGTACAAGCTAAAATAAATAATTAACATGAATAACATGT
Organism: Pyrocoelia pectoralis; assembly: GCA_036250285.1. Lineage (NCBI taxonomy): Eukaryota > Metazoa > Arthropoda > Insecta > Coleoptera > Lampyridae > Pyrocoelia > Pyrocoelia pectoralis. The sequence goes on from CM070075.1 coordinate 82,561,471, forward strand.
TGAAATTATCACAACGATTCTGTATTACTTCATTATTTCTTTTGCGACTGAACAGCCAACATGACTTATAACTACATCAAAAATTCTCATAATAACATGTGTAGTAGAATCAAATTTCAGATAATCAAAAATTCCCATGTTACTGTTGATGGTTAACTTTTGATTACATTTCTCGTGACATTCTACTAAGCAAGATAAGGAATGTATTTCATTTTCATCCGATAAGTTGGTTACTGATACAGTCCTACTTTTCCGATAGATTCCAATTAGTTAGTGAACAATCAAGATTCTAAGAAGTTGTTAGATAGAGATCCTTCACCATTTGCACGTTGTATGCAAACGAAGAATCAACTTGCTTAAATTGGCACGGGACAAATTTACCTACTTGATCTAGCAAGCAAGTGGTGTGTCGCAAATCAATGCAAAACTAACTCGGCAGACTGAAAAGTTGGTGCTCTCTTTAAGGCACGTAGCATGCGGAATATATTATATGTAAAATTTCTTGGGTTGTAGGTTGTAAGTTACAATTTAATATTCAATTAATGTTCAGTTAAGTCAGTTCGTGCGTACTATATCACAGTTTATAAACTTATGGAGTATATCGTTCTGCCGCACCATGTTATTTGTTTAGGCTACAGTCCTCCAGAGGGTTATGGCCAATATCAACTACGGAAAAGGCTGTAAGCATGTCTTTATGCATCTAACATTACCCTTTTATACATTCTGGAGCGTTTGCGTTATCAGAGAAATAACTTTCACCGCGATTCGCCACACTTAGAAATTTACGACTATGACACAAGATATACACAGTCACCATCACCCTCCTTTTCTTGGGCTAAGTATATTGCTATACGGTGCGAAATTCATGACAGTAAAACTATACAACCGCTTTACCTAAATATTAATTTCATTTGCGACTATTCTTTCAAGAGAGTTATAGAGCAAAATCTTATTGACGAACCTTTCCATTCAATTAATTGTTTCTTAGATTTCACTTCAGTAAAGCTTAGATAACGTTTTTTAACAGATGCATACAACCTCTTTTTATTGCGAAGGGACAAGGATGGTTACTATTATTTTATTTTTATTTTATTATTATACAGGGTGATTCATTAAGAATGTCCAATCTCCGAACTGTAGATTCCAGACCTCGAAATATGATGATTCTGCCCAACATGCCTTATACAAATATTGATAGTTTCCGAGATACCGGGTGTTTAAAGTTTAAATATGAATTTTGATTTTCGCAATAACTTTCTATTTTTTCACAATTTCTTTTTGAAAATTGGCAGTTTTACCTTTTTTTGCATGAGGATTGCCAATTTGGACTCTAATTTAGCATTGCTAATAGAGGGCGCTAGTTATACTTGGTTGTGTTTAGTAAATCTAAGCAAAAATTTTTTTCGGCTGAACTATTAGCAAACTAATAATAAAATATGGAAAAGCGTTAGATTCTACAAAAAAAAGTTACTCTTGTTTGATTCGTGTAACTCGATCAGTTATCGAGTTATTTGCTTCTAAACAGTTCAATAAATTTTAATTTTAAAAAAAAATTTATTCTCTAAATGTGTAACAACAATAAACTATTATTTATGATCCGTTTTCGCAAAGATCTGTTCATATCAAATAATCCTTGTCTATTATTTTTAATCACATTAATTAATTGTTATTGCGAAAATCAAAATTCATATTTAAACTTTAAACACCCGGTATCTCGGAAACTAGCAATATTTGTATAAGGCATGTTGGGCAGAATCATCATATTTTGAGGTCTGGAATCTACAATTCAGAGATTGGACATTCTTAATGAATCACCCTGTATATAATATTATTTTTTCACTGCAAAGATTACATTTCCAACATTCATTAATTACGTTTATTTTGAGAATATTTTTTCATAATCCTGAGTACTTTATCTTGTATTATTGTTATAAATCATTCAATACTATTGGGGAAGGGAGGGGGAGGGAGTAATCCCCTTTTTAAGACAGATACAAATGTCGATATAGTTTATCGTGTGCTGCATAGGGTATGTCCCTTGTACAGTCGTGATTTACAAATGTAGGACATCCGCGACCTCATTTATCTGATCCAAAACGATTTTTGGTTTCCACAAAACCTCTTTTCAGGCATCCATGTATTAAACGTGATAGTTAGTTTTGTCTTTGGAATTCATATCCCACGTTAAACGAGTTTAATAGTTAAGGTAGAGGGGTTAATATACAGAGTGTTAATACTAAGTTGTAACACCCGAAAACGGTAGTTAGAACTCATTGAAACAAATAACTTCCTTAGTACAAATTTTTGATTTGGAGCCACAGTTCATACTTATTGGCATTTTCTGTTTTTCGAAAAATCGGTCGTTACAAAAATACAAAAACTTTCAAAATTTGCTTTCGGTTCTCTAAATCGTTTGTAGTTACAATTATTTTCTAGTACAAAATGGCGACCGATCAAAAATTTCAAAACAAGATATTTTGAAAAGCCTACTTTGTTTTAAATGATTGTTACAGTTTGTTAAAATTTATCTTGTAATTCAGTTTGCATAAAAACTTTTTTTGGACTGATCGAAAAAAATGATTCAGACAAATGTTATAGTAGATAGTTTAAGGATTTCATTAATGTTCTATTTTCAAAAATCGATCGAGTGGTTTTCACAATATCTTATTTTGAAATTTTTGATCGGTCGCCATTTTGTTGTTTGATAAAATAGAAAATAATTGTAACTACAAATGTTTTAAAGAACCGAAAGCAAATGTTGAAAGTTTTTGTATTTTTAAATATTCCTTAAAATAAGGGAGTAATGACGATTTTTCGATAAACAAAAAACTGCCAATAAGTATGAACTGGGGCTCCAAATCAAAAATGTGAACTAAGAAAAGTTATTTGTTTCAATGAGTTCTAACTGCCATTTTCGGGCGTTACAACTTCGTGTTAACAACACTCGGTATAGTTACGAAAAACCGTGTAGAACCCAATAAGTTAGTCTCATGTTCGCTAATGTTCTGCTCGTTAACGTTCAATGAGAGATATTATCATATTAATAAGATGAACGCTCTGACATTTTTGATACTTCAACTTCGTTTTTTAAATTAAAACTTGTTACTATTATTTTTATACTGACGTAGACTTCAACCGAAGTCGAAATATATTTTAAATTTCAAAAAAGATTTTTAAGTTGACGTTAAAACCATAAATAAAGTATTATATTTAAGAAAGAACGTCAAAAAAGATTTACATAATGTGTATTTAAATACAGGAGGATGCACACTTTTAATGAGGTTTCCAAAAATGACGGAATTTGATAAAATTTTAGTATATTGTAGATATCGACTTTCTGACCAAAAAGTCTCATGGGCCCAAAGCGATCCTATGACTGGTTTCCGAGATACAGTGGCGGGTATGGGGTATCTTGAAAAACAGGAATTAAATTATAAATACCATAAAAGGTTGATATTTTCTTTAAAAAAGTAATACAAGTAATTTAATTTGATCTTGGGCGGCTGTCTAGGATGTCAGGTGTTGATTTTTTTGTGTACAGGGTGTACAACTAAGAATGGAGGCCGGCCATAACTCGGAAACTATTTGAGATAGAACAGTGAAATAAAAAATCTTATAATAAATGTGGCCAAGAGAAAATGCTGGAAATTATTTTCAATTTCATACCATTGCCACCAGAGGGCGTTTCACTGATTTCAATTTGAAATTCCCATTTTTTGGGCAATTTTCCTCAGTAAGGTATTTAAAAAAATATATTCATTGTGAACTAGTGATCAATATGTAAAACTTTGTTTAATGAATTTTGACGTGCTGTTACGATTTGTTTATACCTCAAATTGCCTCTTATATTACCACATTTTTGACTATATATCTTCGGTACTATAAAAGCTATTGACATAATTTTTTTTAAATTACTCCCTTATGAATTTTCCTTCCAATAGCAGTGAAAAAAATATTTGATACCATTTGAATTTTTTTAGAAAAGTCGACCGTTTTGTTCCTTTAACAAGTTGCGCCCTCTATTGATAGACGGAGATAAGAAATTTTTGTGGTTTTGAATTTTTTTGGTAATATGAAGTGTTGTCTTTACATCGAGACCAATCTTAACAAGTTCAAGCAAACCGTTTCGAAGTTACACGATTTTTTCTAGTAGCACGTAATTTAGATCCCCGTCCCTTTATTTTGACAGCAATCGTAAAAATTCATTAAACAAAGTTTTACATATTGATCACTAGTCCACAATGAATATATTTTTTTAAATACCTTTCTGAGGAAAATTGCCCAAAAAATGGGAATTTCAAATTGAAATCAGTGAAACGCCCTCTGGTGGCAATTGTATGAAATTGAAAATAATTTCCAGCATTTTCTCTTGGCCACATTTATTATAAGATTTTTTATTTCACTGTTCTATCTCAAATAGTTTCCGAGTTATGGCCGGGTTCCTTTCTTAGTTGTACACCCTGTACAATGTACACCCTGTACACAAAAAAAATCAGCACCTGACATCCTACACAGCCGCCCAAGATCAAATTAAATTACTTGCATTACTTTTTAAAGAAAATATCAACCTTTTATGGTATTTATAATTTAATTCCTGTTTTTCAAGATACCCCATACCCGCCTCTGTATCTCGGAAACCAGTCATAGGATCGCTTTGGGCCCATGAGACTTTTTGGTCAGAAAGTCGATATCTACAATATACTAAAGTTTCATCCAATTCCGTCATTTTTGGAAACCTCATTAAAAGTGTGCCTCCTCCTTTATACCGCTAAAAGAGGGTAAATTTAGTTTCACAAAAATCTACGTATATTAAAATTTGTAGTGTTATTGCATTGCATGCATTCAGCATTTTTGTACTGTCTGTGCTTAAAAACGTTACACACGTCTATGAAAATTTCCGCGAGGTCCTGTCAGACTGCTTTATTTTCATTCGAAACAGTGAAAGACACTCCAGATCATTTACCATCTTCTTAATAACTGTGTTTTCCAATTTTTGTTGTCGTGACGTCCTTAATAGAAGAATTGAAACGGGAAGTCCAATTTAGATTTCAATACACATAATTGTTTTCAGAATATAAAGTAATACAATTACATTATTATACATTAGATATTAGTAAGTCAGTAGTCCTGATTAATTGCTATAAGAAATATTCCAAACACTAAATACCCGCAGTTAATACTTACTAAATTTATGTGCACATAGCAAATACGTACATCAAAGACATTTAGAGATAACGACTTCTAGAAAATAACCAAAAGTTCTCTTGAAATATGTGTTTTACAGTTATAAAGATTTCTACTATTTTAAAAGTTTACATTAGCAGTGTACATTGTGAAATAAACCAAATTTGCGTTTACCTTCAGGACATTTGTACTTTATCGTATCCTTATTTATATAGTGAAGGGTAAGCTGCACTGACTGACTGTAACCCCAATAAACCACTATACTTGTCTTATTTATATAAATGTAGAATGTATTATTAGACCAACATAAAGCAGAACTAATATTTGATAGTACCGTCACATATTCGTTACGACCAAAGTAAAAAGAAAAATCCCAAATAACTCTTGCGCAAATAGCAATGATTGACGATTATCAGGTAATCTCTATGACAACAACCAGAACATATAGCAGAAATATTTGGAATATTTCAGTTACGTTGTCGAGTTTCTTGCAAATAAAGCAATTGAAACGTGGCATATTAGATGGAATTTCTGTAATATTTGAAGAAAATTCCATTACCGCCTTCGTTTATCAAATAATTAATATTGATGAGATATTATTAAAGTTAACCTGTAATAGTTCGGTTAAATATCTTATATGTGACACTTTTGGGGTTAAAATTAATACAGCGATAAAAATGTCATAATCTTTCAAGTTGCTAGTAATACCGTAATTTTCACTTTATATCTCTGACCTAAATATACATCGTTATATTAAAACTGCTTGTAAGCAAGATAAGGTAGTTTAGATGGTGGTGTGAATTGTTTCCACTAAAATTCTAGAACATAAAAGGTTTTTTGGGAAAATTAGAAAACAAGTTTATTTTTTTTTACTGAGAAAAAATTGTGCAATACCGTCTCATTTTTATAGCGGAGTAGAGAATTTTATGTTTAATGGGAACTTAACTCACGGAAAATGTGATAAGCTACAATATTCTTTGTCGTTTTGGCCAATTTACGCAACGCTATCGTCACGGCTTTTACGCAAATTAATCGTTACTAGTTTTCAATTGCTGTAACTGTTTTTATCACAGTAGGTTTGAAGAGGAAACTAATAAAATAAGTTCCTTTTTCTCTACGCCGCGCCGCTCCCTTTGAATTATCTAAATGGTTCGTGAAATTTTCTCGCTCATTTTACAGTTTTCAAACACATTTATCCTCAGGAACACATTTTGATGAAACCTTGATTTACTAAAGTTGTATTCCAGTTTTATTTGAACCTACTAATAGGTACAAGAATTAATCCGCCGCGCCGTAGGGAATTTGTGGGTCAAAGAAATACGGGAGTGGCGTTAGTAGTATATGAAAGGAAATACCGACGATTGTAAGAAGTTAAAGTTTGTTCGTCTGCTCAAGAAATTCTCAAATTAATCTTATGCTTAACATTCTATGCAGTTTCTCGCGTGTTCAAATGTCATCAATTTCCGAGATTTTGCTAGAAGTTTCTGTCTTTAACAAACCCTACAAACTTATTAATGCGACGAAGAATAATAATTATTATCTATTCAACACAAATCTTTTCCTTTAAACGGTAAACGCTAATAAAAATGTATGTAGCGGTCTTCTCTAAGATCTATGATTCCAAGCGTCTCAACAGCCAACTCGGTGTTTGATTCAAGAAGGATGCAGCTGAAGAATTTAATAATTACAAACACAGGAATGGAACTACATATAACAGGATCGCATTGTATCCCAGCGTACAATACACTTCCTCACTCTGTTGTACTTACATAAGCGTCGAGTCTACTTTGAGTTTACTTTCTTAATGAAACTTGTTCCATTCCGTTCAATCCCTAGCTCGTGCCGGTCCCATGCTTTCTACGTTTTAGGCCTTCCTGTAACGTTCAATCCATATACCCTCATATCCCACAATTTTTCCCTATTCTATTGTCTGTCATCCTACTTAATGCCCGAACCACAGTAAATCACTACACTCTATAATTTCTAATAGTGACTCCACTTTTAATATCTTCTTTGTTTCTTAGTTTATCTTTTCTCTCCTTCCTATTCGCCTGAACACCTTTAATTCATCAACTTTCTGACAACGGTTCACTACCATACATTAACATCTATACAATTATCGACTTATTATACCTATTCTAATTTTAGATTTCGTGGAGATCTCTTTCTTCTCGACAAATGCTTTGTTCATGGCCTAACCTGCTTTTGAATTATGTTAATAATATGGAATTGGAATAACTGTTACTCTGTGTCCGTTGAATTAAACACTGAAAACACCACTCATCAGCTTTGCTGTCGAAACGCGTGCGATTTGATAACTTTATTGTGGTTTTTAGTGTTTTCAGTGTTGTGTAACTATGAGATTCCTCCATGCCTAACTTCCTTTGTTGTTTGCAAACTCTCTGGAGCTTATATTAACCGAACTTACTGAGCTTTACAGTTCACGTACACGGATTTTATTCATGGACCCATAACATAAAGTCTTCAATTTGGGAATCGCAGTGAAAGTGTAGACTGTAAACATACATATCTTCTCATATTTAAGTTATGTGTGTAGCGCCGCTATTCCTTTTTTAACCATTGTTTGGATCAATTCTGCACCTATTCCATCCTTCCCAGGCTTCTAAAACGTCATAACCTTCTGTTCCTGTGGCATTAATCTAGTTGTGATCACTCCTTTCATTCCTAATATGCCGTCGCCGTTTAGTAGTCCTTTGAAACGTTCCAACCATACCTCTTTATTACTGCTTTTTGCTTGTGGCTAGTTTTCTCTAATTATAACGCACCTTGTTATCGGTTTCATTTCTTTCCTCTTATTTTTGAGGATTCAGAAAAATAGTTTGGTGTAATCTATACTTATCCATCTTTCTGCCGAATTCTTTTTATCTGTTTGTCTCTTATGATACTTTTCACCATTTTCCTTTATTTTTGATATTCATTATATGTCCAAATTGTCTCTATTAGTCACGGTATTTTGCCCATAGTGCTTCTTTCATTTTAACTTTGATCCGTATTTCTTGTGACGACCATGCAGTTCACATCTGGTTTTTTGACGTATTTGTTCAATACATTCATGTGAACCTTTCAGACACACATTTGTAACAGCCCTTGATCCATATTTGTCGCGTCTAAAACGGGTTCGTGCTAAATTCCTCTGCATATTTTATCTCGTATATATGTCCTCGGGGTTCCTCAATTCGTTTGCTTCGGTCAGTAATCAACTATTACCTTCTCTTCATTACTTCTTCCCCATCTTGTAATTTGGTGTATAGGCTTATGTTGAGAGTAAGAATTAACAATTACCAGATTGTTTGTAAGACAAAATTCTATCATTCCCCTTACGATCTCGTTGGCTCACTCTACCGTTAAGGTCTCTTGCAATTGTACTCCTTCCTTTTCTTTATCTAACGTTTCCAAAACCTCCTCGCAGAATACATTTGTATTCTCACTTGTATAACTTCCTTATGGTCCAAGAATACACACGGGCATATTAGCATATCATGTTCCAAAATTTATAATACGTGACTAAGCATACGAAAGTCAATTTTTCAAATACGATAAGATCCTGGCAGTTTTTCAGTGAAGAAATCGGTCCCTTATACGATAATGTGTAAATGTATATGTTAAACGAAGATTAATAGCAATTTAAAAGCCCTTCCACCACAGCTGGCAATAATTCACGTGATATTGTCATCGCATCGATTTCACTAAACAGACACTTTTTTTGGTGAAAATGTCCAAGCACATATTCCTTTTAGCGACAGTCGGATAGTGTAGAAAATGCAACGTTCTCTAATAATAACAGTTCTTAAGATGGTTGTGTATCCGAGACATAGAAGCTGAATATCTCAAATTTAAGATTCTTAACCATAACTGGTATCATCCATTACTTTTACGGCCAGGGCATCACACTTGTATTATATTTTATGTGCAATCAAAGATCTAAAAGCATTGTGCCAATTTATATTGATTTAAGTTAACTAGCCAAAGCACTTATGGAAACAGACGTCTCACACCTCCCTTTTTTAAACGGAATTTTCATTTAACCTGTTTAAGAAAATCTAATACTTAGTCTAAAACAAAGATGAAGTTAAGATAATGCTTCATCGATTAAATACCGAAGCGAAAAAAAGAAATTGTCTCATATGAACTGATGCGATGAGTAGACGGTAATTTCAACTTATTGAAAATTGGTCATAAAAACAAAACTAACAACAATATTGTTAATAGTATCAAAGAGAAAACGCTTAGGCACAAATTGAAAAGTACTCGTACCAAATGTATGGCTGATTTGTAATGTAGATAACATTAAGAAATGGGCGAAGAAACAGAAAACAAAATAGAGTGGCCGTCGAAGCAGATTGACTGCAGACCGAGTCATAAGGATAATATAAAACCCAATACCCAAGGGAACGACAATCTGTCGTTCCAGAAAACGTTGGAGTGAGTATCGAAGCATGAAAAGAAGTTTCATACTTACAAATGACTAACACTGATGTGTGTTCTTTGACACCGTCATTCTCCTGACGAATCCTTTGGATGGGGTAACTCAAGAAAATAGATTGGTCTTTGCGAAATTAATACACGAAGCGCAGCTGAAACCTAATGCACACTGAGCCAAAGTTGGAGGAAGGAAGGAGGTGTGGATATACGGTGGGTACTACTATATGTCTGATTTTCCAAGTGCCTGCACCGTTAAACTACGTAGCGTCTGTTAACGAATTTTTAACGGCATATAAAACCTGTTTATCTAATTCCGTTAATAAAAGTGATAGTTTACGTTGTTGTTTAAAATTAGGTAACGTGATCTTTTTCAAAACTGTCTCATCACAGTTATGTAAAGTATAGTTATGTAATAATATTACACAACTGACAATTTGAAACTATAAGTAATTGGTTAATTATTGTCAAAATTCGATGTTTGTTTCCATAGTAACCATGAACTTAAAACTACTTCATTTCAGATTAATGTTCTCATTAAAAAATCAAAAGGTAGATAAAATTACGGAATTAGATAAAGTTTTGTACTTAACACGTTATGAAAAAGTCTAATTTTATTTGACTCATGTAATTTGCAAAACTCGCTCGCTTCGCTCGCTCGATTTGGCAAATATTACATTTCGTCAAATAAAGTTAGTCTTTTCATAACTGGTTACGTAAATAACTATTACGACCCCGAAATCGACTACAGCCAATAGATGACCGATAAAATCTCAGAGGTGAGGTCGGTGATTTCGCGAATCTTGCAGTAGAAGGTCAGTTTCAATGACTGATGATGAGCACCGCTTTCGCATCGAAGAATTGATTCAAAGTGATCCTCCAACGAATGATCGCCAATACATTGGGATTTTGGGAATGTCCAACGGACACGCGGGATGCGTCATTCAGCTCTCTGGTATCGTAAAATTTGTTCTCGGTGTGTCCCATGCTAGCTTATCGACCGGCACAAACATAATCGAATGGAAGCCTGGCGAAGTTGTTATCCACGTGAAGGTGAGACTTTTCTTTTCAATATTGTGACTGGTGGGTGGGTTGAACATTATTATCCGTATATGCAAAACTAGAGCATAGAGTATCGACCCCATACTTCATCGGGGCGAAAAAATTCAAACCTCTCTCTATAGCTGGCAAGGCAATCCACAGCCTGAAATTCAACGTTCTTGTTCACCCTGCACACTCTCCGGATCTCGCTCCCTAGAATTTTTTCATTTAAACCATTTTATGACTAAAGAATAAAGTTTTCATTGCATTTTTTAATTTCTAAATATCTCTACCTGTTCTTGAGTTATGGGCAAGTCAGAAACGAATATAGTAATATTGTAACAGAATGTTGTTACTGTACTAACGGATGTGCCACGCTGCACGAAACAATTGAATTATTCACTTATCGCCTACCGAAGTATTTATTCCCGAAAAGCCATAAGGAGCTTCGAGCGTAGCACTCTAGGTTTAATCTCGATTACAGCGACAAAAGGTGTCGAGCGGAAAGAAATTAGTATACATTTTAGAATTTCGTCAATGGCTTCTGTAAATACACGAGTACTTTTACATCTAATTATTCGTTTAAGTCTCAATGAGAGTGGGAGAAGTACATATTTCGTGTGTAAAGAGAAAGGTAACAATATTCCAGCTTTCTTGCGAATTCAAATGAATTGCGTTGCGTAATAGACTTTCAGCACGAAATAATAATTTTACGGAAATACCGCTGTCATATAAAGTAGTTAATTTAACTGCTCCAAGCGTGATAAGTGCCATGCTATAACCAAATATTGATTATATTTTTGAATTTACATAATCATTTGCAAGTAAATAATTTTTCTTATTTATATGCATGCCATAACGTCTTAATAAAAATTTTCAGCATTTCGACAACCAAATTTCATTCCTAACTTAAGGAAAAGATAAATTTTTCCGAAAATAATTATAAAAGATATTGAATATAATTAAAAAGGTTTAAAGTGTTTACACTGTAAGAATATTAATATAAAACATGAAAAATTCGCACTGAAGTGCTAATAATTTCATTAAATCTCATTCTTGCAATATTTTAAAGACGCGTTTCAACAAGTTGACGTTCATTTCAAATGTAAAATATTAAATAGGAAATGGAATGACGTCTTAGGGAATGCAGAATTCTCAACGAAAACTTTCCCGACTGATAGTCTCCGTTCTAAGTTAGAGGAAGTCTTCTAAACAAACAGCAAACAACTTTTTTATGCACGTTGAAACACTAAACAGTACATTTATAATTTATTTGAAAGACTTTGTAATCAACTTTGGACTAGTTTTCTATTTATCAATATACACTTCGACTTTACTTTCTTAAAACTTAAAAAGGTTTTCCCAAACTTGATTTTTTATTTATATTTTTATCAGTTTTCTCACGTATAACTTACGAGTTTTCCGTGTTTGTGATATATCAACACATTAATATCAATTTTATGTCCAAATTTTATTTTTCTCTTTTCTAGATTATGCTATCAGTATTTTAGGTTGGAAGAGCCGCAAATTATGATCTTTCTATAAATCACGAATCCATTCAAAAGATATTAATATCATATTTTTGTAAATTTATCACATCATTAATTTGTCTACATAATAAGGTATGTTAAAATTTAAAGCTGCATTTTAAAAAACTAACTGCGGTATGTTTGATGAAATCGAAGAATGTCAGCAGCTAATGCACTGCGTGCAGTTTACTTGAAGGGAAATTAGAGGGGAAAATATTTAAAAAGACATATTATCCGACTGAAATTTAAGAAACGATTTATAAAAAGGGTATATTTTTATCAAGGCGAGTGATGTCATTCAGGGAAGTTAATGGATTTTCTCTATACGCACAGTAAAATTTTTTCCAATAAATCGAGTCTGCCACCTTTCTCAAAAGTCGTGAAAGAGTGACCTGAGCTCAAAATGTGGTTGGCGAAAGCGGATTTTTGAGGAACTTGTGGAACTATGGTCCATAATAATAATCCACATCTAAAGAGTGCAAGGGTTGTGAATAAAGGAACGGGAAGGGTTTTTAGTGTGGCCGAAGTAGGGAGGTGGGAGGAGAAGAGGGAGTTAGTGGCGCGAAAGGGGTGCCCAAAAGATATGAGTATTTTCAGCGACGAAGACTTGACAGTAGAAAAAAGGTGAGTCCAGGAGGAGTTAGGAGGTAAGGGGCGGAGAGCCAAAGTAAGATATAAAAAGGTGTGGATTGAGGGGAGTAGATACGATTTGAATGAGGAAAGGAGGGAGCTGCGGGAAGTGTAAGGGGCAGGAGGGCAAAGAGGGACAAAAAATTAGATGTGGATTATTGTTATGGACCATAGGGGATAGTTGGCATCTCATAATAATAATAATAATAATAATATATTTATTGCCCATTATGTGCCATTGCTCATTACAAATAAAGTTATACATACTAAGATTGTTGAGATAGGCAGTATAGAAAACTAATTCGAGGTCTTTAGTGAAATTGTTTTTGTGGAGGGGTTATCTATGAAAATATAATCTAACGACCATCTTGTGGGACAGAGGGTGGCAACAGTTGAAGGAGATCACGTGACGATATCATCACTACGTTGTTGAATTTTAGCCCCCTGGTTGGGGTGGTTCAGCTAGATGACACTCTTCTAATGTTTCTTTTTAAAAATATCATTTATTTTGATTATGTTATTGTATCTCATGTTGCTCATCTCATTAATTGTACTCTCATATATTACTTATTGACGTCAATCTTTTGCACATCGTTTTGCTTGATAATGGGAACAATAAGCATCCCGAAACATGTCACATGAATGTTTAATATCGTAATTTCATCGTTTCAATTCATCAAATCCTTTTGAACATATTAAAAAGAAGGGGGAGGTTGAGAGTTTCGTTTGATTGATTATATTACGTTGTTCTCTAACCGACATACTTATGAATGAATCTCTTATTTGCTTCGCACCGTATTTCCTTGATATCGGTTCCGCTTAGAACTATAGACCAAAAATTATTTGAACTGTATCTGAGGCACTTCCCACACTTTTAACTTACATTCTTTCACCAAGGTATCGTTTATGAAGCTGTGTGTTGCTGTTTTTGATTTAAAAAAATACAAGAACATTATGGTAACATGTACCTACCCACGTCGCACCGAACATGGGTCACGTATTTTACGCAATAATTATTGGTTCTCCCCAAAACGATGCAGTTGTAGCACTAGCGTAAGTAATCTAATAATGAAAATAAATAGGTTAAACGTACTAATAGCACTTGAAATTGGAATTCAATCCATTATGAAACCTATTGTAAAATGCGATTGTGGAACATGAATGATTGTGTGGAAATTTAATTTTACTATACCTATAAATAGTCGTAGCACATTCATTATTATCCACTTTTTCAGAGAAGCGAACAAATTGTACCTTAAGGAAAAAAAATGTAATAATCTGACTTCGCCAGAACAAAAATCATCATTCAAAGAGTCGTATTAGCTAGCATATGACCAAAAGTCTATTTACGATTACAATACGTATTGTAATTAACGTTTAACCACAAAATTCTGGATGATATATGCCCATGTAGACTTTTTCTGCGGTTTTCTATATACGTACTGGGATTACTTATAATAACATGTTCACGTAGAGATCGTATCCTGTTCTCGTTGTCATGTTCAAACTGCCAAGATTTCTATTATTAGCAGCACCCCTTTAAATCTAATTAACTACTGTCAGTATAACCTTCTAATTCGCTTCATTTGTACTACGTAATTTTAATCTATTAAGTAGGAAAGAATTTGAGTTTTATTTGAAAGAAAGAAAAAGGAAGCGTTAAAAGTAACACAAACGTGCCGAGTAAAATTCGAAACAGCTTAGTAACTAATTACTTCTTGCTTTATTTATACTAGACACCATTCGAATCACGTACAAAATAATAAAAAATGAGTATCGAAAGATGTATTTTCAAATATCTTTTTAAATAGCGGAATGTATCGATTTAACAGTTGAATTTGTCACGTTCTCTTTAAATACCGATTTATCATGCACGTGCGCTTACCCTCTATTAATCTCTTTTTCTTTACCCAGATAACGATTCGTGGTTGTGACAATCCTATAGCAGACAATAATCTTTTTTTAATTCAAATGGGTTCTATCGAATAGGGTGGATTACTTAATGTACCTATACAATAACGTCGTTTTTAATTTAATTATAGGTACTATACGTCGCGTCGCGTCGCCCAATTCCATTACTGAAAATAATAAGTATCTGCCAGTATCATTTTAGAATATCGAAAGAAATCTGATTTGCTTCGTTTTATCCAAACTGTCATACATATTCTGCGAACCTCACATTGCGTGTTGTTGTGCCATCAAATTCTGAAGTTTGTTTTTTAGAGCATACACTTGAAAACGGTAGAGGGAAGGTCCGAATATAAAATTTTTACTCCTTCAGCAGCAAAAATTGTAAGAGTAGATAAAGGTGCTTTGCACGTAACATTAAAAAGTGAATGATAAAAATAACCGCTTTTAGTGAGGTTATAACGGACTCATTTTCTTAACAACAATAACCGCATCAATTAAATATTGTTCTGGTAACATCTATAATTATAATAAACTATAAGGCATGTTCTTTTGTTATGAACAATGAAGTACGTGGAAATGTACTTATAATATTGAATAATGAATACTATGAGTTCCGTTCCATTAAAGTTGCCTTATTGACTTATTATACTAATTTATTTAAAACGAAGAGTGAGTGCACTTCGTTGGAAAAGTGGATGACGAAAAGTACACTGCAATTCTAAAATCTACCTGAAGCCTATATACATATGTATAGAGTTCCGTTTTTCATTGAGAGAGCTATGTATCCAATAACCCAGATTTATCTTCCCTTTAACGACTGTAATACAAATAGAAGAAAAGCTTAACTTCACATGTCCGTGTTCATAGTTCGATTATTTCGGAAAGACCTTTTCAGGTTTATATATCAGCTGTTTTCATTAGTTGAGACAAATAATAAACTTGTTAAACTAAATTTCATGGGCTATTTCACAGACACAAACCTTCCCCCATATTTGTGCTTGGTAATCTAAAATTAATAGTACACTTTTTCAAGATAATTCCAACTAAGGTAAAACTGCATAGAAAGCAGGAACATTAATTTCAGCTTACCAATGGTCTTCTTTGCTACATATAAACTATAGCACGTAGTGTATCTCTATAAATGGTTATATTATAATAATAATAAGCAATTCTGCACCGCGTTTCGGCACATTATGAAGGTTTATGGATTATGTAAATATTATCTTATGCGTTTCATACCTGAAGAAAGTATGAATTCATATATCATTAAATTCCTACAATTAAAATCAACTTACTAATGTCTGCACAATTTGTTTATATTTGCATTAGGAGCCGAGAACTAGGAACTGTGGATCTTCAAGCAAGCATTTCTATGTGCTTCAACTACTTTGCACAACCCTTACTAGAACTTTAACTTAGCCGAGGGAATATTTAACGTATTTAACCATTCCTATCACTCCGAAGATGCAAGCTGCAATGTTTTGCGAAACATCGGAACTTTTGGTTTCACATTCAGCAATCAGGCCTGGTAAACGTAGAATTAACAGGTCGCCAGCATCGAGAGCCAAGAGGATCGATAATCATTCAAAAAATCCTTGTTTTGGCAAGGCAAGCCTTTCAACGTAGACTGTGGTACAAACGCAACAACGCGATATAAAAACAGAAAACTAGTTATCTTGACAATGTTTAAACATTCCAAACATCGCACGCTGACAAAAATATTTGTAGTAAGTAATATGAAATGCTAATATGTAATATCCAAAGGTTGATGTAATTTATTCATTATTACAATGCTCGGAATGTTATTTACTGTCCAAAAGTAATTGACAGTACTAAGAATAAGAATGAAAATCAAATTTGCCCTATTCTTTCCTTCGCTTTATTCTTAGATGAAACGCAGCATAGTTGTTTTTCATTATTAATGCTGAAATCAAAAACTATTTGATTGTGAAGTTCGATTTATTTCTATAATTGTGTAACCTCTTGTTTAATCATCAAAGTAGATCGAAATATAAGATAAAATGTAATATTTATGGAAATAATGCACATAACCTCTCACGTATTTGTTTATATTTTCACTTAAATGATTCTTAAAGATGATAAAATAGATATACGACTTGTTTACGTATTTCATCACCTTTTATCTAGTTAAGAATTATTGAAGACAAAATATAAACAAATAAGGATTTCGTGAATTATTTCCCATACATTTCTTACAACCCTCTTTTTGTGTGGCTACGATCATTCAATGGATTTCAATGGAACCAAAACGGTATAAATTTGATCATATTCTTCGCCAGCGGATGTAATAAACAAGAGAACGAAGCCCGGTCATTAAACGGAAAATTATATGTCGTATAAAAATAATTTTGAACTTAAAAACCATTTCCGCTTCCTTATTAGGGATTATTCGTATACATAAAGGCAAGAGGACGCTTTATCGAATTCATTGTTTCCATAATAAATATGGTTAGAAATGCATTTTAACGGAAAAACACAATAATCGATTTTGGGACACAGTGTATTGGTACTTTGCATTATGTTTGCTGATGACAAAGTAAAGTGATCTTTTCGACGATTATTCTGAAACGAATATTGGTTATTTTGAGGAAGGTTTATGTATATTTTGGAATCCGTTTTATGAGTGATTATTAGATTTGCCACCTTGTCTGACAAAAAACCAAAAAGATGTATTCCAAGTCAAATATGAAGGGAAACTGAATTTTATTTCATATGGTAGATAATGATTCTCATTACCTATTATCGATATTATAGAAATTAAACTATACAAAACTCGTTTACATGATGCCCTAACACGGCAATTACTTAAATAATGTATATAAGCCAATATTTATTAACCCTTAACTGATGATAGGTTAAGAACTTGACATTTCCCCACTTTTTAAAAGTTCTCAAACTACCTTTTACACATTTATTTTTAATGGTTTTTTTTTTGTATTTCTTGTGTATTGTAAAACCATCAACGTTTTTCTGGTTTTTAATTAAAAGATTGAATTTATCCTTTGCTCATGTTATAAACGGATACTATTTCTGGCAGTACAAACTAAATAAAAACACAAGTTGCCTTAAATTATTAACTGCAATTCTTTGTTTTCTTGATCTTAAGTCTTGATTGTTAGAGAATTAATCGTCTTTTGTCTCTCAACACAAATGCTTTATCTTATTTATTACGGAAAATTGGATCGGCACAATCCTATAAGAAATGAACACCCAGAAACATGTCTTGCGAAATGCAGAAAATACGTAAATATACATAAAAATTAAACCCGTAAATTTATGTATGTAGGTATAACACTTTAAAATCCTTTGATGCCTTGTGTTGTGTTCCTGCAAGAAAGTTAGTTTGAAAGTAATAAAAGCAACAAATCTCTTTAAGTTTATCTAGATTTACGTTACAAAGCTCCATTAATGGATTTCATTATAGCACTAACAAGTAATTCCACTAAAATCTTTATTTGAAAATGAAATCACAACGCGTTTGGATGCAATTATTTTTTTTGTTGCTTTCATTGTAATATAACTTGAAACTAGTAGATTTTAAGGAATATCGTGTGCGCGAAAAGCTCTTCTTTAATTCCGTTACAATAGAAATAGTTTGCATTGTTGAAGTAAAGTCACTTCCTACTACGATGTGTCAATTAAGCTGCTTAAATTTTCACTTATAATCTCATAAGAGCATTAATTCTTTCCGGTAATTTTTTAGGGCGCACAGAAACAACGTATGAATCGGCACGAGAGTACGCGAGGGCCGATTACGTTGTTCTGTGCACGATAAGAAAATTACCGGACATGAATTAATGCTCGAATGTAGATTCGACAAGAAAATCGTTGCGACACGGTCATAAAAAGTAAAATTTTAATTTTAGTCGAAAATAAAATATCAAGTGATCTCAAAAATGTATCCATAGGAATTTGTAAATTAACGAAATTATAGGTGTTTTCTTTTTGCATCGCCACAGAGTTAGGTAAAGTTACAATCATCAAGTGATTAAAGTGCCTTGCGTCATGTAGACATTTTTGCCTCAGGTTAATATAAAACTTAAATAAAGCTTTTAAAACGAATAGGGTTATTAAGAACTGAGTCAAATTATTTTTATAAAACAAATGGTGTGTTATTGACAGAGCTGACTTAAGTCTACCACAACGTGCAAAAAGAAAACACCTATTGTGACAGCCGAAAAACAGTCACGCTTTGGTACAGAATCTTTAGCAAATATTAATACGGAAATAGAGGCTACTACAGTGCCTAAAAACACAAAGAGAAGTAAATGGTGGCTGTTTTTGACCTTTTGTGAGACAAGAAATTATACGCACGATTTATTTATACAGGGTGATTCACGACTATTCCCTCGGTCTCTTGTGCCTAAACGGTACAAGATATCAGCTTCATTTTTTGGTGACATATGTAAATTGATAACGACTATTTTTTTAAATTATTTTCAATTATACAGGATGCTTCACAAAATTGTAATATATCAAAGTTAGGTTTTTTTAAATGAAACCCCCTGTATTTTATTACATTTTTAGATTATACGTTAAAAACTAAGGTAACTTTATTAAACGTTCCCTATACCTATCGCTTACCAATTTTGAGAAAATTGTGATTTTAAGGAAAATATTCAATTTAAACAACCCCTAATAACACGGAAACCACTTACTTTCAGTGACACAAATTTATATCGATTTATCTTGACCTTTAAGGCTTTCATTTGCACTACGTAGGATTTCGATTTTTTGTACAGGGTGTTTAGAAAAAGGATTCATATTTTATATTTTTCAAACATCAAAAACTCACTTAACTTAAATGGAACACCCTGTATGTTTTTATTCTATGTTGAATAACTTTTCATTTTCTATCAGAAACTATGAGTAATAGATATGTCTAAAATCAACGATTAAAAAGTTATTAAGATTTTTCTCTAAAATTTGTATGAAAATGGTTTTTGTTTGCATTCTAGTGGGCCATGATTTTTTTTATTGTAGTTGATAATTAAATATGTGATCAAAACTTAATTAAAAATGAAATTGAAGCAGTGGAAAAAATACTGTAGTAGGTAAATGCCATTTTTTCCTATGCATAACCGCACTCGTTTTCAAGAGATCTTCTAACGTTATGGTGTTATAGTAGCAAACGCATCCTTTATTCCAATCTTCATGTCATCAGCAGTGGTAGGTGGAGTGTTGTAAACTAAATTTTTAATGATAATAATAATAATATCTAAACAAACTTCATCAAGAAGAGTCGAAAAAGTGTTGTTCTAAAATCTGTAAAAATTTTACTCCGTTCAAGTTTCCATCAAAAAATCAAAATTCTCCCAAATACATTGAGGCTCCACCGGTTTTGGCGGTCAACAGTGCGATACAGGTAACGATTTAGTAATGAAAGTTATGTCGGTTTACCAAGCCGTTATGTTGTGGAAAGTGGATTCGTCGGTAAATAAAACATATTTAAAGAATTCATCTTCTTCTACAACTTTTTCGAGACTCCATAAACAAAAATTCAACCTTCGTTGAAAGCCTCGTCCATATAAATTCTGGTGAAGTTGAATGTGATAAGAATGGTGTTTATGTTTTTTTCAAAAATATTTAGATAGACAATTCCTCAATAAATGGATTGGAAGGAGGGGTCCACAACACTCCACCTACCACTGCTGATGACATAAAGAATACAATAAAGGATGCGTTTGCTACTATAACACCAGATATCCTGAAAAACGTTAGATCTTTTGAAAATCGAGTGCGGTTGTGCATAGAAAAAAATGGTCATCATATTGAGCATTTTACTATACCATTTTTTCCATAAATGATTACTTCTTGTTATGAATTTCATTTTTAATTAAGTTATGATCCCATATCTAATTATCAACTACAATAAAAAAAATCATGGCCTACTAGAATGCAAACAAAACCATTTCCATACAAATTTTAGAGAAAAATCTTAATAACTTTTTAATCGTTGATTTTAGACATATCTATTACTCATAGTTTTTGATAGAAAATGAAGAGTTATTCAACATAGAATAAAAACATACAGGGTGTTCCATTTAAGTTAAGTGAGTTTTTGATGTTTGAAAAATATAAAATATGAATCCTTTTTCTAAACACCCTGTACAAAAAATCGAAATCCTACGTAGTGCAAATGAAAGCCTTAAAGGTCAAGATAAATCGATATAAATTTGTGTTACTGAAAGTAAGTGGTTTCCGTGTTATTAGGGGTTGTTTAAATTGAATATTTTCCTTAAAATCACAATTTTCTCAAAATTGGTAAGCGATAGGTATACGGAACGTTTAATAAAGTTACCTTAGTTTTTAACGTATACTAAAAATGTAATAAAATACAGGGGGTTGCATTTAAAAAAACCTAACTTTGATATATTACAATTTTGTGAAGCATCCTGTATAATTGAAAATAATTTAAAAAAATAGTCGTTATCAATTTACATATGTCACCAAAAAATGAAGCAGATATCTTGTACCGTTTAGGCACAAGAGACCGAGGGAATAGTCGTGAATCACCCTGTATTATGTTTTGACGTTCACCATGACAGTGAACGTCAAAAATTATCGCCTAATAATTTCAGTTAGGTGTTAGTCAACTTAAAGGAGATTATCAAGAATTTTTTTTGTTGCCTCTGGTTGCCTCGGAAACTGTACCAAAATTAATTTTCCTATTGGTTCTAAATTAGTGTTCTACGATTTTCATTAGTAATACAACGAGTGGGTACGAAATTGCCGAAAATTTTCGATCTCAGATACTAGTATTTGTTTCGTTTCGAAACAAATACGAGTAATCTGAGATCGAAAATTTTTGGCAATTTCGTACCACCGAGTTGTATTCGACATGACAATTCCACGAAAGAAGTAATTTGAGGGAAGGAGGAAGGAATTACAGCGATAATTTAAGGACCATACTAAATTATCAGTGTAATGCGATCCTAATTGGTCGAATGATTTAAAATTGTGCAAACTAATTGGTTGAAATTTTCTGAGTGGAATTGTCAAAGTAATTGTATTATTATAGTGATTGTTACATATGCTCTCAGGGATTTATCCTGGATAGCATCATTGATTTCTAAGTAGGAAGTTATCTAAAACTACGGTAGACCTTCATCCCTAAGTTTTAAATTTGTGGTCTTCGTTTTATAGCTCTTTCTTTCTACAACAATTAAATTAAGCATAAGGTACAGAGTTCGTACAATTGTAGCTATCATGAGGTGTATGAACCTCTTGCAAGAAAATGAGCGATACACCTTTCATTGTTAGCCAGTTGTAACTGTTGACGATCTTTTAAAATTCTAACGCATATTTTGACCAGATCAACAATAGCTTAAGACACGCTCTTGATAACACGTGGAGCGGAAATTCCGTCAAGTGCTCCAAACTACAATTAATTCTAGACACAGCACCCCATAGATTTTAGTATTATAGGATAAACTTAAAGTATGGATTTTATAAACATTCAACAAAGAAGAATCCTAAGAATATACGGTTTCGCCCCATTTATAATTGCCGATTAAGGGTTTCTTCCGCTACTTCATGTACTAGTAGGTAGTATTTATCACCAATTTCTTCCATTCATCTCAGCGTTTCTTTTACTTCTTATGTTACATAGTCTTCTTAAATACATCATGGTGACTGAATTTTTCAATAATTTTTTTAATATGAATCTCTTCTTCACCACCGAGGCGAAAAGTAATATTCTCAAAACATAAAAATGCCCATTTTCTTGAGTCTTCAAGCTACTGTAATTAACAATGAATACCAAAATAATTGAAAACGCCGCCTCTCGTACAACATTCACTTGAACTAAGTTTTGCCCGCAGTCCTTAATGTTTGTTCTATTATCCTGAGAAGCTTGCAGAGTGTGAAATACAATTTTATTCTGGTGTTTGCGGCTTCTCTGTATACCAGGGACCTGGTTGAAGGAAATAAGAATCTCTTTCTTGCCGAATTTTGGAGGAATCGGAGTGTTGTGCTTAAAAATTGTTCTCTGAATCTGGCACTATTTAGTATAATTTAGAAACACCCACATGATCCCAACGCAAGACACGATTAATTCCTAGACAACAAAAATGGACACCTAAAACAGAATCAATAAAGAAGAAATGAAAGCAGGGAAGCAAACAGTAAAAGCAGGGAAAGCAGCAAGTCTCAGCTCGAAGCCCAATTACTCCGCTGCAAACACGCAACCAATCGAGGGCTACAGCGAGTGAAAGCAAGAGGTTATTTAAGAAGCATCACACACAACAGGAAGTTAGTTCAGTTCGACTAACTCGAAGCAAGAGCAGACTAAGGATGACAAATGAGACTTTGCCGAAACGTTGTTTTGCAACAAACGGTCTTTTGAAGACCAGAAGAGCTACGCGGATCAACACCCGAGAAACCAGCAGTATTATGCGTATTTGCACGGGAAAGTAAAAATACGAACGTTCGGTTATTGCAGTTATAATTTTCCCTCTGTGGTGCCTATCTAGTTTCGTTGTATAACGATCTTGTTTGGGTACATATTTGTAGTCCCACCTTTACTGTGTTCTAAAGCGCCAGCCAAGTTCTTTAAAAGCAGATTAAGCTGTAAAGATAAAGTGCCTTAGATGCAAAGTAAAACAGCAACCTTACTTAATAGAATCCAAATCTAGTAATTGCTACAAATAAGTTTAAAAATATTAAAATATGAGAAGATAAACTTCCCGGCTATGCTCAATGAACAATTATAGATAGCATTAAATGACAAATTACGTCATTAGGAGAAATGGGACATAGCGACTTATTTTATGAGACAATTTCAATTCCGTAAAGCTTTCCATTTATGTCAATGAATAATTACTCTAATTGGACGTAGCACGAAATCTCATTTAAGTAATGCTTAAGAAACCACTGTGACGTATCGTGCCGCCCCTTACGGGTACTTACTAAACTTGGCAGTATTTTACAACCTTTTGGTCATTTGTTGTACTCTTACCTTTTCCTTTGAGTGATATTCCCTAATTGATGTACATTACGTGAAAGCAAACATAAAATCAACACTCTGTGTGGTTGGAAGTACTTAAAATACATTTAAAAAGAACTTCAAAAATCTTGTTTGAATAATTACAACATTAAAATGAAACAAATTGTATTAATTTTAACAACATTCCTTTCATTAATTTTCGCTAAATGATTTACAAGTTTCTCGTAACGATTTAACAAAGCAAAGCATAAACAATTTTACTACAACCCACGAGCTTTGTACACTAATTTTAAACCGTAACTTTAAATTTACAAATTATGTCATCACAAATTTCTTTAAATAAGTAATTTTATCATTATATAACATTGAACCTATGAAAATTTAATAATCTCTTTTTTGCTATATTGCAATTTAGAAGAGCAAGTTTAATTTTTAATTTATTATTAATTTAATTGACGTTATACTGACTTTCCTACTTCTTTAGTTCATTAATTTTAATATAAAATTGAATTTCGTCCTCTAAATTTTAACGAAATTAAATTTTAATTAAGTAATGACTTTAACAGCTGTATGTGTGTGTGTATGTGTATGTGAATGAAAATTACTAAAAAGGTCAACTTAATTACCGAGCAAAGTTGGCAAACATTTAACAGAGCACATAATTTGTAATTATGGAACCAATTTAACTATTACCCTTAATTTTTTTTATTAAAATAATGAATAAAACCTTAAGCTTTAATCGCATACATTACAATTAGGGTTATAACGTTTAGCCGAATTTATCACTTACAATCAACTGCAGTTTTTTTAATAAAATGTCATAGTTAAAATAAATAAATAAAGTTAAATTTCTTATCCTACTGAAGGTAAGTTATCAATAGTCGTCTTCGTCAATAAGAGACTAAATTGTCATTTAGACGTTTGCTATAAGATTACAAGGAGTGTCCTATAATAGTAGTACGGCAATTAACGACCACATTGAAGGTGATTCGTACATTGTGTGATACAAGTATGAGATTTGGTACAGTTATTTTCAAGACTCCATTTAATAATTCTAGATGTGGGGCACGATTTCCACTCCTTGCGGAGACCCCTTGTGACGGTTTCAACCCCTTAAAATTCGGTTTTCTGGAAATATCTCTCGAGAGAGAAAAAAGTTTCAAATAAAAGTTGTTCTCCATCAAATTCTCTACAAAATGATATATACACAATGCCACTATAAGCCAAACAGGAGATCCAAAAACGTAATTTGAAAATGAGTGTCTCTTTTAAATTTCAATTTTTCTAACCACTATACTTTACAAAACTCGTTTCTTATGCAATTTTAGTAAAATGGTGAACAGAGGCCTACATTTTTTGGCAAAAAAGTAAATAAAGATAATTAGCTCAAATATACATGTTTTTCTTATTACAACTCTATCAAATCTCATACTTGTATCACAAAATGCACAGTACCGGTCCTTAACCGCCGCACTATAGAGTTTGTGCTACTCAGGTTCTCGTCTAGAAGTGATATTCTAGCGACTAATACGATTCCAAGATACGTAAGTAGATCTAATTACGTTTCCGAAGATGGTGATGTGACTTTATAGTGCATTATATTCAGAGTTTTCTGCGAGCATCTGCTTAGAGTAAAAAAACTTTTATATTCTCCGTATAGAGACTGGTTGAAATGTATTTGAATGTTGACAATGGTATGAGAGTATCCCATATGTAGAGTAGAAAACGGAACACTGTGATCCCACCGGGATGAGGACTACACTTCCCACTTTCTTT
The DNA here is from genome assembly GCA_036250285.1 of Pyrocoelia pectoralis. Lineage (NCBI taxonomy): Eukaryota > Metazoa > Arthropoda > Insecta > Coleoptera > Lampyridae > Pyrocoelia > Pyrocoelia pectoralis. The sequence continues at coordinate 82,586,950 of CM070075.1, forward strand.
AGCAACTATTTATCGAATACCTGAACCTTTTCAATCCGTAGCCTTATTTAGAAAGAGGTTCATTGTTTCCAAAATGGTCGATAGAGAAGCCATTTAGAATTGTTGCATATAAATTTCTTGGTCGATGATCGGTCACTCATTGCAGATTCATCGCCTTAGAAAAAGAAGAAGATGAAAAGCTTTTTAAACAATTTAGTGACTTGCGCCCATTATTTGATAGCTTTTCTTAGTTGTCGGCCGTCTTCTCTTATAGGGAAAAAGTGTGCTCTGCATCTACTTGAATCATGTCTCGATAATGACGTGACTGTTTCAAATGCGGTGGTTAAATCACCAAGACTATGTCTAAAGGCAAATCACAGCATTCGCAGTCACTATTTTGTTTTCCGTTAGTAGATTTCAACCCCTGTACTTGGAGGGGGAAAAATTATGATCATCAAAATCAAGCTTCACCCCCCTTCCCTCCCTCCCTATTGCGTATTATGAGATTTCAGAGCACCTATGATAAGGAATTGATCTGAAATGATGTATAAGAAGCGATTGTAGAAATGCAGAAGTACATTAATTACATGCAATCTGTAGCATAATAAATTAATAACTAACCCAAAAGAATGAATATTAAGACCTCGCTTGGTTATAGATCTTTAATATCTTTTCCACTAAAATTCTGTTGGGTAGTTTCCACCACCTCGAACAGTTAGTGCAAATTCCCTTTGAAAGTGTAGTGCAAAATCATTACAATAAGATGTTGATCGTGAATGTGAAATAATGAATAGAACGAAAAACTGTGTAGATATATTGAATAGATTTTAGAAATATAAAAATGCAAACATCACGAAATCGTAAATAATCAGGTGACGGTACGGGACACTAAACAAAATCAATATAATATAAAGTTTGCGTCATCAAGAAGACGCTTTAATAGTAAACAAAACATGCCCAGAAATACGATTTTTCGTCACAACCAATTTTGTTATATTAATTTATGTCATGCCATAAAAAGAACAGTCAGTCTTGATCGTTATCGAGTTCCTTTTAGTACAAACCCCCGAGGGTTTCCTAACTTGACAAATTCCATCACAAATCCTGATTGGTTAATAATATATGTTAGTTACTTAGGAATAAATAAATTTTGACAACATTTCCGCAATAAAATATTTTACGACTTTTTGAAGAAAATGAAATCCTAGAAACAAAGAAAATCGGGTAAAGTGTTAATGTAAGCTTCTCCTTCCATAACATTTCGAAGCCTATTTTATCATTCCCTCGGGAACAATTAAATTTCTGGAAAAATCTCATATCTTTGGCGGTATCGGTATTCCTTCACGAGAATGCTATAAATCTGAAGCTCGTACCATTGCTTTATGTATACAATGTGGAACGATGACGTTTATTAAAAGATTACTTTACGTCCCTTTCTTTCGGAACGAGTACATCGGTAATTTGAAATTAATTTTACGCTCGATAATGTTGCTTTAATAACTACATTAATTATAATATGCACATATAATCAACGTTTGCAGATGACGTCTTCACTTACGTTCGGATCGCTAACAGCAAACTCGACATCGTCGTTGGCGTCGTTTTAAGATTTAGTAGTTTCATGGCGTATCTTAATTTATATGAAAGTTCTTGTTGCAGCTTGTTTTCATATTATACGATCTAATTAAAGAGAACCGAGTTTCCTTGTTTATGTTAATGTCCTTGAGCAAGAAAGTAAGGAAACTAACGTAACTAAATATATCTTTCTCAATTTACTTACTGCAAGTTAGTCAAAATAGATAAACATCCTTGCATACTACGAGTAGGTACGTTGAACAATGATTGAAGCTTTTATGTTAATTAACTACCCTTGGATTTCATTACTAATTTGATGCGTTGGTAAATTTGAATTACAAGAAGTATAATAATGGTCATAAAAAGAAACGCTAAAGTTCGCTGAGCAGCTATCATAAATACACACTTAGTGAATCACAATATTACAATCATCGCATAAAAATTTGGAACACAAGGGCATCAAACTTGTGGTCCACTTTCGCAAAGGAAGATACTTACAAATAAGGAAGATAATAAATGTAGAAAGCCCGACAGTTGATAAGAAACACACGGCAGAATTGACAGTAGAAACGGGTTCTCGTGAGCGATAGAATAACCTTTCTCTCATAAGGTCATAAGAAATTGGAATATCTTTGTGTGTAGTACAATTGCTGCGAGTCACTCATAAGTAGACTGCGGATTTACAAGCAAATGCATATTTGCCTGGGATTAATATTCCTTAATGATAATTGAAAGATACATGTTTCATGCAATATTAAAGCGATTGAGCCACATTTATAAATGCTTATTGTGCTTATTTTAGCGTTTTTGTGCTTATATCTTTGTATTTGATTATTATTGCTTATTTTACTTTTTCAATGTTTATATCTGGTACTTTTTGGGGTTAATTTTTAAACAGACAAAAATCTACAACGGCAAGTTTCTTATGAAACCAAAGAAGATTAACAATAGACACAAGTATTGTTAACGTTCATTGGTAAAACCAGTAAAACCAAAGATAAGCAATGAAACTAAAATATTTTCCTAGTAAATTCAATTGACTTGTTTTGTAAGAGGATTAACAAAAGTAGTTATGTAGGTATAGGTATACCCTAAATCCTTGAATAGATTCTTGCTAAAGAAGGCTGCTTACTGACAAGTCTGGAATTTTCCATCCCTTTGAAATTATTGTTTTTGGATGTTTGTGGAGGATTAAATTTTTAACAAGTATTTTCGGCATGGGATTCTTTGCAATTGTACAGTGGGTACACAACCGAATTTATCAAATTGCAGTTGAAGCAGAGAGTTGTGCCCCGTGTATTTCCATATTGAAACATAGTGTTGTGTTAATTTAGTTATGGGAAAAGTCAAAAGTGCAAAAAATGTTTTAATAAAACAATGGATAAAGGACTACCCGTGCTTTTCATCCGATGGTGAGGTGGTGTTTTGTAATCCGTGCAATAAGGAAGTAAGTTAACTTTTGAATATAATATTAATTTGGATTTTATGTAGTGAGAAATATTCCTTAATTTAAAGTAATTGAAAATTAGTAAATTAATAAAGCAAGTTGTCCTTCTTGTTAGATAATTGTGTAACCTTTCAAGAAAATTAAATTTATTGTTTGTGCATCTACGTAGACTATTACATGGCACTGTTTTTCGAGCTTATAAATGCTTATTTATGCACATTTATACATATTTGTGCTTATTTATACATTATTTTGGTGCTTATTTGAAAATTTATAGTGCTTATTTTAATTGTTATATGTGCTTATAAATCCGCAGTCGTTTGTGATAACTATCAATATTCTTCCTAATTCTGCTAATACCATGGAATTCGACTTTAGCCAAGAAAACAACATTGATTTTTAGATCCAAGGATATTGAAGACTGTCCTGCACATCTGATAAAACAAAGACATGACCAAAAAGAGTCAGTTGTAGAAAAGAAAATTTCAAATAGATTTAGAAAGTAGCCAATATTTTTAGTTTCCAAGGTTATTACCTACTAAGTGTAGATATCTCTTCAAACCAGAGACTGTATTTTTAAATGATGCTACAAATAGATTTTGAAATTAAAACCGGCGTATACTGACGGAAAAACCACAGTTGTGGCGATCCTGAAGCTTTTATAGACCCTTGGGGAACAAAGCATTAAAAAAAAACACAAACATCTATGTCAATCTTGAATATTGTTTCTAAGCATCTTGTTTTTCTATCCATTCCTCTCTTGATATTGCTTTATCAGTCCGGTTCAGGTCTGAAGTTTTACGTCTTTTATGATCGGATATTAAGGAGGGGTTCAATTGTCCTAAGTAATAAAAATTTCATAATCGCACTCCCATATAAAACCCATGTTAAAATTGGACTTTGGCATGCATTTCTGGACAACTCGCTCTGATCATAGTTTTGCCACGGCTCATATGTCTAGTTTTAGCAAAAAGTATAATGTTTCAAGCTGTCTAGGATGTGTCAAAGTGAGACAGATACTATTTTCTTGAGATATTTTGCGATTCTTTCAAAGTTACAATAGAAATAGCATACCCCAATGCGATATCGATAGGCATAACTGCCGTGAGGGTTCATTGGGGTCATTTTCAGATATAAAAGTCAACAATCGGACCAATACAGTGGTCACAGCGAGTTTTCCAAAAAATGAAGTCCGAGTATTTTCCAATGGCGAGTGAACTTTTGGCGTACTAGCAGGAAAAATTGTCGTTCCATCACAACTCTTTACCTCAGGCTAAATTTCCCCGTAAATTGCTCTCATTATTCGAAAATTTCGGAATTCATCAAACAAATTCGTAGAGATTTCTTCAGTGGAATGGGCCAACGTAAACCAAGATCGTTGCGTGCAGGTGAAAGAAAGGCGACTAAGAAGAACACCAAACTGGGCAGACGTAAGAGAGCTTTGGAGGCCTTCAACGCGATAGAAATCAGGGTCAATATTGGATCGAAAAAAGTTCTTGAACCCCCCCTTAAGATATACATGGTGTTAATGTGACCATGTTAAAACGTTTTAGGCAGATAACGAAGCTCATATCTGTCCTTTTTTGGGATTAAACGCATATTCTGAGATGCCCCCACTTAGAGATGCACACTCTGTAAACGTTAATAAAGTCGTTTATTATGTTTAAATAAGGATTTATTTAGAATCAACCACGTTACCAATTATTGAAGCGGTGCAGGACAATTAGTTGAAGCTTGCACAAAAAATGCTCCTGTTTTGAATTTGAGTGCTTTCAATGAAGTAACGTTAGTGTACAATGTATGTTAAAATAAACAAATCAATAAAGTTGCGAAAACCGTGCAACATCACCAATTGGTAGTTTTTTGAGCTGACAGTGATATACCGTTATTTATCTCGAAGAGTGTGAATCACTATATAATAACCGAGACGTGTGTATATGTTTGTGTTGCTGTGCACTTTTCCGACAGTCGACGAATCCTGACGAATGCGGATGTGATGTTTTAAATCCAAAGCTATTATAAATTTATAACCTACAAATTAATGCTACAATTATAGATACCCCGCAAACTACGTAAATATCTGCACTAATTTTTTTCAAAGTAAGTTTTAAACATTATTTAGTATAAAAGTCCGTCATCTTATTCAAGCGGTATTTGTGTCTAAATATATTTTCTTTACTTAGAAAATACGTTCAAAGTTTCCTTATGGAGATTACGTGTAAAATAGAATTCGCTATTTGTGCTTATTTTTGGGTGAAAATTTTGTGTAAACATGCATAGTTTGTCTGTCCGAGGTCCTTAACCCATTTCGAACATTAAAACAATGGCAGAAAGTATTTTCGCGAAAATTTTCAAAATGACAAGTATCGGAAACTTTGTCTCGATAACATGGAAATTTAATTATTTCAAGTTGAAAAGTTATTCAAATGATGAAAAATGATTCTATTATACCTCGCGTTAACATTTTCATCGTTAAAATGATGTAAAAAGTAGTAACAGCATTCATCGTAGACTAATTGATGTGTCCCGATACCTTCTTTCGGTAACTTTCGAAATGTACATGTTTGTGTGCTTATTTCGAATTTAGAGATTTTGAACGATGGACGATGTCGTAGGTAACATATATAGTCGAAAGTTTTCACTGAGAAAAATGTTTTTGTCTACATATTTAACTTAAGTGTATTGTTACGTTACACTATACCAAAGAGAATACCTATACTTTGACTATACTTCTAAATATACAACTTATATTGTAATTAAGAGGACGTAAAATCCATATTTACTGCTGTACATATACGTGTAAATGAGGCCTTTAGTTAGTGAAATAAACAAAAATTTGAAACTGTTTAAGGTAGAGAAGGTTTTTCTATAAAACATGTTATGCAACGTTAGACCAGCTTCTATTTGTACATTTTATGTTTTATGGTATTTTTAGTTTTACTATAGTTAAAGATGAATGTTAAAACGTTCTCCCTAAGGCCATTCGTATTCCCAAACAGTTGCCAGTGTCCAACTTGAGTTCTTTTACATTCAAAATTCATTCTAAACTATCCTTATGAAGTTCACACGGAATTTGTTATATTTTCGTTAATTTTTGGGCAAAGACTATGTGCAAAGACGTAATGAACATTGTGAAAGGGCCATTATGTATTTTTGGTCTCAAATCTATTCCAAAAAGTTTGCATTTTACATTTTTTTTAATAATTGGTAAAAATTTACTATAAGTAGGTAGGAACGAATTCGTATATCTTTACCAAATATCAACCCATTTTTGTGATTTTTACGTCAAATGTAAGTAAATGTAATCCTTTATTTTAGTTACTTTAATAACTTGCTAAATTACAGATACCTACAGGGTCAAAAATCTGAAAAGGTACAAAAATGTAAATTTTTTTTCTTTTTTCAAGCAACTAAGCCAGCTCAACAAGGTGTGATATTTTAAAACAAAAGCTATTACAACCTACAATCACAGATACCCCCTCCCCCCAAAGCACGCAAAACGCGAGAATCGCGTGTACCCCCGATTATATAGCAATATGAAAAGCACGTCTGAGTTTATTTGAAAATAATGAAAAAATATCCTTGCCTCTTTTTCTGTTTACAATATTATTCGTATTTATTCCTATGGTTTAGAATTCCCCTAAAGGCGCAATTGTACCTACCTGAAATTAAGTATAACGCATAATATAGACAGTTTTACTTTCATCAAACAAACCAAAGAATAGAAACATTAAACATTTATTGCACTGTTGTGATATTTTTATTAAGTAGTAGTAGTAGTATCGAGTAGTTTTATTAAGTGAGATAATGAATGTTATGTTAAATCATTAAATAAAAAGGACCTTATTTTGATGGTAATGGTTTTTTTATTCTTCTATTGAAATATTACTTATAATAACACTTAATATAGTAGTATTAAAATGTGGGATATTCGCATTATACAAAACCATGTATCAACCATGCAGTTTTTTTCTTTCTTTTGTCCCTGAAGGTCCTTACGAAGCTTAATTCACCTATACTTTTACATCATAGTTAAACGTTCATATGCATACAAGGCTGTTAGTGATGTTCCGGCACCATATATCATCGAATTCATAAGAAAGTCCTTAACCTAAAACGACTTATGTATAGAATAGCGAATTCCGCAACCCCAGGATAATATAAAAAAAAGTGTTCAATCCCTCTACATCATAATCCAGGGCTGAAAGTGGTATCACTTTTGTTTAAAGCGGTTCTTGTTCTTTAACGGAGAAAAGGTCTAAATACCAATTACGATATATTTCAAACAAATTACGAATTACGAAGTTACGAATCGTCGATGCCCAGCCCATCTCGTAGTACGATGCGAGAGTGTGTCATGTGTGTGAGTAATTTTTAAGTCATTTTAAGTTATTAATGTAACAATTTTCGTGATTCAATTATTAAACAAAAATTTTTTTTTGACGTTTGCAAAGCCGTCTGTAAAAAAAGTCCCTGAATAAAATTCACTTACTTTTCAACGTTCTACCCGAATATGCAATAAAAAATAGGGGTTTCCATTTAAAATTTTTAAACTCGCTGTACGCTTGTGTGTCAAACTTTGAGCTCCAGTTGAAAAAATCATAACTTTCTTCTCTAGTTCCCAAGCATCCTGACGCAGTTTAATTCTGAAATTGAACTGAAAAGTGAAAACTATTATACTACTTCTAAAACAAGTGTGGTTGGTCGAGCACAAAGTATTTGTTAGTCTTCCATCTATGCAGCTACCTAAACAGGTTTACTTCTGCAAGTTTATACCACCTTACTATCAGACCATGGTTGAAACCGAACGCTTAATAAACGTCGATTTCTTCCATAACGTTCTACTTTGACAAGAAAATACCTTTTTTTTGCAAAAGAACGATCATGTTAGTTGTCATAGTGGCGAAAGTAATCCTTCCATTATAAATTGTGCGGAGTTATAGATTATTGTTCAAGAACAATAATCGCCTCTTTCTAATATAATCCAGCCTATGGGATTTTCAACAATTTAAGGTGTGCAACCATCTTTTATAACGTGGATAAGAAACCCTTATATGTAGAGTATCTGTGGCGAAGGGTGGAATTTTGTTGCACATGTTGTATCAGAAATATTTTACATCACTGAAAGATAAATGTATAACAAGCAATAGAATATTAATAAATTCAACCCACCGTTTATTATTTTAATCAATACATATGTCTGTGGAACCATATTAGGGTAGTTATTTATATTAACAATAGCTACGTTTGCTTTACATTGCTTATATAGAATCTCTCATGTGTGTTATAAGTACACAAACAATAAAGCTATATTAATTACGAATTGACTGAGGAAATGCAAAAGGGAATATTTTCTTCAGTGGAAAATATCCAAATATTCCATTAGACAATGAAATTTCCCTCGGAATCATTTCATTAAGTTATGTTATTATTACAAGTAACTCGACCGAAAAATTTTTCATTTGAAATAGTCCAACCCGCTTCAACTCTTAGTCCTTAGAAAGGGTTACAGATTAAGATTGATTAAAAATTAAACAAGGGTTGCTAAATTATGTTATAATTCTCATAAAAAATTCAAAGTAGAACAACACCCAATTTATTGAGTTCCACAACGTAAGTTTAGATAATATTGGTATTTCAGAAGATATTGTTTCCACTCCAGTGTAGAAAAAAAATAATTTTACAATTACAGTACTTATGGCCTTAATATTAGTTTAAATAAAAAAAACAACGGTATTACATCAATAACAAACCAAGTATATCGCGTACCTATGCGATTTCTCTGCCAAGCTTTGATTTATTTTATTAATAAAAATATTATGTGCACTGTAATATGTTTGAAAGGTTTTATGTACATAAATTTAAAATATAAACGCTTAAAGGTATAGTATTTAAATTACCAGTTAGTGTCACATTTATTTTTAAAGTTATTACATATCTATTGATTTTATTTAAATTTCAATTGTAGTGTAACGTATAACACTGAAAGTGAAACCTGTATATCAATATGCATGGAGGTAAATATTGCATTACCTACGCTATATATTGGCGTTTCTTGCGTATAATTAAATTTATTTTTTCGTATGTAATGGACTACATTGATATAACATCAAAGCGTTTAGTGTAGTATTTTACTGCATATCAACCATTACTGCAGCAATGATTATGATTTCACGAATTCATAGGAAGCAAGCTGGAACAGGTTTCATTAGCAGTACTCAAAATATCCGCAAAGCTGCTTTTTTATCCCCTTGTAAATTTACAAATTTTTGGAAACCGATTGTCATTAAAAACAATGTTATATTTCTAACGAGATTGCTATGTTACTAGGAAATATTCACCTACCTACTACTTTTTTAATATAAATCAAAATTTAAATGGAACCTTTCGAAACAATTTGAGTAAAAAATGCGAAAAAATAGTATACGCACTGAGTCTCTGGGAAATATCATCAGAGGGGTAGGTTCAACACCCGTTGATTTCTTCAACCAAGGAATCGTAAATGTACATAAATGTACATTTATTTGCAATTGTGATTTTATTCACAATTTATGTAATTTTTACAGAACTAACAAATATAAATCACGGTAATTTTAAATAAGAGATAATATTAAATACAACCGTGTGCACGATTAGCACTAACTTTTAAACATTAATATTTACATAAAAATTAATCTATTGTCACGAACTGTATAAAAACAGCATTTGTGCAAAAACTAAGGCGGTAATTATGCATAAAAAAGCCTTTGTTAACAGATTTCTATTAATTTAAAGATACGACCAATTATTAGGATCAAATTAAAGACGGTAAAATATTGGGCGGTTTTAAAACAATTTTTAAATGCGTTCCATTATACAACTAATTTTTTTTTAAATTAATTAAAGCAATAAAATTGCAATATCAGACTAGAGTAATACAATGCTAAAACTGTTGAATTGTCAAGAGAACTATTTGATTAATTAGGTACTATTTACTGTGTACAAAAGGTGTTGTTATTGTACTGTCGGGCTAAATAAAAATGAATCTCCAATCTTAGAAAAGGCAATTTAGTAATTTCACTGATAAAGTTAAAGATAACCTCAAGTATCATATACAGGGTTGCCCACTCGCCCTCCGGTCTTCGATAGTGCCTTTAATATGAATTTTAGCACAAAGGTGAAGAGACATTTCTTATTCAGATGTTCCTTGTTTACAACCTAAAAATATTTTGAGGCCCACACTGCTCTCGGTTTCGTCTGTACAGAATCGTACTCGATTATTTTAAATGGAACACCCTATAAATTTTTAATGTATTTTTGACATCCGTATTCGATTCTAGACCAAGTTTCTTTGGCCTTTCACCTACTTAAGTTAACTCATTTAGGAGAAAATAAATGTTTTTTAAAAATTGTCGCCGAATAATATACGAGCCCAGAATCATATCATTTGGCCCATAGTCATTGTTTTCTTTTTTATTGTATTTTAGAAGACTTTGATGAACACGAAAAGAAAAATTTATTGAATGCAACTATTATTATTGTAAATTGAAACATTCATGTAAACATGTTTTACTAAAACTAATATTAGAAGGCTAGAGATATGCACAGAACACTAAATTTAATAATAAAACAATGACTGGGCCAAATGATATGATTCTGGGCTCGTATGTGTACATAGACGGAAAGTATCCCCCTGCGGTAAATCGTTTTTTCACTCCTTGGATACCATCTGTTTTATGTATCCAAGTAAAGGTTTTGTCAAGGTAACGTTGATTTACCAAGGTGGTGGTGAGAAAACGCTTATTTTCCTCACTACATTGAATGATGACAGTGTCATTTTCGTAAGCGATGTTGGAAAAAATAATTTTCAAAACATTTACAATTTCTTCTAGAACCTTATACCACAGGTGCTTGTAATCACCAATTTCATAACGACCATTGCAGAAAGGTTTTTTATAATCGAAATAAATCATTCATTGCTAGATGGCACCACTTACTTTTCGCAAATATACGAGGCGTGTTTTTTAAGTAAGTACCGTTTTGAAATATGTATAAAAAGTACAACTTTTTTCTAACAATTTTATTTTTTCATGAAAGCCTGTACTTTAATCTACTTTTCAACATAATTTCCACTAATATTAAGGCACTTATCATATCGTACAATCAGCTTGTGAGTATTTCAAATGTCTCCTCCGATTGAGAATACCGCCGACTGTGAAATACGCGCTGTGAATCGTTTTCTTAAAGCGGCTGAAATTCATCCTTAGATTAATGCAGTCTACGGAGAAACGTTAAGAGTGATGGGATGGTACGGAAATGGGTGGTACGAATGTGCATGATGAAAAACGAAGTGAACGACCTTCACTCATTGTTATGATGATTTGATGAAAAAGTGAGAGAGAACAGACGCTTTACGATTATCTGATCAGTTTCCTAGAGTTTCAAGAAGTGTTGTTTATGAAATTATGACAAAGGGTTGCAGCGGTTGTTCAATCAGGCGGCAGTAAGAAAACGATTCACAGCGCGTATTTCACAGTCGGCGGTATTCTCAATCGGAGGAGACATTTGAAATACTCACAAGCTAACGTAAAAACGGTCAAATAATTCCGTAATGGCGTCTGTGGCTTGGCAATAGACAGCGGTACACAACGCACATGCACCGAATGCCGACCGCAGCGCTACAGCGGCAGAATTTCCAAACGGTACTTACTTTAAAAACAAGCCTCGTATAAACAGAAATTCTATCACCTCCTAATATACTTTTATTCCTTTTTGACTCACCTTCAAACTCCTTCTGGCTTATTAATCGTTCTGAAACCTTTCGACATTGCATTCTCTAAAACAATTATTCAGCAAAAGTACAAAAACGATAAGAATGGCCTCAGAAGAATCGTCAAATCTGTAGGAGGGTATTCTTTAATTCTACTTGGTTTCATGAAAATAATTCAGAAAACACTTATTGTATTTCTTATGGCCACAACGATCATGGTCAGTAATACATACTTGTGTGTAAAACTTTAAAATTGAAACATAGAAAACTCACCTCAATTAGTTCAACATAAATCAAATATAACCGAAAGGCACCGCTTTGACAAAACACGTAATTAAAAACAAGCACACTTTTGAAGACCAAAATTTTATATTGTATTGAGAAGAATTTTGATAAAATTCGGAAATGTTACACATCAAAATTAATGACAGTAGTGTTTGGAGTTCTAAAGAAAATGTGGAAAATTTATCTAAAATATATGATGGGGATATTTCATATAAATAATTTGTCATACCTACTGACGAAGGTTTCACTCGAAACCGAAATATATATATATGTACTTTAGTGATGTTTTTTATTAATTACATATTTACCATCCATCAAAAGAATTATTAGACACATTCATTCCATTTTAAGATTATTTAATACAGATAATTTTCATTTTTAGTTTATTACAATTTGGTGCAGTCACGTGGTCTTCCTCTTCCGTCGAGTATAATTACTAAATTACTGTTCTACGTGACTAACGGACACGAGGAGCTTTTCTAAACTTAGTGTCTCCCATTCTTATTCTCGTTTCAACCTTCTGACAACAGTAGATCTCTTGCATATAACACTTCTTTTATACGTTAAACTAACTACGGGGAAAAAAATTTTTAACTGAATATTACGTATCGCTGCGCTACTGCGGAATGCAGTGAATGTATTCGCATTTTCCAGAGCTTAGTGATAAATTTACGATAGCGATTTCATTGAAACATAAAAAACTATATTATACACCTAACTACCAACGTATCTGGAATGTGATGTGTACTCATGCAATGTTTATATAGATTCGCTCTTTCAGCGTTTCACAAATTATTGGAAAGGAATATTATTGCAGCAATTTGCCATAAATTGAAATGTAAATCAAAATGGTTCGCTTTATACGATTGAAAACGTTCCCAATAAGGCATGTGCATCACGTGACCATATATTTCGCTTGGAGTACAAACATAACCTTTACTCATGCTGTTCTGTGACTCATGCTTTACTCCCACTGAAATAGTACATATTTCAGTGTTTACTCCCTATATGATCTAGGCTTTACGGGTTTAAAAGATTTATTTTAGTAATTAAAATGCCTTTTTGTATGGTAGTAAATTGTGGTAGAACTAGTATAAGAGATGGACCTTTCTCAAGTTTTTTTAGAATACCATCCAAATTTAACAATAATCATAAAATAGATAATTTACGTAGTGAGAGGAGGAAAAAGTGGATAGCAGCCCTTAAAAGAAGCGATTTAACGGAATTAAAACTTAAATACGGTCGTGTATGTTCAAAGCATTTTATAGCGGGTAAGTAGGTTTTTAAATATAATCATAATTTCACTGCTGGTTAACAAATTGCTTCTACACTATGTTTAGGAAAACCGGCGCAACTTTCAGATACTGAAAATCCAGATTGGGTACCGTCTCAAAACTTGGGCTATACATCTTCTACATTCAGCAAGATTTCTGCAAGGAGTCGTTATGTTCGCGCTATGAAGCGAAGAATAGAGGTAACTCCATTAAATTACAAACTCAACATATATACCAAGGTGGCCGGATATTATAAAAAAAAGACATTTATGATATAATGTTCTCATAAAATAAAATCCTGAACATTAAGACTCCTTTCACACAGGGATATTGTATCCGAGATACAGTCGCTTGCAGAAAGACTTTCGAGCGACTTACGATATACTGTTGCCATACTTTTTTGCGCAGACGTGATTGCAAGAATTAAATGATGAATGCATTCAGTTGTGGCGGCTATAAATTTCGAAATGAATTAAGTTATTAATTATATTACGTGCTTTATTCAAAACCTGTTGTGTGTATAAAAATATTTGACACGTTTTAGCTATATAATTAAAATTTGTCAGTGGTAATGAATGTTCCCGTTCTATATTTTCCGTTTGTGAGCGCAATTTTAACTTTAACACGAACACCACTGATAAGTTGCTGTTTTGCAAAGTATCCTCGTGTAAAAGATCCCATAAGAAACAACAGCGGGTCAGTATCCGAAAGGCGTAAAGTCCCAGGGCGACCTATCTCACAAATTATTTGTGTGAAAGATTCCATAAGCGACAATGTTAAAAACGTATGCGAGATACAGTATCCCCGTATGGAAGGAGTCTAAGACTGCACATGTGGTTACCTTTCCTTCTTTTGCCTACTTGCTACTTTTTAATTATCACAATCGATATTTGAGTGTTATCGGTGTTGCACAGTTGGCACTTAACTCTGTCTGTTAGGTACTCTGTCATCGTGTCTTAAAATAATGAAATTATATTTTCATACTTATATAATTTCATTTTTTTGAATTAAGGCCCAAATTAATGTTTATTAAGTATGATAGCTTATAGGGTGTGATGTAATACATAATAAAATGTAACACCTACAAATAAACCTATTTAATTTGGGGGCAAAGATTGTTGTAGCAATGTGATCATACTAACATACCAACACCAACAGTAGAAGTAGAGGATGAACAAATCAAACCACCTATTTCTATGGAAAGTTTAGATTTAGCATTACGAGAATGCAATAGAGAACTGTATGAACTGCGTGCAAAAGTGAATCAATTGCAGTTCACTCAGGAGTATTTTGTCAATAGTGACCAAAATACTCTGTATTATACAGGACTTCCTACTTATCAGCATTTACAGTGCCTATATGAACTCGTCGAATCAGACATAGTTATTACACATTCATCTAAGCTTAGCAAGTTTCAGCAGCTAATTTTAGTATTAATAAAATTGCGACTCAATCTTCCATTTATTGATTTAGGAAATAGATTTAGTTGCAGTCGTACAACAGTATCTAGAATATTTTTTAGCATTTTAGAAATACTGTATGATAAATTGCAGGTAATTTAAATTTGGTATAAATGTTTGTATTATTAATATTCTTATTTTCAGTCATTCATTATTTGGCCGGATCGGGATGATTTGCGTACCAATGTGCCTAGATGTTTTAAAGAAAATTTCAGCAATACATCTGTGATTGTTGATTGTTTTGAGGTTTTTATAGAAAAACCATCGAACTTACAAGCAGCAACTAAAACGTGGTCAAACTACAAGCATCATCATACGGTAAAATTTCTTATAGGTATTACACCTCAAGGAGCAATTTGTTATATTTCAAATGCATATGGAGGGCGCGCTAGTGACAAATTTATTACAGAAGATTGTGATTTTTTAGATAATTTGGTCCCTGGAGACTTAGTTTTAGCAGATCGAGGTTTTTTAATTAACAATTCAGTTGAATTATGTTATGCTAAACTCCTTACACCTGCATTTAAAAGAGGTAAAAAACAACTTTCTGCAAAAGAAGTTGAAGATACTCGTACACTGGCACATGTAAGAATTCATGTGGAACGAGTGATTGGTATTTTGAGGCAAAAGTATGTAATTTTAAGAGACACATTACCAATTGAAATGCTCAAAAAAAAGTGTGACGATGATTTTTCTTTTATAGACAAACTTGTAGTAGTTTGTTGTGGTTTAATTAATTTAGGTCCACCGATAATATCATTGGAGTAAATATCTGTAGGTATATCTTTAAGTGTTATTGTAGCTTATAATGTGTTACGTTACATAGAAAAGTAGAATATTTTGTGTTTAAGCAATTTCGAACTGTAATTCTAGCATGGTCTTAGCAGTAGATAAAATTGCACCAACATTGACTTGAATGTATCATTTTCCATGTCTATTTATTACAGCTTGAATATTTTCATTTATTTGTTAAATGCGTTACAATTTATTATAATTAATTTAGTCTGCATTATACTTAATTATAATGAATATTTAATTTATATTGAAGACCAATACCAATGGGAAGTCCTCTATTTTTGCAAATATATTTTTCTTACTTTGAAAGACTTATTTTTAAACCTTCCTAATAAAAAATATATTTACACAAAAGAATCACTTGATTTTTATGGATTAAAACTTATTAATCAACTATATTTTCAAAATTTCGGTAAACTTGCACACTATGATTTAATAATTTCGAGACTCATATCACTCTTACACGCAAAAAGCAACTGGGAACTATTCCTACGAATACATTTAACTATAATAAAAAAATTTAAATTATGAAACAAATTGCAAGTAATGCCTACAACAACGCACTTCTTAATATAATGATAAAATAGAAAGCATTTCATAAATATAACTTATTCTTTAAAAATATCCAAACAAATTTCAAAAAAATAACACATCAACACAAAATAATAGTTTAGTTAATTTTCATTTTAGCAAATATAAGAGTTTCAAGTGAAAAGTAATGTAAAACATGAATTCCATGATGGAAAACCCCAATTTGTTCACAAATATGCGACTATTTTTTTTGGCATCTTCATAATCATGTAAGTGCTGCTAAGCTAGTAGTGAGAATTTGCAAATTCCCGGTGTTTATTGCATGCATGAAGAGCAATACCATTCAAGGTTTGGTACATATGTTAAACCAACACAACTTAAATGAAACCATTCCACAGAGCAGTTTAAATTACAACAAGCAATCATAGGTGTTCCATCATCAGGACCTTTACATAAACAATATACACTGACATTAGTACTACAGCCTACTTCAGTATTAAATTCGTTGCTATCACATATATTTGAATTTGTATTGCAAGGCACTTCAGGTTCAGTATTTAATGACTCCTTAAACATAGACCAATCACTTGATACAGCATTCTTAACTTCTTTAGTTGTATAAAATTTGCCAAGAAGTTCTGGCATTATAACAATGTTAAAAAATTTTGTAGCAATGGCACTTTCTTTTTGCCAAAACTCGTCGTCAAACAATATTCTCTCATAAATTGCATTTTTGCTACTCCATACTACAAAATCACAATAATTAACGCCGGTAATAGCAAGTTGCATTTGTACTTGATAGTAATAAGGATGGGTATAATTTAGTTTCAGTTTTTGCATGCCTACACGTTTTAAAACATTTAGATCGTCTAAACCAATATCTTTAGCACAATATGGACATTTTATTTCCACGACTCCCATATCACAACAATCGCAAGAGACGAGTCCATCCGGAGATGCCCCAAAGTGTGGGTACTGCGGATTTAGACACAGACCTACAACTTCGCTATCAAAATTTGCATGACTTCTTTTCATTTTCTCTGTGTACCATTGCAATGCCTTTTGTTCATGCTTACAACCATAAATTGTAGCTGTTGTTTTAAAGCGTGCAGCTAGTGGATAACAGATCGAACGAACTAAAGACAAAGACGGATTTTCTAACTTTGTTCTACAAGCAGCTTTAAATTTTGATGCTGTTATTCGACCAGCTCTATATCGATACCATGCTGCAGAGCTTGCTTGTTTATTTGTTTCTTTTTCAATTTTTCGGCATTCCTCAATCGATATACTTATATCCACTTTGGAGCCTACAACATTAAATCAAAGCTAAATTAATATTTTCTCAATCATACATAACTTACCAATATTTTGTAAATTTTCCAAAGTGTCTATTTCGTGTTTTATTTCATACAGTCGAGTTAAACAAGCATTTTTATTCACGTTCAATTGTTCGTGAATTTTTGAAGAAAATGGTTTTACTATAGTATGTAGTACTGAATTCCCTAAGTTTAGTTTTGATAAAAATTCTACTACATCTCCTTGTCTTGAACAACCTCGTTTATTTGTGATTTTTTTATTTCTATTGTGCAAGGGCTTATCGTCAAAACATGTTTTTGATAATCCAAAATCAATATTTGCTACTTTGTCAGGTGCACCAATTTTTGATGGAATTACCCATTGTGATTTTAAATCAGTTACAGATTTCTCAGTTTGTTTTCGAAGAGACTGGTCTATAAAAAATAAAATTGCACAAATATGTGTGCAAGTTTCACCCAGTCCTGCAACACAATCACAATGAGCAGACAACACACAGCCACTATCTTCTGTTATAATCCATGTATTAGTGCAATTTTCAGAAATACGTTGGGAATGCATCACCTAAAGCAAATTATCTATATACTACTTGCAACTACACTATTCACTATTACCCTGCCTAAAACAACAATTTTCTTACAGCATCTTTTTGTCAAGACTTCACGAACCCATCCAGAGTTTGCTTGTTTATATGCATCCAAACCTTTGTATGCTTTTAGCTGTTGGTGAGTGTATGCACTTTTAGTGTATAGTAAGTAATTTACAATGTCTGGATACAAAACGTTAGGATAATCTTCAACTTTATCACTACAATCCCTTAATTTTATTGAATACGGATCGATATTTACAATACTTATTTTACTTAAATAATGACTAGAATGTTCCCTATCTAATGTCTTATAATAATCACTATAATTATGCATCATGAGTACCAATTACCAAATACAAATGGTTGTTTACCATTTGTTTACTTGCTATTTTTGGTTATGTTTGTACTCCAAGCGAAATTCATGACGTCACATGCACATGCCTTATACGTTTAAAAAAAGTTGAGGTTATTGCTATCGTAAAGGTTTTAAAGAATCTATACCTCATATCTTCTTACGTCATAACGAACTCGTATTCCAATAAACATCGGTAACTTTGTTTTGTTCTCCGAAACAAACCCAATTTTATAGAAATATCGTTACCTCTGTATTTGAAGGAGGAGGATCGTATATATTTTACGTTTTTTTTTCCGAGTTCAAAGACGCTATCTCATCTATACTTCAATCTCAGACTTGATTCATTCAATACCATAAAAACTGATTACGTACCTGTCATTTTTTCTTTGCCTCTTAATTTAAAATAAAAACACACACACATTAAAAAAAAATAGTATGAAAGATAAATGGTAGAACCGACGCAAGGATATAAAATTTTCAAAACGTTATACGTTTACGTAGACATATAAAGTACTTAGTATTCATAATGTCAGTTAGTCCAGGTTTTATATGAGCGCTTATTTAAATTAATGCGTAGTTATGTTGAAAGTCCCTTGTATGTAATTTAATGGTCAAGAGGGATAAAATGAACATTATTTACGAGTCCGCAAATACATATTTTCTTTTATAGATGTTAATACTTTGAACTTAAAAAAAAATGTAACCGCCACCGTACTCATATATAAACTACAGGAAGTTAAGTCTCAAAATTTATTACGAGTCGCACCATGAAATCCGCAGTTACGTGGATATACCCTGAGGGTTGAATTTGATACAATAATACTACTGTGTTCATACGGTGCACGGATTTGAGGTGGAAGATATTCAGAATTTAATATATAACACTTGAAAACTTGAATTAAAACCAAATCCTTTATATAATTGTTTGCGATAAACGGAAACTTCGCTGTATATAATGAAGTTGTAACAGTAAATCTAATCGCTTTGGGTGGAATTAGCACTTAAAACATTTTGCATATTGCTGATGAATCACCCCTTATACAATATATTATGCTTTAAATGTACACACAAAATCAATTTTAAACCTACAATCTTCGGTGATTTTTTTGCCTGAATTAATTTTCAAAAGTCAGTCGAATTTTGACATCTATATTGTGACACAAATATCACAGATACAGAAAAGCCACATTACACTACAAGCAAATAATTGAATTTTATTGAACGTTTCTATGTACACACGTACACAGAACATAAGAGGGCACACATTGATTAAGGGTTGCAATAATTGATGTTTCCTTGTAAAGATATTATTTATTACCTTGTAAGTTAGATAATTTTAAGTCCATTTAAAATTAACTTAGAAATGTTACATAATTGGCGCCACAAATCTAATTCTATTTTGGTATCTACAAACGATTAGTGATTTAATGTTACTTTAAAGGGATCTGTAGATACATAACTTTTATATTACTCGGTACTTGTCGGATAATACAAACGTATAAATATAGACAATAATAAGTTAATTCATAGTTTGGTGAGTAGCGAGTAGCGACCCCACGGACCTGATGCTTTTTATCACAGAATAAATCGTCTTTATTCTGTGCTTTTTATCATGAAGATGGAGCACAACCATCGACTCAATAATATCCACTAGAGATAAATGTGCGTACACGAGTAGGTTATCAGAATGTGATGATAGGTGATCCTGTATAGATTTCCAAAATTCATTAGTTTTGTGCGTCCACTTATGTTGACAACATTCTATTATGTTATAAAGTGAAAATCGTTTCATTTAGGTATGGCCCTCTTCTAAAGTTTTTTACGTTGAATAGAATGAAACGTAATCTAAACATTGTAAAGCTTTTATTTAACATAAATTGGGTATAGGGCCATCATGTTATTATGTTTGCACTATGATGCCATAGTGTATCATCGGTAGTGTATTTGCGAATAAGCTTAAATCAGTTCATTATTAAAACATCGGTTTGTCTATTGGTTATTTTTGAACAAGTCTGTCGATATTACGTTAGGCACACTTTAAGCGCCGCCACTAAACGTATGAAAGCTTTATGTAATATAGGGCCCGTACTAAACACCTTCATTCGCGCTTCTCAAATAGAGCATTTTCTAGACATTTATCCAACTTTTACTCAATAAAATATGAAATGGTACAGGGTAGAGTGAACTGCGCATTTGTTTTGGAAGATCTCACGTGTATCGTAACATTATCATGTGATTATCATAAGTGAACAGTGTATACAGGGCGCAGAATTAGCCGATGCACCCTAGGGATTTCAATGTAAAAATCTTAATATTCGATTACTTGCTCCCTAATTATTTTAGACAAAAAAACGATTTTAGTTGCATTGTTAAAAGATTATTTTTTTTATGAAATAAATATCTGTCAACAATTTCAAGCCACCATCGATTTTTGAGGAAGTGGATATTTTTATTTGCCTAAATATTTGCTTTATGAAAAATTCAACGAAAAAATAAGTAAATCAGTTCATTCAGATTTTTGTCTCTACCAAAAAGTTTAATAGACTTTTTGTCTGAAATAATTAGGGAGGCAAGTAATCGAATATTAAGATTTTTACATTGAAATCCCTATGGTGCATCGGCCAATTCTACACCCTGTATACTGTTGAATTCAGGGCTGGGCAAAATACATGCACTAACGTATTTCAAATACAAATTACAAAATATTCCTAGAAATGTATTTGAATACGAGAATACAAAATACGAGACACTTTTATATTATTTTTAAAAATACAAAATACAAATACAATATTTGAAATACAAAAATACCTATACGCATACGGGGTGTTTTTTGGAAGATTTAGTTAGACGTTTCTAGGAAAGTTTTATAGGTAGATTCTTGAAAATGTGTACTTAGAATTCACTCTGAACCTATCGTTAACATTGCGGTGGGCAAAATACATACCTACATTAACGTATTTCAAATGCAAAATTCAAAATACTCATAAGAGAGTATTTGAAATATAAAATACAAAATACTTTAGGGGAAAATCATCAAATACAAAATACAAATGTATTTCAAATACTGTATTTTCAATACAAGTATTTTGTGACTGCCCACCCCTGGTTGAATTGCGGTAGCAATAAAACGGTAAACTTCACTGTTGCAAACTCAGTTCCAAGTCATGTGGGAATTATGACTGTTGACCAGAAAGCGTACTTAGCTATAGTTCGGCCAATGAATGTTTACCGATGTATGTTCACATACAACGACGTGCGTATCTGTCATTCGCCTACTTCATTACTAAAAACAAACAAGGACAAACTGACTGAGATTTGCAGTTTGTCTTTGTTTATTTTTAGTAATAAAGTAGTCGAATGACAGATCGCACGTCGTTGTATGTGAACATATATAGATCGGTAAAGATCCATTGGCCGAACTATACAAAATACAAGGTACCTGACCGACAAAATTAATTTTAATGACAGGCACAAATTGTTACCCAGGTACATCCGTGTGGCAATAAATTAAATTAAATTACTAAATACAATTTAAAAATACTGTAACTCTTCTTATTCTGTGCACTAATAATGTCTTTGCGGTGACGAGAATAACACAAAATGGGGAATTGCATGGAAGATAAAGTGACGGTTTCCTCATCTTATCAAAACGGTGGCAAATCAAAAGACTCGAGATCGCGTTAAACTTTTGTAATGAATAGTAAGGAAATTCATTATAATCAATCACATGACAATGACAACAAATAATTAATATACCACACACGTTTGGATGTTTTGGAATTAAAATACATTTATAAGAGCCAGCATCACAACGAAACGTCAGCTCCAAAAATTTAAAGGCAAATAGCTGCAACCAGCTTTGATAAGGCAAGCTGTGCTGAACGTACCTTTTTAAATAAATTAAAAAATAATTTATAAAATTCCAGTAACACTTAAGACATATGTATAAAGTTCATGATTGTTATTTCAAACGAAAAATCAAGCCTGAACCTATAAGTTTTTGTTAAGTATTTTAGGCCCGTGAAGATGGCAGTATCCATTTAGCAAATTATAAAAATGTTATCGTTATAAATTTGTGCCAATTTTGTGCTATTTATTGCTGACAAATAAAAATTTTGTGCAATCTTATTAAAAAAGTTATTCACAAAAATAGGTAGGTACGGCCAACTTCACCAAGCAGCATGCAATTAAATACATACAGTGACTCATTTAGAATGGAAACACACATGTAAAATCTGAAGTTATTTACCGATTTTAACCAATTTTTTTTTAAATGTCAAATAATCAAACATCTACTTTGGGACAAAATTTTAAATATTTATTCCAATTTTCAGGGCATACTACGATAACTTTTTCGTACTCGGAATGGAGAATTATTATTAGCGATTTGTTTATAAAAAAAATATCTACGCCACTGGATTCAGAATGCTTCCAAATAGCTATCACCAAAATTTTACAAAAATATATTTATTAATAACAAAGTTATAACAACTTAAAGTTCTAAGCTAACAGTTACAAAACAACACCCTGTATCAATAGATGGCCATGGAAATTATGTTAATAATTCTTAAATTAAACTATCAGTGGAGAAAAAAATATTTAAAGTAACGTAATATTTAATAAAAGTAACGGAATCGCACAATTGTGTAAATAATAAGACCTAACATTTCCATTTAAATCTTAGTTACCATGGAAATTACGTTACTGTTTAACAGTTATGATAGATTTTTATTAAATATTACGTTACTTTAAGTATTTTTTTCTCCACTGATGGTTTAAATAGTTTAATTTAAGAATTATTAACATAATTTCCATGGCCATCTATTGATACAGGGTGTTGTTTTGTAACTGTTAGCTTAGAAAGTTTTCGAACTTTAAGTTGTTATAACTTTGTTATTAATAAATATATTTTTGTAAAATTTTGGTGACAGCTATTTGGAAGCATTCTGAATACAGTGGCGTAGATATTTTTTTATAAACAAATCGCTAATAATAATTCTCCATTCCGAGTACGAAAAAGTTATCGTAGTATGCCCTGAAAATTGGAATAAACATTTAAAATTTTGTCCCAAAGTAGAAGTTTCATTATTTGACATTTAAAAAAAAATTGGTTAAAATCGGTAAATAACTTCAGATTTTACATGTGTGTTTCCATTCTAAATGAGTCACACTGTATATGAAAATTTTTATACCAAATAATGATGTGCTATTTATTGCTGTTTTGTGTCTGTTGGAAATTGTACAGCGCATGCTTCGCAACTATTTACTGTTTAAATTTAAGGGTGAAGTGTATTTAAAAACGAGTCTTAAGGTAACTACTAAGCCATTTAGATGAAACGCAGTAACTAAGCTTTCACCATAAAATTCAATAATAAAATCAACATTATTTTTTATTGCGCAATGGGAAGAATATCAACAGTGCTTTTATACAAAGCGATCAATTACTAAAATGAAATCAATGGCACAAACTTAGTGCAAACTTGTGTAATATCAACCAATCAAATCTGATCAATCGGTACGCATGCGTAAAGTTGGTCGTATCCATTGATCAGGTTTCATTTGTTGATATTACAAAATTATTTCCAGTATTTATAAATTTTGTGTCGCTAATAAGGCATTTAACACTTTCAAACACTATAGGAAATATTTGCAATGAAGTTAAACAGAAACACCAATCCAATTTACTACAGTTCATACGGCACTAAATCAGCGCAAAAGAATTGTCAATAATAAAACTTGTTTATAAATTGCAATACGAAACACATTGAGTATTTGTGCAAAAAGTTTAGGATATTTTTAATATTGTTAATGTTAATGTTAATGTTAATTTCCCTAGAACTGTTTACTTATTTGCGTCGCCTGTTTACGATTTCCGTGAGAAATTAATTTTTTTTTCCAGGGTTGTTTATCATGTTTTCACTAAGTCTTACGGATGTCATTAAATTTTTAAGACCTTTTTAATTTCTTTTTAATTCCATGTCAGTTTATCTAATTCAGTTAGGATTTTCCAGTTTTCTATATATTATTTTGTTCTTTGACAGATTGCTTCACATCTAGGTATCAATTATGATGAATGTTTATATTATTTATTCTATCCGAGCAGCTGCGTTATTATTTGAACTATTCATTACCACCTTAACAACGGTGTAAATTGCTAACTGTAACGGAAGTTACAAAAGTTGATAAAAAGTTCTTCAGGTTCGTGGTTAAAATGTTCGGTAAGTTTTCTATCTTGGTAGTACGCTTGGACCTACCTTTCGTACTTTTTCTTCCCACTTCCCAGGCTAGCTTAGTAGGGATCAGAAGTTTTAATTCTAAAATTTGGTGAAACTTTGTTGCTTCACTCAGGCTCGATATTATTAAGGAATGCTTTCATCAATTAATTTGGAAAAACAATGATTTTATCTAAATGCAAACGCTTATTTATGAAGACTCAAGTAAGTTTGACGAGGTTCTTAACCTTTCATTTAGCGTTGCCTTTACGCAAATTACGCTTTTACTCCCCTTACAATTCGGTAACAAATCAGTGAAAATTCTATCAATTCAAATCCAATAATTCATTTATTACAAAGTTATTCAACGTAAACAAAATATACGGTTCATAAACAAAAACAAAACTTAATCTCTACCTAAACAAAATATTAAATGCCTAATTTTATCGCTTGCTAGCAAAAGGTGACATTAAGATTTAAAACGCTGCGTTACATCCGCTTATATTTTAATCTAATTCAAATGCAATTAATAAAAATATACATAAATTTCAGTTTTTAGTTCACTATCAGTTTAAATCAATAATAGTTTAGAACGGTACCTGATTGTTTTTGTAAAATACCTTGGTACGATCCCGTTGTTGTTAACAAAGGTGGGCAGCGGGCACCAGGAATATGGTGAGCGGCGACTTCTTCAAAGGGGTGCAGCTCGTGCTTCGCTCCCAGTTGAGTTTCTTCAACTTTCTTCTTTTGTTAACGGTGTAAAGTTTTTCTATATTACACACTACACCGCGAATTTAGGTTTGCCAACTACAAGGCGAATGTTTTTATATATATATACGACACAGCTGTTATTAATTATTAACCTTGGGCTAGGTAGACAACAAGGCGATTTTCGGTATTTTGTTGCCCTCTAATAATGCTCGTTCGTAACTTTGGTTGCTAATAATATTTAGCGTCACTTATTTGAGTTCCTTCGCACTTTTTGCATTAACTGCACATCTGTTAATACACGTAGATAAAATATTGTTTATTAAAACGTATTTCCGCTTTTATTTCCCTGTAGTGACACTCTTAAATGCACTTAATTGGTACCTTTTTGTACCTAACGCCGTTTTGTACACTGAGTTCGCTTAACAATTTCAAAATTCAGTACTGAGCCGACACGCAGCTCACACTATTACAGCCTTACTCAGACTGTCTTTTTCCACTAAAACTAACACTCCCCCTACCTTATATCCAATTTTATAAATGTTATCTTATGTCTGGCCGATAAGAAACACACGGCTTGCACTTTTATATTTTTCTACTATGCGTTCTGCTTAACTTTCTTAAATTTAAAATGAAACTTACGTACTTAACTAAAAACATTTCCCGTATATACAAACTTGAAAAGTAAAAAGTAATTAATTTAATTTAACCAAAAATAACGCCCGTTACATAACTTACTTTGCATAGAATTAATAAAACTACTTAAAACCTCCCCTTAGACAATGATATTTAATAATAAATTCAAATTTAATGAAGCGAAGATGAAGAGTTTATGTTTTTTGTATATAAGTACCCGAAAAGTACTAAAAAGCCAGCCCCATCAACGGCAAAAACTGACTGAATTGAAATTAAAAGGATTAATTAGGCCTTCACGCCTCGTTTTTGATTAACGTAGGGGAGTCCTAAAATAATCCAAAGGGGGAGCAAACACCTTGTTATTTAACCTTAAACGAAGGTGTGCAATCGGGCAACATTTAAATTTGACTTGATTAAAAATATATGAAATTAATTAAAAAGCGACATGTTTCGAGACCCACCGGTCTCATTCTCAAGCTTAATACAAGAAACTACATGAGTAAGATGATCCAATAAGTGATAAGTCTGAAGGGGCAAAACAATTACATTATAAAGTTAAAGATGAAACATGATGTAAAATTAATAATAATTAACAATAAACAAAATTAACGAAGGCCTGAAGGGCCCCACGCTAAAATTAACATCGAAAATTTAATGACCAACTTAAAATGTCTAACAATCTATAGCCATCTTGGAAAGATAAGAACAACTTTTCGGGTACTTATATACAAAAAACATAAACTCTTCATCTTCGCTTCATTAAATTTGAATTTATTATTAAATATCATTGTCTAAGGGGAGGTTTTAAGTAGTTTTATTAATTCAACCACTACCCCTTTTTGAGCCTCTGACTCCACCATGAATTTACTTTGCATATCTGTAAAAGTTTTAAATTCCGCGCGGTATTTATACTGGCATCATTTTCACACTACATACCAATGTATGTTCATTGTTTTAGCAAAGTTATTGCTGTAAAATTTTTAAACTTGTTTCTTGTTTTACCAGTCACTTTGGAAATAAGGGGTAGGTAATGCAATTTCTATGGAAGGGTTGCATAAAAATTAACAATTTCAATTTTGACTATATGACAACAATGGTTGATCCCTGACATCACTTTTTATTATGAAGCAACCGCATTGGTTGGGTAATTAACCTACAGAATGGCTTATATTGGGTAGATAGGTCCATACTCATAAAGGGGGCGAACAATAATTGGTAATAAATTTGGTTAAAGGGGAGGTTGAGAGATTTATTACCAATTCTACAGAATAGCGTTGATGAATCCTCTATGATAATGAAATTACCTATATCTAAACACCTGTAAAAGGAATAATAAACCACATTATAATAATGTAATATTTTATTTTATATTATGTGAGGCAAATTATGATAGTTTTTTAGCGTGTTAATATAAACCCTTGTGGGAGAGAATTAGCCCACTACTACGATGGAGGTCGTAAGAGGAGATCAATGAACCTATGCGTTTGTAGTTCGCGACGTTCTGTAAGGGAGGAAAGCGAACATTTATCCTCTCAACTTCCTTGTACGCGGATATTTTTTGTCTAATCAGTAGAACAAATGGGCTGGTTGATTCTCCTCCTTATGTGTCTTTTGTTTTCCTCCATCTTATCCTTTTCCTTTTTATATAATGCACCTCTTTTCGATCTTTTTTCACCAGCTAGACGTTGGCAAGTCAATTTGGAGCCAAATAAATGCTCGCCTTTTCTCAAATTGAATTACTATCCTATTCGACTAACGTGTTTGAAAGCGATAGTACCTACATTCTCGCTACTCAAAAATGAGGAAGAAAGATACTGGAATACCTTTTACAAGGTCCTAGTCAAGCAACTGCTTTGCAAGATAAAGTTTATTGAAATAAAATGATAGATCTCGAAATAAAGAGACCTTTTTAATACATAGCATCTATCTGTTACAGTTTTCGAAACCTTCATAGGCAAAATAGAAGGTTTCCTCTCTATTGCAAAGACATTTGTCGAGGTTTAAGTTCTTCATATTATCTGCTTTGACATTGTTCTGTAAACTTGATAAATATTGTTAACCTTTACTGCAATTAAAAGAGCTACGTCACAATTACGGGTTGGATCACCAACGAATTATGTATTATTTTTTCCCGATTGTCTGTTCACTCAAAATTTCAAGAGTAATTCTAAGTAAGTTTGTAAGGTTTACTAGGAGAAATATAGGTATAATTATGCTAATTAAGGTTATAATCAAAATTCTCTTAGACATAAAAGTAATATTAGACAAATTATCAACTTACTTGAAAACGTACATTTCATGAAAATATCCTTGCGTTTGAGGGCCACTTCAAGTGATCTCTATTTTCAGCTTACTAAATTAAAATATATATACATATATAACTAAGAAAAATAAAGACCGTAAACCATAAAATGAAAAATAAACATAAGATTGTGAAAGAATCAAAGAGAATAGTGAAGTTCAAGTTGTAGTAATATTATTCTAAATTAAATTTCCCATTCCGATTTTCTATGGTGAACGACTTTGTTAGAAAATGTTATAGAGATTAGAAGAAAATAGTTGATGGTCCCCTAATTTCGGGAAAACTTTCTAAGCTCTATATGAAAATGATGAAAACCTCTTCTTAAACTTTTTTAGGGTTTATACTTTGTTGACAATAGAACTTAATTACACTTCGACTTATCTACACTTAATTTTACCTTTTTACACAAAGTTCAAAAGATCGATCATGAGAAGCGCCCTGTAAGAAGGATACGTTTTAAATTTAGTTGCGATTACTTCAAGTGTCTTAATCAAACGAGTTTGAATGTAAGCTTTTTCCTTAATTCAAAATTTCGTAACCTCAAGCTAAGGAGCTTTTTGGTGCTTTTTACTGGACTATGAATTATATGCATACGTTTAGTCCCTCCTTATGGGCGCCCATGGCTACAAATATAGACTAATATTATGACAATGCAGTGATTTTTCTATTGCAGAATTCAAAGGTCATGTGAAAATTAAAAATCAAATATTTGGCACAATTAGTCCAAATGAGCGACGACTTTCAGATTCACATATAGAATGCATTCCCAGCTGGAACCTAACAGAAATATTTTGTAAAAAATTTGAAATTTCCCTTTAATAACTTCAGGTGTAAAATAAGTAGGGCCCACGTCATAATACATTTCCTTAAAGCTTAAACTTCTACCTTTTTAAGCGAAAGAGATTCTTAAATCCAAGACAATAATAAACTAATTTAAAATTTAGGCACAAACTCTTTATTTTTCTTTCTTGGTATTACGGATTATAAAACGAACTTTATTACAAAATTAAGCTTTAGTTGCGTTCTGTAACTTTCCTTTCTGTATAGGAGTAATGTGATTGGAGTTGCCTTCAAGGATTATATAAATTGACAAATATATATAGTTAGGAGAGAAACTCATGAAAATACCCAACACATAATCGTAAACTGGGGTGTTAAATTAACCATAAAGTTATGGAAGATTAGTACAATTTGACCTTTTCGTATATATTATACAAACAGTTTTAAACTTCGCAATGTTGTATCATTAGCATTATTTCCCTGAGGATTATGACAGAACATGTGTTTGTGGTTAAATTTTACTTAAAATTTAAATAAGTTAACCCACTGTCTGACCGCGTTATCGATTTTGCGTTTGGTTTGCGTGAAATTTTATTGACGCTATTCCCGTGAAAAGGGGCACTAATTGGGAATTATTTGTCTAGGTTTTTTAAATGTTCAGGTGATGCCGTCAAAAAACTCGAGGACTAACTTTAGAATCTCGAAAAGTTTTATTTCATAGGTAGGTACTCACCTTAGCTAAAATGCTTACAAGTAAGTGCAATTAGTATTTAATGAAGTGGTCGAAACTACTTATGAGTTTGCACAACTGCAATTTTCTCTAAATTAAAACCGATATTAAGGTACCTAATGGTTTCCTTTTAAAATGTAAATGGTTATTCCGTAGGGATAGATTTTTTAATGGGGGCTATTAATTTCGAATTGTTATTAGTCATGACTAGAAACGGAATAATGGAACACAAGTACGCTATTAAATTCAGTGTTTAGAATATGGTAACTCAACAATATTTTTATTAAATTTTAAAATTGCTGAATGTTGTTTAATAAAATATTATACCTACACTGAACTTTTGTTCGGTGTCCAATATGTGTCAAGAATCACGCCTTTAGACATATATTCTTGAACCACGCAAGTAGGTGACGTTATTTTACACGAGTGTCTTGGGATCAGAAGCAACAATTACGTTATTTCGTATATGATTGGAAGAATAATAAATTGAATGAGCGTTTCCAGCACGTCAAATTACAGATTTCTATAAACCGTCAAGATAAAATTTAAATTATTTCCTAATAAATAATTTTAAAATTTAGAATCTTACAAATTTTGTTCTATAATAAATAAATAAGTCTTCCGAAAACGAACATAGACATTCAGTCACTTATTCACTAACACTAATTTATAGATGTTCCACATGCTAAACATATAGGTAGGCTAAACATATGTTCCCCAAGTGAGTATTGAAATGGATGCATTTTCGGAATTGGGTAAGTAAGAAATTAAATTTTCATGAACTTCCACAATAATGAATTAATATAAGATGCCTAACGACGAATTGTAACTTTTATGTCTTCTCTATATATCCATCAACTAATTATGTTTTTCTCCCATCACTACCTCAGAGCTTTATGATTCACCAAAAGACCGTACATTGAATTATATCACTATTATTGTCTTGAGGTATGTCATTCTTAATAGTAATAGTAGTATGGTAACCGTAATAATAGTATCCGAGCGAAACAATTTTACGTCGTCTTCTAAATTTAAAAAAAAAAATTTAATACGCTTCTTATTTGGCACTACGCTATGTATAATAAATTAAATTCGGACACTATGTGTCATTATCAAAGACAACACACTGTGACAAATTAAAATTAATAAATGGTTGCCAAGATCCAAAATTAAGGAAATATTTGGTATAACTATTTATTCTCATCAAAAATGCAAAAAATAATACTTATATGATATGTCTAGGTTTTCAGTTGTATTGGGTATTGTTCTATTTTATATCTTTGATGGAAATAAATATGTATAACAAAGATTTTCTTGACGTTGTACCTTGGCAAACCTTGCCTAATTTTAATTTGTCATTATCTGTTACCTGTGATAATGACATATAATGTCGAAACACGTTGGGTTCTATTTACAATAAAGACTTAAGTGGAATTTGTTGTTATTATTATAATTATTTATGAACATCCATAACATAATTTAATCACATCAATTAACTTAAGCAAAAGAGAAAAGTGAAGAGAATACTATAAATTAATTGATAGAATTTCGCATGCCTCAGAAAAACTTCCCACAACCGTATGCGAAAATATCAACAATCACCATATGTTACTCTTACACCGGGGAGTACTTAGTCTATGACCGAAGTGAATAATTTTTGCTGTTCATCGTACATTGAACCTTATGCCCACCAAACCACATACAAATTCTCTGTGTTTCATCGTATCTTCTTGACAAATTGTATCAGATCATTAAACCATTTCATTATTACATGGGTGCTTCGGAAATTCGCTTTTAAAAAGTAAAAATGAGAGCAAGAGTTTTTCCCAAGGTAAAACCACGAGGTCATTACCGAGACCATTGGTCATGATCAACCCCAAGACTAGCTCAGTCTCGTCTTGCTCTTGCAATTGGGCAGGAGCACTACTGTAGGAAGGACGTACTTGTGTCTATCTATTCTATACATTGAGGGAGTATTAAAAAATATTTAATTTTAAGAAAATGCACTAAGATTACGGAGCTTCAAACGATTTCTGGCCCCAACCATCGAGGTTTACATACTTTTCCATACACTATTGAGTTTCTTTGACCAGATAAAAGTTGCTGCATCATTGCGCCAAACATTATAATTTATAACACAGAGATTATACAAGATGCCAAAGGCTGAAATTAATCCTGCAACACTTGTTCGATAATACAATGAGTTACTTACGTATCTGAAATAAGTTACTTGTTTTAAAACACCTTCAACTCATAAGAGGTCAACGAATATCACTTTCAACTGCAATTTTGCTTATTTCTAGACGGGATAAAACCGTATAATCTGAGAAACCGTGTAGCTATGTTATTTACAACATACATCTTCAACCACTAACAATAGCATTAAATGCTATAAGTTCCATAATTAAAGCACAGCAAAGAGTAATCTTTAAAATAGGAAAACTTGCTAATTACGAACTTCAATGTAATCGAGACTCGCAAAGTTCTATACGACGCGACGCTTGTATTTCAAATTAATGTTGGCATTAGATGATTGATACGTCTCCGCATACTCAATTCACTTATGTCGTCAAAGATGTTTTTGGTATTGTTACCTATAGACATGTTGTTTCGATGGAACATCCATTGTTAAAGTATTGAATCGAGATCACAATAAATAATTTTGTTTCAGAAACATGGGAGTAACAAATGAATGTCATTAATAATGTTTATTTTTCTCTCTAGAATTAATGCATACAAGCGGTACATATGCGTTTTTTGGCAGTATAGAAACTTTTATTATGGGTTTTCCTTCCCACGTTGAGAGAATACAAATGCTTTGTAGTGGCGCCAAACCATCCTTACTCGGTCTACTTGGGCGCCAAAGTGCGGAATTAATGACGTCATATAACAGGACGACTTCCGAAAAGCACTTTTTTTCTGTTTCGGGGCAATATTTTTAAGTTACTTCGTGTAACACGTCACAGACACTGAATTTTTATTATCGGTATTAAGCGGGATGCTGATGTTTAAAATTCTTATATCGAACGCGGAAGGTTCCGGTAGGAGAACAAAAAAACTGGAAGTTAAGGTAACAATGCGTGTAGTGATAAATCAGTGACGTAAATTACCGCCCGTAAAACAAATTCAGTGAATATACAAATAAAGTTATCAGTAAGTTTGTTGTTGTGTAAGTGATTAATAGCCCAATACCCTATTTACAAATTTTGAATATAAATCACACGGTATTAATTTTCCATATTTTACTGTCACTATGTCTCCATTGGCGAAAAAAAAACTTTGTACCGAACTCTACTTGGAGTTTGAATAACGATAATTCTATTATTCTCCCTTTAGTTTGATTGCAAGATAAGAAATTCATATATTTTCAGATGAATTTATTCCAAAAATGTACGTTGTGTGCACGTTTTATAAGAATGACGTATAACTCCTCTTTATAAACGCGTTTAGCTCATTTCATGTCGTTTCAACAAATATTGTTAGTTAATGGATCGATTTAGACAATATAAAAATCCGACTTTACTTTAAAGTAATTCAATTGCTGCTAGTGAAGTTGATTTACCGTTTTTCCTGAGACATTGAGAAATTTCTTTTATAACGACATATAAATATGTGAACATTACCTATAAGTGTATTCCTTGTTCAAACTTTGCAATTTTGTTTGGATAAGAAAGATTTTTATCTACTTAATACTTTCACCCATTTACGCTCAAGGAAGGTCATTTCTTGATTGTATTCTCCTCTTTTCTATCTCATTTATAGCGGTTTCCTGCATATTACTGCTATTTCCCTTTTATATTTTGGTTTCGTACACCTACTCTCTTACGAGTTTATAATTCCTTTGTCCGTAATTGAAATGTTTTTGTTCCCTAACTTCTTTTCCTTTGATTTTTCGTCTACGTTCGCTTCTCGCCCAATTATCCCAAACAGTTTGGGTAAGTTACTTACACTCTGTTTGATTGAAACAAGTTTAGGAAATTAATAAAATGAAGAGAGAATAGTGCCTATTTTTATTCTCGATTTTACTAAATTTCCCTAAAGTTGGATAAGTGAATGTTTAAAACGTGCAATATTCACAAACTGGCTATTAAATAGTCGAGAGTATTACGCTTTTTGAGGATTGTCTTTCTATAATTTTTATTTTTACTTTTCATTATTCCTTCTTTTATACTTTCTCACTCGTGTTTACCAATCTCTAATAGTATCATGTATTATAGTTTTATTAACTCACATTATTTTGGGCATCATAGTGGTAAGTTGATAATGTTGATCAACACTCTCAGCCTCCCCTTAATATTTCTTTAATAAAGTTACGAAGATGATGTTGAGAAAATTGATGAGTAAAATTTGATTAGCAGTGCGACATGTTTCGGTAACTGACAGGTACCATTATCAAGCAATAAAACAATAAAATATTAAATAAATGACGTTAATACATTTCTTTTTCTTAAATTATATGAACACTAGAAAAACAACATAAGTAAGAATGAAACGGTAGACCGTAAATTCGAAACAGGATAATTAAAAATGAAAATCAAGGTACCAACCATGAAACAGTACAAAATGAAAGTAACTACCTTAAACTCGACTCTACTCTGATCCTACTAAGAATTTTGAAAGAAAAGTCCGGAACTATAGCCATAGATTTACTCTTAATTCGTTAAATATTCACTATAAAACTTTACTCAATATGAACCCTGTTTGCCCTTTATTATATGGCCTTCCCAAAATCCACAAAAAAGATATCCCTATTGGACCAGTGGTGAGCTTTACTGACGCTCACTGCTTGGTTGAATTCAATTTTAAAGAAAATTATCATCTTACAACCGAATTCGCTATAAAAAATTCTCCCAACCACTAGTGATTATCTCATCCCCTTTAAATGTGACCACGTCATTTCCCACAAATTGGCTGGTTTAAGCTCACTTCTTAGAAGGTTTTTGATGATCCCTATGCCTCCCTCATATTTTAATACGGAATTAAACATAATTCGTCAACTAGCTTGCAATCATGGTTACCCTCCCCATCTAATTGACAAACTTACTGCAAAAATTAACCGCTCCCTTAATCCCACCCGTTTAATTTCAGATGAATCTCATTCTAGCAATCATATTTTCAGATCTCTCCCGTTTTACTTTAAGGTATCTTATAAGATTAGTAACATTTTCAAACGCCATAAGATCCATATTTCTTTTTCTAATAAGGATACTTTGCATACCCTGTTGGTTAATAATAAAGACAAACGCAATAAACTGAAGAAATCTGGGATTTATCAATTGTTCTGTAATTCCCGCTCCTCCTGCTACATAGGGCAGACAGGGAGATCGTTCCAGCCATTCTTTTAACCCCACTAAAGATTTTCGTATAGGTACTTTGTAACAAAGGTTAGCCCCTCGACGTGCTTGAAATGTTTGAAATTACATAAAAGAAAAGTGACTCCGGTTATAACCACACCGTTTGTAATTTTGCTATTTAAAATCGTTAATTATCCTGTTTCTAAATGACCCATCCGGCATTTTACAGTCACCCAGTTGGAGTGTGACTCTTTCGGTTATTATTAAATGGCTATATCCTGGCTTTTTACAATATGTAATCAACCAACTTCAAAAAGTTGGTTACTACATTCGTCCGGATGTCTGTGTGTCTGTGTGTCTGTGTGTCTGTGCGTTGGTCGATGTTACAGGGTTTAGAAAGCTGGAAGTGGTGTCATCTTATAGCAAATTCTTCACTGATTCCAAATCGCTGGTAAATTTTTTGATCGGATCACCCGTTCGCCGTCGGGACGCCATTAAAATCAAAATATACACCCTTTAATATCTCGAGAACGACACGTCCAATTACAAAAAGAAAAAAATACGTTTCCTTTATTTGTTGAAACCTATTGAGTCATAATACGTAAACATCACCCTCACCCCTCCTTTGGGGTGGAGCGGGGGTGAGTTTTCAAAACTTAAATGGGAACAACTATTTTTTATTACTTTTGGATTCTCCATAAAAAACGATACTCAAATTGCAAATTTCACCCCCAACTGCAACCCCTTTTTTGGGGGTGGAAAGGGGGAAAATTGCAAGTCCGCAGAAAAACGATCTTTTTTTACTTTTTTTTCCTCTAACATTTTTTCGTGATTTACAAATTGTCCGTCACCCTCTCCACTCCCATCTCCCTTGAGGGTGAAAGAAAAACAATGACTCATTTGTGCAGAATTCGGCATGGTTGTGTCTGAAGTGGGGAGGGGGGTAGTTATATACGTATATATTGTATATAGTATATCGTATATGCCATAATTAGTTACAGATTTGAAGTTGGTTGAAATTAAAATTCTATAAGAATTTGCGCCTTTTGATACTTGTTTAAAATTTAAGTTAACCTATTATAATTTTACCTCATTGTCACATCATCTTAGGTGAGTGGTTTTTCTACCGTTTCATTCTTACTTAGTATGTTGTTTTTCTAGTGTTCATATAATTTAAGAAAAATACCTACGTCATTCATCTAATATTTTCTAACTCTTTATATAAAGAAATAAGGATTCGGGAATTCAATGCACGATTTTATTCTAACAGTAACCGGGTTAGAGTATTTGGTTTCACTGAAGTATGACAATTATAAAAAAAATTTCAGATTGTCGTAGGAAAGCTTGGTGCTAGTTGTAGGATTGTTGAAGTTACGAAGATTTGATTTAAGTTAATCTTAGAGTGGAATTTAGTAAGGAATTTTTAATGTTTAAGAGGCTACTCGAGAGAACTACTTAATACGTAAATTTCGTTCAATTCACAAAGCTTTGGAAAACAAACTTTGATATTATTTTAAGCAAAATTTTAATATGTATTTATATACACTTTAATTAAAAACCTAAAGTTGCCAACTTTCGTAATAAATTTTGTGTTATTATATTACATGTATCGGATTTTACTTAATTACAGTCCGAGAATTTCACAATATTTTTACACTACTGCTATTTACCTTGAAGCCTACTGCTATGCACCCATAATTTGTGGTATCTGATATATATCGCTACTTTCGTCCAGTTTAAAGCAAAAAGCACGCTGTTATGTATTTCTTTAAAAACGATCTTTGCAATCTTCTGGCTTATCTTCAACTGTTCTTTTAAATTTGTTCCCTGAGATACATATTATAGCGATTGAAAGAGGCGAGCTTTATACATATATTTATTGATTCCACAGATCCATTCTTACAAACTTACCTGAATTACAATCTTGATATTTTGTTTGAATAGAAATATTTTTTTAACTCAAGCAACTGTCATGTGGAGAATCTCTATTTTACCCACTCTTAAGCAGTTCGTTTTTTCTATTTCTTTATAACTAACTGTTCATAATATTAACCTTGAAAACCTTATAAGAGAACAGGCTACAAAACGCAATAAATTTAATAAAAAAAGTGGAACAGTAGTACCTAGTATACGAAACCAAGTACCAAATGTATCTATTTAATCATCACATTTAATAGGAAAAGACAAGTAAAATCGAGAAAATCTGAAAAACACTGTTGATACATCAGCTCTTTGTGAAAACGATATATTTAATTTCATTTGATAGTTGAGAGGTATCTAATTCTCAAAAAGAAAAATCCCAGGGGATCGTTATGTTTATGCGGAAAATACGTCTGGATATTACTACTTCATCAATTCCACCGACTCACCAAATCTTGTATGACTAGCTTAAGCACGGAAAGCAAGACATCAGAAAAACATTTGAACATTTTCTCATTTCACCATTTGCGCCAAAAAACTATTTATATTGCTTTCTTCTGGATTCTGGATTTCGATGGGAGGGTGGTCAAAAGTCCACGCGCACATAGGCCACCTATTCGGGCCCTTTGTGCTGCCTCCCTGATTAGAGTCACTCAACACCGCAACATCACTCAAGTCATCCCACGCGTGAGATGAACCTGAGGATGCTGGACGGGGGAGCGGCTCTAATCATAGCCATGTCCGGCCAGGATTCCCCCAACATGGATCGTCTTGTTTCGACGAGTACGGGACACTCACAGAGTATGTGTTGCGCCGTCTCGTCGTCTGTGTAGCATCCTCTACAAGATGGTGATTTGACCAAGTCCATGCGGTGCATGTGCTTGTTAAGTTTACAGTGCCCAGAAACTATGCCCACAAGTAGTCGCAGGTTCCTTCTGGATAGCCCTGTGCAAAAGCGCGCGAGGCTACGGGATGGTCCTCTAAAGGCCTCTCTCGCGTGACGGCTGCCTGACATCAAGTTCCACCTAGCCTTGTGTTGGACTTGGGTATCTTGAGTTATCAAGTTGTTTACAGTTGATACTGTAAGTGGGAGAGCCGGCTCTGGACCATAAAACAGTTGTTTTCTTTTAGCTGTTTATTTAATCTGACAATATTCAAGAATTCAGTTATTGACAAATTGGCAAATTACTATATCTTTAGTCATCTAGGTACCACAATTTTCGGGAACTGTTTATACTATGACCTTATTCTATTTTCTAAAACAGCTTTTAGAAAATACTAGATTGTTCACAAAAACAAGAAAGACAGATTTTCATCTCTAAAAATGTAAATATAGGTATTGAAAAGTTATAGTTTGTCATGAACATAGCTATAGTAGAAATAATCTACATAATACGTAAATGTATTGGAATTGTTTTACATTTTATACATTTAAAAAAAAATTTTACATAGCTACATATATTATTATTTTTACATTCCCAGGTAACGCACGCCTAAGTTTCTCTCTTCTCTCTTAAGTCTCCTCTCTAGTTGCATAAATTGAAACATTTTCGTTCGTTTTAATTGTTGGGAAGTACATTTTGGAACGTTTATAGGCCTGGTCACAGTCTAAACTTTTTTGCAAATACAGTATCTTTATCCATAAGGCGCATGAGTTCAACGTCCATAACGTCCCATGATTTTGTTCCCTACCAAAGAACGGTTCTCGGGGGGGGGGGGGGGGGGGGTATCTACAAGTACCAGAATTTATGGGATAAAGTGTGTGCATTATTACACGTTTATGGACCAAAGCAAATGAAATACAATTTCGGATTTCCAGTGACAATTTCGAACGCATGAAGTGGATTTTCCAACGGTTTCGGGAATATCTACGCGTGCCAGAGAATCTATTTATGGGATAAAGTGTGTGAATTTTTGTACGTTTGTGGACCAAAACATGAATGAATGGTGATCTAATTAGAACGTAACAACTATAACCCACTTGTAAAAAAGTATTTTTTAAAAAAATTCATTTAAAATGAAATTAGCGCTCTTTTGAAGAAAGGCAGGATCCATTTGTACAAGTATAAATGGAGAAACACAATTTGTTACAACAAAGCCAGAGCGATGCAGTTCTTCTTTTTTTCGTTTTGTTCCGTTTTCAAAGTTTGATTCGTAGAATTAGCAGATTAGACACAGTTAACGCTAGTTTAACTCGTCTTTCCCGACGTATCCATTTTTTGAGTACGAGATGTAAAGCACAATGAGAAATATGATGTTTTATACATACAAAAAAAGATTTGCGACATGTTAAACATGCTTTGTGACCTCTGCCTGTATGTAACTGTGATTGTTGGGCTAGGTGTTTAAGGAGGCGTAAGATCCCTGTTGAATATGTGAAAAATCTGTGTTTAAACAATGAAAATATCGATTTACAACATTTCATCAGGTTGTCGAATCTGCATTATATTAAACATATAAGCACTATATAATATAAACGTGTCATAGACATGAAAAGAATTTCTTTAAAATGAATTTCTAAATTCCTGAATGCCAATCACAAACGAACAAGAGACGAAAGATCGTGTTATCACTATAGACGAATCCTAACTATATTTCTATATATACAAAACACCAGGTAATGGATTAGAGGTGCTGAGATTTTCCAAATCTTAAGGGATTAATCTGCAAACATATCTGAAAAACGTTATGCCACGGTTTTTTCAGATTGTCGTGGAATTATAACGGCTGGCCGTTTGGAGAAAGTGAAATCAGTCAATGGTGAAGTATCCCACCTTAGTAATAACTTTACCGAAAAAAAGTTTCCATATTGTTTGAGGTTTGAGCATAATGTCCTTCGACAAATCGCGTTATTAACACAATTCACAATTATCAATTTTCTTCTTATTCTATAATTTTCTAAGAATGTGTCAATATCATAATATCTGCATATAACCGCTTTATATTATGTGTCAGATTTTGAGTGTTGTTGATCCTACATTAATTACCTTCTTACTTAGTGCCTGTACTGTAACTTTCAGTTTGTCTACGAGGAAGCGATTTACATTTTCTTAGACATTCTCTCTAGATTATGATCAAATTGAGTAAGTGCGTCGTGTAATGGATTGAAATACCGTCTAAAAATCAGTTTAGCTGCACTAAAGAACATGTATATTAAAAGAACAAAAGTCGAATTGAAATTACATTAGGAGGAGCTTTATAAAAAAAATTACAGCGGTTGTAATTACTATTTGTCATAGATATATGGATAATTTCCTGAAAAAATGCAATTGATTTACGAGTTTAATATGAGAAACAAAAGGGAATATGACAGTTGTATAGAGAATAAAAACTTTATACGAGCTATCACACGGACAATAAATTTCATGCAATATTACATCTCCCCTGAATCTGAACTGTGTGTCTATGTGCTTTGGGATGTTACACAATACCTATTTACGAACGAAAGATAGTAAGCTTTTATCGATACATACTGTATATTACATATTGTCAATCCAAAACGTGTATTAATTTAATTCCTTGGATTGGATGTCAGTTTCAAAATATCTACGAAAGGAAAAAGTGCGGAAATATTATAAGCGATACATCATCTTGCGTTTAATATTTTTCAGTATTAGATCTGTCATAAGGTTAGACGAATTCATACAATTTATATAATACTTTGTTGACGTAGAACTTTCTGCTCTTAAAAAATGTACCTATAAAAATGGTATAATACCGTGGTTGGTTTATACATAGGTAGGCAGGCAGTATGTTATTATTTAATTAGGCGTAGTTGCTTGAAAAGCAAACAAAATTAATCTTAACGTAAATAACTAAGTTATTGAATTTCTCTCTTGCTGATGCAAATTTATACCGCCCCTGTTTTTTTTTATGAATGTATTAGATTACGTAGGGTACGTCACACAATTTCCCTTAATCATATTATTCCCAAACGACCTTTTGATTAGGTTCTTCTTAATCTTTTACCGTTAGAAACGAGTAAATAATTTCTTGTGGAGTATAAAGTAGGATAACAACTGTTCCACAACGTTAATTGTAACAATTTTGTAATTATACAAGTTTAAAATCCTTAAATTAATGACATTATAGAGTAATGAACTAATGATACATTAAGGAGCAATACGTATACACTATACAGGGTTATTAAAAAGTATGGAGACAGCGATTTATTGTCGTTAATATTCATTTTCGGAAAAATTGTTCAATACAAAAGTTGCTTATGTAATTTTTATCTATACTTGGGAATACTTCAATTTTTGTGATCTGCAATTGTTTCTCAAGTTACCCCGTTCCGCAAAATTTTTTTAAATGAGAACACATTACTTTTACCTCACCATTCGATAGAGCATTCTTGCTCTTTAAAACAGGACTAAATAAAATTTTTTAAAATTTATTTTAATAACATTTTTTTCAAAAATACGCCGATTCAAGTATTTACATGAAGTAGGTATATAGAAGACAAAAAAAAAGTTATGAATCAAAATCTTATCACTAAAAACAAATTAATAACTAAGTAATTTAAAGTAAGTGTTCAAAAAAAAACAGTTGAAGATAGGTATAGGATAATCTAATACAGATTAACGCAGAATCGATTGTATAATCCAAAAATGCAATAATATACAGGGTGTTCCATTTAAAATAAGAAGATGAATGGCGATTTCCGGTCTTTCCGGAAGTTGTACAACATCGACAATATTTTAGAACAAAAGAAGGCTATGGGTTATCCTTAACCTGAAAGTTTCAAATTCGTAAGTAATAAGGGACCCCAGAAACTTCTAATGAACGGGTTCCGTGATATACCCTGTATATGAATCGTTTTAGAAATATGTTCTTTATAACAATATAGATAAATTAGTTAACTTTAGCACTTATAATAATATAATGTCACTAGGCATGGGTCATATGATTAAAGGTGTTAGTATCTATTCAAAACTAGCGAATAATAAACATAATATTATACATTCGTTGAAAAAAATAATTAACTTTAATAAATATTTTTTTAATTATGGAATGAATTGTATTTTAATCAAATAACAGATACTTTACTAAAGCTTGTTTATAACCATTATTTTAAAACGAAAGTACCTCCTTGATTTTTAACGTTACCCTTATCAGACAATTTATGCTCATAATCTTATTTCACTTAAGATTTGTAAAAAGTTGTTTGTTTCATAAAAAATGTTATTTTTTTTTACCAACTGAAACCTACAATGCTCAATTATTTTACTCATTTCACCACGATAATCACAAGAAAAAATAATACTTCTTTGCTAATTTAATCCACTTTCTGTCTTTACTAATAACAAAGTTAGCTTAACTTTGAGAAGATTTTTTATTACTATTTTATTTAATTATGGAATCATTCTCAATATTCCAATTCTAATTCCTTTTTTTTTGTGAATTCTTATCTTTTATTGCTTTCACCTTTTAGACGCGTTTCAACACGGTATTGTTATCAAAGATAATTGACAATTAAATAAAACTTAGTAAGTTACAACTTATATCATTAAGGATATCTTTATTCACCATTAAAACTGTTTTATAGTTCTTTTACATTTATCGATGAATTGTTAGATAAGATAAACACTTTACATTCTCACATCAATTTTATATTACAAACTGAAACTTACTAGATTTTAATATTAGAGTTAACATTGAATACAAGATTGAAGTCATAATTTACAGGAAACCTACAGCTATATTTTCAGAAAATTCTTGCCTCTACTCGAACCGCAACAACCACATTGAGATTTTCAGTAGATTGCAGTCTGTTGTCCAAAACAGACGTTAATGAAGAGATTTCATCATGAAACTGAAACTTTACAAAATTAAAAAACAAAATAAAATAGATTTAACTATCCCACTTTGGTAAGACATCGTGAAATGTGGTATTTATAAATTGAACTGTGGTTTTTTCAATTCGTTCAAACAATTTGAAATGTTTGTTATAAACTTATAAACATCAAATAAAACAGTCAAACTACGTCAAATATTTGCTAAAACGTAACTATTCTAAGTAACTTTGAACCCAATTTTAACAATGAATTCGTGATTTAAGGGTTAATATATCATATTAGTTGAATTTCACGTCCTTTATAAAACCACTATTCCCGATATTCACTGGAAACCTCCATCCAGTCGACAGCAGTGAATTTTCAAAGATTCAATTGAAGTAGCCTCCGACCAATTGGACGTTTTCGAATGACATG
Source organism: Pyrocoelia pectoralis (assembly GCA_036250285.1). NCBI lineage: Eukaryota > Metazoa > Arthropoda > Insecta > Coleoptera > Lampyridae > Pyrocoelia > Pyrocoelia pectoralis. Next base: position 82,630,097 of record CM070075.1, read on the forward strand.
TGTAATTACATTTATCCACGACTATCAGTGATTAATAAGTTATTATCATTAGCAACGTGAGTAATGAATATTACTCACTGTTATTTTATATATTTCCATGGTAACCGTCCAATACAGTCAATTAGAGAATTTTCAAATAAATATTTAAATTGAATTTATAGTCGTGGATAAAGTATAGTATTCTACTCGCGTATAATGGCTATTATTCTCTCGGTAATTTAAACATAAACTTACCTCGTGAATAATAGCCATCATTATACGCTCGTTGAATAATATACTATTAAAAAACTATAAGTTTGCGTCACCACCTTGTATAGATAGGTACATAGCATAAGATGAAAATATTTTTTGTTCATCATCTAATGATATAATGGCATCTACACATCATTGTTATTCATTACACTGTGATACCCCTAGATCACACTTTGGAACAAGGATTCTTCGTTCTCAAAGTCGCTGTTATTTCCATCTACATATTTAATCTAAAATAATTATAATTATTTACCTGCCACTTTTGTTACTCCCTTTTCCGAATCTTGGACAAATTTATATTTAGTGTTACACTTTTGTCTTTTCCTTTATTGCGCTTATTTTATACTTTGTGTAGCTAATTCCGTAGCTTTACAAAGTGAAACATACCAGTTTAGATTCAAATCTTTTCATTAGATTGTGCGCCCTTATACCACCAAATATTTGGTCTCTAATAAGATCACGTTTCAGTGTTGAGAAGTTACAACCTACACTCACTTCTTTTAACGTGATTCGAAATTTTTTTAACGACTAATCATCTCTGTTTTCTCCTGCGTGGGACGTTCTAATTATTGTTATGGTTACTTTAGAGACATTTTTAAATGAAACACGAGACTATACGGCTGTAATTTAGATGGAGAAACGGGAATTCTCTGAAAGAGTGTCAATAAGGTAATTTTCAGTTGAATATTTTTATTTATTGCTTGTTAGTTATCTTAAAAATGACTGAACGGATAGGATAAATGCCATTTTAAATGCGAATTTTTGAAGCAAAGTGGTCAAAATTAAGAAATGATAACATGAAACGCATAGTATTTAATTGTGGGAAACCTAGACTCTTTTGCATTCTAAATCTCTTGAAAATTGTTAATCTTTATTGTAAATTGTAATTTCGGTGTTGTGCATACGAGCATTATTGTGGTGTAATTGAGGAAATGGAGAACGTATTTTAATGTAAGTAGTCGAAATGGTTTCCTCGAGAAGACTGGAGTAGGACAACTATGCGTTAGTGTAACGAATAATAGCAATCACAGAAGCTCACACAATTTCGTGTTGCTCCTATATTTGCCAGCATTACATCAAAGGGAAATTAAGTTCAATTTCCGTATGTTGTGGTAAACACAAACGGGGGCGATGGAAGTCGGCACCTAAACTATTTCATTACGCAACTATAGATAGAATGTAGTGAGTATCCCTTGAATCTATTATCGATGTAAATCGTTTTAACACCCTCTGTATCACTGCACAAGTATTGCCGTTAATTTTGTTAGTGTTGACATCTACAACAGGATTTCAATGAGGATTATTTTGGATTATTCGATCAATGTACTATTCGCGCGGCTATGTTTAACTAACAATCAAATTTATGTTTCAAATAATAATAATTTATTGTTTATTGTAGTTTGCAAAATTGTACGTAATAAAGGTTTCCAATTCAATTTGCAAAACAGCTAAAAACTAAAAAAGCATCACGTTATTGCGTATCAGGCAAATCGTATAGAAAGAGTATTAGTGTTAAAGCTTGGATCTTAAAGTTTATTCTTTAGTGGATTTTATTTTTCCCTTTTCCTTTATTTCGCCCCAGCGTGTCTTTTTTGTTATTTTTTAATAATTATACGTAAACAAAATGTTTCGATGTTTGTACTCAATTTCAAATTTTTATGACTTACGGAAAACTTAAAAAATCTATTCACTTCGCGTTATACAATTCGCTTGTCGCCGTAAGGTATATAAAAGATATTTTGACCAAAATCAGATTCACTGTAAGATGATAAACTTTCTATGTAGGGTGTTCAACTTTCAACGAAGCTTTTACCTTAGTTTGTAATAAAAAAAGATTTATGTATCACAATGACGGTACTCATTAATTCGATAGCAAAAGCTGTTGCGTAATGCATACAACATTTACAACACTTCATCAATACTGATCGAATGATTAGCCATAATGGAAATAGCAAGAGAGCAATTTCCTAAACCTTACGGCTTACCTCGGGCCATTCAGTAGGTTTTCTTTTATTTTACATTCATTTACACTCAAATAAATTTAGTCGTTCATCAATCTTTTCTAAAATTTTAAAGTTCTTACGGGTACTTATACAATGTAAATGTTATAAAGGGTGGCCCAACGACTCAATAACTCCTAGGAAAAGAATTCTTGAAGAGACGTGCAAAACTAATCGATTCCCCTACCGTCAACTAGTCATGGCCAAAATCGGTCTTGGTCTTGCAGTCTTGTCTTGGTCTCGCAAGACTTGCGAGACCAAGACCAAGACCAAGACAGCAACACCAACAGCAAGACCAAGACCAAGACTCAAAGTTGCAAGACCAAGACTGGATGCAAGACCAGCTCTGCAAGACATTGGCAAGAACAAGACTATCTCGCAAGACTCTTGCAATTTTTTTCTTATTACGAACGATTATTTTTTTATACCACACACAAAAAACATTTGTTTGCAAATGCAATATCTAGTGCATATTCTTTAATATTTGTGAATTATCGCAATCTACAGATGCAGTTGTAGATAACTTAAGCATTCAAAAAGACGAATCTATTATAATTTATGTGGGTTAGACAGCATTTTTTTACTTTTTTTCTTAACAAGACATTGACTTTCAATGTGAAGTTTCAACATAAATATATTTTCAACCAACTTCAAAAAGTTTGTAACTAAATTCGTCCGGATGTCTATGTGTCTGTGTGTCTGTGCGTTGGTCGATGTTACAGGGTTTAGAAAGCTGGAAGTGGGGTCATCTTACAGGAAATTCTTCACTGATTCCAAATCGCTGGTAAATTTTTTGATCGGATCACCCGTTCGCCGTCGGGACGCCATTAAAGTCAAAATATACACTAGGGTGCATCGAAAAAACACTTTTTTCGATTTCACTATTCCAATAGTGATTTTTTTTGTGGTTTGGTGTCAAAGTAACGTAAAAAAAAATTGAGGTTGATAGGTCAAGTCCTTCAGGTGCCGACTTGACCCTAAAGTTTTAAAAAATGACGTTTTTTGAAGATTTTTAAAAAATGATCTCCGAGCTGATTCACACTTGCCAATAGGGGTTTTCTGTTTCCAAATGACACTGGCATAGCGACAAAAAAAATTGACGGTGATCGGATGTGCCCTTCAGGTGCCGACTTCACACTAATTTTTTCGTCAAAATTGCGAAAATTGAGATTTTTTCGTATTTTTGCAATAAATTGCTAAACACCACCCCTGGGTTGTTTTGACAGTGCAGGCCTTTTAAAATAACTCAAACCTAAGTCTAAAACACTCTGATGTAGTTATTTCGTCTGTATTACTCCTGGTTACATGTCATGAGCCTTCAAACGCAACATTGTTTTGTTAGGCAGTTTCCCAATGTTCTTTACGCATTTCTGAGTCCGAGACTCAGAAATGCGTAAAGAACATTGGGAAACTGCCTAACAAAACAATGTTGAGTCACCTATAAAACCGTTCTCTACAGTAAAAGTTGCACTTCGGTTCCTTATATGAATGCTTTGCTTGTGTTTGAAGGCTCTTAACATGTAACCAGGAGTAATACAGACGAAATAACTACATCAGAGTGTTTTCGACTTAGGTTTCAGTTATTTTAAAAGGCCTGCACTGTCAAAACAACCCAGGGATGGTGTTTAGCAATTTATTGCAAAAATACGAAAAAATTTCAATTTTCGCAATTTTGACGAAAAACTTAGTGTGAAGTCGTCACCTGAAGGGCACATCCGATCACCGTCAATTTTTTTTGTCGCTATGTCAGTGTCATTTGGAAACAGAAAACCCCTATTGGCAAGTGTGAATCAGCTCGGAGATCATTTTTTAAAAATCTTCAAAAAACGTCATTTTTTAAAACTTTAAGGTCAAGTCGGCACCTGAAGGACTTGACCTATCAACCTCAATTTTTTTTTACGTTACTTTGACACCAAACCACAAAAAAAAATCACTATTGGAATAGTGAAATCGAAAAAAGTGTTTTTTCGATGCACCCTAATATACACCCTTTAATATCTCGAGAGCGACACGTCCAATTACAAAAAGAAAAAAATATGTTTCCTTTATTTGTTGAAACCTATTGAGTCATGATACGTAAACATCACCCTCACCCCTTTTGTGGGGTGGAGCGGGGGTGAGTTTTCAAAACACCTATTTTTTATTATTTTTGGATTCTCCATAAAAACCGATATTCAAATTGCAAATTTCACGCCCAACTGCAACCCCTTTTTTGGGGGTGAAAAGGGGGAAAATTGCACGTCCGCCGAAAAACGATCGTTTTTACTTTTTTTTCCTCTAACATTTTTTCGTGATTTACAAATTGTCCGTCACCCTCTCCACTCCCATCTCGCTTAAGGGTGGAAAGAAAAACAATGACTCATTTGTGCAGAATCCGGCGTGGTTGTGGCTGAGGTGGGAAGAGGGGGTAGTTATATACATATATATTATTGTTTAGGCTTCCACGAGTTGTATTATTTAAAATATGATTCATTTCTGGATCTTCTCGTGTAGGTATATTTTTTAGTATATGAGATTCCTTGTTCTGGATGCTGTCGCTCCTATATAGGACAAACAAATCGTAGACTAAATGTAAGAGCACAAGAACATAACTTAGCGATAAAACAGTTCAATACATCTTATTCCTTGGCTTGTCATCACATGGATACTGGTCATAAAATAGATACAAGCAATATTAAATTACTCGCTGCTACTAATACATTGAATGAACGTATCATACGAGAAGCCATAGAAATAGAGAAGAGACCTTTATCACTAAACAAAAGAGACGATACTTCAAGAATTTCAACCATTTGGAAAGTCGTCATAAAGAAACAAAACACACCTTTACAAAGAATTACAACTAATATGAATTCCAAAGACCAACCAACTACAATAAATGTTCAAAATCTTCAAGCATCTACCTCCAACGGACCCATGACACGCAGTAGAGCACGCATGAATACATTAAAAAATTAAAAATTAGATGGCATATTTCATTGGTGACAATTGTCATTATCTTGAAAAAGAAAACGAAAGTGGTTTTCGAAACGTTGAAGAATTAAAAAATATACCTACACGAGAAGATCCAGAAATGAATCATATTTTAAATACATATATATTGTATATAGTATATGGCATAATTAGTTACAGATTTGAAGTTGGTTGAAATTAAAATTCTATAAGAATTTGCGCCTTTTGATACTTGTTTTAATTGTCATCGTAGTACTGAAACATAAGTTAGTAAAAAAGTATTTTTGATCGTGAATTAAATATTTAATTGGTATTTAATTTTAAAGTAAATTAAATTATTATAATTTGCTTTGATCATTAAACCCAATACCAATTCTTATTCTCTGCAATAATCTAATTTATTGGCATTTAGTGACACAAAATGTCGATTAATTTGATATCTTTCATAAGTACGGTGTAAAAATGCAAGACTGCAAGAGTTCTTGCGTGCAAGACCAAGAACAAGGCCAATTGGTGGAAAACCAAGACCAAAACCAAGATTAAGGATATCAATGCAAGACCAAGAGCAAGACCAATTGGTGCAAGACAAGACCAAGACCAAGACCTATGTGGTCTTGTCTTGGTCTTACGTTTGGCCATCACTACCGTCAGCTCCCATGAAAGTTGAAACCCACTTCTCCTTTAATTTCAAACCGAACGTGGGTCAAGTGGTTTATTAATATTCATTTTTTATAGGTATATCCATGCTTGATTTTTGAACTTGTGTCACTTAATTCAGAAGATACCCTTACCTTACGACTTTCTTCAAGTGAGCCAGTTTTACACGTTGCCATTAGTGGTTTAATTTGTGGCTTTATTTTTTTGTCAAGTTAAATTAAATTGTGGCTTACATTTACATGGCAGCTTAACGCAAAAGTTTTACTTGCGGCAGTTATAAGAAGCTATAAAAATTTCGAGAACAACCTCCAATTTCTTTGATCTTCTCGTGTATGTCTTCGATAAAATCGTAATATTAAACCTTTTGTAAATTAATACTATCTTAGCCTTCGCGGCAACCTTATAGATCGAATATGGATACTTTACATCAAAACTTGTTGTGTTACAACTTGTGAACTTGTGGTCATAAAGTCTGCGTTTCAATGGTCGAAGATATTATACGCTAATGATACTAATTATTAATTAGATTGATTAAAATCTTAAAATCAATAAACCACTTAATTTAAGTAAAATTTTGGAAAATAACATTCCATCGCATTCAGTGGCTAATGTTCTTTAAACTCCATCCGCAAAAGTCCAAAAGACATCACCTTGCCTGCAGAAGGTTGTGCTTTATACCTACGTATTTGGTAGTGGTTGATATTACTGTTTCCATTGTTGATAGGGGGAAATCATTTTAGCTGGGCTTACTGCGGTGTTGTAAAGACAAGCCCATTCGAAAGTATTTTTGGTCCTCAGACAAAAGGCAAGAAACCCACTGTACACAAACTTTGGTATCTACTTTATCAAGATCCTACTCTCGGACTTGTATTTTGGTATCATTACTTTTTACTAATACTAATGTTACTAATAGATATTTGTGTTACTAAATTGCTATAGTTAAGGTTTGAATAGGTTTAGACTTCGAACCAAGTCCAAGTAGCTTTTCTGGTAAAGCGGAGAAAAACTGAAACATTCTTTATATTCAGAGAAGATTTGTGCGATTTTCGGTACGCTAAGATCATTTGATGGTGATCAAATTCTCTCAGTTCAGGCAAAATTTGAGTAGTAGTGTTCCTAAATCTCGCTATTAGATCAATACAATGATTACAAAAACCTGTAGAACGTTCTCCATGTATTATAATAATATAATAGGTAGTTAAATAAGTGTTATTTGTTTCGCTTACATAGGTAAGCATTAAGATCAAGAGATAATTCAAATATCCATTAATGGAAAGCACATACCAAAACAAATATGTTAGAAAATAAGCGGATAAAGCGTTCTTTGTACTTTGATAAATAAGAAATGAGAATTTCATCCGGAAAGGTACAAGTGGGGATTACTCGGATTTACGGTTAAGAGGGTCATCAATCGAACGCTTGTACACATTCAAACTCAAACATATAATAATACAAGATAAATACTTTCACTATATCCAACTTTAATATTTTTCGTCGAAAATAAATCACACAAATAAAATGGCAAACGAGTCACTGCTTACATAACGAAATAATTAAACACGAATACAGATAGTAATCAAATCATTTGGGAAATTCAAACATTTTTATAATTTATTTATAACCTTGTTTGCATTACAATACTTGAGGGGTTAACTCAGATTATAAATAGGAAATGTCTTTCTGCATTATTAAAGGGTCATGCGTTGACGTTGCTATTACGTTATGCTCAATTTGACAAAAATTATTGGCTGTTACAGGGGAAACGAGAACCTTATTCTTTAACAGCCGACGTTTTTTATCTTTTTGTAATTAAAGTAATGTCCGAAAGGGATAATAATCGGGAAATTTAATTGAATTGGTTTGAATTTGTACCGGATACAGTATAATTTACACAAAATTACATTCTGACATTCTGATATATTAAACAAACCCCTTCAGTTCTCTTTACAAATATACATTCTAAACGATACAAAACGACTTATTATGTCAAACTTATCCCATTGCGTGTGCATAAATTACTACTAATTAGGAAACGTATCGAGATAAGCAATTAAATCACACAAAGAGCTAAACCAAATAATGAAAACTGAAATGGAATCTGAATAATGAAAATGTAACATTTGAAAATGTAAAACATCTTCTTTATCTTTTACCTTGGGGGGGAGTAAAATCTAAATTTAAAACATCAGTGAATTAAAAGGATATTAGCTAATAATAATTCCTTTCGTTGGACGAAGACATAATATGTAGCATTATAAATCTAGAATTCTAGATCATCGTTGTATATCTTCTAGGGCCTAACCATGGATTGTTTTTAATTTATGACACTATTATGTGTCATGTTACTTTCGCATATACCTAACAAGCGAATTTTGATGTTTTTCCTCACGCAGCTTTAGATATTTATCATTTCTATTTAAATATAGCTGGTTGCATGGTACCACCTATTTTGCTTATTTTTACACTTACTAGGATTTACATTGTAATATACAGCAAATAGTAGGTACCATTGTTCGCTATTTGAGATAGTCAATTAGTAAGTTAAGAATTATTTTACTATTCATGAAATTGTTCTTTTAGTCTAAGTTATTTCTATGAAACTAGACCTTTATTCATTTACTACAGTCGTAAAATTCCGTTAATTCCTTCATATTTAGTCAAACGTATACCTTTTTAACCCGAAAGTAAATAGAAAATTGTACTAGGAACATCACTTTGGGATACAAGACTTTTTATAGTAAAGATTGTTGTTAAATATTTCCTTATAATACCATTGCTTTGCTGTTGCTGAGATAGTTCCCCAATTCCTGTATGGGTAAGTTTCCCACCAATCAAAAATTGGACTTTCCACCCTTTTTTCGTCCTATGTATTAAATACTCTGTAATATACGTTCCCATCAGATTTTTGCTTTTACCTTTTCTGTACTTAATTACAATTCATTTAAATAAGTTCATATAAATCTAATCAAACAATTTATTATTTTAGTACCTTCTGCAGATATGCAACTTGGTGCACACTGAGAATACATATTTATGAATATTTTCAATTACAGGGCCATCACAGATTTGACCTGTGACAAAAATGGTTGTCATTTTTCAAAATGGCCGCTCACATACTATGTTCACACCCAAAAAACAGTAGTATTTTATTTTCATGGACGTTGGGTTTTTTGATAACATGCACTTTTTGGTTCTTCGTTATATAAGTTGAAGAACTGTATTTTTATTTAAAATAAAATATTTATTGTACATCTAATGATTTATTTCAACAACAACGTTTCGCTAATCTTCGCTAGCTTTTTCAAGTCTATTTTTAGTATAGTTGAAAATGAATTTTGTCATTTAAATTAAAATTTTCGAACAACCACATGGTTGGTGTTTTTGACGTTTTGTGACAAAACGTCACGCTGATAGCTAACTGACAACTATCATCATAAGAAACAAATGAATAAAAATTTTTTGAAAATTTTCAAAGCCAACCATGCTTTTTAAAGTATGTAATTATAAATTTAATTAGAAAAATGTAAATAACTCTGTAATCATTGATTTTAGGTATAGGAACATGGTATATCAATTTAAAGGAAATTTATTTCTGCATCGAATGGGCCGATAATTAAATAGGCATTCCATTTAAAAAAAGAGACTTTTTAAAGTTTTTCTTAAGTCTGGAAATAACATCAAATAGATACTTAACCGCGGGCAATTTTTTATTATCCATTACACACAATTGTGTCTCAATCTTTTGACATTGAGAAAATCCCATTTCCCTAACTTTTACCACTTTCGACTTTCAATTTTATTTCCTAAACAAGATTTTGACATTTTTCAGTAAAAAAAATTTTTTTTCTCAACAATCAAAATTGATACGTCGATTATTTTAAGCATACTTACTAAACATTTTATGACACATCAGAATGTGAAAAAAAATTGCCTGGTTTGTATTTAAAATAAAGAAGTTGATGCTCACTTCCGGTATTTCCGGAAGTGCTGCCATTTGGAAAATATTTTTATTTAATAGATTAAACACTCCATGTCGCATGTGCAAAATTTCAAATTTCTAGCTTTTACAGTTCTTGATATACTTCTAACCGACGGTCACCGTGAGACACCCTGTATAAACCAAAAATAGTGTAATAATAGCCATTACATACCTATTCATTGCATCATTACTTCAATTTACCAACTACGATGGACTCAATCAATTTATTACATACCTATAAGCATAGAAGACAAATTGGTGTCCAAAGTCTATTCACTGTAAAGCTCTTGGTTAAGTAGCATCCCATAAATCTATTTTTTCAAATGCTTTAGTTTGTGTACGAAGGTAAATACGATGGTACGCAGGTGGAAATTGCTAATCTGCCTGATCGATTACATACATATATTAAGATATTTAATTTTAAGTAATTATTCAGTTATGCGGTCGTATCTTTTTAGCGCAAGTTAGAGTTGTCGAGCAGCAATTGATTCAAACATGAGCCATATACGCTGTCGCAATGCCAAAATCAATAGTAAACTGCCTTTCATAAAAATTTGCAAATTCGTCTTAAATTCTGTTGTGCTTCCTATCAATTACTACTATGTGCGAGTCCGCCTTAAGCGTACCTGGAGTTGGATATTATTCACTTATTAAATGTTGTTAAACATGCTAACAACTTATAAGCTTGAATAATAATTATTGTTCCAATCTATTTATGGACACCGCTTCATTTGATTGTCTACATTGAATTACAAATTTGAATGAAGTAGGCGATTTCTTGGGTCTACATAACACAATCCGGCAATGTAAGAATAAATAATAGCTCTTAATTGCAACAATCGATGAATTTTACCGATTCGAAGATTATCATCAAAATGTCTGCCATTTTTTACTAAATTCTGTAAATTATAAATAACTCGTTCACTGAAATTGGATGGTTTATCGTTAGCGTTTAGATTTTCTGTAAAATTAGATTTAAAGGTGGTGGGAACTGTGCCTGGACATTAGCAAATGAGTATTTAAAGGATTTTGTTGAAAAGGTGGTAAATTTGTCAAACAATTTTCAGTTAAAATGCCTGCTTGTGATGTACCTGCGCAATTTATGATTTAAGTGTCAAATGACCATAGCACAAAAGGTTTATTATACTTCTTTAAAAAAAGGGAATGTGAATTTATTTTGTTTAGAAACACGAAATTTACGAATTGATTGTGAATTTAGGAAAAAACGTCAGGATAATCGTCTTGTTCGCAAGATAAAGACTTGGGTTACATTTAAAGTAAAAAAATAGTGTAACTGCTTGCTTTTGTTATTACTTATTAGAGTGCTGTTAGTAAACTATTGTACTTTTCACACCGAGAATTCAGAATAAATTGTATTTAATAAAAAAAAATCATTGTTTATTACAAGATTATTGTTTATAAACACGTTAAAATAAAGTTAGATCCGAGCGGCGCATTTTAGTTGAGGCCACATCTGATTCCCATTCCTGATCGGCCCAGCCATGCCACATAAGGCTCGATACTGAATCCTCAGTGTGAAAAGTGCAATAGAAATGCGAAGGTAACGAAGTTCAACTTTCACATAGATAGTGTTGCAATTGTGTTCCTCTCGTCAGTTTTATGAGAATAATTTATGTAGCATTTGTGGATAGGTATATTTCATGTATCCCCTACGAAAGCTGTCCACGTCATACAGGTATTTTTTTAATTATTTGATTTGAAAAAGTTTGATTTTAGAATTACATTAAGCATACTTAAGAACTAACAAGTATCAAAAGGCGCGAATTCTTATAGAATTCTAATTTCAACCAACTTCAAATCTATAACTAATTATGGCATATACTATATACAATATATATGTACATAACTACCCCCCCTCCCCACCTCAGACACAAGCACCCCGGATTCTGCATAAATGAGTCATTGTTTTTCTTTCCACCCTTAAGGGCGGGCGATGGGAGTGGAAAGGATGACAGACAATTTGTAAATCACGACAAAATGTTGGAGGAAAAAAAAGTAAAAAAAGATCGTATTTCTGCGGACATATGCAATTTTCCCCCCTTTCCACTCCCAAAAAAGGGGATCAGTTGAGGGTGAAATTTTCAATTTGAGAATAGTTTTTTTATTGAAAATCCAAAAGTGCAATAAAGAATAGGTGTTCCCATTTAAGTTTTCAAAACTCACCCCCGCACCACCCCACAAGGGGGTGAGGGTGATCTTTACGTATCATAACTCAATAGGTTTCAAAAAATGAAGAAAAAGTGTTTTTTTCTTTTTGTAATTGGATGCGTCGTTCTAGAGATATTCTAGGGTGCATATTTTGACTTTAATGGCGTCCCGACGACGAACGGGTGATCCTATCAAAAAATTTACTAGAGATTTGGAATCAGAAAAGAATTTCCTATAAGATGACACCACTTTCAGCTTTCTAAACCCTGTAACATCGAGCAACGCACATACACACAGACATCCGGACGAATTTAGTAACCAACTTTTTGAAGTTGGTTAAAAATGAAGTCATATAATATCTGCCAACCGCCTAAAAGTGAGTGTTATCCTTTGAATTCCCGAGCATTCTTGACTTTACTTTACTGTACACCTATCCTGTACAGTGTACATACTTCAGCTGATACGTAAGACTTCTGTCACCCCCATCAAATCTCTTACGCAGTTTCTACCCCTAAACTTGATTACAACTAAACTACCATTGTGGAAAATAGTCTTAACATTTTGACTCTTTAATACGCGAACCTATGTTTTAATAAACAAAAGTGACAACCACAGAACAGTTAATTTGCATGTGACCATTTTTTGAGGTTTCTACTTACCTTTTTTTGACATGTCAGCTCATGCGGAATACGTACCTGCCCAGGTCTTGAATAATTCAGAAGTTACTCGTTAACTCATTACTCTCTTGATATTTCCCTTTAAATCATTTCGTTTTTAAGTGCTTAAGTACCTAATCTTTTTCGAATATGACCCTATAGAGGTTTTGTTACAGATTTTCGACAGCTTTTAGATAACCTCTTTTCTTTTATTAGACATTGACAAAGATATGTATTAAAATCGTTTCATTTTTGCTCCAAAATTTTGAATAGTTTTTAAAAATTCTACATAAATGCAAAAGTGGAAGTTGCATTTTAGTTCTGCATGTTTGATCCTGAAGTAACGGAATAATCACTGCATTACATTTATGCTATACGATCATCATGATCATAGTATTAAAATTTCCACTATAGCACAATTTGGTAGTATTTTTTTAGGAACTCTGTGTTGCAACAGTTTTATAGTTATATCGATTTTCTCTAAATTCACTACTATAGGCAATAAAAAAATTCAAAATTTATTTCAATATACCTACAATTAACTTTCTACTATATCATAAACATTTTATGGTACTCCAGCATTTCTATTGTAAGACTCTTTGGTAAGAGATTGGAAAGTCTCGATCTCGAAAGAATCTAAACCTTTTCGTACCAAGATGTTGTGTCGTACATTACTTTGTCCTAACATGGTTTTTCTATTACCTACTCTATTTTTCATACATGACACCGGATATTAATATTTGAAATCGAAGTGGCTATTCCAAATATTTGACAACATTTCTGTTAATTTAGGAGAATTTTTCTTTAACGGGATTTAAATATTGTTTAAATTTGACAAAAACTTCCTTTGCTCTTGCTTTTTGGACTTACGGTGCTGAATTACGTTATTAGTTTAAATAATAGTTCCTTGTTATTACCACAACTGTTTTGTTAAGATGTATACTGCAACATTCCCATATATTATAATGAATTTGGCAAATGTATCAAATACCTACTGAAATGAGTACTAAAAATCAAAATCATCTTTATTTTCATTATATGTAGCAGTTTCTTCTTACAAATAAAAATAAAAAGGTTTTCTTCTTAAGTTTACAACATCTAGAAAATTAAATTAAATGTAATTGGAAATTGCCCCTCCCGCTCTCGCAAAAGCATAGCCAGAGCGTGGGAGGGGCGTTCAGACTTCTATTAAACCTTTATTTTACATAATTTTTTACTGCTTAAATCAACGAGTGCAATCATATAGGTGGCACTGTTTTTCATAATTCACTCACGCGAATGTTTTGGTATTACCAGACTAAGAACCCCCAATAAATATCAGCCGTAAGCGATGGGTTGCGATAGTGTAATTTACTTTCCCTTTGTACTTGATTGTTTGAAGGAGTTCAAAATCTCAAGCGAGAGGCTTTCATCGCCGTAACAACGCACCCGCCCACAAAACCATTCGCACCAAAGATTTTTGAAAACTACGGTAACCCAACACATCCATCTTAACAGTCCTAATTAGGATCCTTACAATACCTTACGTTTTCCGAAGATTAATTTTGGAATAGGTGTGTGAAAATATGCACAGAAGTCGAAAATTGTACTTAATTAAAACACATGTAAAATATTTAAAAATTTATCACATTATTGCAGCTCGGTATGGTAAATTTTTTCATTTTGATAAGTAAATCTCTACCCTTTATATGCAAAAAGGGTCGTGATTTTCAGTTGGACGAATTCAACTCGTTCTTATTATTAGTATTGTTAGTATTGCTCATAGCGTTGTTATTTAAAATGTGTGTCTTAGAATTGCTTCCTATGTTTCTCAAAACAATTATTATAATAACAATAATAAACTATTTTAAGTATAATTTAGTTCAATCCAAGTCAAGCTTAGACTATCAAAAATACCAACTATTGTACTGCACAAAAACCGACATGTCGTTTTTAAGAGGAAATTCGCTGTAATATTAATGGTATATAAACTTCAAAGCTATTATTACGTTTATTACATAACACGAGAGAAACTTTGGCAACAAGTTCAATTCGGAATTCCATCTAATTCTTAATGTAGGTAATTTCGTTACATTTGTATGTAACAACTGCATTGTACCCAGATATTTCTTCCTATTCATTTTATAGACACTACGAAATTTGCCACATACAAATTTAATAATAACTATTCCTTGAGAGCTAATATTAAGATATTGCATGTCTCATTAGTTACAAACACTTTTCACTTTAAGTAAAAATTCACCAGCAATGAACGACATTTGCATGAGTAATTCATGAACAACGAATACTACACTCATACCCCCTAAAATGTTTGCATATTTTAAACGTTGCAATTACACACTTCACTAAATGATCAATACACTGGTATGTTCACTTATCATTTTATATTAGCTAAATCTCGTATCCCAACTGCTATAATCGAATTTGATATATTCGACAAGTTCAGTATATTATTAGGTCACAGTATTAAAATACCTACTGTAACAAAACAACGATGATAAAATATTCTCTCAATTACTCGTAATTATGTGATGCTGTACCGTATAAGTTCAATATTAAAACTAAAAAGGAACACAAACTTGACTTTACTCCTAACAAAAATTGGTACATAATAATCATTTATGAAAGTAGGTATTTCAAATCATTCGACTTCAAATCCAATGTTAAAGAATCGTATGTGTAGGTACATACCATATTGGCCCAAAAAATATTCAAATATTATCGTGCATAAATAGCACAAAGTGATGCTACGAAAGGATTGTTAATTTTTCCTCTCAAAGTAAAGTAGTGAATCGGAAAATCTTTGTAGCACAAAATTTGCAATGTACTGAAAAACTAGCACAAACTAAGTAGGTTAGTTCAAATTTTACTATTATACGATGTCGGAACTCTAACCGTACGGACGTGCATTTTAGTATTACTGAAAATTAATCTTTGAGATTTATTCCCATTATCAATGATCTGAAAAGTTTGTACCGATTTGAAAATATGAAGATAAATTATCTACGCGTGTTAGATAAAATTAAAATTTAAATGGGATGCTGAGAAATGTTAAGCACATTTTAATGCAAGGGGAATATAAAGTTGTAAGTTAATCGTCGATGCCTTCTGTTTCAAATACTTTGTTGTTTATTGTACGAAAATTCTTTCATGGGATTATTTTAGAAATTAACCTCGTAAATATAGTCTGAAGTAAACACCTCCTTGCGAATGAAAAATCGATTTCTCGGGGTTGAATATTATGTTAATGATTACGACGCTTTCCGCCGGCTTCTCAGTTAATTTTCATCGATTCTCGTTTAAGTAAACTACTGAAGAAATTAGTACAAACACTTCCACAATATATAATGTATTTAAAACGAACAGTTTCCCAACGAGCAATTGAAAAATGCAATTAATCATTTAAGCACCACTTACCTTTTAAATTGGATTCAAAATCTTTTTCTCTGCAGTATTTAAATACATTTTCTACCGTAATTAACGCTCTTTTATACTTCGACTAAATTTTTTATAATATTTTTTAATTAAAGTTAAGTAAACAAAAAAGAAATTAAAAACTTTTGAATTTTTTCCAGTACTTTTCGACGAATTTTCGGTTCGTAAGTTTTTATGACGCTTTCGCGTTCGAGCAATATTTTACCTTTATAAACCAAAAGTGACGAAAAGTAATCAAACGGCGTCTCCCTATCCCGACTGCGCTAAACTTTGCCAAAGCTACTACCCCTTAAAAGTTGATAGAAAAATTTCATCTCACGATGTCCGTCGAAACAATCTAAAATTGGAAACTTCGATGAAATGAGAAACACAATTTTAAACATAAAACATTTTTATTAATATTATCACAGTTAACACCTTGTATAACAACTGTATTACATTTAAAAATGGATTGCTTACGGCCATCTGTACAGTACCTGCAATACTATTTATTTAAACAATTCGGAAAAATGGTAAATCTTTGTTTGAAAGAATAAAAGTTGATTGCTTTAGGTTATCGTTAAACGCACAGCTTCTCGGGGTGCAATAAAACGCAACTGGAGTAGAAGTTACAAATGGAAATGGTTATCTTAATTGACAATTTTACAGTTTTATCGAGTAAGACATTTACTTAAAAACTCGTTATTGAAACCAATATGAAAAGAACTTAATTCTAGAAAACATTTTTTTCTTAAAACTGCAATCTTCTTATCGTCTGAAATCGCCAAGTCGGTACATTTGTAAAGTACTGAATTGTAATTTATTCTTTTCATGAATATAATTATTAAACAGCACATATGTTGAAAGATGCTGTGACTTTATTAAACGTATAACGTATAATATAAATATAAATAACTGCTCTGAAATACTTTCACATGGTCAATGACAAAAGAAACAAGGAACTAAAGAATTAAATATATAAAAAGGATAAGTAAAGAACGCACTGGTCCTTGAAATACACCCAAGCTTACTCTGTACCTAAAGATGGAGTTTCGCCAAGAGTATGATCAGAGGTTAATCCAAAGCATCAAAAATGGAAATACTGCTTTGCCCTAATATTGTACCAATGAAAAGGTGAAATGAGCTTAATGACAGATAACAAATGATACACGTAAGCTAAAAGGAAAAGGTAACACTGTCTGAACACTAATGAGTAATGACACTTTGCTTGAACTAAGAAAGGAGCATGAAAAGGGATGACTCCCAAAAACTACTGAGTTATTTTCACTATAACAGTAAAATTTTAATTTTTTGTAAAGAAAAATGAGTAGCAATTTCTTTTTGGGAGTACGGAATCACTAAATTTGTAGGAAAATGCCACTATATTAGATTCTTATAGAATTTGTATAGACTTACAATGATACAGGGTTATGAATTTAAAATATGTGAATAGTTGTAAATTCATTTAATGCCAGAAATTCTGGTGAAATTGTAAATTTTTTTAGAAGCTGGAAGCATTATAGTGCTCATTTGAAAATGAAAAATAAAATTATTGTTATTCTTAATGTGCTGGTGTACCTAACAGTAATGTTAGTAATGTAATAGCGTTATCGTAGCTCAAATTGTTATATTTAAAGAGATTGGGAATTATCCTGTTGTCCTCTGTAACGGTAATTAATAGTAATGAACACTAGAGTAGAGTGTGAAGAAGAGACATTTGTAATCTCTAAATGCCAATAAAGCAGATAAAAGAAACAAAATTAGGCTTATCATCAGATCATTTGAAGTTATTTCAAAAAATTGACCAAGAAATATATTACAAATGCCCAGCCAAGGAACAAGAACCACTCTAGAATCTAATTTACGACTCTACCCTAAATATTTTCGCCAGTACAGTACAGATCATTTTATAGGCTACAGAATCAAATGAACAATTCTTCGAATTACACTCTTCGCCAAATGAAAGCAAGTGTGCAGATTATCTTTGTTGCATTAAATGTTTGAGCAGTACAATAGGAGTAGCAATGCATTTATAAAGGGTACAATTAAATTTGTAATCTACTTAGAGATGCAACACTCGTACACAAACGATGGCTTCAGACTAGTGACACATTATATGAATTACACTGTCTACGCAAATGACATATGAAGAGACGACAGATACATATCACACATACTGTGTTGCTTAGGTACTTCAGTCCTAAAGGGAAATGAAATGCGTCATGAATAACATACTTAATTATGGGTACCACTTAACTACGATTATAAAAATTACTGAAATGCACTATAATGCATCTACAACTACATTTATACAAATGTGACCATCTTTCATCTGGTATTCGCTGTAAACAAGTGACACTTAATCAATATTACCGCGAACCATTTATTAAAAAATTAATTAGGTAGTATATACGAGTATCTTCATAATAAAAATTTACCATTTTTCATTTGTTTCTTAATAATACCTTTAAAAAAAATGCTCTCGTATCAAATAACAAAATTCTACAGCATTAAAGTATAGAAATACGTACAAAATTATATGAAGTAGACTGAATACTGTCGAGGAATTTTTTTTAACGAATCTCATCTACTTCATCATTTCTCAAAGAGACAACAACTCAAAAAATGGTTAAGTTTTTAGTTAAATTAAGTTGTTGCCTTTCTTTTCGTTATTTTCTTAAATGTAGAACAATATTCTAAACTCTCATTCATACTTACTAGTTTTGTTCTCTTTACATTGTTAACATTACACAATCTATGAGTATTAATGTTACAGAAGACAAAAATAAATATTAACTATTTTGTAATAACGTTAAAATTATTATAATCCACTGAACTAACGTTAAGTCAACTATTCTACTACCTCGATCGACGGCACTCACTGGAAAAAATGAACAAAATTAGTACGCAACAGACATAAATTACAAATGAACGAAATTCATTCTATAAGGCGCGTACTTGAAACTTCGAAGAAGGGCCTCCTTCAAATTGTAGCAGCTCCATTTTCTCTAACAACATACTTATCAAACACTTCAACGTAGCCCACTGATAAAGTTTTTTTTTCGCGCTGAAGTGTTCGTCATTATATCGTACAGAGAACATTAAAACTCATTTATCATTGCTGTCAGTTTCTTTTATCACAAATTTTAGACTCTACAAATAAGATTTTTATAGCTACATGTACCTCGTGCACACAAACGTCAATTTTTGATGGAGTAATGCGAGATGCCAAATTTTTATCGGTAATTGTAGGCAATTAAAATGGAATTTATCAACTCGCACAAAACAAAAATGTCACTGTTAATTATAATCGAAGGGGTGTTTGACAAATTGTACTGCACATTCAATAAAGTAGGCACGAAATGGCTTTTGTCTAAAATACGCTCCTTTGCTATACTTAAACAACCCTTTTTATAACGAAAACCGTTAACTAGCATTAATGTGCATTATAGAAAGAACAAGAAATTTAAAAAAAGTAGGTACAAAAGAAACAAATATAAAATAAGTTATTAGTAAAGATCAAGATCAAAGAATTAATGTGTACAGATAATGAAAAACATTGGGTTGAACGGCTTAATTAATGATTAATGGTTTACCCACAATAGTATAATTTTGAATTGCATGTACTTTCAACGTTTAAAAGAAATGGATATAAACCATTCCTAAAACGAGATCTTGAAGATCATGGTATATCTGTACTTTGTTTCAGACTTTGTTTGAAATTAATTTGTCCTTCCAATAATCTCAATATTGTTATGGTCAGATTTTACGTTTCGTGATGTACTTCCAACAACAATGGTCAAAGGGCGGCTTTGACTGGAAAAGCTTATTATCCATGATGAAGGTCAGATGCTCACAAAAGGGTTAAATGTTAAATAAATAAAACAACTCGTAACCTCCCTTTAGATAAATATACCTAATGAAGTTATATTGGTAATGGTCTACCCTGTATTTTACTAAGCTTTTCCTCCCTTTAGATAAATATAACTTCATTATATTTATCTAAAGGGAGGAAAAGCTTAGTAAAATACAGGGTAGACCATTTTAAGTGATACACGCGAATATCTCGAAAAGAAGATTTTTTTTCAAAAAATGTTTCAGATGAAAGTTTTGTGGCTTTGAGGGGGAAAGATGATGACATTATCAATTTAATTGTAGATGGCGCCACTTTAGAGATTTCATCATGGCGGCCATTTTTTTAAATGGGAGTTGATTTTTCTTTCCAAATGAAAGTTGTAGCTGGCAATACGACAAATACAATGGTTTTTGGTTTTTTGTAATCGGATCATTTTTCACTGAGTTACGGTGTTCCAAAGTTTATAAATTAAGTAAAAGTTTCCACAATTCCACCTCTCATAGTGTACGTATTTTGTAACACCACTCTGCATTTCTCTCCCCTCTGATTGACACGCATTTTCCTCTGCTTAGCATTACCCAGGATGAACGACGTGGACGTGACGGGGTTTTCACTATGACTTTCCAGCATAGCCATCTAACTTCATTAATCTCACATCCATACGTTACATAACGCGACCTTTGCGACCAATTCAGTTCGCCCCTAGTTAGCCCTTCGCCTTACAGTGGCGACAAGCGATGTATCGATTTGTATTGGGCTGACTAGTCACGTGGTATATTTTGCCTCTTAATAATGGCGGCCTGACTAGTCACGTGGTATTAAGAGATAAATTTCCAGTGTTTACCCTTGATCAGCGTGTGATTTTTATTTGGATTTAGCAAGTTGCTAGGATACCACCGTTGAGTTCATTTGTTTAGGGCGTTTTACAACGGAAAAGATTTTCGCGAATAATACAACACCGCCCAAAATTTTGCTTCTTAATGGCGGATGGGCGAAGCTAATCGCTGCTTATCGTCACTGTTTGTAGTAGAGTCACTGTAGTTCGCCTTAACGGGAGACGACATGAGCGAGGAGTAACGGTACGATTTCTGACGCTCCGCTGTTGCGACAAATTAAGCCGTTTTAGTTTAATGCCATTCAATTATGCCAAAAATAGTTCCAAACTGTCACGCAGCATTTTTACACACATCAGCTGAAAATTATCTTGATCGAGAATATGCTTTTCATTGGAAAAGCTCTCCCACCTCCATGACTTTATCGCATCAATCTCTGATTCAACTGGATCTTGTAGGCAAGCAAATGCCAATATTTAGTTAAAATGCGCTGCGTAGTGTTGAGAACAATGGCAGATTTCTTTGGATACTAGTACTGAGCATCAATATTCCAAACAATTTCTGAATTTGTTTTCTTGAAGTTACAGCTGCACCAATCATTCGCGATTCGCTAATCGTGTTAGTTTTCTTCAGCTTTAACATAGGAATTCACAATAAATACGTTCCGAAATCTAACATTACCCCCACAAAAGCTGATCTTTGGAATTCCAATTTTTTTTATTTTTTTCAGGTACAATTGAATGTAACGAAAAGTAGGATAAGATTTTTAAATCTGAAGCGCAAACAATTTTAATTATGACATGACATGGATTCTGGCCTCATTTTGGATTATATGCTTTTGGTGAATATGGTATAGTATGTCATGGTCAAATTTTAATCGAGAAACACCTACTATATGAACTTGAATTTTACAATGGCCGTAAAGCTTAATTTTTACGTTAGTGAAGTCATTTATGAGTTGCATAAATTCTTTTATAATTACAACTCCTTTCCCCCCAATCGAACAATTCGATGAGAAATTGGTGACACATCCTGTATACCTACGCGTCTAATATGGAGATTTGTACGCCTTTAGAGAAATCTAAACGTGCATAAAAAATTACTTTAGCGAAGTAGAAAGGCGGAAATTTTTAATTCTCAAATGTATATCCACTTCGCCGTTCACGTAACGTCCAATTAGTACCACCCTTGCAATTAATGTCGCCATTTATCCTGCACCAAAGCACACAAGGTAAAATTCTCAATTGCTTTTTATTTCTTTTCTTAAGAAGCTTAAATGAGGCAACTTTACTTACCTCTTTCCGGGACGGGATCTCTAACACTATCAAGTCTCAATTCTGCATATTCTAGATACATATCAGCTATTTGAGCTTCACATCTTAAAATTAAACGTCCGCCGTTAAAGTGTACTTCTGATAATGGAAGTTCCAGATATAAATCGCTCCAAAGCATTTCCTGCGACTTTTTCGTTATTATTGTTTCGCTTTTGGCAACCTACATTAAGGCAAAGGAAAAGTTTTTAGAGTTACTATAAGTCGGAAATTTGTAATACGAACCGTTCTATTATTTAATATAAATTTTAGCGTGGCCGGAGGTCTAGAAGGGGGCGAAGAACAATTAGCTCTCAAAACGTCTCCATAATCCAACGGTTCACTACTGACACTAATTGTTGGGGGTTCCTCGGGAAGTTCTGTAATTAGAACAAATTATTAGTCGTACGTTTATGAAATCAATGCACATTCTCCTAAACTTAATATGGAATCTAAAACCTTGACCTCAAAAAAAAAAGATGAAGTGGCGTAAAACTAGATCATAAGTTATGGGGGTAACTTGTCGGTGTGTTAATTAGTTTTGCAAGTTTGAATCACTTAGGGATTCAATCTGTCCGAACAGAACGAGCTCCATTTATACTCCCCTCTCCTTCTCATCTCATACAAATTAAAATTGCCCTTGTTGAAAATTGACTTTTTTATAGCCGCTTTCGGTTGTGTATTTCATTTTCTGAACACCGTACAAGTTTTGTCATTTGTGAATTTTATAACTTTTTGGGAACTCCTATTTGTGAAGCGAAATGAAGTGGCTGCGTTATTATGAATTTTCGTTTTATATTGTCAAAAATTTTTTTCGTCATGTTTATAGAAGGGTGTACAGGGAAAAGTATCGAAATTTTAAACGTTGTTCTAAAACTTATAATGACGATTGAACGAAATTTTAAATTTTTAATCGAAATAAATTGAATACGGTTAACAAGGTAACTTTGTAATTTGAATTGAAAAGTATTTTATTGTGTTTAAAACGAACTTCCTTTAACTTATGGCTTAGTTTATAATGTAAAATTCCTTTCTTGAAGAAAGGGTGATTAAAGCTACCGCGAAGCTGAGAGCAGGAATGTAAAAAGGAGTTGTATCATTAATATACTTGCATAACACCAACTCCTCTGAGTTATAACTAGTTTTCCTTAATTGAAGGGTAAAAAGCGGGCATAATTCGTTAATTACCCGTTTAATACTAACTTTGTAATACGAATTTTAATTCGCATGAAGCATTAAACATAATACACATTTAGGAGCTCTGTATATTCATATATTACCGGTGTTAAGTGGAATATACGAAGCTTTTCATCTTTGTATAAATTTGTTAGTAGCGACATACAATGTGGTTTTAAATGACAAACGTAGATACAAAATTGAGAAATTTAAGGCACTCATAGTCGACCTTCCTATATTGATTTCCTTTGTCAAATTATATTATTTTATGAATAGAAATACGCAGAATCCTTTGAAACCAACAGCGACCAACAAATTAGTGAGATACAATAAACAAAAAAAAGGGCGCGGTAGCGTACAGACCTATAACTGTCGTCACTGTTAATAATGGGGTGGAAATTCATAACCGTTTGCTGGGGCAACCAACATCTCAAAGGTAGGTTTCACGAAAGTTTGAGGCGATCTATACTTACATCTACACATTATTCGCGAAATTGAATTAAAGCTACCAATATTTGTGCATGACTGCCTTTGTTTCTAACATTCCAATTTATCTGCAATATGTACAGAAACAATTAAGATCGCAGGTTACAATTTATCACAAAATTCGTGTGTTTTATTCGTTGAGTACAAAACACAACATTCCTTACTAGATCACGTATTATGGTCTTCCCGGGGTTGAATTATTTCTCTTTTATATTCTGATAAAAATTATCCATTTTTTAGAAAAAGTTCATTCTTCACCTCATTTTTTCCTCGAAAAGTCTCACTTTGCTATAAACAAATAAAAATTATCTATTGGACTTTTTTTGTTCTTTTATTTTTCCGTTGTCCACATTTATATTTTTAAAAAGCATACCGAAGCTTTAAATTAAAAACCTGTCCGCTTATGGAGGAAATAAAATTATACATTTCCCGGATTCTTTTTGTAAAGTATTCGATCAAAGTTCTCAAAACGGGCAGTTCTTTTACCACTTAAATGTAAGACTTTGCCGATTACATTACCTACGACAGTTTGACTATTTTATAATTAATACGGCCTAAGCCGCCAGCCCGTAAACGGCGTCCGCTACCGTGTTGACGGCCGAGGCAAATATTACATTTTGCTGTCCATATCCTTATCAATTTTTCAGATTTTTATATAAAAGAATTTTTTTCTTGCTAGTCCTAAGTGCGTGACGTCTTTGAAGTTTGAAAACTAAGTCGCTTTGATTCGAGATTGTTGCTCAGTTCCTTTGCCAACTAAACGCGGCCGTACAATGCGGTTGCCCTCGGATCACTTTACGGCCGCATTTTTGTATCATTTGGCATTGCTTTAGCATCATATGGGCAGAAAAAGTAATTACTTCGCGCACGGCTTTGTCATTTCGCGCACGGCGTCGTCATTTCGCGCACGCTGTCATGGTAACGTAGGAAAGTTAAAAAAAGGGTCACTTCGCGTATTGTTATCGATGTGCAAACCTTGTCATTTTTTGACGTTTGTAGAAAAATAACTGTTTTAGGTCTCCTGACCACAAAGCAAAGTCTCGGGGGTATAACCACGACTGTAGCACTTTTTGACACTTAAAGAATCGAAAAATTGCGGTTTGGTCCCCAAGACAAGACCACTGTCGATCGGTGTAATAAATTGCACAATTTTTGCTGACAAAATCAAACGAGAACTGATTCCAAGAAAGAAAAGTTCGTGAATTCCGAACCTAAAATCTTGACTTGAATTCTATAAGTCAGTTTGACTAAAACTGTCTACAGAAGTAATGGCATTATCACAATGGAGATATGATTTACCTCAATAAATTTTTCTAAAAATGCTCGCCTAGAATCCTCGTTCATTTTGGCCTTCCCCATAATCCTTTCGGCAGAATAACAACCAAAATTCTTTGATTGGAACTTGCAGGACATTTTTGGAGTTCACCTTCTCTCGGTCAATAATTTACGTTATTTTACTGGAACCATCCTCCTGGCATAATGACACGAAGCGAGGTCAGGCCAAAATATTACCTTTGGGTACAAAGTTCGGCACCCACGGCTTCTCCGCGAACTAGGCCAACGTAGGATGCCTAGAACTTTGTTAACAAATTTCTCCTTTGCTTTAAATTTTACTTCATTTCAACAATTTTCAATACCAGAGATTGCCTTTCATTTCTGAATGCGACAGAATGAAATATTTTTCATCATTTATTATAATCATGTTGCTTGTCACAAAATACCTACGTCCTGAGCCCTGTAACATCCAGGTATTCTTTCGAGTTGTACACGGATGTATTTGGGACACATCCTTCTTTTTCGAAGATGCCAAAATCCTCTACACGGTTTTATACGAGACACCAAAACGGCAACGTAGCTTTCGATTAGAGATTCCAGTTCTGTGTTAGACGCTTTCGACCATTCCTGTTAACATGAGGTATTAAGTTTACGGGAAATTATTGCAAGGTACACCCCCTCTAGTTTTTTGTTACCTTATAAATAATTGAGCTCTAATCAAGTTCACAATTTGACGTTTAAGTAACCGTCCAACTAATTTGTAGATGTTCTTACGAATTCCAAGTTTGTGCAACACATTTTGAAGTTAACTGTTGAAACAGTTTGACGTTTAGTAATAACAATAATTTCAGGGTAAACCCATACGTTAAATAGAGTCGATAATTTTGACCAGATACGTGAAGTACGATTTGATGAAGAAAAATAAGACTCTACATAAATTCGTCAATTAAGTATGTTGTAGCCAATCAGAAGAGAGATTTTCTATTACAGCTTTACGTGGAGGTTAGAACGCCTGTATGTTCTCAGCGAGAATATCATCAATATTGAGCCACTTAGGGTTCAGCTACTCAAGGAGTCATTACCGTAGTGACTCGATTTGAGTTATGAGTTCATCATTAATTATAATTTACTTTCTCAAATACTGATTCTATTTGAAAGAAGAAAGCTTTGTAACCCTATGTTGTATATTTCTCCGCACTTTCATGTATCAACATGTACCGGGTGGGCCAAATTGGACACTTTCTTATGGAAAGACCCCTTATTTTGAGAGATAGAACAAAATGGACCTAGGTGTCTTGAGCTCAATTTTAATGAAAAAATCACTACTATAAACAGAATTCAGTTATCTCTAATCGTTTGGCCACTAGAGGGCGTTTCTCGAATGTAGCCGATTTCTTTAATCCTCCATAACTTTTTTACGTAGAATTCATTGCGATCTACAGTTTTTATACAGGATGTTTGGTTTTTTGTGTACGACCCTAAACTACATTTTTTCATACGGACCACCCTATATATTTTGGGGTTTTTGAAAAGAGAGTAAAATTTCATACATTTTGATGTATCACTTGTTATATTTATGTTAATTACTATTTGCAATATTGCATTTAATATATTGTTATTTCAAATATTTGGAGCTAATTAAAATTTCCAAAGACGTTGTCGTTTTAAATCATGCTGCTGTTTCTCGTTAACCATGGAAACCTAGATGTCTGCAAGCAAAATATTTTAAGCATAAAAATAATATTTAACATAAATATAACATATGATACATCAAAATTTAGGAAATTTTACTCTCCTTTCAAAAATTCCAAAATATATAGGGTGGTCCGTATGAAAAAATGTAGTTTAGGGACGTACACAAAAAACTAAAAGTGTCCAATTTGGCCCACCCGGTACATTTATAGTGACGCCTATATAATATGAAATGCAAACGTGCACTTCTAAGTTGTTAATACTTTTTCGGCGATTAAAAATAGAGACAAGACTAGAAGCGTTTCAGTCTCTTTACTGCCATCTATTACCATATTAGAATGATGGTGCGCTAGTCACATTAATAACATGAAAGAGACTTCAAATACATAAATGTACTGTCCTTTAATAACGTGTGGTAGCATTCAAAGGTATTAGTCGAACAATTAGAATTGCTTTGAAAATTCAGCAGTTTGAAACACACGCGGAAATTAAAATTAAATTCGTATTAGCGTTTACAGTCGATTTGATATTGTGAAAGAATTGCGAGTTTACTTTTCAACTCGCAAAAAATTTACGCTTTGTTGTTTTGTAACACTTTTGAATCGATTCAGAATTTAGATCAACGTTAAAATGGCATCAGTCCATTGAATTTACAAGTTCAGCGATAAATTAAGCTGTTGAAACTACACGATACGTACAACTGCGTTTCAGTACTTTTCCTAAACATAGCTTTGGGAACGTAATTTATTCTACCGTGCATAAATTTATTTAACGCGCGTTATATATAGAGAAAAAAAGGCAAATAAATAAAAGACTTATGCCTCTATGTGTATTTTATTGTATTTTTTTCGCACATGTTACCAAAACTTTGCTGTAACGGATGCGGTCGTCTGTAAAAAATTAAAATTCATTTTTAATTGATGACATGTTAACATAAAATGTTTCAACGTCTTTCAGGTTTCTGAACATAATCACATTTGTGCTACTACTCATCAGTCTCAGTTTTTTATTATTTATATCCTTTTTGTCGTGATCAGCGACGAGGTGCATCATAAATAAAATACCTACACTTTTAAATTCCCTTTTCGTTACAAAATGCTTTCACTGATTTGATCTACCGTTACATCTTCGAAAAGAATTCTAAAAACAAACAAAACAATCAATGCAACATCATCGCACACCGACCCAACTGAAACCTTTAAAAGATATAAAATCCCGAAATCGTTTATTGTATCTAAAGGATTTGTCCAAGAAAATAGATTTTCTTATTCGAAATATACAAAAATGTTCCCTTTTCTCAAATACTTTCCTAGCCATAAACCATAACCCATTTATTTGATTAAATTAATAGTAAACGAACGATTTCCTTAAATCTTTTTCTAGCGAGTAAAAAAAGAAGAAAAAAGAGTATCTCTGATAAAATCTGCATCCACACATTTTTATAATAAACCCATTTTTTCGCAATCACCCTTTAGAATATAACAAAGAACGTTTGAATAAAATTCTGCCCTATGAATATAAAAAAATATCATTATTTATCTTCATGAAATACAATTTGCATTTCAGAATGAAAATTTCGTTTTAATATGTTTTAAATTTTCATTTTCGCTTTATTAAATGCAATTATTCACACTTTTCCACTCTTTCTATAAAATTGTCTTTCAAATGTATGGAATACGTTATCTTGATAAATGAACGTTAAACAAAAAATTCTAATATATTACGTTAATGTGCAAGAAATGACATTTCTCTTATAGAAGATGAGCGAAGGAAATGCTAAAAGTGAGAAACATTATCATTTATTTTTCGTCGAGATGTTTTCATCTCTAGAAATGAAAATTAACTGAAACACTAGGATGAGTGACATACACTCTTTAATATACCGAATCTACGATACTATTTTATAAAAGTGAACTTTGCAATTATGTGTCTGTCAACTCTCTTAACCAAAATAACTAAGTAAATGTTTTCCAGCAGCGCATAAATTACGTACGAAGTACTATTAATTCAGAATAATTATTCGCACGAGGAGAGTAGTAAAATACCTTTAAATCATTGTTTATTTTATAATTTAGCTAGAGTTGGCGCGAAATAAGGATTCTTCTATGTATCTGTTTTTAAAATTGTGTAAACTGAGTATCACATGTATTTCAAAGCTTTTAATAATTTTATGCCAATAAGTTGATGCAGAAACATTCCGCCACAGTATCGTTAATTATTTAAGTACTTCGTTACTTTCTTTGATAGGAAAAACTTGAACAAGAAAACTTTCAAATTACAGAAATAAAAATTTCAGTACGTACCTGACGTTGTCGAAAGCTCATAAAATAAAATTTTAATTAACTTTCCTTAAACGTACTTTGTGGAACTCTATAAGTAATTGTTATAATAAAAACAAGTAATTCTACTCAATTAGTTTATTTCAAACTCAACTCAACGCGTTTCTATACTTCATGTGATTATCAAGAGTATCAGAATCTCTTTAAAGTAATCTTACCAACCTCAGTACGTAAAAATTCAGATCATAAATTGTCCACAACTTGATCTTGTCAACCACAGTCAACGTTCTATTCACACTACAAGTTTTGCATCGCCTTTACAAAGAAAAATTCCTCTTGAAAGAGATAAATGAGGATGCTTCTGATGTTTTGTTGGTGCAGTCCTATCAAATTGTGCTAATCTGGTAAAATGTCTAATCATCACACTGTTGGTGTGTATTATTTTGAAAAGGCTCTGACTATCAGTACTACGTTCACTTTAGGATACTGGTGCGATACGATACCACATACATATGTTTAGGTTTCTGATGTACACAGTTAAGATTCGCAATATGACCTATTTCCCCAGCGCGTATGGCAAGCCTTTTGGTCCAGATTATGGTACCTGTATTCTCAACAAATTTCCAATCCGCCTTACAAACAATAGATACTGACATTTATACAAATGTCTATTTATTACCTGTGATCTTGGTATCAGTCATCAGAACTTTCGAACAGAACGACACATTGTTTCCAAATATTCTGCTCCTCATTGTGACCTATATTGTGCCGAGGAGTGATTGCTTAGTAAGAAAGGCTCTGGTCTGTTTTATGTTTTCTTGGCTGTTGTTCTCACCATTGCTCTTATTAATACTGCATACACCTCTACCTCTGACCGAATCACTGCATGTGCTGCTGATGCAGATGCAAACGTTTCTTTATTTTTACATTTTTCGGCAATCTACAATTTTCTTTTAATTCTTAACCAGCAGTTTAACATATACCTTATTTGTTTTCTTCGACCAAGGGCTGCAACATTTAGTAATCACTAAAGTGAGTGAATATAATAGACTGAAAGCTAGCGACCGATTTGGTCTAGTCATTTACAGATGAGGAATTGTTTCTTTTTCACATTCGACACACTACTCGAAGATACGAAGTAAGTCTGGCACCTTGTACCGGTCGGATTTGGAGGTGGTGGGCGTTTGAAGTAATATATAAGATGGCCTACTTACCCAACAGCCAGATGGTCAATTTTGGTTTTATTTAATTCGTCGAGACGTACTGTGATAGGAAACCACAATTCCAGACGTTTTAATGCGCACGAACCCATTGTCAGACCTCAATAACCTGCTCTCATTGTATGAAAGGGCTTCATATAGGTACGTGCGTAGCCTGCTTTAACTATATCTCGAAAAATATGCGGTATTCGAGTAAATATTGTTTCCATTGTCCACGATTTGGTTGATTGCAAGTTGAAGTTGCCGACTTACTCCACCAATGGATTCACCTGAGCAGAAAATGGCAATATCGTCCACATACTTGTTAACTATCATCGGGCATATTTAAGCTAGCTGTCTAGAATTCTCACCCGCAGCACTGGCGAGCATGGTTTAAAGTTTTCAGATTAAGCTTGGATTCTCCTCATGCGCTTATCTGTCTTCTATTAACTCATGACTTTGGTTCCTTCAATGATAATTTTGGTTAAGTCCTTGAATTCTCTCCAAAATATTCATCAACCTTTGAACAGTGCACTCTTTCGAGCTTATGAGAATGTTCTCATGTTAAACGTGTTGACCGTGTTGTTAAAGGATGGACTCACTCACACGAAAACCATACGTGGTCTACGTACGTCTGATCATATGCCTTTGACGTCCAGTATTTCTTCAGATCAAAATTCGCCCTTAGGTTCTGCCCACGATCTCGCATCTCTGTAATTCTATTGATTACTCCCTGTTCGTATATTATAAATTTTCTTGGTTTCTCATATAGCATATTTTCTGATTTGTGTACGACTCTCATGGTGGCTGCAATTCACGTATTCTTTCTGTCCATTTCTTATTTGCTCCTTAATTGTGCAAATTTCATCTTCATTTTATGACCCGCGAAGCCACTGAGCCAGAAATTCGTTTATCGCACTCTTCGAACATATAACAAAAGGAAGGAATATTCCTATAGTTTAGTAGATGGTACAATGTAACGGAAGTTACGCAGGCTTTACGTCACAGTGACGTAACAGTAAACCATCTGTGATTGGTCAAACGGGTGTAGCGTGCAGTTTGTCGATTTAAAATAAAAAAATTACCAGTAGCGTAGAATTCATTATACGGTTAAGAACCAAGAAATGTGCAAAAAATTAGAAATATGCATACCAAATTAATTATGTTTAAAGGGCAATAAAATTAAAAAAAAATTATGCATTTTATTTTGTTTACAGCAGGCGCGTAAACATACAAATGTTGGATTTACGACCCTGCTTAACAGTACACCAATGACTCGACGGAATACGTCACAGTAGGTAGCCATATTGGTAAACCATTAACGTTACTCATTTTGCCATATACATGTTCCTTCCTTTTGTTATATGTTCGAAGATCGCACTGCTCTATCCTTCCTCATGACATTTCTTTTAGCCATTCAAATTTTTTTATGTTTAGACTTTTGGAATTTTCTGTGTGTTGTTTCATAACTGTTCTCCGTTATCTTTTCTTGAACTTCTTTAATTTCTTGATTCGTGCCTTTAATTTTGTGTTTTATTTCTCACAAATCATCTGCTCATCTGGTAAGTTACTTACTTTTTACTTGATCTCTGTCTGTTTAACGTACTGGAATTTAGGTTTACTCATCACAATCGCCAAATAGCTTCTCTACACGATTAGTACACTATGTGAAGTATAATCAAGCTGAAAAGTAATTTAAAAAGCTCACGACCCTACAGTTTTGTGTTTCACTTTAAACTCATTGAAATTCCGAAAATTTCCAGATATAATGAAATAAGGGCTGATTATTCCATCTCCGTAGAATGAAGAAGTGAAACATAAAATAATCAAAATTACTGTACATACAGTGGTCGAAGTTCGATCACATTTCCATCGAATTTAAAGCATCGAATGAATACCACGACTGTATCAACCTTGCTGCTTTCGAGCAAAAATTTTTGAATTTTTTGCTTGTGTTACGCGCTCCATAATGCTTGAAGAGATGTGAGAATTATATGGATTGTAGTTCAATATGTCCGAATTCCCTCAGTTTGTGCGTGCGGTCTCCCGTTGTCTTGAAGGGAAGCAACGAATATTCAACGACGTCATTCTTTTGTGCGGGTGGTTCAACAAGGGATCGTGATTTTGTAAATGGATTCTTAATGTAGAAGTTTGTGTTCAAAATTGTCCGTAATTTGAATGGCATTTTAAGCTCTCAATACGCTATTGATTAATCCTCTTGCGATATTATAAAGACAATACAGAACTTTTTCCAAAAAATTGCAATTAGTTAAAATTTCATTCTCACTGATTTTTTCTATCCACGCTACATGGTAATTAATGTCGAAAATAGTACATATTTAGTATTACGTGTGCGGATATAAGCATTGGTTGATAATATAAGTTAAGGCTGTATCTATCGCTTCAGTACTTCGTCATTCAGAAAATTCGTATTCTCATATGTACCTACCGACAAACAATGCATTACCTACCCTTTGAAACGAATGTAATGAGATAGATATGATCTAGATTCGGCACGAAGACTCAAAAGTTTCAACTTTTATTAAAAGTATGTCGTTGCGGAAAATGTACAATAAGAAAATGAACGGATTGCCTTAAACTTATATGCGGTTGGATAGAGAAATCGATGCTAGGAAATATATCGTTTGGTTCTATTATAAATGAAACCTGTCTTCACGATTTGTGTGGTTTCATAACAAATTACTTTTAATTCCACATTCTTGTGAGAAATAACGTTGTTTAGATATAATAATTGAAATGAGGAGATAATTACCTCATGATCCTAGGTGAATGTGTGACAAAAATTTTTTCTGCAACAATTTTGGAATTCTGCTATTTTTAGTTAATTACGCGATAATTTAAAAAAATGTACTCCTGCTACAGGTTAGGCTAAGGTATTAACGGAGGATGTGTTCCTCTTCTAGGTACTGCTGAATGTGAAACCAAAATTTCTGACGTTTCGCAAGACATTGGAGCTTGCATCTTCAGAGTGATAGGAATCATTATTCCTACGGCACAGTAAGTGCCGTTCCTTTTTTTGTTAAAAATGGTATCAAAATTACGATGCAACCTAAGTAACACATTTATTTATTAATATAAAAATTATAATTGCAATATTTAAATTAGCGTTATTTAACGCCGACGTACCAGGAACAGACAATTGACCTTCTTCAATAGCTTCACTATTACTTTCTGTTACTTTCACTTTTTCTTGCAATAAGTTTTCCTTAGCGTTAATTACTACTGTGATCAAAAAATAAGGTGAGTGAAACTTTTAATTTAAAATACGCGGACTCTTCGATTCTGATGAATCTTTTTTTTAAGCTGGTAGTACTGTCACTGACATCACTGTGTGTGTCAAATTTCATGCCGATATCTGCATTTTCCAATAGTGCGCACGTATTTTGTGAACAACAAAGGTTAATTTAGCGATTTTTACCATGTCTGATTTTGTTGAGCAACAAAGTTGCATTAAATTTTGTTTACGGAATGAAATTTCTGCTGCAGAAACGTTGAGAATGGTGTAGAAGGATATTGGTAACCAGCTATGTCACAAAAAAATGTTTACAAGTGGTACAAACAATTTAAAGAAGGCAGAGAAAGTGCTGAAGACAAAAATCGCCCTGGACGACCATCAACGTCAACCGATGACCAACACGTCAAGAAAATCAAAGATTTGGTGCTCAAGAATCGTCGATTGACAATTAGAGACCTCGCTGATACTGTTAACATTTCATTTGGATCAGTCCAGACCATTTTGAAAGATGTTTTGTGCCTGAGAAAAGTGAAATCTCGTTTGGTACCAAAAATACTCAATTTTTTGGAAAAACAGCTTCGCGTTGAAGTCTGTGGAACAATGCTTTCTGACTATCAGGATAAAATGACATGCATCATAACTGGAGATGAGACTTGAATCTATGCATACGACCCGTAAACAATCAACCAATCAAGCCAATGCCGTGCAAAAGGTGAGTCAAAACCGAAAAGATCGCGTCAAAGTCGTTCAAAAATCAACGTCATGTTAACTGTTTTCATCGATTATCGTGGTGTGGTGCATTTTATGAATCCCCTCCGTCGGGTCAAACTGTTAACAAGGAATATTATTTGAGCGTTATGCAACGTTTATGTGAAACTATTTGCAAAAAGAGGCCAGAATTATGGGCAGACAATTCTTGGTTTTTGCACCACGATAATGCACCATCTCACACTGCATTGGTTCTTCGAGACCATTTCGTCAAAAATTCAACTCATATCGTTCCGTAACAACCGAATTCACCTGATTTTATCACTTCCCTTTTTACAGAAATGAAAACCAACACGGTATCCAAGAGCCAAAGTGTGGGTCTCATAATAGCCTCGTGATACTTCATGGTAGGAATGGTGGAATAAAGCACATAGTCCATATTTCTTTTGTTACCTACAGAATAAGAATCATGTGCAACTAAAAATTACATCCCCTCTAAAAATATAATTTGGTAACGATATGTTGCTCCAAACGGAATTTCAAGTGAACATCGCCTTGATAATAAAAAATAGCACAACTCTGATTCCTTTCATGTCAGTCTCTCATTTACGAGTTTTCCGTTATCGTGCATTTAATGAATTCTTCTCAGCGGGCGGCTTGCAACGGTTTTTAGTTCTATCGGAAAAAAATTAGGCGTGTTTTATTTCTACAACATTAACATGTTTATTGTTTATGCTGTCAATAAAGTGGACCTCGTCTATTTATCATTATCAAAAATCGTAACGTTGACTAACAACACACTAAACAAATTTCCATCATTTATTTACCTTGTTGTCTAATAAATACGGATCCCAAACAAAAAGCAGATTAACCCTATCGTTCTAATAAAAATTGTGAATATGAAAATTTGAGGAAAAATAACTACAATATTAAGAACTCAATTTCTCTTCATTTTAATAGAGACGCCATATTTGTAAAAGTTCAACTTTACATCCCTCCATGTTAAAGCAATAAAGTTTAATTGGCGAAAGCATACCAAGTTTTTTTTACTTTAATTTAATTTTAAAAGTATGTTAATTAACAGCGGTATATATTTTTACGTCCCAAATTTACATGTAAATGATAAAATTTAAAAAGGAAACTATATTATTCTAATTTTCTTGGTTTCTCTTAATCTCCATTGTGTTAAGATGAATATCACGTCAACTCGCATTACTCCGAATAATATAAAAAATTTAAGAAATAATTTGTAACCGACCTTTAATTACCCGAGACAACTTCGTTTAAGTTTATTACGGAAACATTAACACAAAAAAGCTCTTAGGAAATGTTTTACTGAAAACTCAAGAAGTCATAAAATTCAACAGGAATTTCTCACTTACGAACAACCAACATAGTCTTAGTATCATATCCGGTAGAGAAACCTTCTTCCGTTGTAACTTCGCAGGAAAAGTTTCCGGATAAATTGAATTCAACATTTCTTAGAACAACTTGGGTGCTGTTTGAATGATTAACCTATAAAAGAGAAAACTGTCTTAAAGTTTTTTTTTGTGAATAAGAATAACAAACATCACTTACATCTACTGTTATTCCGCCAATAGGAAAGATTTTTGTATTTGGATACTCGTTTGGAGTGTACCGATAGAACTCGTGAAGTCCTCTGTACCATTTTACTGTGTAAAGTGGTGCACCTTCTAAATCGTAGTTGCATATCAAGGTGCAATAATGATATCGTTGTACAACTGAAGGCTCCAGTGTTAGTATTACGTTTTTCAGACACCAGACGTCTGCAACAAAAAGAAAATTCTATTACTTTTACAATTATGTGTTGCTCTCAAACAAGCACATACACAAGTAGATATCACGCTATCTATTGATTGTTGCTATTAATTATTTACTAAGCAAATTGCACGAACAATAAAACTAATATATACACTCAAGATACACAATGAAATAAAGCCTCCCATCTGAATCAGTTTTACTGTAAGTATATAATTCGAAAATTCTCCTCTGAATTTTAACTGAACGAACGTTTATTTATGCGAGCAAAACATCTTGTTCACGAATGTAAACAATTCAATGTGAATTCACAGTAAAGGGTCGTTCTGGGTATAATATTATACACTCTTTCTGCTTTGTTGGAGATAATGAGGTGATAGTACAATATATCATTCTTCTTATTCAACGAACATCTTAGGAACATTTCGGAAGAGAATACGAGGTCGCCATATTTAATAATTGCTTTTCGCTATTCGCGCTGTCATAATTATTAATTAATTCGTAACAAACCTATGACGGTATATTTGTCTCAATTCATTCACGCCTTAGCGTTATTGATACAATTGACCGAAACGTCATACGTAATCACTACATAATAAGATAAGTAAGGACATATTTTAATACAAATGAGATCTCAGAGTATGTCAGAGATACACTAAATCTTCGCCATGTATTTATTAGTATTCCATGGTGTAGAATTGGGAGTAATCTAAATGTATCAAAAAACAGCTAACATGAGAACATTTTCTCTAGCTGATCTTCTTAGCACAGGACTTTCCTGAGTATGGGTTAGTGATCTCCTTACAGTCAGTATCTCTTAATTGGTCTCGAGCAGTATCTATGAATCCTTGGTCCTCCAAATTACATTCAGAAGAACTTCATAAATACTGAAAAATTGTTTGTAAGATGCTTTCTTTAATATTTCATGAATTGTTGAGGATCAAGGATCAAGTGGAACCTCAAGGACCACGATTTCGAGACTTTAAAGCCGTCAAAAAGGCTACGACGAAGCGCTCGAAGGAGGTCCCCATCGACGCCTTCCAGGACGCGTAACGCTGGTGGAAGGGACGCTGGCGCCGGTGTTCTGACGCGGAAGGAGCCTACTTCGAAGAATTTTAACCACTTGTAGCTATATCTGTAATAAATTTTTTTTCCTGAACTCATTCAACTTTACTTTGGGACAGCCCCTGAAAATGAACCGCATTACCCACATAATTTCCAAACTCTAACATTTTCTATTTTGGAAACGAGGTAAAGGAACAGCCCCTGAAAATGAACCGCATTACCCACATAATTTCCAAACTCTAACATTTTCTATTTTGGAAACGAATTAAAGGAACAGTATTTAATATGATTAAAAATACTTTGGTTCTATATTCTATAATTTTGTAACTCTTTCAAATTTGAAGCAATCCATTTTTTTAATTTTCTAACCCCCTAAAAATGCCCCTCCACTGGTTAGATTTCGCTCATTAACGAACTTTGCCTAAATTTGATGGCAAAGAATGTTTGTACCAAATTTCATATCAATAGCTTTAATGGTTCAATAGATATTGCGCGCACACATACACACAGACGCGAATTTTTTTTTCTAAAAATGTACCTAGTGAGAAGTCCACGCGCACATAGCCCACCTATTCGGACCCTTTGTGCTACCGTCCTGATTAGAGTCGTTCGACCTCGCAACGTCACTCAAGCCATCCCACACGTGAGATAAACTTGAGGACGGGGAAGTGGCTCTAATCTTACCCTTGTCCTGCCAGGATTCCCCCAACATGATTCGACAAGTACGGGACACTCAAAAAGTATGTGTCGCGCCGTCTCGGCCTCTATGTAGCGTCCTCTACAGGATGGTGATTCGACCAAGCCCATGCGGTGCATGTGCTTGTTAAGTTAACAGTATCCAGAAATTATACTCACTAGTAGCCCGAGGTTCTTTCTGGATAGCCCTGTGCAAAAACGCGCCAGGCTATGAGATGGTCCTCTGAAGGTCTCTCGCGTGACGGCAGTCTGACATCAAGTTCTACCTACGCTTGTGTATGTATATGAGAAAAAAAAGAAGATAATAATCTATGTATATGTTTTGACAAAAGATCTAAAAATGGAATAATCTTTCCGTTTTTCAATTATTTTCGTTTTTTTATTTTTTTTTATTTTATTCTTAGAGACTAATTTTCTACGTTCATAAATAACTGAGTTTGCCGAATTATATTTTCTATAAATCTTGCACAATAAAGGGATAAATTGATTCCTTCAAAGATATTGTTTCATTTTATAGAACAAATAACACTGCCATTAGGCTGCTAGAGTATCATCACGCACGCATACTTTTAATCCACGTGATAATGCACAAAAATTTAGTTGGAAATCATTGTCGCTCGTAATAACAACCTTCATGTTTACAAGAAATCACTTTATTTCATTATTATTAGTGAAGTGCTTTTTGTAGAATATCCTTTCGAGACATATCCACAATAATCGATTTTTCTTCTTAATTTTTCAAAGGGAGTACTCTGCCAACTTTGTATGGCGTTAACGAGGTTGGATCAAGTAATAACTGAAATGATTATATGTATTTATAGTATTTAGCATGTCGAATAAAACCTTCCGGAATTTACTATATTATGCTAAATTTTCAACTTTCAAGTATCATTTAAAACTAATAAGCGATTATTATCGTTTAATCTTCGTTTTATAATCAATTAACATCATATTTATTATGCTACTTTGAATACATTTTAAGCACATCCTCAGGAATATCATACTGTCAACAGAAATTTAAGTTAAATAAACCTCAAAACGAAAGCAAAACGACTTGTATGTTGAACCATAAGGGAAAGTAGTTTTTAAACTAATCTTCGAATCAAATCAAATGTGGCAGAAGCTAAAGTTGAGTAACGGAAAGCAGAATTAAATAAAGTATGTGAACAACTATAACAAGGGCTAAATTATTATTATTTAGAATGCATATTCATAAAATTCGAATTTAATTATTGGATCAACTGTAATTATCGTAGTAAGGAAGTAAAGTAAATGCCATAATTCGCTTCTTTACGATAAACTTCATTTAATCAAATAATTTGAAAATTTTATTATTATTGAGAACGTGAAGCAATAGTGTTCAGTCCTTAAAGGCATATCACGTAGTCACATATTTATACTTTCATATACGTTTATGTTTGTAATAGCACTCACTAAAATACGAAATGCACAATTCAATATAAGATTTTTATTTACGACTTCGTGTGGTTTATGTTTTGCTTTAATAAGAAATTTCAAAATATTTCAGTCTGCCCTTAACATATTCTTATTAAGCGTGTTTAACTTTTTTTTGCATTTGTTGCAATTTGATCAAATCTTGCCAAATTTATTATCAAGCAACGTCAAAATAATTGATTAAAGTGAAACGTAAGAAAAATGTTCAATGGCATTCAGAACTTGTAAAATATTAGTATTTTATTCCCCTTTTTTGACGAAAATCAACATATTGAAGGAATCGCGACATTTAAAACACGTCCACAGAATATTCGAAATATATTAGTTAAATTAATGAACAACCAACCAAATCCACAATACCAGTTTAAACGTTTAAAGTGCCCTGAATGAGGATATTGGGAACAGTAAATGATGCAAATTTGGTTAAAAGGAGAATGGCATAATCCCTCTCTGCGTTTTCGATAATCTGGTCTGTTTGCACGGTGGAAACCAAAATAGTGCGTTTTCTAAAAGTTAATTGTTGATCTTTTAGTGGGAGTAAATGAGCAAGATTTTCACAAATGTAATAACAGAATTTTAACAACAAAATCAACGTAATCCTAGACCTTCCAGATGTTAAGTACTTATATCCAAGTTTTATTTTTCGTGTGAGCACCATATTGAATTTAGAATCTTTAAAATCCTCATAAAAATACTTTTCAAAAAATGAAAAAATACAAGATGAAAATTAAGTTGTATTTTAGGTTTGGACAGGTAAACAAAAGTGTACAAAAAATGACACGAAATTTACAATCGTGTGATTAAAGCAAATTAAAAAAAGTTCATGTTTCTAATTAAAATTAAATTAAACTTTCATTCCATTACAGCACGATCTACTCTGACCCAAAGTTGCCATAACATCGTTTTTTAGTTGTCATCTTTTCTACACAAATATTCTTCCTTGTTAATCCTAGTTTTTCCCTTTTTTGAACGTAGTCAATGAAACGCATGTTTTGGGTAGGTATTGCAATAAAACACAAATGTGTAATATAAGAAGTGTATTTTTATAATACACATTGCCATTTGTCCCATTTCAGAAAATGTTATTTATTAATTTTCGCCACATTTTTTTAAACAATGTAGATTCTTAAACGTGTAACCTTGAACCCTTGAACCAACTTTATCTCTTACCGTTTTCAATATCACCATGTAGGAAATGTTAAGCTAGACACGACACACTGTGTGAACTTTTATATACTTATGTTATCTAATATGCAGGGTGGCCCATTGAAAAGGTAACACGCCTGTTTTGGGACACTCTTAAAAAAACGCTTGGACACGTCGATTTTCTATTTTTGGGAGACAACTTTTGATGTCAAATTTGACTTTGTCAGGTCAACCCCCTAGCCCCAGCAACCCCTAACTCAAGAATTTAAATAGGGAAAAGGAGTCGAGCGACCCCTCATTTGAAGCGTAATTCTCTATTCGACAGTCCAAATGAAAATTAGTTTTATTCAATTTTTTTTCGCCCCGATGAAAAGCACCCTCCAGATTAACTAAGGTGAGGGTGTTGTTTAGGAAAAATCCTGAATCACGTCACTTTTGACCTTTTGAACGGCACATTTTGATGTCAAATTTGACCTTATCAGATCAACCCCTAACCCCAGCAACCCCTAACTCAAGAATTTAAATAGGGAAGGGTGTCGAGCGACCCCTCATTTGAAGCGCCTTCGGTGAACTTTATAATCGTACATTATTTTTGTACTAATACGCGGCATTGCCAAGTTATTAATTAATACATATTTTTTGCTAAATATCAACCCTTCCATTATACGCTTGTATT
This sequence comes from Pyrocoelia pectoralis, assembly GCA_036250285.1. NCBI lineage: Eukaryota > Metazoa > Arthropoda > Insecta > Coleoptera > Lampyridae > Pyrocoelia > Pyrocoelia pectoralis. The sequence goes on from CM070075.1 coordinate 82,671,063, forward strand.
TTTTTAACGTCTTGTTTTTGTTTTTACATAAGTTTGGTGGTGAACTTGGGTTGAATCAGAGTATTCAACCGTGGCGAAACATTAAAATATTTCATACGGGATGTTCACTTTTTTTGCTCCAAACATCGAATTTTCAATCTAATTTTTCTTCATTTTTTTAAATAGCACACCCTATTTATTATTGCATATTTGGAATACCCGGTAAATTTTAGTGCAACTTTATTCAGCTTACCCTATACCTAAGTGCGATAGTTTTTTCGCAAATTGAGATTTTCTATTCCTTACGGCAGTAGATAGTGGTGCGATGGTTAGGCGAATGGGCGAGGCAACGCATAGGCGGGACAATCGAATTGAGGAAAACATGGAAAAAGCTAAAACGTAAAATTAGCACCCTAACATTCAAAATGTACAACTTTTTAAATTTTCAATCAATTTTTGGTTGTTGGGTTGGGGGTTTGCTGGCCACTACGTTTTATAAATTATTTGAAGTTGCAATCGTTTCCTCTCTATAGTTATCAATTATCAATTTAGATTTTTTTGTTTATAAAAGTACGAAAGATGGTCTTACTACTCTGCTATTAAAGCATATCATAATGTACTATCGCTACAAATAAAATCAATAGAAACTCTCCACAGATTTAAGCGCAACACTTAATAAGTCTTCATTTATATGTATAAAGCTCACCACCACGCCACCACCACAGATACATCTGTATCACTACTTTCAATAACATACACATACCTCTATTTATCATTATTATTAGTTTAAGTTCATTTGTCCTTTACATCGACAATGCCAATGTTCATAATAACTATGTAACTTCATGGCAATCAATGATTATGATTATTATTTTTATCTGATTGGCAAAAATTTGGGTGATAACCGGTTACATTTGGAATTCAGCCCTTACAATGAAAAGAGTTTTTTAAAAGATCAAAATATGTTTTATCCCATCATAAATAATTTAATTTGAAATTATACATTACTTTTCTAATTGAAATAGATAGAATAGAAAGAATAGTTTAAAAAATGAGAAAAAATATAAAATCCTCGTAAGATATACTGTTTCCAGTTTATCATGAGCTGGATAATACGAGTTTTTTTAATGACGTTTGACATAGATTGTTTTGGTTCATTTGTTTTATACGAAAACTTTCTCGCCATTTTACTTCCAAAAGGGTTGAAAAGCGACAATCCTGTGAGATTTATTTTTACATTAAAAATCATGGCACTTACAATAAAATTCCTGCATTTAAGGTTATGCGCATTCTGATTCGAAATCTTTTTTGTAAAAATTATTAATAAATGTCAGAGAATGTGTGAGACATATTTCAAAGGATATAACGTCGCGTATATGTACAAAAAAATCGTTATAGATGAAGTCACGTATTATCTCTAAACGAATTTGCATAAAAGGATGCGTTATTTTAAGAGTATAAATATTGAATGATGCTTTTTTGCAAGATGGTTGACAGAGTATCAATTTATAATTTACATTAGCTATAACACGAGCATCACTGTACAAGTGAATAATTTGCTCTTCCATAAAGTTACATAGTTAGTTACAATCCAATTCGGACACGATTCAATCTAGCATATTAATTTTATGGTGAAATGCGAGCAAGCATTCGATGATACTAAATCAATACTAGATGTTATATTGACTACATAAATCAACTACTGTCCTGTCATCTATAATAACAAAAGAACCAAAGCATAAAGAGATTGGCATTATCAAAATTGGTACAGATGTGCAGTTTCTTTTAACGGAATTGGCAATACTATCGCTTTTCTGAAATAAAAAATTAGTCCTCGGCATTTCTATATTGTTTCGCATTCGAAACGTGGCGAGTTTTTACATACTTATAAATGAACAAACGAAGGGAGAAATATCAACTGCAATTTGAAAACACTCTAAAACTGCTATAAAGCATTTTCCGTTTATGCGTCAAATTTGTCATCAGCCACATAATCTCGAAACACGATTCCCATCGAAATTCGAATTTCCGATATTAATTGCTGTTACCATAATGTATTTTTATTTCCCGAATTAGTCTTTCTCTTTTCAGCGTCGATGACCAATCACACTTGTTGTACCAACGAACTTTCGCTTTGTAAAATTGAATGTTGGCGATAAAAACTGATTAAAAATCATATTACTGGACAGGTGTGCTTGACTTAATTTTTCAAACTACGAAAATTCGTTTTGAAACACGCAAAAGTTTTAATTATTTATCGTTGTATGATGAATGAAACGCAATCAAAATGGATAAAGTCGAAAAAAACGACAATTTACAAAAACACTCGTTTTTAGGGAGACATATTTACTTTTATTAGTATCATCGTTTTGACTTTACTACCTTCGTGTGAGTGGCTTCAATCCCTATTTTTAAAAATTTTGGAAATTTGGGGAAAAAAGAGCGCTCAAAAGCAATCATTAAAAAGATAATTCACATTACAAAAAATCGACAACGACGATCGGTATGAGTTTTATTCAATTTATGAGGAAGTTGAATTTTAGATAGTCCAGAATAATCCAGAATTATCTATTAGCGTTCCGCGGTACTCGCGTACACACTTAACAAAAGATTCATCTACCACATTATTTCTCATTCAATACACCTTCTTTTACTTGCTACTGAACAAACCAAAATTTTAAAACCAATTTCGTAAATAATGTTAATAGAGCTTTACCAGTTTCTCTCATTACATTACTTTTTCTTTTTTCTTATTAGGTAAAAGGAGGGGAACCCGACTGTCTTCGAACCATCATTGCACAAGTATTCTTATGATCATTGTCCTGCTAGAAAACCAAATTTTCTCTCATTGTATCTTGTGTGTATCGCAGCATGACGTCATTTAGAATATCCTAGTAAATTTTCTTCATCATGGTCTCTTTGATCTAGTAGATGGGATCGACACCTTCAAAGGAGAAGCACCCCCATATCATGATGTTACCTCCTCCGTGCCCAAGTGTTTAGCTGTGAACACCTTAAGAGATTTGATATTCTCTACTCCCAGGCAGATTAGTCTTCTGTAGTCTATCCTAGCACTTTTGGCGGCGGGTTGTTTTTTGTAGCGTAGCAGAATTTGCAAAAGAGTAATTTTTGCTCTTACTTATCTCTATTTTCACACCGTCGGACCTGGTTGTAGAGCTTTATGTACTATACATTTAGGTGGATTAGATTAGATTAAGCAATTTGGCAATCTGTCCGATAGTTTTTACCTCATTTCGAAGGTTTGTAATGACCGTTTTTTCCTTTTCCCTGCACTGTACTGACCATCTGTCAACAAAGTAAAAAATGACCATGTTTGGACAACGCACGAATCTGTTTTGAAACAATAATCTTCCGACCCCGAATCGAGGATTATCTCATCTAAGAGTTATCTTGCAATCAGAAGCACTCGTTCTTATATTTTCACTGCTACCACAGAAGACATAATACAGAAGCGACACTCGTTTGACAAATCCTGGTGACTTTCGCCATTTTGTTGTTAGTTTCTTTACGTGGGAAATTTAAAAACACTTTAGTTTTCAGCATTAATCTACTTCTCTGGATGGCAACGATATTTCGCAAATGTATTAAAAATTAAGTTAACATTTGCGAAATATCGTTGCCATCCAGAGAAGTAGATTAATGCTGAAAACTAAAGTGTTTTTAAATTTCCCACGTAAAGAAACTAACAACAAAATGGCGAAGGTCACCAGGATTTGTCAAACGAACATCAAACGAGTGTCGCTTCTGTATTATGTCTTCTGTGCTGCTACTTGATGCGGTTCATAGAAAGACCCATTCAAGCACCCGAAAACCATACAGCAGAGACGTTGTTCTTGTTTTTTCTACCATCACCATATGTGCAAACTGTGCATTTGCTAAGAGCGGAAAATATTTCAAGGGCGTCAATTTGTTTCTTAAATAAATATTTTATATAAAAAAATTAAAACATAAAAAAAAGAAATCTGATCTTAATGTGTTGCTTTACAGATGCAAAAGCCTAGAAACTAAAAGTTATTGAGCCCTTGTAAGCAGAATTGTAAAAGATGTACGATCGTGACTTGTAAGTGCAAAAATTGGAACTTATACTAACATTAACAATATTTATAAATCACAAAAACGATATTGGAAGAAAAAAAAAGTGAAAAAGATCATTTTTCTGTGGGCAATTTGCGCTCTTTTCACTCCCAAAAGGGTCGGGGGTTGGGAATTATTCTTTATAAAAAGTCGTGTACGCGGTTTGTCAAAAAATATGAATTTTGCTCAAGAGTACCTTTATTTTTGACAATATCGAACATTGTTATTTAAAAAAATTGATCAGAACTAAAAACTACGTTGAAATATGCAATTAGGTACATCCTGCTACTTAAAAAATTTTTTTATACAAATTTCTCCCAAATTTGATACGATACGATTTTCGTTCTATTCAGAAACTAATACGAACATTATTAGTTCCCCCAACTCACGAATGCCTCAACATCTTTGTCAATGCAGGTAATTGTTCTATCATAAAAGTCTTCCAATACTCTTCTAACCATCGCATCTGTAAATTTTTTGCTCTCCACTACAGTATTTTACTCTCACTAAAAATCATAATTTTGATTTTCCCTGTATTCCGGCCAATGTTGTAAACATTTTATACATGATTATGGATCTACAAGTCATGCGGACCCTTTATCAAGAATATTTTTTTTGTAAAATGTATGATAAACTTTGTCTCCATTTGTATAAAACTATTTGGGACACACTGTATATAGATTGTATGAAAAGTAATTACTAGTTGAATATTATTTGTTTGAGGTGACAAGAATAATTCGATTATGTTACAATATGTACGAAAAATAAAAGTAAATTATTCTAATTATCAGAAGGTGTGGTGGTTTCTTTGAAATAAGCCAATTGAACCAAGATTTTTATCTGTACCGACACAGATCTTTCTCGAGTGGTGAAATATGATATAATCAAACATATTAAACAGAGATCAAACGGTATTTATTTTGTAATTAAATGAACTAAAGTGTCATTTTGTCATCCACCGGAAAGGTCTAAATCTTCGCCAGTTTTAAGGTGTGAGTGTGACACTGTTAAATTAATTAAACAACTGAATATGAACACAATCAGCCATCAGGTAAAGGGCACCGAAAAGGCGCAAATCCATTCATAATTTATGTAGGAGTACGTACAGTATTTCACAGTAGGTATTTCAGATTTGATCAACCCCATATTTTGTCTCAAACAATTTATTACGAGAAAACATATCTACAAGTACTTTTTATAATATTTTAACGATTTGCTTAACTTCCTTCCAGACCTCATATCTTGGAAACTATAACAGATAAGTAAAATTTCTCAAAACCGTTTCTAGAACATTGAGGGGGAACCACTATGACACGCAGGGGAAACTTCTGCAGCGCACCCCTTACGTTCCAGCTATCTCACCCCTATTTTATAATTCGCACTACCCCTTGTGTCACATACCATTAGAAACCCCATTAAAAATACTATTCATCAGTACTAAACAAAATGTTCATTAATCGATTATTTTGTTGAAAAAAGCAAAAAAAAGTTTCAGTAACTTTAATTGTGTGTTTACGTATTTAATTCGTATTCGTATTAATTTAGTTTGGTACTGATGAATAGCATTTTTAAAGAGCTTTCCGATGATGTATTACACACGGGGTAGTGCAATTTAAAGAAATGGGGATGGGGTGGTTGGGGCGAGTTGCAGAAGATTGCTCTGCGTGTCATAGTGTTTCTCCCTTAATGTTCTAGAAACATTTCCGAGAAATTTTACTTACTTACCTGTTACAGTTTGGAAGATATGAGGTCTGGCAAGTTTTTAAATTGACATGTGGTACAGTGTAATTTTTCCTTTCCTTTCTTTTACATAAACGGCTGTCTTGACCGGCTTGCGATATCAAGAACCTGTCCTGTTCTTATCACTTGACGCACATGTTTTCGAAAATCAGACCACTTTCATTATTAATTCAATAAAATTTGTAGTTACATTTTATGATTCGTTGCGATCGAAACGATATTAAAATTTGGTATATTTTTGAATTTGTTCATACAATTTTGGATGTGATCTGTGCGTTTTTGAAAAGTGATCTGCCTTAAGTATAAATCTTTCATTCTAGATAATTACCTACATCGCGCGCGTGTAAATTGTTGAACCTTTAATAACTATTGTGAACTAAGTGATGATATGTGTTGTAGCAGTTGAAAAAGGATGGCCAGATTAAATTGCCACCTACACACTAAAAAATCCGATTGAGTAAGTGCTTGATAGATTTTGAGTAAAAAGTCCCCGGTGTGACATATTGAGTAATTTAACTAAATCATGAGTTTTCAGAGTAAAATTTACTCGCAATTGAATCATTTTTCAATAATTACTCTATATAGAGGATAATATACTTTATTTAGAATAAATGTAGCTCTTTATTTAATGAAGGTACAAATTGTTGTGCTTGCATATTGCATTGAGCTCGGTTATTATACCTAATCCAACCGTCAGCGTCAGTTCAGTTGTTCAGTTAGTGTTCGTATAGTTGTCATGGAAAAGTGTATATTTAAGGTACAATTGATGATTTGAGGGCAAACATGCATTTTTCAAAAGTATGGCTAGCAAAGTACATAACATAATTTTAAAAATATTTCAAAAACATTAGCTTTCCGCCATCAAGAATACTAAGATACTAGTAGTTAAACGTGAATGCTGAATATTCGTTATCTTCAAAAATGAAGTTGACCGATTTTTGTTATAAAAATATTTAGAAACTTTGGACTTTCATAAAAATGATGTAATGAATGATTTGTCAAGGTTGAAAATTGGTTATAGTTACCAAAAAAAGTTTATTTTGTTTAACTATGTTGATAATGACTTGCCTGTATTTTGTGAAATTGTAAAAATAGTTATGATAAACGAAAATTTTTTTTTATTTGTACCTAAGAATTTAGTAACCATAAAATTTAATGAAGAGTTTCAAAGTTACAATGTTAAAAAAGATACAGAATCGGACACATTGCTTCGAACATTAAAATGGAGTAAACATGACTCTATCATGAGTAAACTGTAACTCAAATACGAATAACCGGTAACCCAAAAATGAGTAACCGCTAACTTAAATACGAGTAACCTGTAACCCTAATATGAGTAACCGGTAACGCACATATGAGTAACACATACCCAAAGGTGAGTTCATCTTACACGGAGAAGAACTAGATCAATTGAGTTGAAATTACTCAAAACATAATAACACTTCTCTATATTAGTGTTGTTTCAACTCCAATGGTTTTTACACTTCATGGAGTTTCATTTACTATCGGTCGAGTGTTAAATAATTTACTCAAATTTGGTGTGGACGCGTTTTGACACCAAAAAGTGTTAATTTTGATTACATTTTCACTCAAAATTTTTTAGTGTGTAGGTAAGTGTGTACTTGGTAATTTTATATTACCAATATTGATTTAAATTTCCTTTTATACATGATGGAATGTTTAAATTACATTTGCTAATGGCCACGTTTTCGCTTTACAGATCTTCAACAAGAACAAAAGGGAATACGGGTGGTAAAAGGTAGGTGAATTTTTTACATATATTGTGCAACGCAATCCAATTGGCAAAGGGGAGCATACACACTATTATATGATGCTACCTCGTAGTTACTCCTCGTATATTCCATATCGAGTCTATTGTATCGTAAGAATAACTGAATTTAATCTACGCTACGGAAATGTTATTTCCCCTTAAACAAAAACTTATGTACATATTTCTAATGATAGCTGGCGTTTATGTGTGTATTATACTTATATCATTCCGAATTTAATGGAGCAAATGATTTAAAACAACAATTTACTACATAAGGAAGAAAATAATGATTTTCTAAATTTTTCCACCTTAAAGTAAGTCTCTGATTGAACTTGCTAAATGAAGTACATATTCTTTATAATAGTTATTTTGTTGAAGGCAACGGAATTGCGTTGGATTACTTTAGAGCTTTTGCAATACCAATTTCATTTATTCACGTCCTATTTTAAGCGTCCAAAATACAATCTTTAGAAAATTGTTTTCGTAAGGCGGCGGCGTACAGTAACTGTTAATTCCGTAATGTATAGCATCTCTTCCCTTAAAGAAAATTAGCTTATCATAAACACAGTATTTAGTTGAAGTATCTATCAGACGGTTTTAATTAACTACGGCGCCTCATAATACGCGGGTTAAATTAATGGTAGTAGGTATATAGAATTATTATTTTTCAACATTTTGTAATGTAACCTAGTATCGTAGTTTTTATTTTATAATTTATTCTACCTAAACGAATTTGGATCTTCTGTTACTATTATCGTGTACGTTCATCTTTCCACTGACAGCAAAATTAATTTAAACAAAAATATCGGGTGGATTGAAGGAGTTTTTTTTTAATCTTGTGCAATTCGACAACTAAAGATCAAAAGTTTTTAGCTCTATATACTAATTTGTGTCACCGAGTGAAGTTTGAAACAGGAGTGTTCTGTTAAAAAACTATCACAGTCTAATTTCCAAATTGGATATTTATATAATACATTTTTTCCGCACTACTAATATTAATAATAATAACTTAACTACGTTATGCAGGAGGTTAAACGGCAGGTTCATTCGTATAGGTAAGGGTTAAATCATTTTTTTTCTTTATATATTTTGGATACATATTATATGTTTTCAAGATTAAACAAATTGTACCAAAACCAACACTATAGACTTGAAAAAGCTGCCCTTAAAGACGAAACGTTGTCAAATTATTATTACTGTAAATTGAAATCTTTTAAATGAATAAACGAAGTGCAACCGTATTAATGTAAATGGGAAAACTTCAAAATAAATAAATGAAGGCGCCTAAAGATTTCAAAATATTGGCAGATATCCTTCAATTTAACCCTTACTAATTAATAACTACTACACTCAAAACCATAAAAAGGAAAACGCTTAATACGCAAAGTACTTTTCGATCAATAAATTTAAGATTTGGCATTATAATATGTATGAGCGAGTTTAAGTCATACTCTCATAAAATTAACTCACTAGTGTGTTAAAAATCAACTTAAAAGTATAAATTAGACATACGTACGGTTGAATATTAAAATACTATTTTTTTTTTAAATCGGCCAGAAAGTAGTACTTTCCGGATTATGTTTAGGCCAGAAAATGTCATTTTGTCGGACCGAGCCGGAAAGTTATTGTGATAGTCCGGTAAAAAGTTTTACCGGACTCATATTTACTTTACCGGACTCATTTTTACTTTCCGGCCTAGAATGGTCAATTGTTCTGCCCGTTTCTGGCCGATTTTAAAAAAAATATTGTACGTAATACGTCCCAAAAGTGCTTTTACTGGACTCGCAGGCTTGCAGGACTCGCCTGCGGCTCGTCCTGTAATTTGCCTACTTGTCCAGTAAAAGATCACTTTCGGAACTTGTTACGTAAGCTACTATTATTTGCCACTACGAAACATTCATCTTTTCAGCAAAGCTTTAAAGTAGTTTCTTGGAATATTATACTTCCATTTCTTTAAGGTATCGCATCACAAAAACCACTTTTTGAATTAAATTAATCTGCTAAATGTAAATGAAAAAAATTCTGGCAACTTGTCAAGAGACTTCCCCCGTATTAACACTTTTTTTCAAAAAATAAGTATAATATATAATATATATTGCTGAATTCAGAAAGAAACACTCTTAAACTACATAGAAAAACTGCAACTTTACCTTATAAAAAAAATTCTGGCAAGTTGCCACGAGACTTCCCTCGTATTAACACTTTTTTCAAAAAATAAATACTACTGAATTCAGAAAAAAATACTCTTAAACTACATAAAAAACTGCAATTTTATCTTATAAAAAAATGAGTGCCGCCATTTTAGCTTACACCGGAAGTGACGAATCAAAGGTAATATCAGCATTTTCGTTCTTGGCCCGAATGCAATCGATTGGCGAAAACCGCATTTCGATAACTTTAATAGTTTCTGAGTATAGAGCGTTGCAGTCATTTTTTTAAAATGATTTTTTTAACACATTTTTCAAAAAATAAGTATAGCACAATATATATTGCTGAATTCAGAAAAAAATACTCTTTTAAACTACATAAAAAAACTGCAACTTTATCTCATAAAAAAAATGAGTGCCGCCATTTTAGCTTACACCGGAAGTGACGTCATCAAAGGTAATATCAGCATTTTCGTCCTTGGCCCAAATGTAATTCATTAGCGAAAACCGCATTTCGATAACTTTAATAGTTTCTGAGTATCGAGCGTTGCAGTCATTTTTTAATAATTATTTTTTTAACGCATTTTTCAAAAAATAAGTATAGCACAATATATATTGCTGAATTCAAAAAAAAATTCTCTTTTAAACTACATAAAAAAAACTGCAACTTTATCTTATAAAAAAATGAGTGCCGCCATTTTAGCTTATACCGGAAGTGACGTCATCAAAGGTAATAACAGCATTTTCGTCCTTGGCCCGAATGTAATCGATTGGCGAAAACCGCATTTCGATAACTTTAATAGTTTCTGAGTTTAGAGCGTTGCAAGGAATGTGTACGTACAGACTACAGACTACAGACTACAGACTACAGACTACAGACTACAGACTACAGACTACAGACGACAGACGGAAAATTTTTTTTTGCATATTTTGAATCTACGTATTCGGAAACGCAAAGATATGTAAAAATTTCCATAGGTCAAATTTTTTTTTTTGGAAAACTAATACAATACTTCCCTTTTACTTCGTACTCGGGAAGTAAAAATGAGTGCCGCCATTTTATCTTATACCTGAAGTGACGTCATCAAAGATAATATCAGCATTTTCGTCCTTGGCCCAAATGCAATCGATTGGCGAAAACCGCATTTCGATAACTTCTGATGGAGTTATTTCGAACTATAATTTACATATGTTTCCTTATACTGATGTAGTTTCAAGAACTGCCAGTGATCGAAGAGACCAATTCAAACTATCAACAAACATTTTAATTCTACCATTTAAAATGTTCGCTGCTTAAAAGTATCCTAACATTTAAATTTGTTCATCAAAGTTAAAGAAGTTATAATTTATGAAGTTACTTCTTTTATTTTCAATGTACATTTTTATTCAAGCAACGTTTTAAATCAATTATCTATCCATATTAAATACGTGAAGTTTTTTAAACAAACACTTAAAATGTAGTAAACATTAATAACATACATTTAAATTCAATCTATCAAATACTTTCTTGCTTTTACTACTAAATATTAAATTTGGTTTATAGCATTTCAAACAAACTTTAATTTTTATTAAGTAAATTTTTATGACTTTCTATTTATTTTAGTATATTAAAAGTGTTTGTTTATAAAACTTCACACATTTAAATTGTTACATGAAAATGAGTTTTTTGATTTAAATTTTTTTTCATTTAAATTGAGAAGTAAAATATAGGAACAAACATTGGAATTCATGTAACATTTTTATTTAACAAACAAAAAATTTTCAATTTGACAACGCTGTGTTATTTCTACGCGCGTTTTCTGGAGAAATTCTTGTTGTTAAGGTTAAGTTAATTTGTTCAGGGGTTAGACCATATACAGGGTGTTTAAAAAATACGTTCGAATATTTGGCCCACTTATACATCTCATCAGTACAAACAAAAAAGTCAAAATAAACATAAGTCCAAAAATCAGCTGTTTCCTAATTACAGCCTGTTTTTCAAATTAAAATAATTTACACTCTGTAGGAGTATTTCAACGAGGTTTCTACTAGAACATGAACAAATATCAGTATAAATACATTTTAATTATTACAAATTAATGATTCTTAAAGAAGATGTTCAAAATGTCCTCCTTCCATTTGTATACACATTTCACATCTCCGTAAAAGTGAACGCCGCACTCTCTCAAAGAGTCCCGGATTTATACGAACAGTCTGGCAGGCATGTTCAATTCGTTCTCGCAACTCATCTAAATTATTCACAGGATTTGAATAAACTAATGTCTTTAAATACCGCCAAATGCAAAAAAAAAAAAAAATGGCTTTGCCATACAATTATTTTAATTTGAAAAACAGGCTGTAATTAGGAAACGGCTGATTTTTGGACTTATGTTTATTTTGACTTTTTTGTTTGTACTGATGAGATGTATAAGTGGGCCAAATATTCGAACGTATTTTTTAAACACCCTGTATACTAATGGACTGCTCATTCCCTATTTAAGCAATGTTTACAAAGTTGACCTGCTTGCAAGCGAGAGAGCAGTATCATGCATCCTTCAAGGTTTCCCCATAATACTGCAGCCTAAGCGAGAGAGCAGTATTGCGCATCCTTTAAGGTTCTGTCGTGTTTTTAAACGTTGCATTAGCAGTCCATTAGTATATGGTCTAAGGTTCAGGGTTTTTTTTCTATGACCATAAACATAGGTATTAATAATAAAGTTAAAAATAAAAATTACATTAGGCGATGTTGCCAAGTGAATTTATGGTGTGTAGTTCACACAACCTGCAACATTTTAATTCATGTAACACTTTAATTCTTTGTTTTAAATTAAAGAACAAGTATTATTAACAAACATTTTAATTCATGTAAATTTTAATTCGACATACATTTTAATTCTTAAATTTAAATTATTAGTTGTTATTTTTTGTTTCTTAAATAAAAATATTACATGAAATCCAATGTTTGTTCATATATTTTGCTTCTCAATTTAAATGAAAGGTTTTAAAACGACTGTTTCAAATTTTTAGGTGGAATATATTAAATCAAAAAACTTATTTCTATGTAACAATTTAAATGTGTGAAATTTCTTTAACAAACACTTTTAATATACATACTAAAATAAATAGAGAGTCATGCAAATGTACTTAATAAAAATTGAAGTTTGTTTAAATGGGACGAAATTAACTTTAGTAATAAAAAGTAAAACGGCGTTCCACATTTGTTTTGAAATGAAATCTGACACTGGATAAAGTGTTATATTGACATTTTCATTTCTCCCAGTGTAAGATAATGTGAAAAAAGTGATGATGAGATAGTCAACTGGTCTTTATTTCAAATAATTTTTGAAAGGAAAACATACAAAATCCATTCACTTAACATTCCGAAAATCAGGCCACTTTCAAGTATTGAACAGATTTCGTAGTTGCATTCGTTACGTTCGCGTAAAATTTCGGGTTATTTTCGAATTTGTTGGTAAAAATATGGTCTAGGCTTTTTGTAAATTATTAGATGTGTCTTAATTATAAATCGCGGTAATTGCATCGTGCGCACGTATAAATTGCGATACTAAAACCTATTGTAAATTAAGTGATGGAACAATGCTGCAGTAGAAAAATTAATTTGTCACGTAGGTAAGTGCACTTGGTTCTTTTAAATCACCAATTCGTTTAAATTTCTTTAAAAGCGTGATGGAACGTCGCATTTGCTAATAGCTGTGTTTTCCCTTTAGTTAGAAAAGAAAGGGATTCCGGGTGGCAAAAGGTATGTGTATATCATTTTCTTATATTTTAGAAATCCAGATAAGTCTAGGCGTAACTTTTCACTTTTGCATTGATGCAAGTAAACGAATTATAAATAACACAAAAAGATACATCCAATGTGCTTATGATGAAAACGTACATACCGCTCACTATTTTGCCAAAATTTGTTCATTGTAGCCCTAATTTTGTTAAATGGCGCACAAATTCAATAGGAACATACGTTTTATGTGGAAATACTGTTTTCACTTAAACAAAAACTGATATGATAACTACCGTGTACTGTATAATACGATTCATTGCAATTGAATCGTACGAATTAAACAAATTGCAATTTACTAAGGAACACTTTCTAAAGCTATTAATTTTGTCAATTTTTCTACCTTAAAGTCTCACCCTTAAACTCCCAACTAACTAAATGAATTATTCTTTTATACTAATTTAGTTACTTTGTTGAAGGTATAACGGAATTGCTTCGGATTATTTTCGCTTTTCAAAAACCGTTTCATTTTGTTGAACTCCTATTTTAAGCTGTCAAAATTCAATCTCTAGAAAATTGTTTTGAATCGGCGGCGCACAGTAGCTATTAATTTCATAATACATAACATATCTGAATAAAGAAAATTAACTTGTCATAAACAGAATTTCTTCTACCTAAACTCTTAAGAATTTAGCTGCTCGTTAACAGTAATCACCCCAAGGTATAAATACATGGAGGTAACTATAAATCTAATTTACTTTATATGTTAATCTCATCTACCTATTTGACGCAATAGCTTAACATAACATTTGCTATTCTATGGGGAACATTTCTGTATTAAAAAAAATTGTTTTTAGAGTCACATATTGAATTAGGGTTACTTTTAAGTAAAAAACGTTTAATAATTTTATTTTCGACAGGACCACTACTGCTTAAATGATAAGACGCTGAATTTAGCTAAAATCTTGATTACTTTTAGGCCGGTTCCCAGTAGTTCAGTATGATCTTTCAGTATTTTTGTAGCTTTGCAAGGAGGTAGTTCTTTTTCATTTGTTAGCGTGCTCAGAAAACTATTAATCGAGTTTCATGAATTTTCGTTTAAGTTCCACATTATTTAATATCATTTCTTTTGCTCTTATTTTTTGATATTAGAGTCTCGTTGAGTTTTTGTTAAACTTTTCATTATTCATTATGATTCGTTTTCCTCTTCTTTGTATTTCTATCATTTGTTTGCGAAATCGTATTTTGCACTGAACTCTCATTTAGTAATGTGAGACTTCCCACTTCTAGCATTTATATATAATGTGACCACAAAATGTATCATTGATCGATGGCTTCGTATTTTCAAAGGTACCTATATTTGAGTTGTAACTTACAGTCAAAGAATGTATAATGCAGAAAAAGAATTCGTCCCTCGTTGTACGATCTGTTTACCTTCAAGAACAATTATTGGTCCCATTCATAACCACCAACCAGGTTGTATATATAGTTGTATTTGCCCTTTTACCATTTCATTTTTTGCCCTTTTACCATTTCATTTCTTAGTAATGCTGGCTCGAAGTTCTAACCTCCATTAGAACGTATCTCACACGAAAAACACCATCTATAACCATGGAAGCTTCTTAATTTAGAACAGTGCACGTTTCTGTTCATTTTCTAAAGGAGTTTCTTTTCATTGATGAATCCGTTACATTTACAGCTACCCAAAGAATAATATGATTTCTTTTTCAAATAATTAGAATTTATTTTTGAGTAGGCGAGGTTTCAACTAAGTATCTAGCAGAAATGGTACAAAAGATCAGATCAATACTTTATTACAACTCTCCACAAAAAAAAAAGGTTTGGTAATCCTATAACAAAAATTGCTGCTTAAAAAGAGTTGAGATCCATAGTGTTTACGATGTATTTTTACAGTAATCCGATAAAAGCACTTAACGATTTTGAAGGGTTGTCATTTTCAATTCCTTTATAATTAGGTGTTTTACATAACTCTAAGGATATTTCACAATACCTACTGTGGAGAAGTTTAGAAAAGTGAAATGTGGTTTCAGTAATCCTCCGTCTTCAAATTAAATTATTGATCACAAGACTAAAATGAAAAGGTCGTATTTATTATGTTGAAAATTAAGACAGTTTGACAATTTAGGTTTAGCTGACTCTCTTTTATTATTTTTTCGCTTTTAAAATTTAAAGCAAAGTACTGTAGAAAATCTCAATGTTTGCCGCGCGAATGTCGAATTCGTTTTCTTAACTATGTTGTCAATTTTGTGTATATTGAAATTACATAGAAAAGATATTTTAATCGTTTTACAACTTTAAAGCTCTTTACTGTAAATATAACAAGTTCTAGCGCTTTCAGTGTAAAATCAATGTTCAGAAATATAAATTTATTTTATAATACAATACCTTTTTTGGGGTAATGCCATTAACAGCTTTTGTTATTACTGAAACTACATTGTGGAAAACCACGAAGGTAGCTTAGTTAATGCGAGAGCAGTTTTATTTTATTTTGCAATGTATAGATTAACTATAACAGTTTTGTTTCATCGTTTTTCTAATTACTCTATGCCTTCGAAAAAAAAATCTTTTCCAAATTCCATTACATGGCGATTTCAAAGTCACGTTCGCGACAACCCCTTAAATGTCACGAGGTGGGAACTGAGAATATGATTCCTCTAAGCTGAATTCATTTACTACTGCTTACAATGTTCTGAGCATAATTGCAGCAACGTGCATGCAGCCGCTTTCAACTTCTTAATTGTTTCTTTGTAGATAGTTTCCGTGTCAAGAAGAAAATGCTCTCGGCGCCCCAAAAAGTTGTGGTCTTTGCTTGGTTAACAGACCTTATAAATCCATTGCACCAGCTTTTATATCGTGTGGGAATCCATACCTCATCGCCAGTAACAATTGTATAGAAGAAGTCTCAATCTTTGAATTAAATAGTCAATTGTTCTTGCAATTTGTCATCATGATTCACATGAAACGCTTAAATTTGTGACAACTAGCCCTTGCAGCTGTTAGAGCTTAATGTTTGTATTCTCTTGACGTATCCCATGTTTTCTATACAAAACCAGTCGGACGAATAAATATTATTATTATTATTATCATCATATAGAATTTTAAAAGCACTTTCTGTTGATATCGCTACCTCTCTAGAGCTTTACTTGGCGTCCACTCAACACCAAATCTCCAACTTTGTTAAGGATTTCTTCAGTTCGTGCTTCTTGAAGTTTATTATACAGAGCTGGGCTCCAAATCTAGGTGGAAAAATGTATGACCAAGAACAGTGTTACCAAACGTGATGTAGAAGCAAAGGAGAGGCGACGTGTAAATTCACGATTGAAACTGACCAATCAAAAACTCCGCAGAAATATTATTATGAAAAGTTGTGAGAGGCAGTAAGTGGTGAACTGAAATTTTTGGAAATTATAGACTTCTGAGAAAGGAAGACATATGCCAAATTTCATAAAAATATCTTGAAGGGTTTTTGAAATAATAATTATTTTCAAAAAAATACAAAATGGCTGATCACGGCTAAAGTAACCCGAAATCATAAAAATTTTACTGAACGTTTTAGACTTATTTTCATATGTAGAATCCGGATATGCATAGCCCGCTACACCTTTTTGTAACACCTTGTGCCTATATTTAATTTTCAGATAGATAAGTAGCATTAGAGATTTTTCACATTGTGGTATCACTGAATAAGGAAATAGGTTTTAAATGATTTTCGTGTACACTAAATTAGATGATTAATTCCAATCCTATTTGGCTCAGTTCTCTGTAAATAATTAATCACTGAGGGGTGTTGCTTGCCAAATTATTTTTCCAATTGACATTAACGAACTTTCCAATGTGTTTGGTACACGATTGCTTACATGATTTCGTTTCAGATTTTTTTGAAGGTTAATTATTATTTTTGAAACTTATTTTTTATTTTATTTTTGTAAATATCTATCAATTTTTTCAATAACTTAGAACACCTCCAGATTCACTGAAATTTTTATCTCTTGTAAATTTTAAATTGCATGTACCTAATGGGCAGAAAGTTGCCAAAAATTCTTTTTTCGCCACGACTGAACTTCGTTCCTTTGAGTACACTATTATTTTCTTCTTTTTGTTCTTTCTTTAAATTATTATGTTCTAGCCGTTTTATCGTTATTGTCAACCTCATCCATGCACAATAAGTGGTCTTATTTTTATTAATAATAATCTCCAACGAATAATGTTAGTTGAGGTTGACTCAAAGAATACACTATAATGACTGTAGGTGTCGTATGTGCCGTATGCTACGACAACCAGACTCAATTGTTTAATTTTTAACTTGCTTTCATTACACACAATTATTTAACGTTTGTTCGGGCAGGTCTTTGTCAACTTTCCCCCTCCTGGATAACAGAAACTATTTTCTGAACCAGTTTACTTAGTGCTTTATTTTACAAAACACATCCTTAAATCATTTTCTAACTTATTTATGTATAGGTTCAGGTATACAATAGAATATCAATTGTGGTAATTTTTCAATTAAATCCTACATATTACTGTCTTTTAATAGTGTGCCAAAAATGACACGTCTCTAGTTTATTAATCCGTATCTGAAATTTTTTCGAAAGGTTTTTTATTCAACATGGAATATTGCGACTAAACTACTTGACTTTAAAAAGGTTTTGTTTTGGAAAAAGTATTAGAGATATATCTTAAAGTTATTTACATAAAATACAGAGCGCCCCAAAAAGATAGAGCGGATCAACGTTGTATTTTTTAAATGGAAATCCCCGTATATTATTTTATTTTCCTTCCTGAAAACATGGTGTCTCAAATAAACGTGTCAAAGACGTATTTTTTTAATGTAAACTTTCATATAATATATCATGTTCCGTTGTTACGAACAAAATAAATACGAGAGCTCACTAAACGTCTGTTTTTGAAATTGTTGTGTACCTACTTGTGAAAATTGTGACATTCATGTAGGAGGGTACTAATTGTTTAAGAATTTTGTATTACAGTGGACAAAATTGTACAAACTTATACCTACAAGGTGCCCAAAAATTAAAACCAGATTATGGCAAGTTTTAAAATAATTGATAACTCAATAACTTAAATTGAACATCCTGTACTTATTGTGCACTACACATGCAAAATTTTTATAGAAAATGCCAATTTCCATTTTTCAGGCCCAATTTAACAAAAAAAAAGAATTTCAATTAAGTGTAAGAGATGACAAAATATGAAGTCAATATGATAATATATAAAAAACTTGTTAATTGTTAGCTTATTTATTACTATATTTGTCAAATATCGATATAATTAACTAAATTAAAATTACAGTTCTAGCTAGATCCATATTTAAAATTTGTGATTTGAACTTTTTTTTTAATCTGCACATATGAATTATTCCTTATTCTAAATACTTAACATATATGTACTATTAAATTATGATTAACAAATTATAAGTACTCAAAAGAAAAGTTTCCATCCAATATTTTGTAATTAGTTAATTTAGGGAAATAACAGGTGAATGTAAAATTCTCACAACCACCCCTTTGACCAGTTTAATGAAAATATGATGGAGATGAGATGATATCTTTTTTTTAAGATTGATTAAGCTACTATCAGTGCAAAGCAGCTGAAGTAAAATTGTGACTATTCTCTTAACCTCGTTGAAATAAGCTTCAAACGCAGGTTATTCGATCAAATAATGAATAATTGAATTATGACATTGGCAACATGTTTCAAAACTATATTAGTTTCATTTTCAAGCCCACAGAAAGAAATGAGATGATTTAAGATGATTGCTGAGGGGAAAACTCTTAATTAAATGACATTGTTTTGGATAAAACATTGATGACACTTAAACTCACAAAATAACATAATAGACCCTCAATGGGCTAACGATTGAATAAATAAAAATATTTAAATTAAGCTGACATTTTCTTATCCATCCTTATTTCAACAGTCACAATTTTACTTCTGTTATTTTGCGTACCTAGATATAGTAGCTTAATCAACGTTTTAAAAAAAGATATCTCATCTCCATCATATTTTTATTAAACAGGTTAAAAGGGGAGGATGTGACAATTTTTCTTTCAATTACCAGTCACCCCCTTTGAAAGCATGGAGCCTCACATGGAATTTAACAAAGAGCCAGGGTTATCATGAATCAACAGCTCGTAGGTACTAGTAAGGATTGTGTGATCTAAGGGGCTCTATTGATCGTGGTGCTCTGGTATCGGATCCAAGAAACAGACGCATGGGAGCCATTTGTAAAGATGCTGCTGCGTTTGTTCCAACACAATTTTAACTTATCAAACATTTAACTTAGTAATTCGCGTTCCTCTGTACTTAATTTGTATAATCAGTGGGCCATTTAAGTTAGCTATTTTAAATATCATGCAAACCAAGCATTTTAAGAAAAATTGTGCACTATTCAAGAGTCAATTCACCTTTTTAAAGGTCAACCTCTGTTTTTTATAGATTACTCGTATCACTAATAAAAAAATAAAGTACTTATGTTCAATTCATTTTTCAAATTTGAACAATTTTGCCCTAATATTTTCATATGTGAAATGTTTGGAATTTCCAACTGAAATCAACCCAAATATAATATTTGAAGAGCTTGCAATATCATGAACTGTTATGGGATTTCGCTTACGAATATTGTAATCGTTATTAGAATACAGGCGAACTACAACTAAAGGCAAAAAATAAATAATTGGCATTTGTAACTAAAAATAAGAGTTCTAAAGAAAGTAGCGATTTTGAATAACTTCACAAGCAAACGCCTAATAACAATAGTTTGGTAGTTCCATAGCATATAATTATCCGATCTTAGAATGACAAAAAATGAAACCGATAACGTTAATGCTTCAAATCATGCATACGAAATTGTGTGTAGAGGTGAATGCTTGTAGAAAAATTTGAATTAAAGTATTAAATATGTCTCTATTTTTCCGGGTTAACTTCGACCATTGGACTCAGAACTCATACATTTTCATTGCAATTAGTATAAAGTAAGATATACCTACAGCTAGTTGTTCACCGATGGTGGTAGCGTTCCTACTGAAAGTCACTTATTAGAGTTTAACAAAAAAAGGCATTGTCTCTAAAAGGTTTACATCATAAATCAGTAGTTAGCGACAACCACTCCCTTTATCCGTTCACATTGCAACTAAACACTTCATTCCGCATTGATAAATTGCTTAACATTCAGTACAGTTGAATTTCCAAAATAACTGGAATTAGTCTTTTCATTAATAAATCTACCTTCGCATTAAATTTAGTACTAATCAACTTCGACTTATATCTTAACCGGTTAGGGTATAGGTATACTTGCCAATTTTCTGACGAGGGTTACTTTCAAGCCCTAAATTAGACAATTAAAGGATAACGATCTTTTTTAGTGTCAAGCTCTACGTTATTAGTCGTATAACTTGAACTACAACGAACTTTAAGCTTCCCTTGAATACCGAATTCGGTTGACTTCGATTCTGTAATTAACACAGTCGCTGCATAATTCCTGCACACTAATCCTCGAAGTACACATTTCCACAAGTCGTGTCATTTTCAATGCTTGACTTAATTACAATTAACACATATTGAGTGTGCAGCCTTTAATTCTCCTTTTAATCAAAGTAATTTTTTATGAAGGTTTCACTTATGATAACGCATGAAAGTTGAAACTAACGAGATCAATTTGTCGTAAACTCATCAGACTTTATTATTTATAAAAACTAACGTTCACAATTTTTAATGGGCAACTACAATTCTTTAAGAAACTTACTGAGTAAATTATAAAGTTTATGATATAATCATAAAAAATAGAGAGTTGTTGTTGATGACATAGGGCGCATATCATAAGCGAACAATAATAAAAGTACTTCAATACATTGGAAAAAAATGATAACAACTTCAGTTAAACAATGTCGGAGAGTAAAATTTGTATTGTAAAATCCTTTCATTTAATGCCTTACTGAGAATTCATCAATAATAACATTAATAATAAATAAAAAATAAAAAGTTATGACGAGTTTTTCTCTTTTCTCTTTTTCCGCCCTTTCTTTCACTTCTACTTCCTTAATACCTTGTTTCACGGATTTTAGAGCCATTTTTTTCTTGGTCGCCTACATTTGACCTTTTCTGCTTCACTATATTGTAGTACTCCTTTGACATTTATTCGCTCTAATATTCGCGAGATGTACCCCCAACCACGTGAAGATGTGTACGTATTTTCCTAGGCGATTCTCCATTCGTCTCTTCTTGCCATACTTTTGAAATTAGTCTGCATACTTTTTCCTTGGGATTGCATTCTCGTCTGCACTTAAGATCTTTTTTACCTATTTATCCCTTAGTTCTTCTGTTTTTTGCTTCATAATACTCCTTTATGTTTTCATAGTTGTGTATCATCTCACAATAAATATTAGGTACCTATTAAATTATTAAGATTTGCGATCCTTGAAAAAAGAAATGAAAATGAGGATAATAGAATCATTATTACAACAAATGTCAATACCATAATATTTATTGATAAACAAGTTATTGACAACACAGGAAACAAAGAAATGGTATATTACTATATACTTGCGGCTTTGCCAAAGCAATAATAAATTTTGATTATCGTTTGATTGTAATTAGATAGCAAAATAAATTCTAAAGCAAAAAGTTTAACGGATCCTTCATTAGTTTTGATACATACTGTAAGTACTTCATTTATCTTTCTTATTTTCTTACTTGTCATGACCAGCAATGGTTAAATCCTAATATGTATTTCTATTTTTCGTACTAACTTGACAATACATCATTGAAAAGGAAGTGTATGCAAATTATAATAGAGCAAACCTCCAATATGACGCTCATAAGAAAAATTAAATCGCAACCTTTTTTTCAATATAAGCCATTTTAAACTGGGCGTACTGTTTATTCGAACTGTAAACTGTAGACAGAAAGACCGCTTCCGGTCTTTCATTATCGAACATCAAACATATGATGGACAAATAGCATATTCCAGTCTAATTCCTTTTTTTTATTCAACTGTAATAAACTCGACAAATTGTTTCAAAACTTTTTCCAATTCTCGAGCCTCTAAAAAGAGAACATTTTTTTTTTCATTTTGAGTGTTGCTTCCGAGAAGACTTGAGGATGAATACGAAGACATTTATATCATAGAAGAAACCTGCACTTATAATAGAGAAAATTAATAGTAGCTGGCATGCGATGGTGAAATTTGCATTTAGATAACAGAGATCGAGCCGTTGGAGTCTATTACATAAATGATAAAAGAAAAACCTCAAGTGTAGTGCAGCTGTTCTAAGGAAAACAATGGTTGTTTTACATCTTTCGATACAATTTTTTTATGTACCTATTAGCATTTTCATAGATGGATTTACAAAATCTATAAGAAGATATTTAGAGATCTATCCTTATTCTCTTTTAAACGAAATATTTAATCTTAAACAATAGTAAATAGTATACTAATTCTAGCCACTATAATGAAGTTTAAATAACTGAAAGCTCCTGAAAGCTCAAGATAGCACTAACTAACTTCCGTACTACCGAAATGCTACACATGAGAATCCTTTGCTTTCTCCTATGGGAATATATTTTTCAACGGTCCACTTTCAAATCTTGCACATGTGAACGCTCGCATATTTACAGAAATACCGGTAAATTACCTTATAATTTGACGGTTACTCTTACGGGAGTGTATGAATAAATTATTAAATAAAAAACAATTTAAGACTTATTGGAGATCTCTGCAATTTTTTTTAATTTTACAGGAGAAAATATGAATTACTATTTGATTATTTTAAAACACAATTGCCGAATATACGCATAAAAAAGGTAGCCTATACATAATTTTTCCAACAAAAAACACATGACAGACTTTTTAAATTTTATTTTATTTAACCAAAACTACACAAATGTAGCTTGTACAAAGATTTGACGAATATTCCATGAAATAAGCAAACAATCACTCTGGGGCAGAAATTTCGCCGTTATTGATATCATCAATGTCCCGATTATTATTATCATTCTTATGTTGATCTGACGCAAGATAGGTAGAATAGCCACACTGTAGAATTTGTTCTTTTTAAGTGGTAAAGGAATGGCATTTTTGTGTTAGCAAAATATTCAAAAACCCCGAGAAATTTTGAACTTTCTTTTTTTCTGTTCCTTTGTTATGCACTTTTTGAAAAATGTATCAAGTGCACTAACAAAGTCAAAAATCATGTCTTTTATGACAAAAATCACGACGACATTTTATACACCGCTATTTTTATAACATTTGATATATTCCGAAAATAGAAATATCCTCTCTAATATGCGAATATGGTCAGCCTCCTTTTTCTCATTTCTTACCACAATATACAAATATTAGACTAAACTGTTGTTTTTATTTCGAACATCCACAGTTTTCTCACAATATAAGTATAATTTCGTCCCTAAAATACTTCCGATGCTGTAATCCAAAAAGCTTATTGTTTCATTAGTAGTTTTTTGGCAAATGACTTCATCAAATGTATAAAAAAGGACCTTGCTAAATTTTTATGAATGTATTTTACCGCTTAAAGACCTTAAATAGAAAGCATTAGGTCTTTTCTTTTTGCACGTTGTGGTTGACTTAAGTCAGCCCTGTCAATAACACACCATTCGTTTTATAAAAATAATTTGACTCAGTTCTCGGTAACCTATTCGTTTTAAAAGCTTTATGTCGACGAGCATGTTCCACTGTGGGCAACCCCCAATCCCGAATATTAGTGAGGTTATAATGTATCACAACAACATTGATGGTCGTTATAGAAGTTGATGTTAAATGAGTAAAGTAGGTAAGGACAATTGCTGTATCAGAATGAACTATGCGGGTGGTATTCTTATAAAACAGAGTAATTTGTGAATTGTGTCAATCATTCCCGTTTTCACCATTCAAATTAAGGCATGCTTAAAGCACAGAAGACATAATACAGAAGCGACACTCGTTTGATGTTCGTTTGACAAATCCTGGTGACCTTCGCCATTTTGTTTTTAGTACTTTACGTGGGAAATTTAAAAACACTTTAGTTTTCAGCATTAATCTACTTCTCTGGATGGCAACGATATTTCGCAAATGTTAACTTAATTTTTAATAGTTTCCCACGTAAAGTACTAACAACAAAATGGCGAAGGTCACCAGGATTTGTCAAACGAACATCAAACGAGTGTCGCTTCTGTATTATGTCCTCTGTGCTTAAAGTTAGGCAGAATTTAAATGCCATGGCAACGATTATTGAGACAATGGTTGCTATGGTATTTAAGCTGTACTTAACTATAAGCATGCCTTAATTTGTATGGTGAAAACGGGCATCAATCATATACGTTGAATTTATTCACCTTATATCGAATGTATGTTAGGTTAATACAAATCTCAGACAATCCATCCACCGCAAGGCGCAAACAAAGACCCAGGTCCACGTACAAGGCAACGTCAACGATTCTAGAGACAATCCGCGTTGCAGAAAACGATATTAAGGAAAAACGAATGTGGAGATACAGAAGAAACGCAATGAATTGTTAGAAAAGAAGTTAGTATTATTAGAAAAACATTTGAAATTAATTCAAAGTAATCGACATTATTTCTAAAGTACCTAGTAGAGGCTTTATCTCTATTAACGGAATCTAAGCTTTTATTCGCCATTCAAGGAACTTACTTCATAACGAACAGAGTTTTTATATAATTTCATTTCTGTAAGTCATACTTAAAGTTTTTTATTTATTTCTTAGATCTCAAGATCGTGAGTCTTAGTAACATCTTCAGTGACGGTGCCCATTTTTATTAGATACTGATTTAAGTCTAGTTCATCCTGTGCATGTTGGCCATTCTTACAAAGTAAGTTTATGTTTTCATTCATAGTCAGGAAGTACTATTAAAAGATTGCGGAAGTCCATCTATTACAAAACTTATTTTCACTTACATTCAAATTTGCACTTTAGACAACAATGCAAACTTAATTTTATCTTCAGGTTGCCTTACCACTTGAATTTATGCGTGGCCATAACTCATAGCTGATTCTACTTAACATTTAGTTCAGAAACACGTAAACATTGTTTAGCTCTTAACCATAATATTTTTAGTTTATCTTCTTGTTAGTAAATAGTAAGGTGACTAGGTTTCCCAATTGCATCGCAGTGAGTTCTTGTTCTTTATCACAACTTTTCTACGTGGCCAGATCTACCACGACATCGGCAACATAAATATCTCTTAAGCTTGTTACCGAACCTTTTTGCAACGCTCTCTTTGCTCTATTTTTCTGATATTATTGCTTTGGTTTACTTTCTTCGATAAGCATTGTGTCAATTTTTTAATTTCGTACTTTAAGCTTTAACTAAACTCTATAACTGAGAAACATAATTTGTAGTGCCCTTTTTTTATTATATTTCTAGTAATTGATGGATCCATAAGGTGGCTGCAGTTTCTCGAAATGGGGTAATCGTAGTCAAAGCATTATAATTAATAAAAACTCAAAACCTTCCCCATGAAATTTCTTTAATAATTGAAATTCAATCGATTGATGATTGTGAAGTTAACAAAAGTTGAAGGGTGTGAGACTCCTTTGGCTTAAATTGATATTCCTATATACGTTGAAAGAAAAATTTGTTTAAATACACTACATGTTTCGACAAAACTGGTTTGTCATCATCAGACTACAAGAGTACAATTAATCGATGAAACTAAAGGTTATACAATACTACTAGATCATTGATAATTCAATACAATTAGTTTATAAGGTGATGGGGGTGAATGAAATGGTAACGAAGTTAAAGATTTAAACATTTTTTCATTTCAAAATTTAAAATAACAACATCTCTGAAAACCGAGTATCACAAAGGTGAATGAGTAAAAAGGATACTTATAGCAAAGATTGACGAGTCCAATAAATACGTTGGTAAAGAAAATTAATTAAATTGGTTTAAATGTATAAAATTAAGGTTCATAGTTATATTTCTAGGTATAAAGTTACTGTTGAAGCATGAAGATATTTACTTCTAGATTCGTGGGTAACTTTTTCCCCTACTCTTCCATACAGTAATGTTTTATACTTTAACAATCCCTTTCAACTAATCTGATTGCAATCCTTCTTCTATTGCAATCTTATTTATTGTAGTACTATGTATATCCTGGTTTCCTTGCCGCTGTTGCTTTTCCTAAAAATAGACACTTAAATTGATGCTTACACACCAAGATAAAAGCAAAAGTTGTGTAGAAAACGTTGTTCTCAGATCTGATCAAATTCACATGTTATGTAAGCTTTTTTCTATGACATTTTCTTCACAAACTTCTCGCGCATCTTCATTTAATAAGTTTCTTCCAACTTGGATTTAACAATCCAAGGATCTGATTGGGACAGTGTTTAATCATGGCCATAAAAGCGGCTCAAATGGAGTATTAGTTTGAAGTTCACCACTGAACTGTAAAGGAACGTTAGAAGGAATTAGCTACTTGTTTTCTCTCTACTTTGGTTTAAATATCTTCAACCCAATGTTTAAAATACGTGACCCTGATTAATGAAAAACACTTTTAAAAGAGGGGGCTTGTAATTTTTTCTTAAGTCAATCACTGCTTGTACACAAACCCTTATAAGACAACCTATCGATATTATAATTAAAAGTGGTTTTAAACATAACTTTTCTTTAAGTATTGTTGCGATGAGATAATTGGTTTTAAGAATTTTTGTCTAATACATCGGTTACCAAACAAATTTGCTTAAATATTAAATCACTTATTGCATTAACGGAATCTAATCCACTTACTTTACGTAAATGTTTGCCAACACTTTGAAAGGGTACTAATGAAAATACATTTCTAGTAGACCTGCCAATCTATGAGAAGCTTAAGAGTAAATTCATGCACATCAAATAATAATAAATTCAGAAACTTGAAGAAAAAGAAACAAAAGAAAAGGCACTCGATTTACCTAAACGAATAATGGAGGATTTAATACTGTTTCCTTCTGAGATTTCAAATGGATGAAAGGGCATCGTATTTTATAGTATTTCTATGTATTACTATCCTTTTAGAATTGAAAATTCCAGTTTATTATTCTCCTTTCCTTTAAGAACTGTAAACTACTATTTAAATTACCACCTCCTCTACTTAGTCAACTCAACCCCACAATTGGGTTAGTTTAATACTATTTAAAGTTAGAAACAAATCTTATCACACACGCCTATAACAGGATTTCTGATGCGCTACTTTTCCAAAACGTATATACTGACAAAGCTAACGACGTATTCAGTATTTAAATTCAAATTGGGGTAAATTACGAAGGACCTAATGAAATTATAAGTACCAACACTCATCCAACTGTAATTATTAAGTCAACATTTAGTGGAGGAAGTTGGGGATGACCCTTTACGTAATCTTCCCTCTAATAATCATCTTCCGACATTAATGTATACAAGTGGGCATATAAATACCTTCAAAGCTTGACCTTCTTCTGTGTTACTATAGTTACTTCTCATCCATATAGACTATTCGTCAGTGATGGTTTGTAAGTAAATGGGGAATTAAGTCAAGGATATACGTTATATTGAAGTTTATAATCCCGTACACAAGAAATAAACGGAACTAAACTTATATTAATGCGTGTCTTCCATATTATATCGTAAATTTCGCCAAACTTACGAGCTGTATTTTCAACAAATCTTTACACAGCTCAAATGAGAAATAAAAGATAAAAATTGTTACAAGCTGGGCTTTTACACAATTTCTTGGCACCAAATCAACGGATGCCATAAGCTAATGTTGCAAATAATACGCGCACCATACGGACTATAAGTTTGAAATTTGACCCCATTTCTCGTCAATTTAGGATTAATATTACACAAACTCATCACCATCATGTCCCTGATGCATAATAACGATGCAATTATTACAGTTGATTATCTATAAATAATACGTAAAGTGAAAGAAATATGTGTACATTTCAGTTTCAATTGAAATTGTTCTCATCTAATGTTAGTTTTAGATCGAATTTATTGGTTTATTGGTGTCCTATTTTAGCCTTTTAAACCACGCCCCAGCGTGTTTAAATCGCGCTTTCAAAAACGTGCGTGTTTTAAAGTTGCCATGGCATCATCATCAATTTGAAAAATCTGAATTCTTATTGGTTATTGATCTGACAGGAATACTTTGTTACGTCAAATAAAATGACAGATTGCAAATTAATTTCCGTTTTTCTCATTTTCATGACAACGAAAGGTATACTGATTTCACATTAGGAATTCAACCATTTCACATTATTATAATAGTTCTTATTTCCATTTTAATACCAGATTTCAAAGTGAACCAATAAAAAAAAATAGCGTAAAGTATTCGTGGATAAACAGGTCTTTAAAACACTTGCTCTATTTCAAGCACTCCGGCTGCGCCGTCGTGCTTGAAAACTCGCGCGTGTTTTAAAGACCTGTTTATCCACTTATACTTTAATATACTATGAAAGTTATATTAAGAAGTGTATAAACTAGTAAGATTCTAACCATAAATATATCTATTTTTTACGCCCATGTCTATAAACGTCAAAAATCGCCCTTGTAAATGACATTTAACAATAATATGCACGTAATGAAATCGTACACGTGCGTTTTGAGAAGAAAATTTAAAATTCCTTGGTTTAATCAAATTGCAATCAAATTTTTATCTACGTAAGACTTTATTTGGTCTATTTACACAAATTTAGTCAATTGAAAAACATAAAAACTTTTAGCATTTGCGAGATATAGTATGCAATTTCTTTAAAAATAGGACACATTTTCTATGGAAATAAATGTCATGTCATTTATATTGTCAATTTCTTTAACAAAATGTTATTGTATCCGAACATTTTCCCAACTTTATCTACGTAGAAAAAGTATAGTACGTTACACGAGTTGTAAGCCCATTGTCTGGTTTGTAAACTTTGTGATAAAAAATTTAGTTGAAGCTTTAGTGCTGGTCAACACCTAAAACTCCTAAAAGGTCACGAACATCGGGTTTCATACTGCTAATGGAACAACATTTTTGAGTTTCATTCAGATAAGAGTAGATTCGACAGCTTGAAAGTGAAAAAAACTATTAGAAAAGGATACAGAAGCATTAAACCTTACTGCGCTGAAAGTAATTTGTATCTTCGAAACTTAAAAGAACATATTGATCAAGATAAACGTATATCTAAACAATAGAATTAAAGAAGTAAGAAATAAAATACATACTGAAGTTCAAAAAAATAAATATTTTTGCGTTATAACAAATTCAACAACCGCTAATTGCTAATCAAGGCCAACTTTGCTTGTTATTCAATAATGCAATAGTCACGGAGAAATTGAAATGAGATTTGAACAATTTATATTAACAGAGGAGAGGCACGTAAAGCAATATATCGCTATCCAACTGTGTAGCACAAACCTACAACAATGCAGCGAACTTGTGTGGTGCGTATAACAGTCCACAAAAGAATATCCAGACCAAATACATACCTTATGCAATTGATAGCTTTAATTTAGCTACTGAGAGAATTTATACATCATAGTTTATTACTAAAAGGCCTTATAACACACGATTTTCATCTAGCTTCAAAGGAGTAATTGCTTTAAATAAACAGTATAAGCAAAAATGTTAATGGCTTATGATAAATGACGAACAAAGATCGAATACCTTATCTGGAACAATTAAAGTATTAAATTCGATATAGAAAGTAATCATGGGTGGAATTGCGTAACTTATTACCACTACCACAGAATTTTATCTTAACGATGCTTGGTGGCAATCTGAATGGCAGTTCATCTGCAACTGTACCGTTCAAAAGCTCAGCCAGGATCTGAAAGATCTTTACCATATTCAAAAAAAATCCCATGTTTAGACCTCATTATCTGGCACACAAACAAAAATACCAACAGTACATTGTGTCTTGTAAAAATTGTTTTACGGCAACTTAATTTCTTCATCTAATAACAAAAATAAAACAGTATGGAGTATTATCTACGCTCAACAATAGAAAAAAGCAACACAAAAACATTACACTTTTAACACCTGAAAGAAAAATTGAAGATCCTCGAACAATTGCTGACATGTGTAATACAAATTTTATCAAGGCCCCCCTTGACATACTACGATGCATAAAAAACAAAAATTCAAGCGACAATAATAATTATGATGATTTTGGTATTGGTTCTACTAGTATCTGTAGCAGTATGTGTGCATTTCTTTTTAGCGAAACTGAAGTTCTGAGTTGCTTAAATTCCATTAAAAATAAAAAATCTTCGGGTCCAGATCATATACCTACCTGTTTAGTACGACCTAGTTTACCGATTATAATAGATCCTGTTACACGCCTTGTTATCATGTCATTTTCACAGGGTGTTTTTCCGGAAGAACTGAAAACCTGGAAGGTTCACCCTATGCACAAAAAAGGTAGCAATCAAGACTGGGAAAATTATAGACCAATTTCTGTCAGCTCAGCTCTGCCATAAATTTTTGAATATGCCAAGCTGGAAAGACTGAACAATCATCTCCTCAAACATGACATTATAAGCAACACGGCTTTCGTAATAGCAAATCAACGTTCGCTGCAATTAACTCCTTTGTTAACAGTATCATTTCATTTCTTAATAAAAAGCAAAGTATCCTTGCAATTTTCTGTGATCTTAGCAGAGCCTTCGATACTGTCTATCACTCTTTATTATTACACAAATTGAATATTTACGCCATAAGGGGTGTTGTTGAAAACTGGTTTTCCTCCTACCTATCTGATAGACGTCAACAGGTAGAAATTAAATTTAAAAATGGCGAGATATTTTCTAAATTTTTGTCTTCGCCTTCGTCTGTAAAGGTAGGAGTTCCTCAAGGATCCGTGTTGGCGCCCAGTGCGATGTACAAACGAAGACTTGTGAGATGCTAAATAAACTTAGCAATTGATTTAATTTTAACAGATTCTTCTTAAACCAAGAGAGGTCCTGTTGAGGACGTCACAAATAAATTTTTGAAATTACTATGTATTAGTGCAGCATTATTATTTATTATTGCTAATTATTTAAAATATCTTTTAATAGTGAATGGAGTAAACACGTAAACGTAAATGTCTTGACCATGGTTCAAAACTGCATCGAGTTGATGAATATGCATTTTTGATACTTTGGTTCAAATTATTAAATGTATTATGACAAGAAGGCATAAAAATCAAATTTACGACAATTATTTGATTTTACCTGCCTTCAAGAATCAAAGCTAAATTTCCTTCCCTATAAATATTTTATTAATTAACATTTAATGATAATAAATTGATAAATTATTTGGTGATGAAGTGATCGTTACATGTTTCGGCTTAAATAGCCATCTTCATACATTTTGATATTGAACATTGAAAAAATGTATAAATTATTTATGGGGATAAAAACTAATATCATTTTATTTTATTTTCATTCAGTTGAGAAATTACTTCATCACTTCATCATCAATTAATTTATCAAGTTGCGATCATTAAATCTTAATTAATAAAATATTTATGGGGAAGGAAGAGAATTAATTTTAATTCAATTTGTTACTACCGAGCAGGGGCGGCATTTAGGGAGGGCTGAGGGGGGCGGCCGACCCCCCCAAGAATGTGGGTTGGACTGTGAGGGCCATACATTAAACCTCAATAAAATAAAATTGGAGTGTCTGTTTAAACACAAAAGAAAAAAATTAAGCTAAACTTTCTATTATAAAATAATATACCTACCTATATACTTTTTAATACTTATAGGTAGGTGTATATTAGGTAGGTACCAATTTTATTGAAATAAAAAAAACAACAGAGAAAAAACGATTCGTTGCCCCCTCCAAGAAAACACTGAAATGCCGCCACTGCTACCGAGTGTAGAAATTAATACTAGACATATTAAAAATACAAATTTCAAAATTTCACTTCGATATCTTTAAAGATGGCAGAACAGAAGACTACTTAATTGACCAATTTTTTACATAAAAATGTCAATAACTTAGGAACCGTGAGTTGTAGACCCATATCATTCTGCTCGGCATTTAACAGAGAATTCAAATATATAGGGTGTTCCGTTAAAAAAACACAAGTTTAGTGTACTGCTCGAAAATGGGCCGTCCTGTATATACAAAAATATTTCTACAAGATACTCCTCGTTGTTGATAACAATAATCTGTTATACGATTTTTTCTCAAATCGTATATTAGGCGTAATCTTCCACCCTCAAATCGTCGGGGAAATTAAAAATCATAGAAACTTAAATATTTCGATCAATCCAACTTTTTATTGAAATAAACTTAAATACTTTTTAAAAAATGAAATATTTGCTAAGACAGGATACGTAAAATTTATCATAAGTATTTCAAGAATCTCTTGCATTAAAAACTACCTACTGTAGTTTAATAATAATAGGGATCCTTACAATTACAATGATCAATTTAAGTTTACGTAAATATGTGATATTATTACTACTTATGAGTTTCTCTTATTCAGAATCCTTCATTGTGTTTCTTGAATCGTTAGTTTACTATTAGGAATATTTAAACACACATCATAAAGCACACAAATGGTACACAATATAAATACAACAAATTCTACACCATAACTTCACATATAATTAATTGTCTTGTTAAACCAACATTTATGAAAAGCGCTCCTTTTAGATAATAATCTAAACTAATCAATAAGTCCGAGTGCTGTGAAGAAAATGCTCGAGGTTGTTTTTTAAAACTTTCTGTTTACTGTTTACCTAGGTATTATAAATAACGATCGCGATACGATTTTCAAATATCTATTTAAAAGAAATTATTTATATCTGTTGCCAATGTAACCAATGGCATGTTTTGACTGAATCATCAAAGGCTGAAGATTAATTTCAATTTACTTTTTATCCATTTTCGATTAACCCAATAATATAGTAGCTACGTAAAGTTGTGATCCCATCTTGTACTTAAAATACAAAATTATTTTACAAGTAACAAATTTGATAACAAAAAACGAATGCAAACGTAATTAAAATTGCAGCAGATTTCAATTGAAATGCAATATTTACTCCTCTTAACTGTAACTGAACGGTTGCTCACTCGTTTTGGAGAGAATTGAAATTAAACTGAAAATATTGATGAATAGATTCATTAATATCTCATAAAGATGTTTAAAATTAAAATCGATATACTTTTCTTTGTTATTATAAATTTAATGAATCACCTGAGCCTGAGCCTATATGAATGCAAGGGTTGGAGATTATAATTTTGAAATTAATGACTAGAAGTAGAAAATTGGTAATACGGGAACTTGGTATCTGTCGCATACTTATTATGTAACTAGTTTTAAATTATAATTACAAAACTCTTCTTAAATAAGGTGATTAGTTTGGCAGATTTGACTTAAAACGATTAATAATGGCAACGATTTTAATTTATATTGTGAAGGATTAAGTTTTTCCATTTAACGTTAATGGAATTTTTAATAATTAGAGTTTTTTCTGGATTAAAGTTTAAATAACATTTTTTCGTTGGTGGAATCCGTGTAGCGAAATAAATCAGCGGAAAGCAAATGTTTAATTTATTTCGAATTTAAATACGCAACTGGATTGTAAGTTAATCTTGCGGTATTTTCCGTTTTTTTTTTGTTGAATGTGTAATTTTGTACTTTTAGTTGAACGATATCAATCTGACATAATCCTTCCGCTTAAAATTGAGCAAATTAATTAATATTCATATCATTCTTTATACGGTTAATTAAAAATTTCGTTTCCATTTATAATGCGCATCAAAACGGATCATTTCAATAAGGCAAGAATTTTTATTTCTAATTCAGAATTCGAGAATTTTGTTTACTAAATCTAGTTCCGTTTTCGAAACGATTATAATAAATTTGTAAAACATAAAAAAAGGAGTTTAGTAATGCGTAATGTGGCCTAAAGGGAATGAAATCGAATATCGCAAGCTTTTAGTTTTTTTTTGGAGAAAAATTCGGAAGGAAAGTGGTAATAATTTGAGCTGCCCAAAACAGTAAAAACAGCTAAATTACTTGCCGTTCACAACCATAATATCGGAATTTTCCCGATTATTAATAATTTATTTTCCTTTTAAAAAAAGTGTTATTGTCTTGTTTTTCTTGCATAGCGAAATACGGTCATCCATAAAAATTTATTAACTTGTTTTCTCTTTATGCCCGAGAATGGGTTGTTTTTTCGAAAATTTGATTTGTGAGGTTTGGAAAGTTGTTAGTTACCTTTATGACAGAGGAAAAGTGTCGTTAGGATTTGAATAATCCACAAAATGCATGTCATTGTTCACCTCACTTTCTAACTACATCGCAGTAACAGGTACAAGAGTAGTTTTCACTTTCCTTTAATGAAAATTTGTCTGTGCGATTTTAAGAGTTGTCGAGGAAAATTCATTTTTAAACACATACGCGAGCGCGTGAAAACAATACTCGTGACTTCTCGTGTGTATCGAGGCAAGGGTTACGATGATGTGACGGAACAACCCCTACTGTTCACAGTAAATTGTAGGGTGCGCAAGCGTTTCCAAAAGTAAACTCCCGCCGAGCCGTCTCTTTACTTCACTCTAAATTTCTAGCATCCGAAGAAAATGTAATTTACCGACTCCAGGCGTTAATTCTTAATGCGACCAAGTAGATTTCATTACGGTTCCAGAAACACAACTTTTTTTTTAAATGGAACCTTTTCAAAACGAAATTATGTTCTAATGCAACCTTTTTAGCAAAGAGCTTTAAAGCAAATTATACGTTCGGAAAAGAAGTATTTATATTACATTTTATTTCGCCTGCCGAAATCCAGGTTTTCTTGACAATTATTTTAATGCGTCGTATTACGTTAAATTGAAAAGGATGTTGGACATTAACTAATTTAAGCTTGACCCGTACGCCTCTTTGAACGTACCCACTCCATAATTCGATCAAATTCGTCTTTATAAATCTTGCAGTGGTAGAGATTTTCACTAATCAACATAATTCTGGCCTTCAATCACAAACTCTTCTATATCCCTCGGGAATTTCATTTCATGCACCTGGTTAGAATTAGAAGTATCTAAACCAAGGGATTTAGTATACAGAAGTGAGCGTCCATTTTACTACGTAGGTAATGCGATCATTCTGGATTAAGTAGAACGGTAATTATTTCTTATTGCTGTAACATTGTTTTATTTTAAGCTCTACGTTGCACACTAGAGAGTTTTATTGTTTGTGATGATAAGGTTTCTGGTTGATTACTGCAGATGAAAATCTGTCTAGGTACTTCTAATTATTACTTTTAGTTCTTTTCATCGTATTTCATCATTTTTTAAGGATTTGAGGGCGTAAATAATTAAAATCGAAAATAAATAACTTCCCTTACTAATTGTTCTATGAAACTATTCAAATTTTTTTGCCAATCTTTCAACCCTTTCATTTTGAGTACAGTAAAATGTGAACCTTTAAAACCAATTTCACCTTATACATATATGTATTTACAATACACGTAGAGATATTTGAAAACTTCCCGCCTCTATTCCCAAACTAATGTCATGGAAAATCGCTGAAACACGTCAATTTTGTTGGGACGAACCTTAACCCCAACATTTTAAAATGGCACTGCCAAATACATCACTTTAAAAGGTAGACAATCAATCTTTTACATAAAACGGCATTGTTTAAATCTTTTATGAAGTCAGAAATGTTTTAAGCTAGTCTCCCATTGTTACGGCAACAAATGATTGGTACCGTAATCAGGAAAAATGCAATGACTCGATAAGCTCAGTTATAAGGG
The DNA here is from genome assembly GCA_036250285.1 of Pyrocoelia pectoralis. Taxonomy (NCBI): domain Eukaryota; kingdom Metazoa; phylum Arthropoda; class Insecta; order Coleoptera; family Lampyridae; genus Pyrocoelia; species Pyrocoelia pectoralis. The sequence continues at coordinate 82,707,268 of CM070075.1, forward strand.
GCAATCTAATGGGCGTGGGAATAATGAGTATAGAATTTAAATTTATAGTAAGTTATAGTTAACAAATATAGTCAAATACCTTTTAGGGCGCCACGATAGTTCTTTAGTAAAGACAAGCTGGTAATCAGAACTACGAAGAGCTTAGCAGCTTATAATAATAATAACAGAGATATGATTTCTGAAAGAGAAAGTGGGTATTCGATAAAGAAATACACTAAAATAATGATAGTGGTGGTTATAATGAATCAAAACAAAATAACATTGACACAATCGGAACAAATTTTACAAAACAAATCTTCACAGGAGTGAAGCAGTAAAGGGGGTTTAACTTTTACCTTGCAGGGAATGAAGTTTACATATTACAACAATGTACAATTAATAACACAAAAATAATACACATAAATATATCAGCAACCGTCTCGGTAGCTGTACGAAAGTCAGTACGTAGTAGTTGTCATTAAACAACGCTTACCAAAAACACATCCGATTATCGCCGTTGCGCAACGTCAATATCGCTGAGTTATCTAAACAGAAAGGTTGATTAACAAGAAAATTAATAAGGCTGCGACAAGCAGACCGACAGAAAGTAATAATTACCGACTTTGGTCAGTACTCGTTCCGAGAGTTGATATTGAAAAAATAATAGCAATTAGCTTTTAAACTTTAACTTTAGCAAATTAAATCTTCAAGGTAAAAGATAATACACAAATAATAAAAGTAATTTTTAAAGTAACGAACAAAGTTAATGCAAAATTAATTGAGTAGTAAACAAAATGAATAAATTAAATGTTTTAAATTGAAGCAAAAATATGAAATGTGATTAAGTAATTTAGTATAATCAAATTTTATAATAAACAGTAACAGGAGTTCAAATAAAGTTCAGCAAGAAATGTAGGGTTAGTAATTTAAATAACTTATCAATCTTATTTTCAGAAGTTGACACAAGATGGCACAGGATGGCAGCCTGTAATTTCCAAAATAAATCAATTTCTTCACACAGGAATAATTAAAGATGATTTGGTGAACAGCAAATATGTAGTTTGGCAGCAAAATAACCATCGATGTTCAATAGCAACGGATCAGCAATAATTTCAGGTGATGTTAACAAAATGGCGGTAACCAACAAGTAAAGATGTACTCCAAAAGTAAACGGGGTAGAAAACGCTAGGACAAATAATATAAATTACTGTCGAGGAATTTAAGAATGACACGGTAATTGTTACAAAAGAATTTTCTACATACCTCAAGGAAATTAATCCTAGAGCGTGGACACTTTTAACGTAGCGGTACTAATGCAAAAAGACGTAATATCACGTTTTAATGGTACTTAGAATAAGCAGATGATTCTAAATAATCACTATTTGTGGAAAACTTTCACTTATAGACGATTAATATCGATATGAGAAACTTGTGAAATTTCCGTAGCACTTAGTAACGTTTGTTAGGAAGTAGAATAGAAAAAGATACGCGGTTGAAAATCGAGTTGCTATTTATATCAGCACGGAGATATTCCCTAGTGAAGTGCTTGTTCCGTTTTTAAGATGAAATATTTTATTTAGTTAGCCGAGGATCAGCCAATCAGAAACTAAATGACTACATTGACAGCCAATAGAATAATTTACAGTACAGCGATATCAGTTGTTTTCGTTGCCGAGTAGAAAAGCTGTAAGGGAACCAACGAAGCCGAAGTGGTTAGAGATAACGCTTCGCGTAGAATAGAGCAAATGCGGAGGAAAAGTAGTACCAAAAGTATTGAAAGTGGACTCTATTAGCAAAACATTGAATTAAGAGATTGTAATCTGTAATTCTGATAGAGAAATTGATATGATTGATTCTTGCGAACTAAGCCAATAAACGAGGAACGTAACACCATTCCAAATCGTTCTAGTAGAAGAGCTAGTGAACCATTTGACTAACCCGTTTCCCACAAAGCTAGAAACTTTTTAAATGATGTTTTATTATCAGTCAATGAAGAAGATACAGTTCTGGCAGGCATCTCGCGGTTGCGTCATCATCCCTTAAATTTTTGAAAATGTAAAAAAATTTGTTTTTTAATCTACTCGCACAAGGCTACAATTTTAATATGTTGTAATGTACATATGTTTAAGCGTAAAAAAAATTGCCAACCTATTTTGAGGGTTGCAAGTATGTGCCAGACCATAGCAAAGTTGTCATCGGGGTAGTAGGTAATTCATAACCTGCTCCCACAAGGCTCAAATTTTGAGGGAACATTCTATCAATTGTTTAAAAAGTATATGTAAACAGCCAGAATATTCTAGCGGTTGCAGGTATCTGCCAGACAAGTATACAGTATGTTCCCGGATTGGTCCACAATAGGTGAGATGGGCCAAAAATTTTCGAATTGGAATTTCATATTTTGGGATTCCGCCCTGCTTGGTCTGAAACTTATTTTTAGTTTACTTTCGATTTTTTAAAATCAAGTAGGCTTTTACAGTTGAGCAAAAACTATTTTAGTTCTAGGTAAACTATACCTTTTCCCTCAACAGTATGCCAAAGTGTTACTAAGAAAAGTTGTTCAGAATGAAAAGTTATGACGTTATGCAATTTTTCAGAATGATCGGCCTAATTTGATAAAATCCAGTATTGGTCAGTTTCCTTTTGTGTCAATTTTCAACTTCGTTTTGAATCGACTTTGTGCCTGCTTGACTTAAAGAAAATCTGCAGTTTAAACTACAATCATACCTTGAGATGGGTTGTGAGCTGCTGGACTATTAGGCGAAACGTCAACAACTTGTAACTAAACGACGCGACGATTTTTTAAAAAAGCAGAGGAAATTTTCCTTTTCTAAATATATAAAAAAATATGAAGTACGATCTATTATTTGACCATCACAGGCCCCTCCATACAACGTATAACTGCAACACACACAGCTACAGACTAACCTTAACAAATTAACTCATTTGTTTGTATCATTAATTTTAAATCGTTGAAGGAATACGAATAGTGAAAAAAACTAAAATAATATTTCTTTTGAACATACTTTTTTGATCATCTTAATTACCCCTTCCGACCTCTTAAACTGTGTTGATAACTTTAATCCTTCTTCTTATCCGTAACTATTTATATAATTTTTAAGGGTATGTTTTTTATTACTACTATTACTTATTTCCTTTATATTTTACACCAACCAGAAATTTCTTAGATACTGTATTTCATTTCATTGTTACGTTTTTTGTGAGGTCTCTGTTCAAATTCATTTTGTTTGGACAATATATTAATATTATATTATGTTTGTCCCTATACCCTATATTATTATTATCATGTAGTATTTGAAGCCCAGTTAGTATAAATTATGTAAGAAACTAAATTATTGAATTAATTCAGTCACACATAGGTTAGTTTTATTTAAAATTTTGAGGTTGGAGGTGGGGATGTAATAATAATAATAATAATACTCACCGTTTCTGGACAATTTTCTAAAATTACAGAAAATGTATTTACATATCTCAAAAAATTTCTGTAACGGTTGGAATGTTATTTTGCTTGAAAAATTCTCTGCATGGGAGTTTCTTGGGTAAATTGGCTATCACTCTAATAATTCTTTTCTGACATATGAACACATCGGAAATCGTTGTCGAGTAGCCCCAGAAGCATATATCCCAAACTTATAAGAATAGGTTGTCAAATGTCCTATTACAGCGTTTCCCAAAGTGTGGGTCGCGACCCGGCACCGGGCCGTAGAAAAATTTTGCCGGGTCACGGAAAAAAATGGTAAAAACACAAAAAAAAAATGTTTTAAGTACCTATTAGTTTTTTTACATCAGTTATACTTACGTTATACACTAGGAATAGTGGAAAAGTGTGCATTTGCACTCTTTCACATAGCTTTATCGCTCGCGTCCGCGCGTTGTGCTGCTAACGTTGATAGTTTACTTCATTTACTAATTTTAAATGAATATAATTTCTTAATTACATACTTTTATTTTTCTTATATAATTATTTTGAAATTTTTGTGTATGAACTAAAACAAACAAACAATTAACTAGATTTTTTTAAAAATAAAGTTTGTTTTGTAAAGAAGTGGGGTTTTTTCATAAGGTGGGTCGCCAAAAATTTTAAAACCTCGTACCGGGTCGCGGTTAAAAAAGTTTGGGAAACGCTGTACTAGTCCAAGACGCCCTAAATGGTCTTTTTGGTTTACATACTTTTTAAAAAATACATTAGCATTATATTCGAATTAGTAAATACGATACATCAAGAACTTCATCGGTAAAACAAGCTTTTCATCAAAATCGGCCCAAAGGGACCCAAACTCGGGGCGTTATTATGGGAGCAAACATTCAAATTTTAACCCAAACTAATTTCCCTTTGTGGAAAGTTAGTAGACGTGGTAACAAGTAAAACTCCGTTTTTCATAATTTACAATTCCCTAAGTTTTTACTTTTTTAAGGTGTAGCTCAAGAACCGTTTAACTAAATTAAAATTTGAAAATTGTAGCCATAGGACGGCCAGAACTTTTACTTATAAATGAAAAAGAACAAAAATTTAACGTGGGCAATTTATTGGTGCCCAAAATTGGTCAAAAATTAAAAATCCTGTCCTGGGATTTTCGACCAATGTCCGCAATGCTCTTTCGTGACTATTGCCTGATTCTCCTTTTTGGCTGTGTTATAAGTAATCCCACAAGCCGGTTCGGGTCCTATGAATGGTTTTGCGCTTGCCATTCTCGCAAGCTCGTCAGCAAACTGGTTACCTGAGATTCCCGCGTGCCCAGGTGCCAACAATGGTGTGACTGAGTTGCACTTACCTAGTGCGTTTAGCATTTGTGTGCATTCAAGGACTAGCCCTGATATTACCACATATACATAAGTCTATTGCTGCAATTGCTGTTTTGCTGTCTATCACTATAAAGATTTTCCTTTTGATACGGTTCTCTTTTAATAGCTGAGCAGTCGCTGTCAGGATTGCATTAATTGAGTAACTCTACCACCAGAGTAAGTTAAAGGCTGACGGTATTATTAGTTATTTTGTTATAAACGGGGGTACACGCGATTCTCGCGTTTTGCGTGCTTTGGGGGGAGGGGGTATCTGTGATTGTAGGTTGTAATAGCTTTTGTTTTAAAATATCACACCTTGTTGAGCTGGCTTAGTTGCTTGAAAAAAGAAAAAAAATTTACGTTTTTGTACCTTTTCAGATTTTTGACCCTGTAGGTATCTGTAATTTAGCAAGTTATTAAAGTAACTAAAATAAAGGATTACATTTACTTACATTTGACGTAAAAATCACAAAAATGGGTTGATATTTGGTAAAGATATACGAATTCGTTCCTACCTACTTAAAGTAAATTTTTACGAATTATTAAAAAAAAATGTAAAATGCAAACTTTTTGGAATAGATTTGAGACCAAAAATACATAATGGCCCTTTCACAATGTTAATTACGTCTTTGCACATAGTCTTTGCCCAAAAATTAACGAAAATATAACAAATTCCGTTTGAACTTCATAAGGATGGTTTAGAATGAATTTTGAATGTAAAAGAACTCAATTTGGACACTGGCAACTTTTTGGGAATACGAATGGCCTTAGGGAGAACGTTTTAACATTCATCTTTAACTATAGTAAAACTAAAAATACCATAAAACATAAAATGTACAAATAGAAGCTGGTCTAACGTTGCATAACATGTTTTATAGAAAGACCTTCTCTACCTTAAACAGTTTCAAATTTTTGTTTATTTCACTAACTAAAGGCCACCATTTACACGTATATGTACAGCAGTAAATATGGATTTTACTTCCTCTTAATTACAATATAAGTTGTATATTTAGAAGTATAGTCAAAGTATTAGGTATTCTCTTTGGTATAGTGTAACGTAACAATACACTTGCTACCTACTTTCATCAATAGATATTAAGTTAAATATGTAGACAAAAACATTTTTCTCGGTGAAAACATTCGACTATATATGTTACCTACGACATCGTTCATCGTTCAAAATCTCTAAATTCGAAAATAAGCACACAAACGTTTATGTACCTTTTCAAGTGCTACGTGCGACCGATTTTAGAGTATGCGGGTCCAGTTTGGAATGCAGATCTAGTGCGGGACAAAATCCTACTCGAATCGGTTCAACGTCGTGCATCACGTTTGCCGTTTGGGCAGTGCAGACCTCCTTACGAGGAACGTCTAGCTATGTGTAAACTCACAACTGTTGCTGAACGCAAAACACGGGGTGACCTAATAGTGACTTACCGTTGTTTTCAATCCCTCCTTGGGTGCGACCTATCATTTCTGTTTGTGCCAAATACGGATCCTCGCCTTAGAGGCCATGAACGAAAACTAAAAAAAGAAAAGTTCAAAACAAGTGCCCACTGAACACAGTACATCCATGAAACGTTTCTAAATGTTGCATAAGGGTTGCAAATGAAACATTCCTAAGAAACATCTAAGACACATTACTGGTACATTCCTGTCGAAAGCGAATAAATGGTAATGTCTAATAAACGTTTCAATTGATATGTTACATAAAATACAAAACATACACATTACAACACGAACGTTTTAGATATGTATCCAAAAATACATCTTTGTGATGTATTTTTTGGAATGTGATAACGTATAACATTTTAGAAACGTTACAAATGTGATGTTTCGTTTGAAACAAAATAGTCATATCTCAAAGTTAACGTTACGGAGTTGTGTTTATTAGTGTTGTACCAGAAACCTTATCAGTTGAACCATATCGTAAGAAACACATCATACACGTTTCGGTGTGAACGTTTTAGATATGTATCCAAAAATACATCTTTGTGATGTATTTTTTGGAATGTGATAACGTATAACATTTTAGAAACGTTACAAATGTGATGTTTCGTTTGAAACAAAATAGTCATATCTCAAAGTTAACGTTACGGAGTTGTGTTTAGTAGTGTTGTACCAGAAACCTTATCAGTTGAACCATATCGTAAGAAACACATCATACACGTTTCGGTGTGAACGTTTTAGATATGTATCCAAAAATATATCTCTGTGATATATTTTTTGGAATGTGATAACTAAAGCTAGGATGCCTTTTTTTATAAATGGACAAACATAAGGCAGACCCTATTTAAAATCCGTTTTAGATGCAAACTTTATTCTGCCTTTTTTGGTTTCTGTTAGTTTTATTGCGTTTTTTACCTTTTTTTTTTGATATTTTCGCGTAAGTATTTAGTACCTTTTCTGTAATTTTGTTTAAGTTTTTTGAAATGTAAGAAAGTATTTTTTAATTTTTAGATTTTATATAGGTATATTTTTCTGGGTAATTTCTAAGAAAGCAAATTGTTTGGAAGGGAAAGGAATTTGGTATACAAACTGAATACAAACTTTGTCTATAATATTTAAGCCTCTTACAATAATAACTCGGATGAGTCATTTTCCTTACTTTGAAATATTTCCCATTGTATTATTTCTACCTGCAAGCGGCACCTACGTACAGTCTTTGTTGAAATTGCATCATTTAGTCATTATGCCGAGTTAAGCGTATTTTAATTAGCCCGAAAACTTTATTGAAAAAGAATACCAGCAGATAGCAATTATCAAATGTAATTACTTTTTCACATAAATATTTGTTTGTCTATACTTAAATTGAATATGTATGTGTTGATTTTATCTCGACAGTTTTCGCTTTTCCGTGCCATTTTTCTCCTTTTTTGTCTTTTTAGATGCTTTTTTTAAATTATTTTTTATGCCTTTTTCCTGCCTTTTTGAAACTTTCGTTTTGTCTAACTATCCCAACTTTAGTGATAACGTATAACATTTTAGAAACTTCATTAAAAATGTGATGTTTCGTTTGAAGTCATCTTTCAAAGTTAATGTTAGGTACTTGTATTTAGTAGCGTTGTACTAGAAACCTAATCACTTGAAACATATCATAAGAAACTAAAAATACACGTTTCAATGTGAGTGTTTTACATATTTATCCAAAATTACAATTCAAATTACAATAGATTTATTCATCATAAGTAGATGGGTAATATTGCACATCTAAATGGCTTATTTGCCAGCGAGTCTGTAGCTCAGGTAGTTTGCGGAGCTGTTTTCTGAATTCCTAAACAAGCGACCGATGTTCGAATCCCACTTGAAGCAAAACGATTTTTCAGCATCACCGATCTCTTTCGAGTCTACACTAAGAGAATTTTGGGGGCCCTGGAGAACAAGCCACCGGAGTACATTGGGCCCTGCAGGGCGTGCGCACTGGGAAAGAGCCCCTCAGAGTAGTTGGGGCTCTCGGTACCATAGTTTCTACCACATCTCAATTTTTTTATACTCAGGTATGTTTCAAATGAAACATATATGAGACATTTCAAATATTCACGTATGAAACATTTATAAGGACACATTTCTCCTACATTTCAATAAATTACTCTTCGATATGTTTCTTGAAACATATATAAAATGTTTCGATGTAACGTTTCTGTGTTGTTTCAAATCTAGGTTTCTGAAGGCGGACATTAAACATCTATGTTATGTGTATGATACGTTTCTGTCGCTGTTTCGGAGATGTTTCATGTTTCAGAGATACGTTTCTAAAACATTTCAGAAACGTTTTTTTGCACTGTGGGTGTCCGGCAAAATTTCTTAGCAAATAGAGTCTTTTCCCAGTGGAATAATCTCCCTGTTTCCGTAGTCTGTGCAACCACCCTAAATACCTTTAAAAATAATTACGATGCTTGGCTGGCTGCATCAAATTAAATTAAATTAAATTCTAATTAAATTGTAATTAGTAACGTAAACATAGAAAATAGGCATGCATGAAGTTAGATTCAGTTTTTGTGGATTCTCATCTACTTGTATTTGTCGTATTATATAGACTTTCCTTCTTTTGTTTTCTGTTATATACCTACATATAATTCCAAATTTGTTATATTCTAGTTACATTTTGGTTGATTATTTTATTAGAATATGAATTCAGTAGTTTTAGCACGTTCATTAGGATGTTAATTTTGTATTAGGCTTACATAGGTTTTGCGCCTCAGCTTTTACTGTTGTATAATAAATAAAAAAAACATGTACATTTCGAAAGTTACCGAAAGAAGGTATCGGGACACATAAATTAGTCTACGATGAATGCTGTTACTACTTTTTACATCATTTTAACCATGATAATGTTAACGCGAGGCATAATAGAATCATTTTTCATCATTTAAATAACTTTTTAACTTGAAATAATTAAATTTCCATGTTATCGAGAAAAAGTTTCCGATACTTCTCATTTTGAAAATTTTCGCGAAAATACTTTCTGGCATTGTTTTAATGTTCGAAATGGGTTAAGGACCTCGGACAGACAAACTATGCATGTTTACACAAAATTTTCACCCAAAAATAAGCACAAATAGCGAATTCTATTTTACACGTAATCTCCATAAGGAAACTTTGAACGTATTTTCTAAGTAAAGAAAATATATTTAGACACAAATACCGCTTGAATAAGATGACGGACTTTTATACTAAATAATGTTTAAAACTTACTTTGAAAAAAATTAGTGCAGATATTTACGTAGTTTGCGGGGTATCTATAATTGTAGCATTCATTTGTAGGTTATAAATTTATAATAGCTTTGGTTTTAAAATATCACATCCGCATTCGTCGGGATTCGGCGACTGTCGGAAAAGTGCACAGCAACACAAACATATACACACGTCTCGGTTATTATATAGTGATACTTCTACTTTATTACAATAGTTAATTGGTTCAAAAAGAGATTGTCTTGTTCCCATTTTTTTTGTTCAGTAATAGCTGATGAAACGTCTGATATAACTACACAATTTTCAATGCGCCCGCGCCGTTTTAACTTAATTTATTTTTTTTCCGATCATATGTAACATCAAGATATGACACTTAAATAATGTGACTTCAAAAGTCATTGTCAAAATTAATCAATAAATAAGTCAAGGAGGAGGTTTTGTGTCTTATTCCGTCGATTAATCTGATGTAAATCGAACGAAGGAATTTGTGAATTATCCGGAACTCGGAAGGTAAAAGTTATTTCTTTGTTTTTTCCATAACAATCCACTAATTCGATTTTACAATAAGTAACTTAATAGAGTTAGGGGTTTGGATTGCGCAGAGAGATCAGTCAGTCAAGTCAAAATTTATATTTATCACGGGTAACCGACGGGACTCTGACGTTTTTGAAATGAACAGTACCTACACAGTTATTTTTTACCGAAAATTTTATTTTAATACAATTACATGCCATTTTAAGTTGAATATCAGTTTTATTAGATTACGTCGAGTAACTGGTGTCCATCCTCCTGAATGCAGTTTTCCAATCTTCGCAGAAAATCGACCATCACACGAGTCAGTTCACCGTCGATTATAGCTACTTCTTCCTTGATTGCCTCCCTCAGTTCTTCCAATGTGCGGGGTCTGTGAGAGTATACACGTGATTTCAGATACCCCCACAAAAAACTCACAAGTGCTCAAGTCAGGTGATCTCGGGGCTCTAGAATATCGCCAAAACGTGAAATTAAACTTTCTTTATAATAACATTATAGTATTAAAAGTTCAGATAAAAAGAAGCAGAAAAATTCGACTTTTTCATAAATAAAGCGCCCATTACAATTATACAAACCAAGAGATGTAATGTTAATGTTGGTAGTGCTGAAGATTACTACCGCATCTCAATCTACTGGATGGTTTTTAAATAAATGTAAAGGAAAGGTTTTCAAATCACAAGACTTTGTTAACAGCATTGCAAGGGTTATTGCCAACAGTCTTACAGATGCCAACTATAAATTTAGTTTCTTCCTATAGAGACGACGTAACAGGCACTCTTGATGAGTTGAAAGTCGAACTCAAATTCAGGTGCAGGTGCAGGACACTCGCTAGGATGAAGGAGGAGAATACCAAAAACTGCTTAGTTTAGGTACCTTGAAATACTACTCAGATTCAATTAAGTTATCCAATATCAAAGTATTGTTACTTACTTATCTATTCTACCTGTGCCTACCGCAGAAAATGAACGAACCTTTTTCCGCATTACGCAGTCTAAAAAATTCTTCTCTAAATGAATTAACAATCTTGCATTTGTAGATATGACTCCTACCCCTGAAGAAATATTAGATAAAATAGCCGAAAAGCCAAGAAAACTCGAAATGAAGTTATAATGTCCACCTGTTATTGGTAATTATTGGTTACTTTTTATTTGACAAATAAAACACGTTATTGTCTAAGAGAGTTGCATAGATTTTGTATACCTATACCTACATAAAAACTGACTAAAGTTAAAACCCTCCCCGAAAAAAAATCATGGGTGCACCACTGCAAGCATTGCATATCCGCATACAAAAGTGAAAGATGCCTCTTATTTTGCTGAATGTTTTCTAAAATATACAGTATACTTACTGTCACAAACGTACGCGTTTTGATTCTTTACTGCTATCAAATAATATTACATATACTTATGATATTAGTGTATAAATTAATCAGTTTTTCACAGAATACGACAAATAGTTATATAACTATAGAAACTCAAATTCTTATTACGCTAAAATAAGCTTAGAGATCTTTTTAACGTTTCATTATATTTAAAGTAGGTAGCTGAAAATATGTACATATTATAAAACTCCTTTTTTATAATATCTTCCTTTTATAACCACAAACTTTTTAAAATGTATTAACTCTGCGACCACAATATTTTTCATTATATTGTTGTTCACGTACTAATTATCTTCCCTTTTACAATAAGTAGGGAATTGGATAAAGTCATTATTATGCACGTAGGGAAATTTACGTTGCAACCAGCAAACTACACCAAAGACAAGTGTATGCACGTTCAACTACTTAAACACACATGTCGAGTATATAAATTGCAAAATTATATTAAAATTACTGAATTTAGATTCTACTACAGTTTATAACTCTATTGAAGTTGGAAAACGAGTTTTCTTACAATTTGTTTTCAACGTAGCAATTTTTACACTTTCCCATATTTTATTACATACATACATACATATATTGTAGCCTCTATAATATCTTATGAGTCGTGTTTTTTAAGTAAGATACATATTGCAAATTAACATTTCCTTCTTTATTCAAAATAATCAGTACACAGCGTACTTAAGGGTGTTTTATAGTTAAATAATGCAGTCTTGCATTTTGAAATTAAATCAGATGGCGTGTGAAATGTACTATCGTATAATAAAAAAAACAATTTGCATATGAAAGTAGAACAGTTCCGCAGCTCTGCTAAACTGACGGAGAGTAGAAACATTTAAACACATTTGCCTAGCAGCCTAGGTTGTCAAAAATGTTGTCTATCTAAGGCCTAAGCTAAGGCAATGAATCAGTTTCCTATAATCGATAACACTTCCACTAGCGCCTATTTTTTTCCAGAAAAATCCATGTATGATGAGCATCTGGTAATGATTAGAGTGGAGGCTTCCACGGCCAGAGTCAGTAAGATTAAGACGACTTCCGGGATAGGACCGTGTCAATGTTGAAAATATCAACATGATTTTCATTGTATTCGATAAAATTTTATGGTATCAATTTCAATTTTTGCATTTATAAGTTGCAACCTTGTATGTTGTACAATTCTCTGTACAAAAAAATATACCATGTCGAGCAATGAAAATATCAAATTTATATGCTGTAAAAGTTTATCGCTTCATTTAAAATTTCGGAAAAAATAATATTGTTCAAATAACACCCTCTAGCATACATCCATGTAACGTGGTTATTGCATTGTTTTAAACGCTAAAGCTTCTTTTCTTAAATCACGCCTATAGTTTACCAACTTCGGTTAAGCCAAACCTAAATTATAATGCTTTTAATTCCTAGATTACCCCCCTCTCCCCCACCTCTTATTTTACGTCTTACAGTAAACAGTTTTAAATCAAATATAATCTTTTATATGGAGATATTATACAGAAAATTGCTTCCCTTTACGTGTCCCTAGCAATTACGCCCACTGGCGGTAGAATTAGGAACTTGAAAATTACTTCCAGCCATTTCTCTTGGTCACTTTTCTTTAGAAATGTTTTTTCGCAAAGCTCTATGACTGTTACTTTCTGTGATATGGTACCTCGGCGGACATAGGCAACAACCCTGTATAAGTACAATCATCTGTCCAGAAATCTTTAACATCTTGAGCATTGAGCGACGAATTTCTATACGATAAATGGAAAGATCTCTTGAGATAAGCGGAATAAGTGACGAAACCATTCTTCATAAAGAGTTAAAATTCCGTAAAGTTTGTGCATGATGTATTCTGCAACTCATTACCGAGGCTAAAAGGCAAAGACGGTATCAACTGCGCTTCTTCTCCGTTATGAAAGTGAAGGAGAAGCATTCTTGAAACGTATAGTAAGGTGCGACGAAACTCATTTTATTCCTGAATCCACGAGGCAAAGGATGAAATGGTGACACTCAACTTCGAAAGATAAGAGTCTGCAGCCTACCGTGTTGTGGGACATTCTAGATTTTATTGTGTTTAATTTTTTAAGGGAAAACCGCACTAGTAATGCTCCTTACTATTACGAACTTTCTCAAAGAGTGTTAAACCAGCATTTCAACCCAAAGAAAGGAAGCAGTCCAGCAAAGCTCCACGGCAACACGCGCCCAACTCTTCCCATTTATTTGACTCCAATGGCGGTGAGGTGCAAATATTCGTTTAAAGCTGATTAAACACACAACCAAAAAGTGTTTATGAAGACAACATCTTCAAGTTCCCGAAAAGACGGTAAAAGTGGATTTGATGTTTAATAATTTTACCAAAAATCCCACAACAAAAATTATTGGTAATTAAATAAATGAGCCACTCCTTTTTACTTTTTCCTTATTGAGTAGCTTGGGATAATAGTAATTCATTTTCCCCAGCTTTTATTAAATGGAAAATAAGCCCTTTTTCCAATGAAGACAACGTTGAAGGCGATAATTCTGTTGAACTTTACGAGAATCTTCAGTTTCAATTTATGGTCTTCTTCTACATCCATTAGATGTCCGTGTTTCGGATGTATTGTCAGAACATTTCCCTTCACACTCCATCTCAATGGAAGTGACGTAGACCTAAAATAGTTATAATTGCCTTCGTGAGGAACGGAATAGCAAATTTAAGATATAAGTTAATCCCTTCAGTAATTAATTCACGCGGTTCTTGATTAAATACAAACGGACTTAGCGGCGAAGTCTAACTTGCTAAAACAGAACCGTACTCCAAACAATTTATTATAATCATTTGAATGAGGTCTTTTTTTGTAAAAATTTAAAGCATTTTATGTATTTTAATTTTTAGTCAATATTTTGATAATAATGTTAAGTAAATCTAATATAGTTATTACTAAAGTAGGCAGTTGATTCATCTTAATCACTACCACTATTCATTGGAATTACGAATTTTAGGGGAATCTTCTACAGAAATGACATGTTGAACATATTTCCCCCAACTTTCTTTTTTGATGCAGTTCAATTACAAAATCACTATGGCATGGATTTATATTATTCTTTTTTAATGTTTCATTTCAACTGGCTCCAAAGTAATTCGATACTTCATGGGCGAAATCTTTTACTAAGTTATCAACAGCGATAACTGGCGTTGTACATCACTATTACAGAATTTGGAGGAAGGGATGACAACAATTTTTGTTGAAACCATTCCTGAAATATACCATATCCTCATGATAATCGAGACTGAAAGTAGACATTCGCTTACCCAACCTAAATCTGATCCCTCGTTGAGAATGATTGTCCTTTTTCCTCGAGAAATCATCCATCCAAGCCTTCTATATTTTTTCATAAGTATTGCACCACTTTTCATCAAAATAACAAATTTCTTTATTACTATACACTATACTCACGTCGTAATATTTGAATTCCTTTCGACTCCGTAATTACTTGACGCTTGTTGATTTTTTTATATGTCCTAATTTTTTAACACATGGCGAAGTGTAGGGTCAGAGATATTTACCTTAATGGGGATTCCATGATAATAATAAAACCTGTCCTGAAATTTCCTTACCAGATTTAGTAAGTAGGTACTCCTAATTAAACTTAACAATGGTATAATTGGCACTTTAAATCTGGCCCACTGATTATTATCACGAAGGCAACTATACTTCTGAAAATATTTGGTCTCTACTAAACAGTTTGTTAAAGAAAATTAGCTTGGTCAAGAGAAAAGCGTTGAAATGAATTATTCTAAAAAAAGGATAATTGTTTATCAATATCAACTTCCAAACATTTCTATCGAAACCCAATGGACATTATCATTAGTAACTACTTTACAAAAGATGTTATGTACCTATCACTTGAAAGGAAGCGGAAATTATGACATATGTACTAATAATAAATGCATAGCTACGTAAATTCGCCATTTTTATTATTTGTACGTGGAACTGTATTTTTCAGAGAACGGCGTTCCTTGGGAGAAAAGCAGTAAAAGTACTAAATCGAAATTACCGCACACTTTGTTTTCGAAAGCCGTTCGTATCGAGAATAGATCGACTAAAGCAATTATTTAGAAAGAAGTCGTAAAAAAGCGAGTTCATTAGATATACGCTTCAAGAAATACCTCTTTGCATGACCTTAAATCAATTTCCTCCATTCGTCAACTCCTTTGATATCAAAACGTTTCGTTATCTGAAATATTGAACGGGCAAAGACTGTTTGACTGCAGCCATTATTTAAGGACGAAAAGAAAAAGTCTATTTTTCCAAAAAGAAATTAACAAGCTAAAGTTACGAGACAAAAAAAAATAAAAGTTTTAGGCAAGTTAAAGAGTTAACAGTAATATATAACGCGCAACCGTTGTTTGATTTCCTCCCTACTTTTATATATATAAAAATAACACGAAAATTTGTAAAGGAACACAAAAGTTGCAGCCCATTAAAAGTTATTTACTGACCGAAATTCACATTTAACAAATTAAAGTTAAAAAGGTCGGAAGAATTGGTCAAGAGGGTTGAGTGGTTCATTGTGCGCGTTCAGTCATTTCGCCCTTTGAATATATGAGATTTAGTGGAATTCTTATGTTTTTGTCGTATATAATCATCTTATTTTTATCATTACACAATAAAAATGTGTTCGGTTCAAAAATTTTAAGGCCAGATACTCGTGAAATCTTTTCGATTTGTCATTGAATAAAAAAAGTTGGTGACAACTACAGATTCCGCGTTAAGGGATACAAACTGCGCTTACATTTGATGATATGTTCCAGCTGTTTCGATAACAACAAAATTTACGATTTCTGTTTTCGAAGAGATTCCACTACACGTATGACAACGTGTATACGTTCTATAAAGAATTGGGTCAACGGTTATGGGCGAGTGTGATCGTATTCCACTACAGAGTTTTTCGTTTGAAATCTTTTACAACAAATTGGAATTTACATGACGAGAATATTGAGTGGAAGAAAATGTGGGAGAAGAGTAATTAAAAATCTCAATTGACATGCGATCAGTATATATCAATATACAGAGAAACGTTTGATCTGTATAAGTTCTCTTTAGGGTTCTAACACAAAGTTTCCGGCAATGCTTCGTGCTAGGAATGTAACATTAGCAATCAAAAGAGCAGGCGAAGTCGAGCTAACTCCTAACAACGTCGCTTCGGGATCAGGAGCGATCTGTTTCAGTTCGACTTGAATAGAGTCAATTGAACTGTTTTCAAGTTTCGCTGTATTTGCGCTATCTGGGGTAGAAACCTACACAATTGTGTTATATTATCTTTATAGAAAGTTTGGCACACGGTCCTTCCATTCTATACTTGTTTAACAAACTTTATTTTAAATTGATTTTCTACTGATACCTAAGTAGATACATGCAATCAGAGAAACTTCGAATAAATGTGAACACGTATCGTCCTACCGTCTATTTTGATGTTGCCTACTCCCTATTATTGTCTCCTATAACGTACAGGGTAGCCCATTAGCGCGAGGCAGTTCGATATTTCATTTAATATCATACGGATTAAAAAATGTTTCAAATAAAACCATTGCATATTTGTACAATATTTATAAACATACAAGGTGCTTCGAATGATCGTGGCTCTCTCTTAAAATGCTCTATGTCTATATTTTTGTTTTTTGTTTTAAATGCAGCGTTCCCAAGTTATGAATTTTTTCCACGATTTTTCTGGAAAGACATGGTCTGATTAAAAAATGCTTAGACTCGTTCAGTTTAAAAATTCGGAGTCAATTTTTGGTACACAAATTAGTACCTAAAGGTCTTTCCTTAGTGAATATACAAATATTTCTCGATTTAATTATACTGCAATAATTCGTAAAGTTTTGTACATTTCGAATAGGAAAAACTTTGTTATTTTAAATGGAACTTCCTGTATATTATTATGTAGGTCGATAAAGCTTTTCAATTTCTCCTATTCATGTCTGTACTATGTGTCTTCTAAAACCAGTAGTTTTTACTAGTGTTCCATTTAAAATAACAAAGCTTTACCTATTCCAAATTTACAAAACTTTTATTATTGTTGCAAACACCCTGTATAATTAAATCGATAAATATTTGTATACCTATTCACTAAGGACTAAGGAACGACCTTTACTAATTTGTGTTCGAAAGTTGACTCAAAATTTTAAAACTGAACTAGCCTAAGCATTTTTTAATCAGAACATGTTTTTTCATTAAAAAAAATTGATTACTTTGGAACGCTGCATTTAAAACAAAAAACAAAAATATGGACATGGAGCATTTTAAGAGAGCAATCGGAATATAACATCAAATATAGCATGTTCCGTTTAGAAAACCAGGTCGGCACGAAGAGCCACGATTATTCGAAGCACCCTGTATGTTTATTCATTTATTTATTAGTATTAATACATGTAAAATAATAAAAATGTAAAAATAATAGGTAATAATAAAAGATGTAACTACAGATCGACAAAAATGAAACACTGAATGAGGCACGGATATGGTTCAAAACAGCCTCCACTCTGTATTTAATACAATAACAATTTTTTACGAAAGTTATCCAGAACTAATATCTAATTCTAATACATGGTTAATACAGTGATGTTTTTGAACGACTCAAAATTGTTATAGAAAATATCACACTGTATGTTTTCATTAGGTACCTACATTTAATTTTTTTAAAGCCAGAATAAAAGAAGGAGTTCTCAAAGTGAGTGGTGTTTCTATGTTGTATATTGAAAAGTTGAAAGGTTCTAGGGGGAGAAGTATGTGGAACATGAAGGTTAATATATTGTATAACTATTAAGTTCAATATATAAAAGTTAAAGTTCAATGTTTTCTCCTGCTAGTCAAACTCATCAAGTTAGCTTCCTTGCAGAGGATACTTGACGGTAAGTCTCTAGTAGGAGATACATTGTATTTTTTAAAGTACATATACTTATCTTAAAAATTTTATTTTGCACTCTTTCTAAGGACCTAATATTTTTCATTGTGCATGGAGACCAAATAGTGCATGCATATTCCAAATTAATTCTCACTATACAGAATTTTAATTGGAAACGGACTTTTGAAATGCAGAGCGTTCAGGACGCAAACTTTGCCCTCGGTAATTAAGACCCTTATAATTCCCTTGATACATAAATAACTATTTTGTTTTAACTGATGTGATTAAATCATTTCCAATTAGGTATCTAATAGATTGATCAATTATTGCTTTTCTGGTGATGACAAGAACATTACACTTTTTAACATTTAATTTCAATTTGTTTTTAACACAACAATAATCATTAATTTTGCTGATGTCTGATTGTAAAATACGTTCATCTTCAAGGTTATCAACAGATCTAAAGAATTTAGCATCATCAGCATAAAAAGGACAATTGGAATCAATCTATCAACAATATCATAAATAAATAAAATGAAGCATAAACATCATAATTTTCCAGATCCTATTTCAAAGTGGTCAGACATTTGATTTTGAAAAGATACTCTAGAAACTAAATAGGAGCACATAAACAGTACAAAGTTCTTGTTAAAATCAAAGTTAAACCGTTTCCCAAGCAACAATTCATGCTGTACTGATTCAAATGCTTTTGAAAAATCGATGAAAATGGCATCCACTCTACCTGATTTTATCTAACACGGTTTGAACAAAATTTGAGAAGACCATTAAATTTGATTCAGTTAACCTCTTGGTCAGGAACCCATGTTGATATGGAGAAATTTTATCTGCTACTGATGCTAACATAAATTTGTATAGTGCTCTTTTTGTAAAAAAAAGGTGGTGGAACGCAAAAAAAATTTTTTTGCAACTTTATATTATTTATAATAAAATTGTAATGTAATTATGTATCTTATAATATAATCCGAGGGTGTGCGGGATGTGCCCGGTATTCGGACGATTTTTGCATTATGCTGCGTTCAGTGTTTAGGCAACTAAAATGCAGGGTAGGTTAAACGGTGGTGTAATTAAGGAGCTCTTGAAAATCAAATCCGATCTGCTCTGCTCCACAGGGCAATTTTATTGAGACCAACAGCTATTTAAAAAAAAATCCGTCGAAAACAGGTGGTGAAACGCCGTTCCCAAGCGTTCCATGACAAAAAGAGCAATGAATTTGTATATAATATTTTCAAAAACTTTTGCAAAGCTATTCAGGAGAGAAACGGAGCGGTAGTTACTACCAAATTTATAAATAGGGGTCATTTTAACTTGTTTCTATTTTTCCGGGAATGAATTATTTTTAATTGACAAATTTAAAATAATTAATAATGGAACAGTTAAAGGTTCTTTCAACAATTTAATAAAATAAGTCGGAATGCCATCAAGTCCGGCACTCTTTTTATTCTGCAACTCATCAATAGCATATAAAATATCTGATTCAGTTATTTCATTCAGGCAAAAATGATGAGATGAAAAAAAATTTCTATTTAAGTCATTAAACATATTCAAATTATAAGTACCTACTGAGATTACAATAAGTAGGTAGTTTGAAAAAAATTGGCAAAAGCCTTAGGAATTTTCTTATAAGTTACTTCTGTACCATTTATGGTCATTTCTCGAAAAAAGTTTCTTTTGGATTTAGTTGATTTAATATAATTCCAAAAGTAAGTGCTATCACTACTTATTTTTGGTTGAAAACTGTGAATAAATTGTACCTACTTATTTTCTGATTTCTATGAAACGTTCTTTAAAATACGGACTTATTTTACGCTTTTTAGCTAATTTATTTTTTCATTACATAACTTTTAAAGTTTCCTACTAAACCAGACAGGGTACTTGTTTCTTTTATTATAATTTGATTTTGGAATAGAAGAATTGAAACAATAGGAAAGTTTGCTATAAAATTGTTCCACAGACTTTTCTACATTTTCATAATTTTTTTATCTTCCCAATTCGTTTCGTTTAATTTATTGATTAGAGATGTAACGTTTGCTCTGGCATATAAACTTAAATTACTTAACTATTGTTCTAAGTCGTGATACGATTGCAAATTTAAAGGACTGTTAATTAATTTAATTACCAAAGCTGGGTGGTAAGGATCAACTGTAACTAATGGCAAATTATCATTTTCAACTAATACTGCCTATTTATAAATATTTTATTCTACAACTTTTATTTGAAACATTTTTTAATCCGTATGATATTGAATGAAATATTGGACATCCTCGTACTTGGGCTACAACAAAATTTTACGTCAATCGATTAGTTAATTCTTTTGTCACATCCTACATTTCAACCATTGAACTGTACGCTGTGGCTATACGTTACTGGAAATGAAACGCTCGTAAGTAACACTGCAGCCAAACGAATGGGTATCTCTATCTTTTTCTTTTGCACACAACGTCATTCAAACGATGACACGGAGCATAAAATGCAGGTGTCAGGTAAAAAAAATACGTTGCGATAGTTATCTCTCTCGTCTGCTCTATTACCGCAACAAGCTAGAAGGCGACAGAAGTACCTATTCCGCATCTGTCTTTGTCAACACCTACAATGCATTGCAATCGTCTGTATCCCATCCAGTTGTTTATAGCATACAGTTCAATGCATTTCAACAAACTATAATTAAACTCAAAAGGTCCATAATAGGTATATTAGACTAGATCATTTAGAACAGTGGTTCCCAACCAGTGGTTCGTCAGAACTAAAATATGGTCCGCGAAAGATTTCAAACTTTGAATGAACCCGCGTCGGTGAATATTAGCAAGCGCGGTGCGTGGTGACCGCGATGAGGGCAAGCGACTGACGAAACAGTATGACACGAGCCTATTAGTCAATCGTACGTTTTCTTTTGTCTCATTCAGCAGTGTTGTCAGATTCTTTGTATCAGTTTTGGTGTAAAAAAGTAATTTCATACACTAAAATTCGAGAAATCGCTTCGCATTATCTTATGGTTTTCTCCACAACTTATTTATGCGAACAAGGATTTTCTGCTTTACCTACTCTGATTATTAAAAGCAAGTCTAGGAATCGATTGAAAGTAAGTGACGATATGTGTGTCGCTTTGAGCAAAAATATCACCCCATGAATTCAAAAAACTTATACAGAATATGCAAGCTCAAAAATCTTTATTGATGGAAATTGAATTGTCTCCTAAAAATTATATGTATTCAATAATTATAACAGTGTCAAATAATATTACTTTTGAATATTATTGATGATAAACGTTTCAATTAAAGATTATTTTTAGATTGATACAGTTTATTTTTGAGCCTTATGGTCCCTGCTAATAATAACGAAATCAAAGTGGTCCCTGGGCAAAAGAAGGTTGGGAACCGCTGATTTAGAAGACGATATCGAAACAAAAAGTACAATAAAATATCAGAACTTTTTAGACTAACAGTAGGTACTTTCTGTAATCCAATTATCTCGGATATGATTTGTGTAGGTGTGTCTACAAATCGCATTCTATAAAATTGCGTTGTAGTCTGGAAATAGATTTAATAGTGGGTCAGTGGGTTTGTTATTTGTGTTAGAAAAAAAATAATAACTGCAACGTTGTTTACCGTCGCTAACTTGTTGGCATTTCGTATGTTAGATATTTGAAATGTTTATGTGGTCCCATGAATACTGGAGCATCCTTGGGAGCATTATCATTTGAAAAAAACTGTAGAAGTTGTTGTTCCTTTTTGTATGCAAGACAGAGCATCAAATGTAGCTGTCCATCTAATGATTAATTTCAAGCGCCATTTTTCCAAGATGGCCTCGCGAGCGGCGGGACGGCGTGTTCTCAAAATCAGGTGGTCATTAAGGACGCCAAGATCTAGGTGTGTGCCAATTTTCAAAAACTTCCCGACTTTTTGCAGACAAACCCTGTTTTTATGTATTCATTGATTTAGCTAAAGGACACTAATTTTCAAATGACGAATTACAGATTTTATTATCAAAAACAAAACACAACAATTTTAAATATTAATAATAAATTATGTTCAAGCGTTGATTGAAATATTATCAATCAACGGTTCAAGCGTTGAGTGAAAAGTTCACTCAACGGTTCAAGCGTTGAGTGAGTGAAAGATTTTTATTCAATGGTTCAAAGTAATTAAATTACATAGTAATTTTTTTCTTTTTATACACTTTCTATTATTATGTTTCATTCTTATTAGCTTATTATTTGTTGGGTGAAACATTTTAAACATCCTAGGCTGATTTAAAGTCTCAGGTTCGGTAAGCTCCTGAATCTACAGCAGAATACCTAAGTACAAACTGAAATTCTTGAAATTTCGTTTTTTTCGTCAGCCTTTTTTTAAGGAGTTAAAATTGAATCTTTCTATGTTGCCCGAAGGAATTTTATTTGGGCAATTTGAAAGTGTTCCTTAATTGCGATCAAGCTAGGGTAAAAAATGCGCTCTTTAATGTACGTTTATGTGCACTTTTCTCACTTGTTTTCAAATAAGGGAGCTAAGGCGGCATTAGCGTTCCTTAGAGTCCCTATCTCTAGCGTTCCCAATGAACTGTATACACGTTCATTGAGCGTTCCTGACATAATGCTGACACCTATTATTTCTTACGATTACTAAAAACAAGGAAAGTCTACAGGTACCACAATTTCCTACAATTATGTTTACTCTTTATAGATATCGGTAAAATAGTCTAAAACTCTACAGTAAAACTAAAAGTGACCTTTGCAAGCAAAAGTGTCAAGATAGCTATGCACAAACAAAGTGCTCGACTTCGACTAAAACAACAAAATGTGTGGGATCGGATGGGAACTTTAGTACCACCTTTAGATGAGAAAGTCACATGTTATTAATGTTGACCATCTTCAGCGCCCCCAAACGGTTGTGGGGAAAAGTAAAATAGAAAGAGGTAAATTTAAATTGAAATTAATTTCCTTTTATTAATTATATTTACGTAAAAATGTTAAGTCTGTATTGCTACAGAATGATTTTCAGGTACAAAACATAAAATGTTCTATTTTTAGCAGGGTTGGGTTGATTTATATCAAATGATTTAAATCAGATGATTTTTTAATTAAAATCATGATTTATATCAAACTAACTATTTATTCTTTATAATACAAAACAATAGGTATTAAAAATATTCTTAAAAAAATAACAGTATAATACAACACCTATGAAAATAAAAACGTAAGTAGGTGTACGTAAGACATAAATTTCAGGTTACTGCATTTTCATTGTAAAATTTAAACAAATACTAGTTTCCCACTTTGTCAAGTTGCGACAAGAACTTTCTAGCAAGAAGTTTTTGCAAATGGTCAAGCAAATAGTGTCTTCATATTACAAAAAAGGGCTATTCGAGCACTTTTTAAATTACATCCTCAGCAATCGTGCAGAGAATATTTCAAAAATTACAACCTTTCACTATAACAAATCTCTACATTTCAAAAGTCGCTAAATTAACATATAAAAACAAAATTAATCTCTTATCCTTAAATGACATACATGATTACAACACCAGGAAGAAGCACAAACTGGTACTTCCAAATTATTGATTACATGATTACACTCGAAGCGGACCATTATATACACTTATTCATTTAAAAAATACTCTATTGAAAAGAAAAGCATTTCAATATTTGTTAAGCAGAGCTGTTTTGTAGTAAAAAAAGCATTACAGTTGTCTAATCAATGTGTACATTGTAAAAACAATTTAACACATTCGGATGGCGATGTACCTTTAGAAATAATTGAAGCGAGGCAGTATCGGTTGTGCACACTACATAAACCGGGTAGTTATTTATATTTTGTAATCACACAATCAATATCAAGATTATTTTATTTAATACCTAGATGTTGTAATTAACTTAATTTAAAGAAACATTTAAAATTTATTTTATGTAAATATATCAATTTTAGTATATTGAATTCCGAATTATAACTAGATGCATTATTTATTTTTGGTGTAAAAGATCAAACAAAATTTTAACTGGAAAAGATATTAAATTTGACTCAGTTGGAAATACTTCCTGGATGATGGATGATGACTTAGAAGGTCCAGGTTCTACTACACCACTACCGTCCATAGACAATAAGGGCTGATTTTTTCTTACTTCATCATCAGGTAAATCTTTATGTGCCACTTCACTGCTAGGAATATCAACTTCCGTAGGTGATATTTCGGTTGTTTCTTCTAAAGCAATTGTGTAAGGACAAAATTTATTATTAACAACTAATCGACTTACCTGGCAAATATAATGTAGGAACAGCATCTCGGCTAAGTCCTCGTTTCGTACCAGTAACAATATATTTATTTTCTAAATGTAAATTGCATACAAAACGGTTAGTATATACGTTTATAGTTTTTTCCGTATTTAATTGCGGATTCTTTATTTTTGCTAGCCATTCTTTAAAGTAATTTAAATGCTTAGGAAATCTATGTCTTTTAGAAAACTTATCGTCACAACCAGGGACACTACACTTATTTTTATAAATCAGGGAACTCGACATGTTTATAAAGTAAATAAAACTATAACAATTTATGCACTACAATTACAATAACAACTAACAAAGTCCACACAACAAACACAAAATATCAATTTACCAAATATTTTACACGTGGGGTTTTTTGGTTATGTTAATCTGATGTTAATTAATAGCTAAGCTATACATCAATTACAGTGATCTGTACACAATATTCTGCAACTACGACATACAGTGACTGTGGGAGAAACTACTAGTCAGCCATTGAACCTTATTTAATTAATTCAAGGATACTCATTTAACTTTCTGTTCTAAAGGTATATGTTTTGTGCTTTAGTACCCGCCACTGTAGTATCGTTAAAGCCACAAATCACTTAACTTTTAGTGGTTTGTGGTTAAAGCTTCCTGCTTTTGTAAATAACATATTATATTATTATAAACATTAATATTTATGACAAATAATTATAGTAAAATATTTACCACGTCTACCCACACAGTCTAAAAATAAAGATTAAAGAATCTAATTTGTGATTTAATTGGCATAATTCATAATACAGTCTGTCCCAAAAGTAGAAATTTACAACAGTAATCTATTTTAACGTTATCGTTGAGTTTTTATAGAAATTTATTAAACATTAAAGACACAATACTTAAATGTTCTCATAATAGACATCAAAACCTCTTGATAATTTCTCTTGAAACTATAGAAGTGTGTTGAGGTGGAACATCCTGTATACGCGATTCGAACCTCTGTTTTTATGGATTTTGATACTTTTTTATTTTAATGCAGTTGTGAATTTGTGTTGTGTAAGCACAGCTTAAATACACACAGCTATAACACTCTCTTGGCGGGAACGGTTTGCGTCGATCCCTTCGCGCAGGCTTTATGCTCCGCCTCTTAGGGGAAAAGATGTCTTTGACGTGCAGTCGGGAATTGCCTTAGCAATCATAGGCGTACTTACGATTTGTAGAACTTTGTTTTAAGTTTTGTTTTGTAAACTCTAATAAAATGGGTGACAAAAAACCAACAGGACATCATCATATAATATCATATATCATAATATAAGACTTATTAAAAATGTAAGCTGCACAACTCTATTTTATTACCAAAACAGTATCCTTGAAATTGAACAGGTGCTCGGTACGTTATTTTTGTAGTCTGCAGGTTATGTAGGTTCTAATCCAAACAGCAATTTTCAACAAAATGAAAACATTTAATAGGTAATTGCAGCGGAACTATAAAAGTAGGAGAATGGTTGTGTGGTAAGTTACTGATAAACAATTAAACAATTGATAATTATAGAATTCAATTTATAGGTTAAACAATTTGCATCGAAGAACTCGACTGTCGAGCTGCATTATTTACACCTCGCAAGGCTACTACGTTTCATAATCATAATTTCTTATTGTCGTTACCAATTCAGTAATATTGGCCAACAATAAGATTGGGAACATTATTTTACTGTAATTACACAAAATGCATATTAAGTTACATGAATAAATAAAATGGAAGTACATATTTATTCGTACGAAGATGACATTTTTAATGTTGAACATTACATAGGAAATGTGTGAATTAACAGCATTTTACGACAAAATATATTGTACTTACATGATTGAAATACATTACTAATAGAAATTGTATTAAATATGAAATACACTTTTATTACAAATTGTAAGTTGTAGAAACTTGCTTGTCAAAGTGTTCTAAGACTTCTAATCGGAGTCACTTTCTACATCTCAGCTTTCAGAACAGTTTCCCACGTTAATAGTTAGTTCGTCAACTGCGACGTCCAACATTTCTTCCTGTTTATACCACTCTTTTATGGTTTCTTTAGTATGTCGCACACTATTAGCCCATACAGTCTCATCACACTGCTGTAAAGCTTTGTTCCACATAGCAATTACGTTTTCATCTTTATAGCCATCTCGTCCAATATGCCTGTCATAATATCCCTTTGTGTGTGCCCATGCCGCCCATACTAATTCTATGGCATTAAACTCGCAGTGATGTGGTGGTAAACTTAATACTTCGTGTCCATAGCTTCTAATTATTTCATGTATGTACTTACTTCATACCTTTTTTGTATTTAAAGTTACTTAATTAGACCATACAGCTCGGTTTTGAATAGTGTGGAAATAATAGAGCAGCACCTTGTACAAATCCTCTGGCAGATCCAGCGTGAACAACAATGAATCTCTTGCCATCGTAGCCTTCAGGTTTTCATACACTCCTAATGTCTTCATTCTGCCATGATTGTCCCGGATTTCCTTTCGACTAGATCCACCTTTCATTGAGTTTCATCCATAATAATACAACTTGCAGACGATTCGGTGAATTGATCTCTTTAATGTATTGCTTAAGAAATTTAATTCGCATTTCTGCAATGTAACTTTTTCCAATAAAGCTCTACGGTTGGAGTCTTTTTTAATTTGAATCCTAGCGACTGGATTGCACGGTGAAGACTTCTGTCGCTTACTAAATATGTGGCTATTACGAATTTCTGTATTTAAACTTGCAACTGTGGCATGCTTTTCTGTAAACAAAATGTAGTACCTACGTCAAACATCTGTAAAACACTGTGAAACTGTGATGTAATATTACTCACTTTGTGCATACATGTTGGATAACGTATTCCTTATGCCCATTTTGGATATGTTGCAGGTAGATCGTCTGATTTTAGTTTCTTGCGTGGTCGTTTTTACCCGTACTACTTGTTAAAATTAAAACAGGGTTAGCTGCAGCTCGAAACTTGATATTTCTCACCGTCTTCTCAGATATACCCAAGCACAAATTGATTTCGTGTTTATAGGTTTACTCTTTCTATTACATTTGCTTATTCAATACCGTATGTCGATTTCGTCAAATGCACTGCGAATGTTCACCATCTTTTATTTAATTCACTGATTAATATGAGAAGGCACTGAAGGCAGTATAAACAAATTGGATAGCTAGTTCAGGCATTAATGACGTAGCGGTAAACACTCCTGGCGAGGACTGTAGATTCAAAAAATATCATAATCCAATAAATTTTAAAATTACCTACTACTACGGTACTGTCAGGAAGATTGAATAAATAATCATTTTAATCCGGCCCTGACTTTTCCCCTCTGTGCGACAGAGACAGCAAGGCTTCTGTCTCGCTTACTCGTAGACCGCCACATCAAAGGTGCCGCCGAGAGTTGGCTAGCTGTGTGTATTTAAGCTGTGGTGTAAGTGTCTTAGTACTCCCAGTTACAAAACAGCATCGTCTTATTTTTGTCTATCATGGTACAAGTCATAAATGACCCGGTAAGAAATGGCTATTTTTTTTTGTTTTTTCTTTTAAATTTACAAATTTCAGTCTGTACCTTTTTTGGGGTCAATCAAAGGGGGCCTTTCCCCTGGTTCTATGATAAGAATTCAAGGAGAAGTACCTAAGAATGCTGATAAATTTAATGTAAATCTACACTGTAGTTCGCCCCCTTCCGACATTGCCCTTCATATGTCAATCCGACTTCTGCAGGGCTACATTGCAAGGAATTCATTGGAAAACGAAGATTGGGGTGAAGAAGAAGGAGACGGAAATTTATCCATAGCTCCCGGAGAATCTTTCGAAATATTAATTTTATGCGACCCTGGCAGTTACAAGGTTTCCCTAATTATTTTTAGTATTGTTTATAATTTAGTTTTAGATTGCAGTTAATGGACAACATTTTTGTGAATTCCGCCATAGGATACCCTTTAACGGAGTAAGTCATCTAAAAGTGGATGGTAACGTCGAACTTCGATTGATAGCATTTGAGGATGCATCACCTGCTCCACAACCTCCACGACCTCGCCCACAGAGCGGTTCGGACTTTTCATCTAGTTTCGATGTACCACCACCACCTGGGAATTATGGCCAAGGTCCACCACCTGGATACTACGGACCAACTGGAAATTATGGGCAAGGCCCACCACCACCCCAAGATCTTTACGGTGGAGGTCCTGGACGTTATCCTCACCGCCCAGTAAGTTACACAATGCATCAAATTACATTAGCATATATGAGTACAAAAAAAAATGCATAATTAAACATTTTTGTACTTGTTTACACATGTAATTGAAATTAAAGTAAAACGTTGCTACAGCCTGGTCAAGAAGTGGAATCCGGATTGGATTCATTTTTAGGTAATGCGGGTGCAGCAATAGCAGGTACGCTTGTTACTGGACTTGCCGAAAACTTGCTGAGCAATTTCACTGGAGGCGGAGGACAGTCGGTAAGCATAGCATTCATGTATTGCAACAAAAGGTGGCTTTTCATAATGTTACTTCGTTTTAAGGCACGCATACCCTTACGCTTTTGGTGTTTGATACTAAAATAACAGCATGTATGTATTATTTTTTTTATTTTATTTTTTATTATTAATAATAAAAGTAAAGTTCCGCTAAATATGAATTGTACAGCAACATCAACAACGTCCCCACTCACCAATGCAACCTCAACAGCCACCGTACCAAGGTAGTCCACAGCAGCCGCAATACCAAGGTGGCCCCCAACAGCCTCACGGACAGCAATCTTCTCTTGTTGGAGATTTACTTGGATCATTAGCCTCTGAAATATTTAAGCCGTCAAGAAGGGTTTGTGTACCAAGACTTATTAAGGAATGTTCTACTTTTTTCTTTGTTGCAGAATTAAATGTGCAGCTTATCGTATTGCTTCCACAATTATCTTGTTAAGCTATTTAAAAATGTTTATATATTTGTTAACGAGTCTTTATGGAAAGAAAAAAGGGGTTACTCAGACTGTTAAAGGGCTAATTTGTGCCTTTACATGTTGTTTTGCAATAATTTTTTGAAGACTACGCCTGCACAGTTTAAGAGAGCACCAAATACTAACATGTTTCAATATTCTAGTCATCAGTTGAACAAAGATGTATATGTTGCCAATAAAAGTGAAACTTAGGTGCTTTAAATATACTAAATTTCATTTGAAAATGTACTTTCCTTATATTCCTATCTTCCTTCTTGTCTATCAATCAGTGTAATTAGTAATCACAATGAAAATATTTCTTGCAAGTGTAGTATAGGTCTTGGATTATCTCGTGAACGACACGTCACTGCGTAGCTGCGAGTAGGAGGAGCCATAATTATGAAATTTGGTAGTAAGTGAAGTATGAAAACATCGACTTACTTTGGAAAAGGCGCCAAAATGTAAATAATGTGTTCTCATTCTCATATATCAACAAATTTATTTATCATGTAATTTATTTTATTTACTTACTGTTCAGTCATAATTACGCGTGCTTATTATTTCATAATGACGGACGATATTTTCAGGAAAGTTGCCTACATAAAAGTTTGACGAATTATAGTTACCTGCGACGTGGTCACGTGTCGTTCACGAGATCATCCAAGACCTATAACTATTAATTTTTTTCCTTTGATAAAATCATCACTGTTGTAAAACATTAACATATGAACTGCAGTGATGACACCTCGTTTAAATTTTGACACTAACCATCAACTGCAGGTAAACAAAGTATGTGTGTATTAATTTCTTATATGTTTTACTAGTATTGAAGTAAATCTGCTGACAACAACAACATTTCGGTATGCCGTGTTGAACTTTAACTCAACAGGTACAAGTGCCCTAGTTTTTACAATGAATAGTGTTTTAAGGAAACAATCTGTTTACGTATATGTAAAGGGGTTTCTTTACAGTTGACATAGTCTTCCCTCTCTCAATCATTTTCGCCTTTGATTTCTTTACTGCTATGCTCAGTATGTCAAATTTCTCGTTTCCATGGTCTTGGTCTTCCTCTTTTCTGCTATCCGATGGACACCACTCTGTTACAATTCCTCTCCATTCATCCATCCATGATCTGATGTGTCCATACCACATTAGCTACTTTTTTTGTACATACTTTAGCACATTGCTTTCTAATTTCTTGGCGTTTATTTTACTCCGCCATTTTTTCATTATCGCTCAGTCATTACTTCTCACATTATGCTGTTATAGATATTTTTTGTTCCATACCACTCAGTTTGGCTGCCTTGTATTATTTCTTGTTTATTCACATCTGCGCTTTATTTCTTCTTTTGCTGTAGTGAAAGTTCAGCACCATTAGCCATTCTAGTTCTGGTAAAACATTGCTTCCCTTAGTTCCCTTTGATCTTCATTCTTCAATAAAAATTTCTAATTTACTTATTCTTACAACAGCTTTCGATTCCACACAACCTTCCAATTGTTTGCATTTTTTCTTGAAATTAAGGCGCTTTGCCTTTATTTTAAACTTGTTTAGCGCGTAATCCATCTGTTTTTTGTGAGCAATCCACTTGGTGCTAATGGATCTACTGACAATTCATTTTTTCAGAGAGGAACACCCTTCACTTAATGAAAATTGATAATTGCCTTCCATTTTTTCTGAATAAAATTCATTCTATTTTAAAATGGGAGTCCTTCATGAAGGATAACTACCCTTACAAGTTCTCTCAGCATACAATGCATCGAAAGTATTTTACTCAATTCGATTTGAGTGTAAAGGTACATTGTTACAACTTTTTTCCAATTCATTTCTTCATCCAATATGGTTAACTGTATTTACTCTGCAATGGTTGCTTTTGAGTTTAGACTGTAGTAAAGAATATTGATAATGTTTATAAAATTAAATGTAGCTAGGTATGTGTTGAATTTGCATCGTGATGTTCCTCAACATTTTTCAAGAGCAACTAAACATGTTCCTGGTATAATAAGATTTTATTATGATGAGAACAATACATTATTATAACAACATTTTGATAAATAAAGTCATCGCAATGAAAAGTAATTAGTTGCTATTTTGTGCTGCGACAGAGATTATCTAGCAAGTTGAGCGATTGATGATCACAATCAGAGCTTTTCAATAAGTATTCTACTTGATAAAAATTTATAAAACAGATAGCAAAATTGCCATTTGCGCATTACTTTTTAATAAGCAGTGATTGCGTTCCTAAATGGAATATGCAGTGCAAATTGAAGGCACACATTTGATGATTTATGAAACTTATCCTTAATTTAATATGACAATCAATTGTAATACTACAAAATACTTTATATTAAATGAGTTTTTAACAACTTTTAATTTCTTTTAACCATTTAACCTGTGATTACAAGTACATGCTACCTCAAAATTTGCTATAGTTAAGTATCAATATTATGCTTTTAGTGAATATTATCCTAACTTTGTTTAGTAGGGAACAATAATTAATGGAATATTCATTCTAAATAGAATTTCTTATTACACTATTAGGTCAATCTTTCAGGACAAACTTACTAATTGACAAACAAAATAATAAAATATAATAATGAAAGCTTCCACAGTCAGTGGCGTATTTAACGGGCGTGCGAGTCGTGCGGCGCACGACTGGGCCCTCAGGCCCTCCAAAAAATACAATTAATGATAATAAATTATACATAATATGTAAGAGACATTACATTTTGTGTTTTTTCCATTTACCACCTATATAATGTGGCCCTCCCTACTTTTGCACGACGAGGCCCTGGACCTTAAATACGCCACTGTCCACAGTTGTTCATTTTTATTAAAAAATTTAATTTGTTTTGGGTTAAACTGTGTAGATAATGGAATTGATTAAATAATCCAAACGTTTCGGACACCACTTACAGGTGCCTTCTTCAGTGGGTTAAAATTAAAATTAAAACGAAATTATTATTTAATTAATTATTTAATTAATGATTATTTAATCAATTCCATTATCTACACAGTTTAACCCAAAACAAATTAAATTTTTAAATAAAAATAATAAAATAATAGGCTTATTGTTCATACAGAAAATACATCCAATTAACGGACAAAATATTGCAGTATTGAAACATTTTTATGAAGTAAAAGATTCATCCAAATGCTAATCTCAAAGTCTCATTGAACAATAAATTAACTTTAATTTTTTATTCAATATTTATTTCGCTAAAGGGTTTTTGGCTTCATCAGGAACTAAAAAAGGAGGAGTGATTACAATAATTAACTGAGACAGTAAGTAGAAATTTATCCTGTCTCAGTTAATTGTATAAGTCCCCCTTTTTTAGTTCCTGATGAAGCCAAAAACCCTTTGGCGAAATATTGAATAAAAAATCAAAAGTTAATTTACTGCAAGGTTTTTACTCCCAACAACTTCCTTATAATAAAGCCTACTATAGATGGGATTTTTTGCCAATAGATTTCTCTTGAAAAATTGACCAATGAAAATGGATGACCTATAGTCTTAACATATGCACAAAGCTAGTAGTAAATTATTATGTGCTTTGTAGAATAACCGTATGTACAATTTACACTTTGTATATCATTGAAAAAAGTGGTTTTAAAGTTCAAGCACCTGAAAAAATGTACCTACACAAAAAAATACATCTTAAATTAGGTCATATTTTCATATAAAATACTGTTCATAACTTAAATTAATGATGGTGGTGCCGCAAATGGTGGATAGTTTGTACATAGAAGTTTTAGTTAATTAAAACAGTTAAAAAATTCTTCTTAAATTTAAAGACATTAATCTTGCTACTTACAATAATTGCAAAAAAATAACACCATAGGTCAACAACTATCAATCACTCTTGTACTAGAGCAAGTTGTCATATGGAAAATGTATTAACTATAATAAATATGTAAATTTCATAATATCAATCACAATCATTTTAATACTAAATGAACTGCGAGTAAAAATTCTGCTCTTGTACAGTAAACCATATTCCATTCACTATGGTTTAGACACGCATGCGGTTTTGGGGAAATCTCTTTATCTGACACGAATTATTGTGGTCTTGAATATTTTCTTCGTTATTTTAGAGATTCTTGATCTAGCCACATAAGAGTTTAATGAAACATATACCCAGTGCACTTACCACGTACTAAAAACATGTGAATGCATTATGCTTACGAAATTGAAATAGTTGTAAAATCTGCAATTTAATCTATTAAACAGTTCAAGAATATGTTCTTAGTCTCAAAAATGATACCAATCACTAACTTCTAGTGCAATCAAAGCAGTTAAAAATAATTTTCACTGATAACCAAAAAAATAAAACAGACATTCAAAATTTATAACAAAAGTAATTTTTGTCCACACTTTGGATTGCCTAATTGGAATGCACAAATATTTTTTATATATAAGAAAAATAAATGCTATATTGGTTATTAGTTAATAAGAATATCACAAATATTGCTTATAATTCTTGATGAAGTACATATAAATAACATAAAAATGACTAGTTTAAACCTTTTTATTCATTACAGATACTATGACTAATTTAATTTAATTAATTAATATAGGTATAGGGAACCTACAACTTTTATAATTGCAGCCTTAAAACATGTAAAAGTACATAATGATCTACCACTTAAATTTGTTTTGTTCGCTTTTATTAATTTTATTTCGGAGAAAAGGTCATTGTATCATTTAAAATTAATTATTGTGTCACTTTAGGCTCAATTTCCTTCTTTATAAACATTTGACGACAAATGTCGAACTTCTATCAGTCCC
This sequence comes from Pyrocoelia pectoralis, assembly GCA_036250285.1. Taxonomy (NCBI): domain Eukaryota; kingdom Metazoa; phylum Arthropoda; class Insecta; order Coleoptera; family Lampyridae; genus Pyrocoelia; species Pyrocoelia pectoralis. Next base: position 82,741,526 of record CM070075.1, read on the forward strand.
ACAAATTTCCCATGCTTAATATTTAAAAAAAACTTGTTCACAATGATGTAAAACTCGGTTTGGAATTTGGGCTTTTATGGAAACCTGAAATATGCATTTTAAGCACTGTAAAATATCCAAAACATCTTTGACATCTTTATAGAATAATGTCATATTGTATTCTACGGTTGTAAATGCTGCTTATAACAAAAATAGAAAAGTGCCAATAATTTCGAATTATCGATCTTTTCAATCGTCTGTATTCAATTTAAATAAATTCTTTAACAAACATTCTTTGTGAGTCAGCCAAATAAATATGTACCACGAATAATACCACTTGATTACAAGAACAAAAAAAACTGCAGTATCTTCGATGATATTATAGCCTAGTATGACTGTAGTAGAAAAATCATTCTGTGACTGATCTGACAGCTGATGGGAAACAAAATCTATGACTAAAACTACTTGCTTGTTTAATGGTGTAATGTATCTAAAATAAATTATGCATTAAACATGACCCATGTAAGCAGAAGAATTCCAAGAATTATGTTAACAAGAAAAAAAACAAATATTCCTACTCTTCCCATCGGTTCCGATCTTTTGTCCTGAAAAAAGTAAAAAAATGTGTTAGAAAAACAGAATAAATTGATCATAAGGAGGCAGACGATTACGACTGTATCGACCAAAACATTAGAATTTGTGCTGTTATGTGACAATCCTTAAGAAGTGCGTTACGTAAACATTTGCAAATACACAGTGTCGTGTCAAAACATGAATTAAATACATTAAAATTATTCTTAAATGGACAATCACAACAACGAGCAACTTTGAGTACGTCATCTGCCTCCAGATCCTTGTACAATTAAACATAAAAAAAAATAAAAGAAAGAACCTTTAACGCCAATTGTTGTAATAGATGTAATTTGCTACCATACTCTTTATCGTCTACAACTACTTGATTCTTATATCACGTACTTTTGTTAACTTTGTAATAGACCCAATGATAATAATTCCATTAATAATTGCCCGAAAGTATCCCAACATTTTTTGAAATTTGAATCTTCTACCTGTAAATTATGAATATACTTTTAGTGTACAGATATCTCCGTTTCTGATTTTCTCCGTAAAAAAAACAATATTTAACAAAAAAAATAAATAAATCGTACAATTAAATGAAAAAATGAAGTACCCATTGGTTCTATTTCTAGTACTATTTCATTGATAACTGTTCCACTTCAACAAGTTCTTTAGTGAAGAATCACTATAAATAAAAATCAATTTTGTAACTATAATATTATTATAATTATTAACCATTGTAATATACATGGAACGTGGAACAGTACTGCTTACTGTCTTGCTTTTTCTCATTCTATCAATTCAATACTTTAAAAAAATCCAAAATATGGTTAATTATTGCGTTGCCATGGGTACAAATGAATATTTAAAAATCCATTAGTTACAAAAAGACCTTTTGAAGAGAAAGAGATGACAATCTCCCTATGTTTTTATAGACGGAATCAAGGCATGTATTGTATTCCGATCACTTCAGTCCAATTTAATTCTATTGAAATTATAAATTCAATGTAAACCGAGTTTTAACATATCAAAACAAATTCAGTTGATTGCAATGTTTGAATTTATTTTAAAGTAGAAATCTTGAATTTTGTTAAGCTTTGTTTAAGCTTTGGAGGTCAGTTATTGTTGTAAGCATACGGCAATTTTAGGCAAATGATAATTTGCCTAGGGATATGCTCAATGCCAAGTAACTAAAAACCAATACCATTCTGCTGTTTCTCAAACGGCGGTCATCAATTTCCCAATGCCAGTATGTCTATCCTACTTAACAATAAGAATTGAGAAGAAACGGAGATTATTGTATAGTGTGGGAACCCTCCCTCATGCTGCGCCATTGGTAGCACACAACAGGTCGGTACTACTTCTACGCGGAGGCGGAAAAGAAAAGAATTATTTCAGTTACTGTTACTGAAAGTTTGAAATATTACCCCACTTTTTAAGTTGGCTATATTGGGCTACTCGGAGCACTGAATTTCGCTACGAAATGAAAGAACTACCTGGCAACACTGTCTGAGTCAGTCATAGGGCAAATGCTGTGTGAGTGGGCAGTGACTCCACGGGCCATTTTAAGAGGTTATATGTGTTTATTGCTTCCTCGGCGGTGTGTATGCCTAGAGACTATGTTGAGATATTTACGCATCAAAATATTAGAAACAATGCTTCCTCAGATCTTGGTAAATGTTAAATACAGATAGCAACATATTATTCATTTTAAACACATTTTGCCATCTGCCCAGGTAAACGATCGTTTACCTTGAATTCTTCAAGGCATTTACTATATATGACTGATACACAGCTGGGCAAATATTAAATGCCTAGGCAAATAGCAAAATGGTGTTCATTTACAGTTATTTCACAATTTGCCTTGGCATTTAGCATATGCCCAGGCAAATTATCATTTTAGGCCTATGACATATAATATACTTCAGAAGGATAAACAATTTTTGATTTTACCACCTTTAAATTGTGTCTTATCTATCAAGGAGCCATTAGAACAGCTAAAAGGACATAACATGTACAGGAATTGGCTTTAGTAATGTCCCTCAGATAATGTCACTTAGGCAACCAACATATCACATATAGATGGTAGCCTAAGTTTACTATGTATTTATATTATAAATAAGAAAGCGAAGCAATATTATTTTGAGCATATTCACCAATTCCATTCTTTATCTATAAATCGTCTATCATCTTATTTTGATTGTCTAAGTAACAGTATCCAAGTGACATTACCAAAGTCAATACATTAATTAAATATCATTCAGTAAATTACATATTTTAATCAGACTATAATTGCAAATTGCTGTTCACCATTGTGAGGTAAAATATTTATTACAGTACCTGCATACTGCAAGCCCTTAGGCCGCAAAAACTAAGACATCTAAGTTTAATACTACTGATCTTATATCAGATCAGGACCCACTAATCTGTTCGTAATATTAGACAAACATCAAATATGGAATTAGCAAAATGAAGAAAATATGGGACAACCCAGACATATTTTGCAGTTATCAATAAAACATTTATTGGTGTTGGCATTACCCTGCACCTCTTACTTCAACAATTTCTAATTTACTTACTGGTTTAGATGGAGGCGCATTAAGTATAGCACCAGCCAATGGAATCAATTCGGGTGCAGTTGGTGAAGAATCCGAAGTTACTGTTACTGTAGCAGAATTATGAGTAGGTGGCGATGCGGGTAATGCATCTTTTGGATATGGTGGTACATCTGATGAATGATTGACAACCTCAGAATACGAAGGAGGTTTACCGGATACTTGAGATCCGTACGAAATTTCATTTACGGACACATCACCTTCGATTATTAAATGTGTAATACGGTCATAATGTATTCTTTGCGGGAAATCGCAAAATGGTTGATCATTTATTAAAATCTAAAAATTCTACTATTATAAGTACTTACTTAATTCGTATTGCTGTTACTACCTTATATTTATTGAAGTCACATATAATAATCATTTCAAAATGGTCTGCACGCTTAACAGGTTGTGTAGAGCCTTTTAATTCGTCGTCCCAAATTCCATTTTCCAAGGAATTGAGAGCTATGAAACCATCGAGTATTCGTACAGCAACTTGAAGAACAATATCATCTCTTGGTGCCGTTTGGGGGCCACATTGTAAGTTTACATCAAATCTATTTGCTATTGACGGCACAATCCCTTTTATCCGAATAAGCTTGCCAGGAGAAAATCTAATTCCAATAGGACCAACAAAAGGTATGGGCTAAAAATGTACTTACAAAACGTCCCCGCAAATTAGTTACTTACCGGATCTATAATAGGCTGTTCCATTCTTGGTATTTGTATCTTAATTTAGATTATTCAGTCATAACAATATATACTTTGCAATGGTAATGCAGTTAGGTGTTAGGCTTTGCTGTACAATACCGAATCTTTCTTGGTAATAAAACCAACTTTGAATTGGAAAGCACACAAATTAGGGTATTTCGTACTTTGTAGGAGAGCACAATCTTAATAAAAAAAAAGGGGCATTGCTGCAGTTGCACTGCGGAGATTTATGCGGAAAAATTTGAAAACGGGGTTATTGGTATAATAAACTGGAAATAAATAAATAATTTGGGAATTTTTCATTTTCCCCTATTAATTACTAGTGATTACTTGTAACAAAATGACCAAAACATATCCACACGATGTTTGCCAATTTTAGTGCCGGTCGAAAATAAAATGTTTTCGATCATGAAATTAAAAAAGTAATCATCAATTTTTCAAATCTAATAGGTATAAATGTGCTTATGATTAAGACGACTTCCGGGGTACGAATGTGTCAATGTTGAAAAAGTCAACGTTTCGCTCACTTTCTTGAGGGGTTTCTTCAGAACAAAAGTAAAATATGTACAAATAAAAATAAAAACAATAATAAAATAAAATATTGTAATGTTCTTACCCCCAGGTCCTACGCTAACTTGACATTACAGTTACAAAATTCAAACCAGAGAGGGAAATATTTAAAAAGGCAGCTAAACTTTACCGTCAAAACTAACCTACCTCAAATTTAAATAAACGTGGTACAATTTAAACAACCCGGCAAACGCCACTCATACCTGGTACGTGATCGTAATCGTCTATTATAGTTACTAGTAGGTGGTAGGTCCCCCTATTTTGGAAAAAAGGCAACAATACATTGAACTATAATCGGGAGGGAGTATCAAAACGAAAACACACAATATCAATAAGGCATTTATTTAACTCTCAAGTTTAGTTGTTTCGTAGAGCGCCCAGTTCAATCGACGAATAACGAAAAGAAAGAACTGGTGGAGAAAACTTTCCAATTACATAAATATCAATTAATCGCTACCGGCGTTGCTGATTCTTATACATGTTGCCAAGATCTAGTAAATTTATGTAGCATCTCAAATGGGGTTATCTCAATATGTATATAAAAACATTGAACTGTACGCTATAAGCAACTGGAAGGGAAACGGCCTATTTCAATGCATTGTAGGCGTTGAAGGCTGACAAAGGCAGATGCGGAATGGGTACGTCTGTCGCCTCTTGCTTATTGCGGTAGTAGAGCAGCTGCAATATATTTTTTTATCTGTCATCTGCATTTTATGCTCCGTGTCATCGTTTGTATGACGTTGCGTGTAAAAGAAAAAGATAGAGATACCCAGTCGTTTGGCTTCAGTGCTACTTATGCGCGTTTCCGTTCCAGTTGCGTATAGCGTACAGTTCAATGTATAAAAACAACGGGAACAACACACACTGCTACACTAAAACTGTACACGCTGGAACACTAAAAAGACAAGGCTAAACCTGGCTATTTAAACCTATCCCATAGGAAGAAAGGCAATGGAATAGAAGATTTAAATAAAAGTAATGGTAAGATTTTACTGGATTTTACGTTTAGCACACCTTATGTATGATACGCCACTGATCTTATTTACTTATCTGAGTAAAATTCCGAAGTGACTCATAAAATCATAAAATGCTTATAAGCTGTAATTTTAACACAGTTATCCTTATCATAGATAAATAACAGTCGTTAATTAAGTGAAGTTCGATTTGTTAGATAGACAATACTAAAATGGTAAGTCTGAAAAGTATTTTTTTCAATTTATATACTTATTGGATAAGCATTTTTTCATTTTACCTTTATAAATGTAATTAATATGCAGTTCATTGCCATTCAAGTGAATACCATAATAATAAATAATAATTAGATTAGAAACAAAACAACTGTGAAACACAAACCATATGTTCGTCGTCATTGTTGCCAAACTTAAATAAAATGGTAAATATTAAATAATTCAGACAACCTTCCCCATGATTTTTTCTATTTTGAATTAAGAAAAAATTGATTAAGTTAAAAGTTGACGTTCCATAGTTGACGTTAAATTGAAAATTAGATTAAAGTTAAAAGTTGACGTTAGTTAGACAAGTTGATACATTACACGACATGTTTCGACTTTAATGAGTCATCATCAGGTGCTAAAAACGAGTTGTTTAAGTTATAAACTAACTTGTAAAATATAGCTTAAACAATCTCGTTTTTAGCACCTAATGATGACTTCAAATTAGAAAAAATCATGGGGAAGGTTGGGTGAATTATTTACCATAATAATTTACCCCATTTGGAGTTCTACACCACCATCGATTATGGATACAATCCACTTAAATAAAATGTTGAATTTGTGGTTCTAGTCTCATCCTCATAACTACGCCCCTCCAAATCAGTACGGGATGCATGCACCTCCAGGGCAACCTCCACCACCTTACTCACACATACCCTCACCAGGCCCCATATATCCAAACATTCCTCCACCACAGAATTTTGGTCCCCCCATGCCGGCACAAGCACACCATATGGGCCAAGCAATGCCTCATCTACCACAGCATATGGGTCAAGCAATGCCACATCTACCGCAGCATATGGGTCAAGCAATGCCACATCTGCCACAGTCTATTGGCCATTCCATTCCGCAACCGCAACATATGGGTCAGCCCATTCCTCATCCGTCTGTTGGAGTACCTCATGTGCCAGTACCCGGATACCCTCATCAGGGTCATTTACCACCACCGGGGATGCCGATACCATATGATTCCCATCATCAAAAGAAACTGAAGAAAAAGGAATTAAAGAGAATGATGAAACTCGGTATACCAATTGCAGGTGCAACAGCTGTTGGAGCTTATGGTGTTTCAAAATTGCATAAGAAGCATAAGTCTAAAAATAAGGGTAGCAGTAGTTCCAGCAGCGATTCTGATTAATTTTTATTAAACTAATTTTGTACTAAATGGTGAAAGTTTATATATTTATTGTTAATTTACTTTTCAATTATTTATATCAATTATTACTTGTATGATAATCACTTCGTTAGTATGATTTTTAACGACGCAACGCCACGTTCAAATTATGTAATTCCATTGTGGATTCCAAACCGCTATGTCGTTGACCCATTGGACATCATTCATATCAATTTTTATACCCTAAAAAATTAACATTGGCATCGAATAGTAGGTTAGGTACTGCAAAGAACATAAAAAACTATCCATCTCTATCACTAAGGTCTATAAGAATTTCTACTCGCTTCTTCAGTTTAAATTCTGTTCAAAGGCTAAATTTTATTTTGAGAACCACCGACGGAATTAAAAAGTTACAAAATTCTCTGTGAATTCCCGTCACGCGTACTTTTCGTAGCAGAGCCATTTTATGAGACCATTGAATTGGACGCTATACGCAACTGGAAAGGAAACGCGCATAAGTAACACTGAAACCAAACGACTGGGTATCTCTATCTTTTTCTTTTACACGCAACGTCATACAAACGATGACACGGAGCATAAAATGAAGGTGACAGATAAAAAATATATATTGCAGCAGTTATCTCTCTCGTCTGCTCTACTACCGCAACAAGCTAGAGGCGACAGAAGTACCCATTCCGCATCTGTCTTTGTCAGCCTTCAACGCGTACAATGCATTGAAATAGCCCGTTTCCCTTCCAGTTGCTTATAGCCATTGAACTGTACGCTATAGCGTATAGCGTATAGTTCAATGCTTATAGCGTACAGTTCAATGTATCAGACAGACATTTTTGACAGCAATATTTTAGTTCGCAACTTTTTTAAAATATGACTACGAACGATGGGTCTTTGTACTTTGACCCATACCACGACGCACGCTAAGGCTCCATATCTTACGTGTTTCATTGATATTCCTTAACATCTTGATATCTATTAATTGCCATGCCATGCTATAAGCCATGTAGAATTCTGCACGATAATATGAAAATGCATTACTATATCAGCAGTAAAGTATAGTCATCGGATCGCTGTTAAATATTCGACAACGATTGCAGGATTATGCGCCGGAACACCATCCTGTTGAAATATAATATTCTTCCCTAATTGACGATGTCACCTGTCACCTCTATGCATTTTCAATTCTGTGTTGGAGCAAATGCAAATATATCTCCATTAAGCGTATTAATAACAACACATGGCTACTTATGCCCGTTTCCTTTCCAGTTGCGTAGAGCGACAGTTCATTCTTACGTCTAGGATGGGTTAAGTGACGTTGCGTGGTCGGACGACTCTAGTCAGGGAAGTAATACAAAGGACCTGAATGTCAGGGTCAGGCCCACGTAGTGTGCGTAGACCTATCGCAATCCAGAATCCAGACCAAGACTATGTTTACGCCGCATCAACGTGGATAGGTTCTATACGATTTTTGCAGATCCGGTTGAAATATGACGCATAAACGTTGCAGGGTTGAAATTCGATAGGATACAATACTTCAACTCAATCCTATATACTTAGGGGATTAAATTCAACGCATCTACTTGAAATAGGTGGTTCAGATGGCATAAACGGAATTGAAATTGATGTTAAATTTTTAGACTTCACTTAAAGCTAAATTCGCCATTATTTATTATAGTGGATTTGGCGGTAGTGCACCAAATAAACGAATTGCGATTTGTAGTTGTGAAAACGACATTTATTTACAATATTTACAAAGTGTGTAATTGTATGAATGCGGCTATAACGCTGTAGGCTGAACCACAAACCACTAAAAATAGACTGTCCACTTCTATAGAAAAATAGTTGGTAGAGAAATGCGGGACGGCGACTTCACAAGAGGAAAAGAGTAGGTTGAGTGACGCCCACAGCACCTTATTGGTTAATGCTTTGTTGGGGGAAAATTTGAATTGAAATAAAGTAAGGTTATTCTTTTAATAAAACCATATTTATGGTTATGTTTATCATTTATGTATCTATTGAAAATGAAATAAGACATTTAGTTACAATTTACATGATATATAACAGTGAAAACAGTACCTAATTCTACAAAGTAATACATCTGCCAGATGAATTTGTTGAAATTGTAGAATGCAATGCTGGCATAACAACACTTTTGGAACGTTCAGCAACAGTTTTTTCTTTATAATCCTGAAATAAATGTGGATATGAAGACTCATATGAAACTCATAAATATAATCAATTAAAAAAATAATATTGTATCAAGCTTACTTTATATATTGGAAATGCATCATTACGTAATAAAATTGTGCCGAAGTCTTTAATAATGTCACTTTATAAAGGGAAACCCATGTCCAATTTTTAAATTCTCCATTAATAAATTCAACCCATTTGTTAAAAATGGACTTTAAATAAAATGTTTTGGGTTTTGAAACCTACATCTACAGACTTTTCTATTCCTATTCTTCCATATTACACATGCGGTGACCATGTTATGTTCTTAATTCTAACAAATAGCGAAAGTGAATATAGATAGGTACGCAAGTTTAAAAACTTACCAGAAAACTATAAACTTCAATACACAATAAGTAATAAACAACAAAATATAAACGCAAAACCCAATAATGAACGGTTATGTGACGCTGATGTACTTCACTTTCACATATTTTAAACGAAAAATACCGCCGTAAAATCAAACTCTTATCACTTCGTTTGAAATGTCACAATTTAATTTTATAATTCTCAGTACCAACTAATTTTGTGAACAGGTTAACCAACCTACAAATCCCCTTTCCTCTTGTGAAGTCAACACCCGCATTTCTCTACCAACTATTTTCCTATAGCAGTGGACAGTCTATTTTTAGTGGTTTGTGGGCTGAACGCCGGTGGCTTTCAGGTGTGGACGTGATGAACATTGATGAGGGACCGGTTGTAAAGCTGGATTTATAGTGTCGGTATCGGTATGCAATAAGAAAAAGCAATAGCAGTAAGAAATAAAAACGCATTTATAGTTCTTTATCGGTAACAGAGTAGGCATGCGCATTGTGGGTTTAATTTAAATTATTACTATGTTTATGGTACGATTCATAGGTTACCTAAGGTACGATTGTAAAATTAAAATCAACTTGGCGTAATATTTTCCCATCGATTCTTGGTCGGACGCGATAAAGAAAACTGGAGTTGCATTCGGAACGGTCCTATGGAGGGGATATTAGCGTGGGTAATTTGAAAATACGCAGTGGCGGAGTATCCTTAAAGTTTAAAATATGCAAGAATATATATAATAATAATAAATCCAGTAAATAATAAAGTAAATGCTTCTTTGAGATTTTTTATTTCACATTTACGTTATTGACATGAAACCGTGTGATAGTTTGGTCGCCTATTACATATTATACGTTAGCGATATTTTACTACGGCACTGTATACTGCACATTTACTCATTAGCAACCCGATTCGACTTCGGCATACGTCGGTTACGTTTTCTTTATCGCGTCTCACCTGTAAGTATATATTTCACTCAAATATTTCTTTAACACCTGATTTATATTGATGTCATCTGTCTTTTCTTAGCTCGTAAGCTCACGGCCGTATACGAATATTCCCGATTTGGTAACGGTAACGGTAAGAAATAAAATTGAACCAATTCCTTATTTCTTATTGCTTATTGCTTATTTCTTATTTCTACTATAAATGCTATACAGGTTATCCATAAGTTCATTTCCTTACCGCTTATTTCTTATTTCTTATTGCATACCGATACCGACACTATAAATGCAGCTTAACTGTTGGCTGGAAGTGGCGGCTGGCTGGAACTGCAACTGTGAACTAACTAGCACATAACAATAAAAGAATGTGCTAACTAGCTGTGTACGGTCCGCGCTCTTATATAGCGTGAGGCGAGTTAGTTGTATGGCCGATGCTCCAATGGGAACGCAGTAGGCGGGCGCTGCTATAATGTGCACGCCACAGTGGAACTTAACCATGAAAGTCGTAATATTCAAACGCCGCTCAAGAAAAGTTGAGATGAGAAGAAAATTCATTTTTATGGTATTTACCCAATTACACCAACAACTGTTACTTAACATTATGCTAATCTGGAAATATGGCAACAAATTATAAATTTTGCGAAGGTTGCTGCAAACAGTTCTTTATCCTTTTCTAATTCTATTATCATCCTACTCTGAGAAGAATTATTTTGAGCATTGAGTTTTGACATATCCACTTGGCATCACACGGCATATACACCCCCCGCAAAAGTAGGGTTTAACGTATCCGATTCCCTACATCCGATCGAAAGTTATGGCGTAAAGCTAGTCATAACGATTTGAAATCTTCAAGCAATTATGTTTATACAGATAGAGAAGACTCAAGTTTCATAGAGATGTGCATTCTCTCTAGAGAGAAACTTTGTGACAGAACACTATTATATTTCATAGGCAATTTTTGTTGTTGAACTGAAAAGTTGAAAACTAGGCTCCATTTACTCGTTCTGATTCTACCTAAGTCCTAAAGCACTGCCTAATTGTCTCTGTCTAAAGTACAGAGCAAAGATTAGAAAGTTTTAACTTTCTAATCTTTGGTACAGAGTCTAAAGAAGTGTTTATTTTCCAATACTATTCTATGGTATGGTATGAAAATTTAATCTACTGACTGACTGGAACCAACGCTGGAACATTTCAAAGACTATTGCCATCTATCAATAAATTGTTAACAGTAACAGCAGAAACCACAGATGGCAGATTATCTTTTTAGTATCAGTAGTTGTCTGTGGTAGTAGCCTTGTTTATATAAGGTGTATGATTTGTGAAGTACATATATAAACATTTGTTGTCAGTAGTTGTGTGTCCTAGACCTAGACAAAACACTTTGTCTAGGTTGTATGTTTTGTGTTGTTTATCATGAAATAGTTTTATGTTGTTCTGTGCTAATTATTCTTGTGTGCTGTTATTTTATCGAAAATAAATTGGAGCGCAACCTAGAATTATTGTAAGCAGGTATTCAAATTTGATAATTATGGAACAAGCTATTAGAGATCCTGTAGGTATCTGACATAATTTAATATCAATAAGTTCACAGTATAATGTTTCAGGAGATTCCGTATGTTGGTGCCGTTGGGGGTAGATTTACTCCTGGCAAGACCATTCGAATACAAGGCGCTGTACCTGGTATAGCATACAAATTTGATGTTAATCTACAATGTGGCCCTCAAACGGTACCAAGAGATGACATTGCTTTACAAATCTCTGTTCGAATTCTTGACGGTTTCATAGCAATGAATTCTTTACAAGCTGGTGTTTGGGGTGAGGAATTGCCCGGTCGTACACAACCAATTAAACGTGCGCATCATTTCGAAATGATAATTAAGTGCAATTTTAATAAATATACTGTAAATTAATCTTCCCGGGTGTAACAATAGTTTAAAGTAATATTTTTAGATTGCCATAAACGGCCAACCGTTTCACGATTTCCCACAAAGGATGCATTATGATTGCATTACCCATTTAACAATTGATGGAGATGTGACAATAAACGAAATATTATATGGCCCATCTGAAACATTTGCTAGAGCCATCCCTGTGGTTGTTCCACCTAGACAAGCGTATAATGATTTTGAAATTATAAATCCTCATCTATCTACTGGTGTAGATTCTTCTCAGCCTCCTTCTTATAACGATGTTGTACAGAATTACCCAACAAATGGACAGCCATATCCAATGAAGGGTTCACCAAGATCTTCTCCTTATCCATCTGGAATTCCAGCAGCTCCTTATCCATCCGGAATTCCAGCAGCTCCTTATCCTATCCCTTCAAGTTCGTACCCTGCACCATCTGCACCAAATATGACCTTACCAATTAATATACCTCTTAATGCTGCATCGTCCAACTTTAGACCAGTAAGTATATACAATGTATTGTTTTACAAAACATTCCAGTGTTAGATACCTTTTACATTCGTTTTTTTTTTGGTTAGATATACAGTCAAACTCCATTATTCATGTATAGTCGTTTTTTATTCCCTTGCGGCCCCTTTCAGCACATAGGTCAATTAAGAGATTCCCTTCTGTTCAATATTTAGGATTTTTAGTGAAACATGAATCATAATTACAGAGATATTACATAATATTATTATTTTGACAGAACATCAAAATATTTAGTACATAAGCAACAATAAAATTAAATACACATGGGTAGGTACTTCTGCCATTTTTGCCACCTGCGAATATAGATTCTCATAAGAATCCTCTTGATACCACTTTGCTACTAGGCGAGCTTTTTTTACTCCATCTTATTTTACTTTAAAAACCCATTTTGTGTCAATGGCCTTGTGATCTTCTGATTACTCCGCAATTTTTCAAGTCTCCATCTTCTCGAGTGCAGTAACTTCGTTTTGAATTGCTTCAATGTTCGTTTGTGGGTGGCTGCGTGACGGCTGTGGAGCCAAAGATTGTTCATAACTTTTAGTGATAATTGATAAAAAACAAATCTTTGACATGACCAATTGGTGAAAAATTCATAATTGATTTTCTCAAAATCTGCTCCAAGCATTTTTTTTTAATTTTTTGAAATATGATACGTATAGTTGATGAAAAACTATTGGCACTAAATTTATTTCTTCATTTCCCATCGAGGAAGGGGGGCTTTTTATACTATTATCAATTATGTACACAATAAATATGATTTCCCATGAAAATTTTAAAAGTTTATAACTTTTTTCTAACAAAGATGAAGAAATAAGATGTTACAGTGAAGTAGTGATTCTTTTAATCCAGTATAATAAGTATACCAATTTATTTCCGGTCTAGCCGGAAATTAACAAAATATTAAAAATATTTATGAGATACCCTGTATATATTTATTTTTTTGAGTTACTACCCAAAAACTATTTTAATTGAATAATAGGTCATTGTAGTATGATTTATTAATGTAGCCTCGGTTAAACGGATCTATTTACAATGTAGAACAAAATACCAAAAAATGTTTCAAATAAATTTTGGTTGGCTACAAACAATCTTTCACTCAACACTACAAACACAAAGCATCATAATCTGAAACAGTTTGTCTATATACAGGGTGTCCTGTAAATGAAAAAAGAAGTGTCATTAATGTGAATAAGTAAGTATTTTATGAGAAACTTTTAATGGTAAACAACAAGAAAAATGTTGTGCCAGTTCACTGGTCATTTTTAAATAAGCCTAGATCTAAATAAATCTTAAACAAACTTAGATTTTTTCTTGGGTCAGATGAATAAAGCCCACATATAACAGCACCCTGCAGTCTCTTCAATTTATAACCAAGTTTAACTGTATTTAGATGATTATCAAAGAATGACATAATATGATTCCTGGAAACTATTGATACATACTGAGAAAAGTATAAGCGAAACTGATGATTTATAACCGAAACAAGTTCCGAATTATTAAAATATTTTCGTAATTACAGGTTCAAAAATCCAATACGAAAAAATTTTGTGGATACTTTTGGTCTATTACTCTTGGAATTATTATCATTATCGTTGTTGTTGTCGTCAAAGTTAAGATACGTAGGAAAAATGACAATCACGTGGTAACTGATACCAATTATGGTAACACTTATGGGAACACTTATGGTAACAGTTATGGTAATAGTTATAATAGTGATTACAGCCGCTATAACAATTGATGCTAAAGGTTCTTTATTTCTTACGCATTTAATAATAACACACTATATTTTTTCATGCTAAGAAATCGAAACCAAAGGGAAAATTGATTTATATTTGTGTTCTTGCTTGTTAGCATAATGTTGGCAGTACTTTTACTTACAATAGTTATGTCTACTACATAACTTACAATTTTTTTATTTTAGGATTGGTTCCTATTTTTTGTTTGTTTTTGTCATTAGAATCTACAGGTGCTGCAGATGTATATGTAATATGTGTAATGGGACAAACTGTCCTAAATAAAAAGCTCTCTGTGCCTTTTTAGTATAATCTATGTGGTCTTATAATCACTACATGTCTATACAATATTTTTGATTTGAATTAAATGACTATCTTCCATATAAGACTGTTAACAAGGTTTTTCATGTTTCTGATTATGTTAAGTATATATATTTTGTAAACACATATACTGTTTTTATAAAGATGTTCTCTAATATTTTCTATAGATGTTTGTAAAACTCCACTTTGTTGAATTTTTCATATAGGTGTAGTTTGTAATGTTTCTTTAAATAAAATAGCAACGAATGTTCAAAGCTATTCCGATTTTCTTACAAAGAGTATTTAATGTAAATGTTATGTACATGTATTTTAATAAAATTTTTTTTGCATTTATGAGCAAGTAATTATATTATGTAAAACCTCTTCTTATTACTATGTGTAATATTTATAATATGTAATGATGGTTATTGTTTAATGTTTTTTTTGTTGGGGTCCTATTTTAGCCTTTTAACCCTGCCTCAGCGTGTTTAAATAGCACTTTCAAAAACGCGCGTGTTTTAAAGTTGCCATGGCAACATCACCAATTTGAAAAACGCGAATTCTATTGATTATTGATCTGACACTTCTGACAGCTGTACTTTGTTACGTCAAATATAATATTAGGTAGCTACTAACAAATTCAAGACCTTTATTCAAACATTATTTAACATAATATATTATAGATATTAGAATTCATTTTTAAGCATTTCGGTGACAGCAATCAATCTTGAATGACAGATTGCAAATTGGTTTCCGTTTTTCTCATTTCCATGACAACGAAAGGTATACTGATTTCACATTACGAATTCAACCATTTCACATTATTAGTTCTTATTTCCATTTTAATACCAGTATTTACGATTTCAAAGTGAACCAATAAAAAAAATAGCGTAAAAGTATTCGTGGATAACTGGTCTTTAAAACACTTGCTCTCCCGTGTTTTAAAGATTTATTTATCCACTTATACTTTAATTAGTTATTTATGCATCAAGGGCGTAAAGAAGTTTAATTTTGTTCAAAAACTATTACTTCCATCGTCATTTTAATGTCATTTTAATTGGCGTTTCTTTATTTTATTTTTTTTATTGGTGTCCTATTTTAGCCTTTTAAACCCACTGACCTGTACAGGTCAGTGTTTAAACCACGCTCCAGCGTGTTTAAATCGCGCGTGTTTTAAAGTTGCCATAGCATCATCATCAATTTGAAAAACGTGAATTCTTATTGGTTATTGATCTGACAGGAGTACTTTGTTACGTCAAATAAAATGACAGATTGCAAATAATTTCCGTTTTTCTCATTTCCATGACAACGAAAGGTATACTGATTTCACATTAGGAATTCAACCATTTCACATTATTAGTTCTTATTTCCGTTTTAATACCAGATTTCAAAGTGAACCAATAGCGTAAACGTAAAGTATTCGTGGATCAACAGGTCTTTAAAACACTTGCTGCGCCGTCGACCCGTCGTGCTTGAAAACTCGCGCGTGTTTTAAAGACCTGTTTATCCACTTACCTATACTTTAATATACCTATCTACTATATTGCATCGTGTAGCGATTGTTCCAAAAATTGTATTAATCCAATCCTAAGTACCTACAGTTAATAAATTTAATTTAATCTTGCAAAGTCAATAAATTCGGCCTTGTAAACGTACATACATAGTACATACTCGCGCTTAGACAAATAAAATTGTACCTAATAACTATATTGCGCAATTATTTAACCTTGTCCTATGATTCTAATGGGTATGGTCGAGTAGTCGACACGTTTCTTTCCTGTTTAAAAGTTTCTCAGTTTCGCACTTCCTATTTTTATGTATTTTTTGATAACAAGCGACTGCGGAATTATCTACAAAAATAGCGTCGTCGTGTGTATTAAGCCTAATCGTGTGAGTGAATTGCAAAGTGACTCAGCCCACTTATCTACAATATTAACTGTTTTGTGAAATCCATTAATTATAACAAAAGCAACTTCAGTTCGTAGTGTCTTATATAGGTACAATTAAAATGGTAAGTTCTCCGCATGTCGATAATTATGAGTATGTAGGTAGTAGGTACCATGTCAATTCATTAGTTGTATGCCACGTACAATAATACTTTTGTTTACATTTGTATTATGTATATAGGTACCTATATGTACCTACCTACTTAATAAACATTGGTAGGTAATATTTATATCTACCTACACGTATACAAATAGCACAAACACGCCGAAGGGAACCAAACCTAAGTGAAATAAAATTATTGATATGTGAATGTTATTAATAATATAATTTCAGTCTTATCCTGATCCCTACTATAACTACGTCCCCCCAAATCAGTACACAACGCATTCGTTCCCAGGACAATCTTCATCGGCTTACCCACATGTGCCGAGACAAATTGGCTTTACGTATGGAAACAGTCCACAACCGGCACCGCCACAACATTGTGTATACCTTGCACCAGCACCACCTCAATATACAGGCCCATTAATGCCAACAGCACCACCTCCACAAATGAGCTACCCTATATCCGCTCCACCTCTTGGAATACCTCACGGGCCAGTATCGGGGTTATACACCCAGTATGGGAACATACCGCCGCCACTACCACCACCGGAAAGTCGAATACCATACGATTATCATTATCAAAAGAAGCTTAAGAAGAAGGAGATGAAAAAAATGCTAAAACTTGGTATACCTATTGCAGGTGTAGCAGCTATAGGAGCTTATGGTATCTCCAAATTATGTTAACATAGGTGTAGCGGTATGCATAAATATGGCTCCAGCAGTAATTCAGATTAATTTTGTAATAAATTGAGTAGAAGTCCTTGTAGAATGTAGGTAATAAATTACTTATTATACTTAAAATGAAGTTGTTTCCTACATATAGGTAGGTAATTACGTTTTTAAAGTCAAACAGGAGAGAGCATTTTTACTAGTTCAAAACTCAAATTCAACTGCTTCTACATCAACTGCGGGGCTATCCATGTTGGGAGTATCGTCCCCGGACATGGGTACGATTAGAGCCACTTACCCTTCCAAGATCCTCATGTTATAGATATCTTACGTCTAGGAATTCTAGGATGGCTTGAGTGACGTTGCGGGGTCGGACGACTCTAGTCGGGGAAGTAGTTCAAAGGACATGAATGACCCAAGTAGTGTGCGTGGACCTATCACAATCAAGGAAGTTATAACTTCCTTGACCACAATCCATAATCCAGACAATTGACTACGTTTACGCCGCATCATTGAACTGTACGCTATACGCAACTGGAAAGGAAACGTGCATAAGTAACACTGAAGTCAAACGAACAAAGCTATCTCTATCTTTTTCTTTTGCACTGCTTTGCCACTAGGCGAGCTTTTTTTACTTCATCTTGTTTTACTTTAAAAACCCATTTTGTGTCAATGGCCTTTTGATCTTCTGGTTACTCTACAATTTTTCAAGTCTCCATCTTCATTTTGAATTGCTTCAATGTTTGCCTGTGGGTGCGTGGGTGACGGCTGTGGGGCCTAAATTACTACGCCGATTTTGATGAAATTTAAAACTAAGGCCCATTAAAGGAACTTCATCGGTAAAACAAGCTTCTTATCAAAATCGGTCCGAACTAGGGGTGTCATTATGGCCGCAAAAATTCAAATTTTAACCCAAACTAACTTCCCTAGGAGAAAAGTTAGTAATCAGTAAAACTCAATTTTTCTTTTGTTGCTAAATTCAAAATGGCGGTCAATATAGCAATTCTCCCAGATTTATCCTTGGGTCAGATCACAAACCACTAAAAATAGACTGTCCACTGCTATAGGAAAATAGTTGGTAGAGAAATGCGGGTGTTGACTTCACAAGAGGAAAGGGGATTTGTAGGTTGGTTAACCTGTTCACAAAATTAGTTGGTACTGAGAGTTATAAAATTAAATTGTGACATTTCAAACGAAGCGATAAGCGTTTGATTTTACGGCGGTATTTTTCGTTTAAAATTTGTGAAGTACATCAGCGTCACATAACCGTTCATTATTGGGTTTTGCGTTTATATTTTGTTGTTTGTTACTTATTGACTTATTGTGTATTAAAGTTTATAGTTTTCTGGTAAGTTTTTTAACTTGCGTACCTTATATTTACTTTCGCTATTTGTTAGAATAAATTAAGAACATAACATGGTCACCGCATGTGTAATATGGAAGAATAGGAATAGAAAAGTCTGTAGATGTAGGTTTCAAAACCCAAAACATTTATATTTAAAGTCCATTTTTAACAAATGGGTTGAATTTATTAATGGAGAATTTAAAAATTGGACATGGGTTTCCCTTTATAAAGTGACATATTATTAAAGACTTCAGTACAATTTTATTACGTAATGATGCATTTCCAATATATGTATAAAGTAAGCTTGATACAATATTATTTTTTTAATTGATTATATTTATGAGTTTCATATGAGTCTTCATATCCACATTTATTTCAGGATTATGAAGAAAAAACTGTTCCAAAAGTGTTGTTATGCCAGCATCGCATTGTACAATTTCAACAATTTCACCGGCAGATGTATTACTTTGTAGAATAGGTACTGTTTCCACTGTTATATATCATGTAAATTGTAACTAAATGTCTTATTTCATTTTCAATAGATACATAAATGATAAACATAACCATAAATATGATTTTATTAAAACAATAACCTTACTTTATTTCAATTCAAATTTTCCCCCAATAAAGCATTAACCAATAAGGTGCTGTGGGCGTCACTCAACCTACCCTTTTCCTCTTGTGAAGTCGCCGTCCCGCATTTCTCTACCAACTATTTTTCTATAGAAGTGGACAGTCTATTTTTAGTGGTTTGTGGGTCAGATGAATAAAGCCCACATATAACAGCACCCAGTCTCTTCGATTTAAATCCAAGTTTGACTGTATTTAGATGATTTATAACCGAAACAAGTTCAGAATTATTAAAATATTTTCGTAATTACAGGTTCAAAAATCAAATACGAAAAGAAATTGGGGATACGTTTGGGTTATTATTCTTGTAATTATGATCGTTATCGCTGTTGTTGTCTATCAAGTTCGGAACACTGACCTGTATCTTAAAGGACTGAGCATTCTAATGATCCCCTCCACTATTTTTGAAGCAAATTGAAAACCGGTGTTTTAAGGTGCCAATTAGTAATTTAGGTTTGTTGTGTTGGTGATTATTGGTAACACTGTAACTAATGTTTTTATTTACATAAACATAACCTTGTTTCATACGTAGTATAAACTACGTTTATGCATTGCAATAAAATACAATTTTTAATAATTTACGTTTTTAAATAATTATGAGCCTGTAATTATACTACTTTTCACCAGATATTAAGCATATAGATTAGAACAAGCTAAACTGTAACAGCTGATACCAGTACTACCAACACATTATAAACACCGAGCTACCATCATTATATAACTAACGCACTAGTTGGCACCTGAAGTAACTAATATTTAGGTGGGGCTTGTTTGCTTCAATGTTGTATTGAAGAATGCTCAGTCCTTTATGATACAGGTCAGTGGTTCGGAAGCGTCAGAAAAATATCAATCACATGGTAACTGATACCAATTATAGTAACACTTATAGTAACCGTTATGGTTACCTTCGCTATAATAATTGACACTAAAGGTTCTTTATTTCTTACCCATTTAATAATAACCCACTATATTTTTTCAGGCTAAGAAATCCAAACCAAAGGGAAAATTGAGGATATTTTTGTTCATGTTTGTTAGCATAAGGCCTCATTCAATTATTATGTAACGCAAAGTACCCAGGTACCCAGTACTTAATTAAACGTTACGCTTGTGGTACGGTGGGAGGGAGGTAAGCCAGACTTCCCTGTACGTAACGCGTGCACACTACCTAAAATTGGATGTGTCACAAATCACGTTGTCGCTGAGTGATTCAAAAAAAGTTTTTATGTACAAACCAATTTAGAGGATACTAATAACCTTTGATATGTAATTGGGTTTGCGTTACGTTATTCTGGGGGAAGGGGTGCCAATGACCTTGCCGTTATAACTATAAGGGGAGGTAGGGTTACCAAAAACGGTCGCTTTTTTGCGTTACGTAATAATTGAATGAGGCCTAATGTTGGCAATTCTTTTACTTACAATGGTTATGTTTACTGCATAACTTAAAATTTTTTTAATTATTTTTTGTTTGTTTTTGTCATTAGAATCTACAGGTGCTGCAGATGTAATATGTGCAATGGGACCTTCGAACATATAACATGTTCGAAGAATGGGACAAACTGTCCTAAATAAAAAGCTCTCTGTGCCTTTGAAGCATAATCTATGTGGTTTTATAAATTTTCACCACTACATGTCTATACAGTATTTTTAATTTCAATTAAATGAATATCTTCCATATAAGACTGTTAACAATGTTTTCCATGTTTCTGATTATGTACGTTAAGTATACATATATATTTTGTAAATACATAAACTATTTTTATAAAGATGTTTTCTAATATTTACTGTAGTAACTAATTCCTAATTTTTGTCAAAATTTAATTATCAATTAATTAATTAATCTATTACAATGCCACACAATATCTACCAAATTAAAAAAAAATAGTTTTGAGATTATATTAATTGATTCAGGCAAAAACCGCATTTTGATACCTTTAATAGTTTCTCAGTTTAGAGCGTTGCAAGGAATGTGTACAAACAGACTACAGACAGAAATTTTTTTTTCATTTCTTTAATCTACGTATTCAGAAATGCACAGATATGTAAAAATTTGCATAGGTCAATTTTTTTTTGGAACAAAAAAACCTAAAACCATTGAATAAATAAGAGAAAACTATGTATACGCTTATAGCCAGATTTCAATCGATAACAAAATTAAGGATTAATTGTTTATCCGTAAATTGTACAATTATTTTAAACTTTAATCGACCTTTCTATTTTCAAAATCATTCTCTGGTGCAATTGCAGTGCTTATAAAAAATTGAACTCGATAATGCCCTAGTATACCTTCCAGTAAGACGCTTGTATCATTAAAAAAATTTAAGATTTTCACCTTTTCATGTACAATTCCAGATGGAGATGGTAGTTGGGTCCTCGATAAAAAGCATTTCTGTATTACATTACCCTTTATAGTGCAATTGTTTGGTATCTATTGATACATTATCTGTACTTGTGCTTTGCCAATTGACCAAAATTTTGGGGACACCACAGCGCATATGCTCCCCCTGACAATCCAGTAATGGTTCTACACTTTTTGATCATACCAAGGAGTAATACTCCTTGATCATACAGTGGTTCAGTAATTGTTTTTTGCACAGGTCCTAGGATTGTTTTGGATTCAGTCATAAACGATTGTTTAACTTCCCCTAAGTATCCTGATTACCTCCCCGCTCAGGGTTCTAGAACTAATCTAAGAAATATACCTTTTTGTTTCATATATGCACTCAACTGTGCCTTTGAGTGGTGCAAGTTCATCTGGACTACGTATTCACCTATATAGACTAGACTTTACTAGTTCCAGGTGAAGGCCCCTCCGCAGCTTCTTCTCGCCCTTGGCTCCTCGGTTTCCCAATTGCTTCTGGAGATTTCTTTGGCTTATCCCAGGACAACTAATTGTTGCCCCTTAGGATTCTCCTTCCGTTACCGTCTTGCCATTGTTTTTGGTTTTTTAACCAGGTCAGTCAGTATGTTACTCAGTTACACAGATATCGATATCCTTGAGATTTACAATAATTACAACCGAAAATGCCACATTCTGAATAATTAAATAAGGTTTCACACATTTTCAACAACTCAATTGTCGCACCACTGAAAGGTGCAATTATGTAGAAATTACCAAGTGCACATTATTTTAACTCCACATGCATGAAATAATGATAATACTCCGCAGGGGTATGTCATAGCATACTTTGGGTAGTTGCAACCCCACGGACCCGAGCTACCTCAAATTCAGTGATGGTACTCACGGTTCTGTTAAGGCGAGGTGTTTTATCCAACAGTCGCACTGGAAAATTTGCGTGTATTTTTTTTAAGATTAAATGTTTATAGTAGGGCAGAACAACATGGTCACTGTAATTTACACCAAAAGGAATAATGGAAGCAAATTTTGCAGTAACCGCATTTTGTGTCCGAGGTCTTTATTAAGGAAACTATAATACACCATACTACAGTAGTTAAAGTTGCTCAGAATAACACTTCCAGACAATAATCAATGTAACACTAATCACTGTGTTGTTCAAAATTCACATGTCCAAATTACAAACGTTCACGAAACAAATAGTAGTCTCGTTCGTAACAGATGGCCCACAATTCATTTGAGTGCATGTTTGCACAAACTATTACCACCAAGGTACATAGTTTTTAATCCGCTTGCTGTTGAACATTGCAGTAAGCACTGGAGGCGCTAGTACTATTTTGTTAATTAGATGTAGATACTGCAGGTATGCATACTTTTACTTAGTTTTAAAAAAATTCCTTATTATAGAAAAAAAGTCTATTATTAATGACTGGAAATGTGTAAAAAAACATATACAAACTACATATTTATCATCACAATGTAAAAAAAAAAATCACAGACATCACGTCACATATTAAAAAGTACAGCCGGCAGTACGGCAGAATATACAGTCACAATCCATGCAGGTATTGACAGTTAAGCAATTCGCGCTCTGGTCAGTACTTTGATGGGTGACCGGTTCATTCTGTGGCTCGGTGTGTCCGGCAGGGGGTAGTACAAAGGGCCCGAATGTGGCCTACGTACTCGTGGACTTAGGTCCCATCCCCCATTCTAATTTACATATTAAAAAGTAATTTTAGATCATTTAGAGAAAGCTTGCTTTGCTCTCTTATTTGGACACCTGTCAAAACGGAGTTTGAAATATGCAATTTTGTATCTTGTAAGTACTTTATTCGTTCTTCGATCGTATCTGCCGCCATCAACCTTCAAGACAATATGAAATGTGAAATAAATACAAATAATGAGACTTACTTGTAAATTTGCACAGGTTTTCTTTGACCAACTCTATAAATTCTATCCTGCGCTTGTAGTTCTAATTGAGGATTCCAATGCAGGTCGGTTAATATTAAACGATTGGCCCCTATTAAATTTAAACCTACTCCTCCAGCAGTTAGCGATAATAATAGAATCTGCAAATAAACTTATTACTAAAAATTAAAAATTAAATATTTTAACATGCCTGTACTCCATCTTTAGAATTATTAAATTTTTGAACAATATCCATTCGCTTGCTAACTGAAACAGTTCCATCTAATTGATAATATACTAAATGATTTATCTTCAATTGAATACTAAGCAAATCGAGAACTTTCGTCCACTGAGATATTACGATGATCTTATCATTGTCTCCAATACTTTCACCAATTAAATCCAGTATCACTTTCATCTATAAGTTGACTGATTTTGGTAATATATTAACTTTAAGCACAGTATACGATAAGCAGGTATTGTAAAGCAGGCAGAGTGAAGCATGTAACAGTACCACTACAATTCTAGACTCCAAATTTTAAAGATGCGCGCAAGGTCGTTCTACAGTCTTACCATACTCTGTCCATTCGGAAAAACAGCATGAAAATCTGTTCGGTAGTTTTTGAGCTTATCAATTTGATCACGATTAGCTGGCATTTTTAACCACTTAAGAGAGGTCTGTTGGACTACCTGCCTTATCGTATACGTGACTTTTAAGTAAATTTTACCTTGCTAGATTGGCGATCTGGAGCGAAGATTGGATTGGAAGGCTTTAATGCAGTCCGAGAAGCTTCAACGAGCTCTACTCTGGTTTTCTCAGGAACTGCACCAGGTTCTTGTTCATTTACAGTTAATTTGTTTAACTGTTCTATGAGATTAAGTTCTTCGTCGTCGTCACCAACTTCCACATTTTCATTGCGATCTAACATCTGCAAAAACATTTGACAATTGAAAAATGTGAAGACAAATCTAAACAATAACTAAAGTAATACAACTAAGTATGTACTTATGTTTTTTAGCTTACTTGTATAATAAGTGAAGTATGACAACATATTTGTCTCAGGCGCAATAATAACCCTAAAATATGATGGTGTTTTACAGCTTCAACATTATTTAATTGTACAAGTTGACTATACATTTTAAAATATGCCGGATTTGGCTTGCCTAAAGCAAAAAATTTCAGTTATCTTAAAATTTCAATAAACAATATTTACTAGATGAAGATGGAAATTTACTTGCGAACACATTATCTTTTTGCTCACGTTGATGCAAGAACTGAGCAAAAAGAGTTCTAGAATATATTAAAATTTTTTGATACACATATGTTTCGTCCTTGTCCAAAGTAACAGGAACGAGAGTCCACGATTTTTCTGGTAAGCAATTTAACATTTTCTGTTCTTGTAATTCTTGTTTTGTTCTTCGCAACATAAGAGATGACATTACTGTGTGTAAACGATCCTCACCTCCACCTTTCTTATCAGCCACCCATCTTTTCCAAACCTATTATGCGTTAGTAGTTAGGCACATAATAAACCTTACACATTACTTACCGATAGGTCATCAAATGGTGAGCACCTGAGAAACTTCAGTAAGGCATACAGATCTAGTTCTTTATTATGTATAGGGGTTCCGGTTAATGCCCATCTACATTTGGCAGATAATTCGCACATAGCTATCGATCTTTGTGTTTTGTGATTTCTTATTTGATGTGCCTCATCTACAATGATGCGTTCCCATTTCACTTTAAATAAAGGACCTGCTTTATGACAATCGCCCTGTACTAACGCAAATGTGGTCAGTACTATGTTATGCTTGGCCAATCTAGAAGAATTACTATTCTCAAATAAACCGAAAACCAATCACCTTTACAACCTTTTAGCTTTTGTATCTCTATCGGAGCCATGGTATAATCCTACTGTAAGCAACCCTTTTTTAACATGCTTCTTAATTTCAAATTCCCACTGATAGATAACACTGGCGGGACATACTACCAAAGTTCCACCAGGATATTTCGTAGTTTCCCTTCGGATGTCATTTTCGTCATCTCCATTTTCATCTTTCTCTTCCAAAACTTTCAGTGTTAATGATATCATTGTGAGGGTTTTTCCTAAACCCATATCATCCGCTGTAATACATTAAGCATTTTTATTAAATACTTACAACATATATGACTTACCTAAAATTCCACCAGATGGCCTTTGCCTTTCACGCCACATCAACCAAGATAATGCATGTTTTTGATGTGGCATAAGTTCAACTTGAAGACCTTTTGGCTGTTCGACTTCAATGTTTGCGGTAGGGCAACTTTTTAAGGAACCATGTAGTTGCTCTAAACAATCCACAGTTAATGCTTTTTGTTCATTATGCGTTGCCAGTGCTAAAAATCAAATATAAGCAATTAATTAACGTAAAATAAATTGTAACATTTTTTGCCAAAAGTTTTTGGTACCACTCGTCCAAGATCGTGTTCCAATTTTTTCCAAGATGCAGGTTGAAGTTTAGATGATTCGCTATCTTTTCCACCAATTACCATTTCTTCTAATAATGATTCTTCTTTTTTATAATCTTCCTGAAGTTTCTCTAATTTAACAAAAACAGATGCTCCCTTATCAGGAAGTTTATCCGTATTAACTTCACGGATAAAATTCTAAAATATTTACACTGTCAAAGAATACTAAGCAGCAAACTTACAGTACCTTCATTTTTTGTAACGAATAACTTAAAGTTTCAACTTTACTTTGTTGTTGTTTATGTTGTAAACTAGGAACTTCCTTTTTCTCTGCCCTAATTGGACTTGTATCCTCTATAACTTGTACATCCGGTGAACTAAAAAATTCAGTGTTCTCTGTCATAATTGGACTTTTATTTTCTATAACTTTTACATCCGGTAAACTAAAAGATTCCTTTTCCTCTGTCTTAATTGGACTTCTATTTTCCATAACTTGTACATCTGAGTCATCCTATAGTTAAACATACTGTAAGTTACAAATTGTACAAATAAGAACTAAAGAAACAGCAAAGAAACATTTATTCCTTACGTGAGAATATTTAAATATTAACCCATAAGTCTACAATGTTGTATTTAATTTCAATAGAAACAAGATTTGTGCAGATACTTTACAGTTACACCGTGTTTTTTAAATCAACATAAACATCTACATGGATACTAGCTTCAACAAATCAGCGCCAGGGATTCGGGAAAATGTCTCTTTGGCGTTTTGGCAGTTTGGTTGTTTCACTACAGATTATCTTGGGTTAATCTGGATATTTCAATAAACAACATGGCATATGTGAATTTACACAATCATAAGGATTTTGAATAAATTAGGAAATAGCACATAATAATTGACAGCGGTTACCTACCTATTGTAATGTTTATTTCTCTGGTGCTAAGAGATTGCAAACTGTTTGTACAAATAAAGGCGACTGGAAAGCTTTTAACTACATTTTGTATTTTGTAAAGAAAAGGAAACAAATATTATTATTATTATTTACTCACAGCATTAACAAAGAGACATGTACTGGGTGGTCCCAAATGGACACAAAGAGATTTAGTTAAATGGTACTAATTTTTACCATACATTTTTCATTAACGTGGTCTAGCCGAAAAACTTAAGAAAAATTAAGAAATTGTTCATCAATTAAAAAAGTTACAAGGAAAGGAATTCATTTTTTCCACTACAGCTATTGAATGAAGAAAATTTTTGAAAATGGATAAGTAACATGATTTCAAGTTGATCTCAAGTTGAACATTTGGTCCTAATATCCCCATGTTTAAAACAGTACCTAACTACTTATGGACATCCCATATCCTCATTTACTCATTGATACTGTTCAATTCCTCTCACTTAACAAGTTATTAAGACAGGAGAAAGCTTTTGTTGGTCTGTGACATCATTGCACAGTTAAGAAAACGAAAAATGCATTACAAACTAACTTAATACAAATAAAATGGTTGCAATGAATTTGATAGGTATACTTACGTTATCATCTTCCTCAGAATCAATAATGACTGCTCGGTGTCTTTTCTTTATTGGAGCGACTAGTTAAAAACAAAGAGGAATTATTACATAAGAGCATAAAACAACAGGTATCATATCTCCGTTTCCGTTTCCATCAATTTACAATTAAAGTTGTTACATATATACGGAGATGAAAATAATACAGAGCACTAAAATAAGTGCAAAAGTTTACCAAATGTTTACTATACACACATCCACATTTTGACATTTAGCAATTTAATACACCTACATAAAAACAAAACTACTCGCTCAAATGAAACAAAATTTTAGTATGTTGTAGATTGAACCTTTGTTAATATGATTGTAAAATGGTATTATCAAAATTTGATTTTTATAGACGCTACAGAATCATATTGTAGCACATTGCATTCTCGAGAATGGTAGGTCGTAGGAGTATTAGACTTACACGAACGTCTTCGTTGTAATATGAATAATAAAATGAGACTCATTTAGAAACCAAAATTGTGTCCCGTTTTTGTAAATCAATTTTTAATTAATTGAAGTTTTTATATCACCGTTTCGGCTACAAACAGCGAGCGCGTGGAGTGCCAGTCCATTAGATTGTTACGCTTCTGGCTTCTGGCTTCTAATTTTCTTTGCTACTAAGTTATTATCACAATTATAAAAATTAGCAACTACCAGACAAGATTGTCCTTGAAAACGAAACAGGAAAGTTAACCGAATTTCAGTAATGATTATTATAGCTGTAGATTGAAAAAAAATTATTTGATGGAAAAGGTGGGGCCTTTTTAGGTAATAATTAATAATAAGCATGTACACCAAACCTGCGATAAGCTAATCCTAGGATAATATGTTTTTACATGAATTTTATCATATTTTGGCCATTTATTAGAATTATTCATATTGTTGATTTTATTACCTGATAATGCATATTTTGAAAAGTTTTGAGAAAAGTTTGTTGGACAGTACAATAGGAACCATATGGAACGCCGTTTTACTTTTTATTACTAAAGTTAATTTCGTCCCATTTAAACAAACTTCAATTTTTATTATGTAAAGAAACTCGTTTACATCTAACAATTTAAATGTGTGGAGTTTTTTTAACAAACACTTTTAATATACAAAATAAATGGAAAGTCATAAAAATATACTTAATAAGAATTAAAGTTTGCTTGAAATTCTCTAAACAAAATTTAATATTTAATACTAAGGGCAAGCAAATATTTAATGGAATGAATTTAAAGTTATATTATTAATTTTTACTACAATTTTTGTGTTTGTCTAAAAAACTTCAAGTGTTTATACCGATAGATGATTTAAAATGTTACTTGAATAAAAATGTACATTGAAAATAAAAGAAGTAACTTTATAATTTCTTAAATTTTAATGAATAAGTTTAAATGTTAGGATATTTTTAAGCAACTAACATTTTAAATGGTAGAATTAAAATGTTTGTTGATAATTTTAATTGGTCGCTTCGATCAGTGGCAGTTATTGAAACTACACCAGTATAAGGAAACACATGTAAATTATAGTTCAAAATAACACCACCGATCGAAGCGACCAATTAAAATTATCAACAAACATTTTAATTCTACCATTTAAAATGTTAGTTGCTTAAAAGTATCCTAACTTTAAACTTATTCATTACAATTTAAGAAATTATAAAGTTACTTCTTTTATTTTCAATGTACATTTTTATTCATGTAACATTGTAAATCAACTATCAGTATAAATACTTGAAGTTTATTAAACAAACATTAAAATTGTAACTAAAATTGTAAACTTAACAAAGAAGTTATTTTATACATTGAGTATAAAAACTGACAATAAAAAGTAAAACGGCGTTCCATACTATGATGTAACGTGACAACATCAGTAAATGTTCATTAGTTAATGTCAATTATCCTAAGAAGCTTAAGAATGAGTATTTGGGGTCCCAACAGCGAGGTAGTCTGGCCAACCGCTAATAGACGACCTTCTAGCTAGAACATGCCAAGTTGGTTTCAATTGTATAAATAATTTTCTGCAGGTTTCAAATACTTTTTAGAAGCCTAAAATTAGACAATATAACAATCTCCAATTTGTAACACTCGAAGATTTTGTGAAAATGTGTTCATCAAATTACACTTCGGGAGTGCATATTACAAATTAGGGAAGAATATGACTATTATGTATGTGACTTTGGCACCTTTGGCTAAAAACTCGTCAACCATAAATTGACAATAATGGTTGAAACATGAATTTCACGAAGATGACTCAACTGATGCATCCAGGGTGTTTTTTTGAAAGCTTTACTTAAACGTATCTGGGAAAGTATTATAGAAAGATTTTTGAAAATTTGTACTTAGGGGTTACTCTGAAAGCCGAATCGACGTAAAATATTTTCAAAATTCCAGCACTTCCGGAAGTAGCTAATAACTCTATTATTTTAAATAGCAACCCCTATTTTTTATTGTATTTTTGGATTCTACGTGAAATGTTAGTTCTTTTGATACCCACATGTCAATATCTACAATTTATGGTTTTTAATTTATTTTCACTTTTTGAAAAAAAATGTCAAATGCAGACCGTACTTTGAGAATTCATTACTTGAAAACCGTTGTAGTTATGGCAAACAAATTTTCACCTGCGCATAGAGGAAGAATAGGAATTTCTTTTGGTGTGTTTAAAAAAAGTTGAGTTGCGTACGACTTCACCTATGGGGATCCATTAAATTTAGGAAAATTCAAAGACTAAAAACTCTACTCATTTTGATTCTCTCAAATGCAATAGCAAGAAAATTGTCATTTCATTTAAAAAATTTAAGTTAGTTAGTTTTTGAATTTTCTTAAATTTGGAGCCCCATAGGGGAGGTCGTAGGCAACTTACCTTTTTTTATTAAGTACACCAAAAGAAAGCCCTATTTTGAAAATATTTTACATCGATTTGCCTTTCGGAGTAATCCCGCCTAAGTTTCAATTTTCAAAAATCTAATTTAAAACTTTTCCCGAAACGTTTAACAAAAACTCCCAAAAAAACACCCTGTATAAGTACCAAGGAAGCCATAAAAAAAAGGTAGAAATAATTACGTTCCATAACTTTACTAAATGCGGTGTAGATTCAAATTTGGTCACCAGAAATAGTAATTGTTGGTCATTTTCGTTGCTATCAAAATTATTAACATTTCCTTATCTCACAAAAAGGCCATCTATTTAAACATAGTCCATTCCTTTATGTCAAAAAATATCTAAATTTAATGTAGATAAACAGGCAAAAATAGTTGAATGTAATCAGTAGAAAGTTTGATGCAAGAGAAAAAAATTTACAATTTCTAACATATCAATGTGACCATTATCATATGTTAACAATACCCACCAAATGCTTTAATACTTCTTTCTTACTGTACTGTTAAATGTTTAAACTTTTGATTTTTCTTGAAACATTATTACAGGATTATAGCACTTACATTATTGTTTGGTTCAAGCAACTTTGTGAAAGTTTGTGAAAATCATACTATTTTGGAAAAGTTTCAAATTTTTACTCCACTCAATGAACCTCTACTCACAGCACATTAAAATTCTCATATACAATTACAATACAACATATAACTTACTAAAACTTTCATCAGACAGCCCTGAATCATGGTGAATCTCCCATGATGAGTCTATGATTGAGTTAGTTGAAGAATCGCCAATACTTTCCTCATTGTCATTAGTTATAAATTCTTCGTCACTTGCATCTAAAAATAAATGATCTATGGACATTTATCAATTTTACAATTGTATACCTGGTGTTTCGGGAACCTGTTCCATGTCATAAAAAATGATAAAATTATTAAAATTATTACACTTATTATAGAGGGTTTACGAATTTTAAAATACTTCCACAATTAACAGATAAATAAATAAATAAAAAACACATAAAACATAATATAACTTTTCTTTAGACTCTTACGGGAAATTATTTCTCTTAAAACATTGAAAAGTGAAAACTTAAATGACAAAACGGAAAGGGAAACCAGTAAATTCAAAAATGTGCTTTCAAATTTGTTATGGTGGAGGGGATTGGCATTATTCCACAGATTAAACACGTAGGTGTGTAATCTATGATTATACAAAGTGTTCCACAATTATGTTGTGATCGTATAGAAACGTGGTGTTTGTTTTGTGTTTATAATGACCGTAAAATAAATAATTTTGCATCTTTCGGTTAGTGAGGATTTTCTTCACAATTACCACAAAATGTAGCTATATTTTCGATCTCACTTTTGGTAATTTCACCACATATACACCACAGCTGGCAATTATAAGACGAATACAACAGTTTTTTGGTTTTTCCATCGGATGACTTTTCACTGAACTAATTTGACATCATCGGACTTTTATTTATGGGGTTATCTAAAAAATGCCGTGTACGAGCCCGAGCTCACAACTCGTGAAGACATATATGATTCAGAGAATCGAATAAACTGCGTGTACAAACATACCACGGGCCGTATTACTAACAACTGTTAGCCGTTTTGAGCGAAGAATCGCGTTATGTATTCAAGAAAATGGAAACATTTGCGAACATCTTTTGTAAAAAAAATCGTGAGAGGCAAGGGGACTCACGTTATAATCAAGCACCCCAAAGGGATGAAGGCCCCGTCACGGTCACGTTGTTCGTCCGGGGTAATGCTAAGCACGGGAAAATGCGTGTCAATCACTCAATCAGTCTGGAGCTGGTTGACCATCAAACAGAATCGGTCTAGATAACGGATAAGAACAACACAGCGAGGAAGAGAGAGAGATGCAGAATGGTGTGGAGTTACAAAATGTACCGTTGATTGAGGAATCTTTAGTCAATGAAAATACGTACTTTACTGTATACTTTGACTTTACTTTAATTTATAAACTTTGGAACACCGTAACTCACTGAAAAGTGATCCAATGAAAAAACAAAAAAAAACTGTTATATTCGTCTTATTACCAGCTACAACTTTCATTTGGAAATTTTATATGCCTTGTAAATACACTCATTACAATTGACAACACCGCTTAAAATTGAAAGTAGGTTAATAGACAACTTCGCATCAGTGCGTAATCTATATGTATCTATCTTCATTGGTGATTTTATAAAATGGCAGTTGGAAGAAAACTAGTCTTGTTTTTATTTCCCTTATATTTTTAAAGAAAAAAGGCCCTTTTTGAGTACTCAGTATAAATTATGTAACGAAAAAATTTGAAAAATACTTTTATGCATGGATTAAGTAAATAAAAAAGGTGCATAATTAATAATACGTGTCATACAAATTTACTGAAGGTGACATATGCAGTTATTGATAAATTTTATTAGAAAAAGTTTAATATGTCAAATATTATTCCACCTTTATTAAATAGTTCACCTCCTCCAATGGTTAGTACAATTTTATTGGACGATGACGATGAATTTGGAACATTTACTATGGCAACTGATCTGCATTCCGATACTGATGGTTAGTAGTATGATATTAAATTGTTTGTTCAGTATAATACTTTTTTTGACAATTTTAGTTTTGCCACCTACCTGTGAATTACCAATTCCAAACATAAACAGTATTGATGATGAGTTAGATAGAAGGAAAAACGAAAATGAAAATGAAGCAAGCGCCACCAAATATAACGGTTTTCAGTATTTTCCCGAAATTCCTCCGGATATATCACCCGAAATATGTGATTTAGAAGAGGACGATAAAGAAATTAGTGAGATTTTAGAAAATGAACTATCTAACTGCACAGTTGTAAATGATATTAAACCAATTAGCGTAGATGTAGCTACTAGTTCTCCGCAGTCGGTAGACGATTTTGCGGATTTTCACACATATACTCAGAATGAAATGTTTGAAGCCATATCAGATTCGCCAAATTGTGAAATTGTTGATTCTGATTTAATCGATGAAGAAAATGATGATGAATTTGGAGATTTTAACGATTACTCCGTGCAAAGTTGTTGTAATATTGATTTACCTCCTGACCTGGATGATACTGTTAAAGTTATGTTTCCGATTTTCGAAAACCTAACCGAAGATTTTGTACAGGAAGATTTTACTAGTACTAATGTAATTTTTGTTCAATTAAAAGATATTACTGATACACCGGCATTATTGTACCAATGGAGTAAATCGAATAGTCAAAGTTGTTTACTACAAGCTCTGAATATTGATACGAGGAATATTGTAAGTGTATTTTATTTTGATTTATTTTTAATCGAGTACTTTAGTTATATGGTCCACGATGGAATGAATCAATGCCACGTTATGCCGCAACATTAGGTTTTACACCTTTAGAACCAGTCAAGTCAGATGTTCT
Organism: Pyrocoelia pectoralis; assembly: GCA_036250285.1. NCBI lineage: Eukaryota > Metazoa > Arthropoda > Insecta > Coleoptera > Lampyridae > Pyrocoelia > Pyrocoelia pectoralis. The sequence continues at coordinate 82,775,522 of CM070075.1, forward strand.
TCCGAACATTGATGCAGGTCAGGAATTGGTTCAGCAAACGGATATTCCGTCGGCCGAATTTGATTGGGTGGGATCAGGTCTTGTAAATCCACTTGAAAGTAAGTATATTGTACTTATATGTTAAACGTCTGTAAATTTATTCTTACAATGAATTTTTTTCACGCATTCGTTTTGGATTGTTATTCTATTGCACTTTATTTTATACCAACTGTTGGTAGATTCCCCAGCTAGTACAATGCTATTAGATTTAGAACAGTTGGTAGCGTCACTAGACATTCAATATTCTTCAAGTCATTCCTCTAATTCAGTTAACTCGTCTTTTAATGTTGATGATTTAGACGATTGGGAATTTTGGTTGAGGCGTAAGTATTTGGTCAATTTTTAATAAATGGTAGAGAAACTTTAGTTAGTTTGTTTTTTTTCTTTTTGTCTATGAATGTGCAATTAATCTCTGTAGTCCTTGTAGAAAAACATGGTTTTTTTGAATTTTCAATAACCAATTGTGAGATATGCTTTAACAAGGAGGGACTGGTTTTAAAGCGTTACGATAAATGGTCAAAATTTTCACTTATTTCATTTATTGTGTAAACTTTACAAGGTATTAAAGTTAGAAATTCATAATTTTTTGGTCACAAGGTAGTTGTACGATCGACCCAAGCCAAGTTGTCATCTCTATGCAAGTTCAAACATTGCACTACTAACTATACAGGGCTCCTATGACTTAAGGTTCGTGGGTTAAGAACATGCAACAATGTTTTCCAATTGTAGTACAACCCATTACAAGGCACATTCCAGAAAGAAATGAATAAATGTTAAAAAATACGTTTTTAAATTTTAGTATTTTTAATCAAAAACTGACACTAAATAATGTAAGCAATTGGAACAATTGACATTCAGAAACAGAGAATAAAAAAATGAAGTTTGGTTTGTTTTTTTTATTTATGTCTCCAGTATACCTTGCAATGGCTACAGTACTGTTGGAAAGTTGTTTTTTTTTGCATCTACGTTTATTAGACATTTTTGACTTAAAATGATAACAGATTCATCTAGTACCTTGAGTTATAGGACAACACCCTGTATATGATAACTTCATTGTTTACTTTCCATTTTACCAAAATACATTTATTAAAATTAAATGTAATGTTACACTTTCTATTGTTTCCTATTGGTTCCTCATAAATATTTCTGTGTTTGTTGCTTTCCCAACCAGTTTTTATATTCTTTCCTCCATAAATTTTATGCAACACTTTTTGTTTTCACGCATTGCTTTTGAACACTATCCACAGTTTCACTCTTGCGTAATAGAGTTGTACACTCTAATTTTGTTATACGTGATGCTTATTTCAATTTTAATATCCAGTTGGGTCCACCATCAGGTCTTAGCTACCTTTATACTAATTACTTCATACTTATTAGCAGAACTTCCAGATATGTGAATTGTTTGCCCGTTGAAATTTTAGCTTCTCTCCGTTTGTCATATCTATAGTTTGCACGCTCCTCCTACCTTTACTTCCATATATCTTGATAGATTGCGCGGAAATACGCCAGACTACGAGTGGTGCCCGAATGTTTCTATTGTAAAGCCTTGTGTTGAACTGGGGTGTCTTGAGTTGTTTGGTTTTTTACAGTTAGTGCCTGCTCATTACCGCAAAACACTTTTTTAGGATCATCAACTTATTATTGTCTTTTGTTCCATCATGCCCTTTAATCCACAATTTTTTGATATACAGGGAGCTTCAGTCAAAAGTTTCTGGGAAAGTTTTATAGGTAGGTTCTTGGAAAAGAACTGAAATTTCATGTAGAATCAAAAAATGCAATAAAAAATAGGGGATGCCGTTTAAAATAACGAAGGTACTAGCTACTTCTGGAATTGTTGCTATTTTAAAATATTTTAAATCGATTCGTCTTTTAGAGTAACCCCTAAGTATAAATTTTCAAAAACTTATCTATAAAACTTTCCCCAGAAACGTTTTAACTAAAACTCCCAAAAAAAACATCCTGCATATTATCTTCTTTATTTTTGTCCATGTTTTCCTGGTTTTCTAGTTTCTTTTGTTGTTCATAGTCTTCTGCTCCTTCATTTATCATCTTTTATGTTCACTAACAGGCACTGCACATTTCTTTTACCTTCATCTTTCGATACTGGTGTAATTTTTGGCGTTTCTCTGTTGCACTTTGTAACTGTCTTATCCTTAATATTTTATTTAACTGTTTATTTCTTCTTTACAGTTGTCTTCTAATCATTTTAACTTTATACATTACCTACCAATTTGCTGCTGGTTGTTTCTTTACTACTTGTTTTTTCTCTTTTCCTCGATATTGAATTGCTGATTTGGTTCTTCGAGCTTGCAATAGTTGTATATATTTTTTCTATCTTTTCTTGCTATTTTAGGCGTCTGAAAGTTTTCCATGTTATACAATATCTTCAATGTTGCTTTCTTGTCTCCAGAACTTCCTGCTTTACACCTTACAAATGATCAGAATTGGTATAGCCATTACTTTCTTCATATTTACTCTCTCCACTTTCTGTATAGATACATTTTTTTGTCATTCGCCTCCACATTGTCATTTCCATTTTTCGTTGGTTTTTAATTTTTTATTTTGATCCCTCCATTGTTAAAAAATAGGAAACCTGTTTAACCAACTGCTACATTTACTATAGTTTAACAAACAATTTTTCTTTTTTTTATCATTTGTGTAACTCAGTATTTATCATCCTTCTACCTCAAAAATAAAAATTAACACTTTATAGTGATTATATTTTTACCTTTTATTCTGTTTCAAATTTTTCAATCATTCGCATTTAATCACTATATCTGTTACAAAAGCAATCATCCTATGTGTGTAGTTTAATAGTTGTTCCCCCTAATTGCAATGTGATTTTTTTCCAATTTCGGGGGCAATGGTTATGGAGTTAATTGCATATAATTATTGTCAGTAGCTGAACTAGTAAATTTAAATAGCATTTATTTAAGCAGAACGCATGATTTGGTGTTTATATTTGTAAATGACTAATGATTAAATCACATCAAACCAAGTTTCAGCTGCAGAATTGACTTGTTATTAAGCCTTAATCTTTTTGAATATTAAGTAAATATTGCATGATCTTCTCCCACATACAGGGTGCACCAATAGTGCGAAATCTTAGTGTATCACCGTTCATATTAGTTTTATAGAAACTAAACTGTAACCCTTTTTTACATACTAGTTGGGCCATAGAATAGAATATTAAAAATTGGAATACGTTTTTTGGAGACAGAAACCAGCTTTTGCAGACGGGCACCAGAGGGCCAGATTATATTATTTATTCATAGAATGACCATTTATCATTTCTTCTAGAATCTTACCAATTTCACAAGGACCATTGCGGAAAGGTTTTTTTGCAATCTAAATAAATCCTTCATCGCTACATGGCACCACTAACTTTTCCAAATTAGAGTAGGGACTCTATTCCAAATTTTGGTTTGCAAATTGTTTATAAATTTTATCATAAGTATATATAAACAAGACTGTAACTAGAAATTAGTTGGCCTCATAGCTCTTGTTCATTTATTTTAAATGGGACCCTTTAAGACTTTTTATTTTTATTAAATTCGATCTTCAAAGTTTTAACAATAGTGTCAGCCAAACAGTCATTTTCTTAAATGAGACCTCATATTAACTATCTTCCATTTTTTAAAATATTTTTATGTATAGTATTGCCTTTATTTATAAATTTAACAAGTAAAAATAAAAATATGTATTCATAAAATAACTTACTGTTTCAGCAACATTGAAATAGATTGTAAATTTGAAACATTATTCCATAAAACTAATATGAAGGATGTTAGACTCCTATTTCGCACTATGGATTGGTACTTATTGTATATTAAACTAAGAAATATCATATATTTAATTATGTATTAATATTATTTCTGATCAATTGCTAGATTAAACCAGAGTATTCAAATGACCAATTCTTATATTCCGACCACCTCATACAATTTTTGTTGCCAAAATTCTAGCTCCATCAAAGTTTTTTTTTTTTAATTTGTAATAAAACCTACACAATGGCAGCTTATCGACTGAAGTCCTATTCATTAGAGGATAATGTAAACATGTAGAGTAAATACTTTACATTTACAAATTGTTGAGGCCTTTGTGAAATTGCATTTAGTTAAAATCTTACATTGAAATATCTGTCCATTTATTAGTGTATAATTTTTTCAGTCACACCATCCAAGATAGAAAAACAACAAACAAATAACAGCACACTGCAACAAGAGTCAATTTCGCAAACTCAATTAGAACCAAATAATGGTAGTGATTCAATTAATACTTTACAAGTTCTCGAAAAACCAGATACGGATTTTGACGATTTTCATTGTTTTCAATCTGTCAAAGCGGAGGAACGTACTTTTGACACTTGGCCAATGTCGTTACGCGAAACACACATCTCTAATGTAAAACTTGATGATCCAAGTTGGTTAAAACCTACAATTTTGACTCCCGAGTTACCCCGAAGAGAGTTGCAGAATGAAGATGAATTTGCTAATTTTCAATCGGGAAATTTCGATTCTATACAAGATACCAAAGTTGTTCCAGAACCACGGATAATACAGGAATCAAAATCTGACCCTACTACATTAGATACACTAGAGCCTTGTAAGTCGCAAATGGCGCTTACTACCACAGAGCCATTGAATAATTCCGTACTAGAGCTAGAGCCAAAACTTCCTGATGTTCAAGTCGATGACGATGACGAATTTACAGAATTTCAATCTACAAGCTGTGTAACGCCGGCAGAACCTCCTCCCATAATTTCAGAATCATTACAACCCGAAATTCTTCAACCTGTAAAGGTGGAAAGTGTACAACCTTCAGCCGCACCTACGACAATTAACTGGCCGGATCCCGGAATTACCGAAGATGATTTCCAACGTTTTAGTTTATACAAGCCAAATATCAAGGAAACCGTGGTTGAAAATGAGAAAAGAGTCGAGGATGATGATTGGAGTGACTTTGTTTCAAATCAAACAGCACAAATGAACAATTTACACATTACTCAACCAGTTCAAAATGGTTTTCAAACATCTTTGGTTTCAAATCAGTATGTCGTTTTTGCTTCAAAACCGGACGAAGTTGAAGACGAGTGGAGTGATTTTGTTTCAAGTGAACCCCATCCTGAACCGCCCATTTTTAATAGACCGCCACGAACTTCGTTACCAAAATTAAATTTAGATTGGAACGGCCCGCCACAATTTTCCAGTTGGTCGGCGAGCATTGCACCTAATATAATAGCAAATCCCACCTCTTTTGAATCTTTCCAAGGTTTTACATCATTTGACGGGGACCTACTAAAAAATAGGATAGCGAATAAAAAAACTCCAAATATGGTACAACCAAAGAAAAATACCGTACCTAGTATATCTACAATTCCCGACTTAGAATTTATAGCGCCGAAGAATCGAACTTGGAAGAAATGACTAAAAGAACAGGTTATGCTGTGAATTACGCAGTATTATTTTAGTTTATCAATTACTTTTTTCGTATTTATTGAATTCCGACTTGTGATTTGATAGTTTTTAAGAGAAAATAATGCATTTGGCACCTTTTTAGTTAAAACAAGTACATATTAGGTATCGAATATTCTGTGGTTTGTGATAAACTTTTTAGTTTTGAAATACATTAATTAGTTACGTTTGGAATGAAAAAATTCATTTGTTTTACATAGAACTGTTTGTACATGTATTATCTTGTACTTAATTACTTTATTCTTCGTCCATGTATATAAAGTATGTTAACATTCCAATTTTGTATATAATGTTGTAAATTAAACGTACTTAACTTTTTTCATTGTGTCGAAACATGAACTAATTACAATTTCATCAATTCTTCCTTTTCTCATCTATTATGCAAATTTATTAACTGCATATTGGCAGGACAACTAATTATTAAGTATGTTAATCATTTTTATTTGTTATTTAAAACTTCACCAATATTGAACACATAATAAACAAAACAAATCATGATAAGATGTAAAAAATTTCTTCCATCTTTATATTATTTGGGAAAGTTTTCCCAAAATCGATGCAGCGTTCCCTCCTTGTATCGCTATAGAAATTCTTTGCTTCAGACAAAGTTTAAATCTGGCCTCGCTAGTCACGAAACAGTCTATATTGATGTACATATATTTAAAGGAATCGATTAATGTGGATTTCTGGCATTTTATGATCTTTTGGTATTTTTCTGAATTTTAGAGATAGTTATATAGGCATGGTTTGTTTCTCTTCCATTAGTTCATGACTTATTACTTAGATTTCTTTTTAAAAGTAGGTCTAACAATTTTAATTCGACAATGAAATATTGCAATATGATGAATTAATTATTCAAAATGTTTGTGAATAATTGTTAACTGTAATAATTACAAAACAACTCGATACCTCACTATTATGGTAATATTGCCACTTGCTCATAATTTCTGTTGTCATTCATGTGGTAACCACGGCAACAGTTATGATTTGCAGTGTTGATGTGAAGTGAATTAAATGTAGTTTTTTCCAAGATGTAACATAAAAATGACACGGAAAACAGCAACTCCAATAGACATTTATTTTCACATGACAAATCATTATCGAAAACTCCAAAATGTAAAAAGTGTAGTGGATACTTCTCCTCCTACAGGTTATAAATTACATTCAAGTAGAGAAAGTAGGCTTATATCTAGAAATGAAAGTCGTATATCATCTGCAAATAGTTCAGATAGGTAACGAAACAATTTCACTGTACGTTTCTTTATGCTTTTCCATAGCTCTTATACACGTCTGGCTGCATGCAAAAAGAATAACACAGCAGTATGTCCATCTGCTCGATCTCATAGTTTACCAGTAAAGCCAACAAGACGAAGAGTTGCTAGTGCGTCACGTGAAGAGGTTTGCTATACTAACATTTTAGATTACTTTGTACTATGACCGATATTGTAGGTGTTATCGGCAAGACAACGTTCTACTTATAGAACACGCTCGTCTTCAGTTCAAGTTAATTCACCTAAGGTAATTGTCTCATTTACCTTAATCTTGTCTACCTTGAGAAACTTTAGATGTCAACAAGTGAACAACACATTGAAATGGCATCATCCTCGCAAAGGGATCAAACATCTGTCCCACACCAAAAAGAGCGCTTAGAACTTGATTATGTAAAATTTTCGTTACGCATTATAGAGGACATTATCAGTAACGATTTACGTACAAGTAAACAGATTCAAGATGTTTTTAACAGCCACATCGAGGCAAATCGAGAATGTCTGGATGCTGTAAATGTATACATTTCGTACTATTTATTGTTATAATTTGTTTTTTTGTAGGAGCTAATGATGCAGCAGGTTAATTTTTTAATAAGCGAGTTAAAAATATCAGATCAGAATGATGGCTTTGCGATGAACAAACATGTGAATCGCACCGTTACTAAAAAAATGCCAGATTTGAATTGCGAGTGTGATACTGTTCGTAATCCCCCATTATGCTACAGGGTTGCAGAATTAACTGACGCTTCTAATGAAATATTACTAGAGGACGACGAAATCACTTTTGTGAAACAGGATGTAGAGAAAGGGAGCAGTCAAGCTTTATCCAACGTAGAACCCATTGCGGATTCAAGTGCATTCAAAACAGAAAATAACGTAAAACTTGATAAAAATCTTACAATTATGCAAGTTTCGACAGAATTCCTTTGTTCCAAAGATGATACTGACTTACACGATAATTATAAACATTTAACAGAATACTCCTCATCTGAGATAGATAAAGAAGATAAACTTTCATCTGAAATCAAAGACGATAAAACTGTATCTCTTACGAAATTGACCAACGCTAACTATAATTGTGTAAGTACTAAAGATGGTTTTGTCTTCGTTCCTGGACCACTGTATATTCCTAAACTTTATTTAAGTGAGGCCTCACCTGGCCAAAATGATTTACATAATATTTCTGTTACAACACCCACCATCTCAAAAAAAGATCATTACTTGTTGATAACAAAAAATATTGCGGTTAATACAGACGATGAAAAATTACAAAACTGTGAGGCGTCCACTCAGGTCGATACCGAATGTAAAGTAACATCTACTGAAACTGACAATAATAATCTATGTAACGAAGTGTTTCTTAAATTTAAAAATATCGACAATCGTCAAAATAAAATACCTCAAGTGGATTTAAATTATTACGATTTGACCCCTCAACGAGATATCAATGTTTCAATAAATAAAATAGATACAAAGTTATTGCTTGATGATAAATATGAAATTGTCGAAAACCAAATTGCAAATATCGACATGTATACAAATGCTTTACCTACTACATTAAATCAATTTTATCCTACAAACTGTATACAAACGTCATCAGGCTGTCTGGTGCCCTTTAAGGCAGTTACTACACATAGTGAAGATGTCGTAAGGCATTTTGTAAACGATAGAACAGAACATGAGGGAAACTCTTTACATGTAGATAACATTTTTCAATCGAAAGACCAAGAAAATTTCTCAACTTACCAGAGGCAGCACTATACAAAAAGTAAACAGGAAAAATCTAAATTGAAATCAAAAGAACATGGAAAATTTAATTTGAAAGATAAAGCTACCGATGAAAGTATAATTGAACAGTTGTAGTAAGTAGGTACTCTTAACATAATAAAAGTAAGCACGAAAATCCTGTCTAATATGAAAGTGAGTTTGTAATTTTCAGCGTGTTCTAACAATAAATATTATTGCGATGTTGTGTTTGAGTTTCATCTTCCACATGAGATAGGTATCTATCAATCATCCATTTTATTGCATCGCTTTTAAATTGTAGTTAATTAGTGCGGATGGTGAGGGTAAGATGTTTCACGTGTAATTGCTTTAATTAGTTTATTTAACCACTCTCTTGGAAATATGTAATTACACCTGCATTCAAGAAATGGTTTTTTGTTTGGTTTGTTTTGAACAGGGAGCTAGAGTGGATGGGAGGTTCTTGGACATGAAGGCCACCTTTTACAATGTAAACAGGGAAAAGCTGTGAGAGATAATGCGATAGAAAGGTGTAGGAAAGGAGCTAGTGGAGAGGGTGCGGGGAATATATGTTAAAATTGGTAATTTAATATAAAGGAAGAGTCAGTATCTTTTGTCTCAAGATTCGCTTCTTGCACTCGCAGTGCTTATAGATATCGAATTCTGTTGATATAAATTAAGTGCTACAAAAATCGAGTTACTCCTTAGAACAAAGAGAATATACTCTTTGCTTAGAATCATAAAATTAATAATCCATTTAATAAATAGAAGACTTGATAACTCGGGGTACTACTTAAATAATATTTGAATTTTTCTTTAGGCTGGACCCTTATCACATCATATTTGATTTGTTGGTACATTTTATTCACTACGCGTTTATTGTTTATTTGTCATTTATAAATAATTTTGACTAAGATCCTTATTTCTGGGCATTACTTAACTTAAATATAGCATATTCCCCCCAATTTCCTATATTTACAATTCACCCTCCGCTCCGTTCTTTCACCCCTCCCATTACCCTTCTTCTTTCTCCTACCATCTCCATCCAGTCTATTCCTTCCCCTCCTGTCGCTAAAAGCTCCCTTCATATCCATATCCTCTTGCCACATAACCTGCACTTTCTTCTTTCATTGTTCCAGAAATATTTATTTATATTTTCCTTATTCCCACACCTCACTCTTGCTACTATTCTGGTTCTCCTCCTACTTAGCCCTCCATATAAATATCTTGGCACTCCCCCTGACATTATCTTCTCATATATTTTCCATTGTACTTTCCCTCCCTTATCCTGCCCCTTCTTCCCTGATTCTACGTGTCAACGTCTCTCATTGCTATCTCCTTACTTTCCATTTCCCTTCCCATTCTTACCTCCTTTCAATACTACCTATATCAACAGATTATTATTATATTGTTCAAAGAGTGGTTGCGATTGGTTCCCGCACTACCGCACCTTTTGATCTATTGTGCTCCCCGCTATTGTCTATCCTTCTAGAATACCTGTATCTTTGACAAAGTCCAGGATTTCAGTAGGGCGATATTCTTCAACTTATCTTAGATGTGAGAAGCTTTTTTAATTCAATGTTGGTCGCAGACGCTGAGTGCCATTTACCGCTAGTCAACTTATTGCTTTTTGTTTTTATGACCTTCCTGCCAACCAAAAATTGCCCATCACATAATTAGGATTTTCTTAGTTTTATAAGTACAATAGATGCCCCTGGAAAAGTTGTTCACCAAAAGAATTGAAAAAGTAGGTAATTATTACCTCTTTAGTCCTAACTATATTACAATTAAATTACAAACATTTGTAAAAAACGAAGGCACTATAAGTACATGATTTATTGTTCAAAAATACAATGAAGCTATAATATTCTAGATAACTTTTCAGCTACCACCTATGTATGTACCTACCACCAAAGAGTATACTATTATATACTCTTTGCTACCACTATATATAATGTCATCAGTGAAAGATAACTCTAACTGGATAACTTAAGACGTTATAACATTTTTGAGCACTCCCTGTGGGTCCGGGAGAAGAATAGGCCCACTCCCTCCCTGGAGATCGTAAAAGGCGATCAATGGGAAGGAGAGGGGCAATTTCTTATTTCCCACAGGACTGTCCTTCACATTCCTTCATGTTTGCTTGTCTATCCCGTAATCACAAGGTACAAGAGTGGTGAGGAGATGTCACTGAGTCAATAATGCTCTATGTGTTAATTTTCTCTATGATGATAGTGATAATTTTACATATGAAATGTTGAGTGATATGTAACTCTAGTTGAGTACAATCATATAGGCCCAGAAATTGTACACTGCTACTATAACAATCTGCTTTGTCAGTTCTGGGACGAACAAAAACCTGATTATGAACTTCGACCATGCTTTACCTAAATTTTCAAGATTTAGGTGGCACAAAAATAATGGAGACTAACAATAGTAATAATAAGATATGCAGAAGCAAAAATGTGAGATACCGCCAACGATCTGTTGTATGCATACTCTGTTCAGACAGTGTAGAGCAAATTATTGAAAAAATGATCACCGAACTATATAATACACAATATCAAAACAAGTACGGATTATGCACCCAGCATGTGCAGACTAGGCAAATTTTTTCGAAATATATTCAAAATGGCATTTTATTCATGTCAGTTGTCAAAACAGATCTTCAGAAATAATTCATAAAAGAGCTTCCTCTCTTTACACACAATCACTTTTAAGGGTACAATATTTTCAACAGTAAAAAACTGCAAAAGTGGGTCCAGATGGACGAACAAAATGCAACAAAAAGTGTGGCACACTAAGTCCAACAATAATAAGGTCGAAGTATGCCACTCTACTATAGAGAAATATAATATATAAAGTATCGTATGTTGAATAAGAATTAGAGGTAACTACAAAACTAAAGGAAAAAGACTATCCAAAGGGGCTTCCTGAAGCAGGTGAAACCTGCTGGTATTTACAGAATGGCTTTAGAAACTTGGATGGAAAATATCTTTATAAGTTGCAGTATTTAACACTTCAAAAGAATAAATTTTGCATAAAATATATAGAGCTTAGAACAAAATTATCATGTTTTCATGTTTCTTCTCAATATTCAAATATATACCTACCCAATTTATTTTACATGAAGATATAATCAGAAATAAAAGACTGTAGAATGTAGATATATAGGCAATGTTCTCTTTAACAGCAGAGTAATGCCGTACATAGAGCAATATAATTCAATTAAGAGTTCCTAAGTATTTAAAAATTTCCATTTGTGATCAAGAATGAATGTGATAATGGTTTCTTCATTTGACGCAAAAGTTTCAGTTTCAGCAGCAAATTGATGGGGGGCTAATTTTCTTAGTGTAGAATTTTCTGACACATTATATCAATGTTTCAATTTGCTCTGTGGCAATAACAACCTAATCAATTTTTCTAGGCTAGAATCGAGCAGATACCTATGCCATAAGCTGCAGCTTTGAAATTATAGGTATACTTTTTGATGAAAAAAAATCTAAATTTCAGTAGTAACAACAGCACTTCCACTTGGTCATTGAACGTTAACTAGGTTCACAAAACACTTGGAGTTCCTTATTATTTTTGTTACACACTTTCTGTATTTTTGTTGAACTCCTCTCGCGCATTTTCATCCTAGACAATCTTTTGGCGGTATGATTCATGCAATTCCGAAGAATCTCTGATTTCCTTGCAACGGGAGGAAACGTTAATATTTTAACAAAAAAAGAGGAAGTTTGTTCTGACTACAATTAGAATCTATATCTATAAAAATCAATGCCACTTTTCGTTGTAATTTTATAACTCAAGAACAGGCTCAACTATCCAAACCAAATGTTTAGGCTTTGTTCGGATTATTTAGTAGATGGTTTATGTGAAGTTTGCACTAAATCGGTCGAGCGATTCTTAATTTATCACATTTTTTGTAACAAATGAATTCAATAAATGGCGGATCATTTTAGCGTTAATTATTGCATTGTATTTATATTTTTAAACATATTGTTGAGTGCATTCATACAATAACGGTGAGTCTAATCGAGTATTCACACCGGGAAATAAGAAAATACGAATTTCCCAAGACTGCGGGTAAGCAGCTAGTTGGTTATACAAATCTAATCCAATTGCAGTTAGTGGAGGGGATAACACGCAGGATATGAGAAATGAGTGAGTGCCAAGTACTTGGAGCAGAATTACCCAATTATGCTATGGAGATTAAATGAGGTAATTTATTAAAAGAACTGTAACCATCACATATATTATATTAGCTAATAATCTTAGTAGTTGATGCTAAAAAAAATTAGGCAATTCCTGAAATGTCTGCTAGTAGTGTGTGTATGCTATAGTAGCTATAGTAGCCATTATTCCTCCATGATAGTTGAAACACAACTCTCTTCATTTTTGAGAAAATAATTTCCAATCCAATTTTACGCAAAATTTGAAACCAAATTTGCTATACTTTAGGTAGGTATATATAATTTATGCTGAGACTTTATTAGGGATAAATGAAACACATTATTATAGATGAAAATAATTTTATAAAAAAGTTTATTAGGAACCCAAAAATAATTAATTGTTTATAACACTATAAACTTAAATTACTTTATTTACAAAAATACTTAGGTAGGTGCCTACCATGAATATAAAAATAAATATTTGGAACAAGAATAACCAACCACTTCTAATCAATAAAAAAAAAACATTAAAAACTATGTAACGTACAAAATAAGCGTCTTTCAATTTGTTGAAATTAAATTGATAAATGGAACTTAAAGCTAACTAACTTGGTAATTAAATATTCGGTTTACTTGTACTGTCAAACTAAAGGTAATTCAAATATTAGTAAAGTTACTATTCCCATAAATAAGTCAGAGCCATTCACAGATCTTATATTTTGCCAACTCTACCTATTTCCCATCAAAATTCTTCCATTAATTATTTAGACCTGTAACTTGGCCCCTAGAATAGATTTTGTGGCACAAAAAAAAATTTGCACTTCATCTCTATCAGATGTCTGTTAAGGTTTTTTAAATTTTTGAGTTGCACATATATATTCTCAATTCTCTTAAATGTAAAAAATTAGTTATATATATTGTATTTTTATGTAAAAAAATGTTACGGCTAAAATTAAACGATCTACGGCATTGTAATATAAAAAATACAATATTGTTACAATTTCGAAAAATTTTAGCACATCTAACATTAAAAATTATACATATTTAGTCATTCCTCCACTTACATACCCTGAAAACATTTAACCTACTTATCAGTCTCAAATTCATAAGACTGTAGATCATTCACTTCGGTAACTGTATTAAAGATCATATACTAGTGATCATATCACATACCAATCTAGCACCATTTGTTACGTGAGAAAAATAAATTGTTTCTAAGTCGACTTGCCCTAAAAGCTTCTTAATCACTAGTATTGTACCTATGTTTCGAACAACACCGATTAATAATTTAAAAATTAAAATATATAAAAATCAGCTTCCGTCGCTGCTGTTGCTATTAGAATCCTCCAAATCTATATTTAGCCTAAAAGCAGGTACCGTAGCACTCTTCGGTAGTAAACTAATTAACTCGTGAATATTTTGAATAATATAATCCGGACGACATTGACTAAATTCAAAACTAGCGCCATGTAAAGGTATCCATATTGTACCGCCCAATTTCGCTTGCATGCCACCTAGGATATCAGTTTCTAATTTATCCCCAACCATCAGGCATTGCTGAGGTTTCACATTTAATATTTTACAAGCTTCTTTAAATATCATCTTATCAGGTTTTTCGCAGGGCAGATCCCCAGATACTAATATAACATCGAAATATTCTCGTAATTGTAGCCTGTTTATTTTTTCCCATTGTGCGTTTGATGTTCCATTCGTTATTAAACCCAGTAGATAGGTTTGATGTAGCTTGTTAAGCAACAATTTAATCTCGGGCGTTATTGCCAAATAAGCGTAACGCAACTGTAACCATTTGCGATATATAACATCTGCAATACAAAGCATATGTGTCAAAGTTTAATGTAATCAAATACAAATATGCCTTACCTACGAATTGTTTTGATGAAAAAATTATTTTAAATCCATAGTAACATAAAGTGCTTGATAAGCTTTATTGCAAAATGTAATAAATTAAATGATTATTATAATCAGTACCTACAAATAGGTGTCAATGTAGTAAGTATATGGTAAATCTATTGAAATGAGGCATCTTAGGAATATACTCCCCATTGCAACGGATCAAGCATCTATTTAAATGTTACTAATTGCACTTTATGTATAAACAATTAAATTTGGAACTGTCAAAATTTGCTGTATTTAAAAATTTTTTACAAATGCTGTTAAAAATTATATCAATAAGTGGCAATGAACTGGAAATTGATGTACAGCAGTCCGATAATATTGAATATGTAAAAGAAAAAATTGAAGAACAAGAAGGAATACCACCCGTTCAGCAAAGATTAATTTATCAAGGAAAGCAGATGAATGATAATAAAACTTTAGAAAGCTATAAAATAAAGGGCGGCACTAAATTACATTTAGTAGTTGCTTTAAGAGGCGGAATTAAAATTACCTGCTAAATGGCAATAACCATCTCCCAATGACCGAACCCATAACAAATGTCTCCATTCCTCTAAACCCATATTTATGTTCTCCGGACACTTTCTGAAGGATTGTAAGAATGTGTTACATATTTGAGATGTTATGGCTAAGGATATAGAGTACCTTTCTCGTAAAATTTCTGATATCTGAAATAAAGGTGAAATGTAATAAGTTTCTAATAGTATAATATATCAAATTTATAAAACATTTCACACATTAATAATATAAATATAAATAGCTTAAAGGATATAAAAAATGTCATTCATTTTTGAACAGTGACTGTCTAAACGTTCCCATAACAGACGCGGCGTTTCCCCTTTGCAGGGCTATACTAATGCGTTGAAATAGATAGGATTTAGACCTTGATTCACCAGTTTTACTCCTTATCTAATAGGAACAAAAACTTTATTCTCATCCACCACGGATCTGTACTTGTTTCACTTTGGTCACGTATCCACAGTTCTTTGCTGAATGTGACATGTAGGACTGTAAGAAGTTTACCGCCACTCTAAGGAATGTGGGTCATCCCATCAACACGTTTGCCATCTTCCCTGCTAAACTCGACAGGCATTGTTGTTAATTTCAGCATCTCTAGGGAAACGTCCCGCGCTCTTCTTACAACTCAGTCCATGTGAACCCTCCGCAGACCCTTTTGCGCCAATATTTTCATCTCTTCCTTTGTTTTCCCTTTATTTTCCCATATTCTTCTATCTGATCCAGCCATTTTCTTCTTGGTCTTCCTCTCTTCCTCTTTCTTGGTTTCCCTCCTTCCATTATTCTCTTCGTCAGTCAGTCATTGTTCATTCTTATGATATGTCCGTACCATAACAGCTCTTTCTTTGATTTTTTCCCATATTGGTGTTTGTTCTATTTCTTTCCTTAATATTTCATTTCTGACTTGATCCCACTTTGTTTTCTCTGTTATTTTGCTAATGTGCTTCATTTCCATCACGTTTATCTTACTTTCATGTTTTTTCATCCATATACAGTTTTCTGCCGCATATGTAATTGTTATATATTTTCTCTTTTGTTTCCTTGTGTCCTATAATATATGGTTGAATTATAAGATCAAGTATGGATATTAGCCTGGAAGTGAATCCAAGTAAAAGTGAGCTATACTTTTGTGGTGAAGCGGATGAAGAAGTCGTTATTCAATTCAACAGTGTGTGCTCAGGGATCGAGATCTAGAGCTTCCGGGTTCTCCTATCTTTGAAGATCAGAAAGAAAAAATTCTCGATATGAAGAAGGAAATCTTGCCAATGTTTAAGGACCGACTCAAAGATTGCAAACTTCATATCGCCTACTACCTGCTGTGGATCTGTTTATTAATTCCAAAGCAAAATAATTTCTTAAGAACAACACCCATGTCAAAACATCAGAAGCTATAGGAGTTCGATGAAAGTTTCTAACAGTGATTTGAATATTAATTTTACAGTTATTTTGCATTCCTAATTTTGGAAGATTACTACTCATTACAGTATAAAATGACAGAATTGCGAGCAATAAAAAATAAACATTGCTTTGTTATAAAGGAAACCTTCACAAATGTCATGTTCTAAATTGAGACGTTTATAAATAAGTTTTACGGAAATAAAGTACAGTTCAAATTTTATTTTTATTTGAAAGTTTCCACCTTGGCAAATATATACGATACAAGTAAAAAATTTAGGTACACACACAAAATGCATTTTAAGTACTGTTTGTTATCAAAAATACTTTTACTATTTATTAGTAATCTAAAGCAGTTAGAAAAATTGTTGTCATTTAGATAAATGATCTGCCACTCCTCATTATTTCCATTTTGAAACTTAAATTATCACAGATTCGATAAAATTTAAAGCATGTACTACAAATAAATAAGTGATATAGCCAATATTTTTACATAAAGTGTAAAGTGTGTACTTTTTACTCTAAGTGTAGATACTTTAAATTAATCGCCAAATAATTTTTTCCCCAGTTCCATAAATCTGTGATTTCTACAGACTTTAAGCGCATCCGCCTTTTTCAAAACATCAACGACATTGGCATCGGCGTCAACTAAATGGCACAGGAAATCTTCGTACGCGGATTTGATGTTAGGTTGCAGGGTACCGATTTTCACTTTCTTAAGTTTCTTAATTATATCTTCGGCCCAACCGCTTTCGATTGCAAATTCGGAAATCCAAGGAACCACGGCAAGTACACTGGACATCGTTTGCATACCCAAAAACCATAATTCCATAATCTCCATCCAGTGTTCCTTATACGATATTGCGACAACCAAGGCATTTGGATCGTTGGATTCGTCGATAATGTAGGCATCCCACAAGAAACGTATCGTTACTTGTATATACCGACAGATTGAGAAATCATTTTTCTTGATACGTTTCGATTGCTGCTTCAGCAATAGTAAACCGAGTACGGCCAGATGACCGTGCAAAACCAAATTCTCGGGTATACTTTTTAGTTCGGATAAATTTTCGAAAATAAACTGTAGCAACTTATTAAACGATTCGCTATCTTCGACTAGTTTAGCTTCGAGAACTGTTACGTTCATAAAGATATTGCATATACTGATCATGGCGGTGCGAGCGTCTTGCATTTCCTCCAAGATTTCGGTCGAAAGCTCCTCCGGTGGTTGGTTTAGTAACTTCAAACGTTCGGATCTGGGAACTTTGGGCTTTTTTCTTTGTACGATACCCCAATAAAATTCGAAACAGTCGAATAAGACGTCCTCTTGTTTAATTTTGAGCATAATCTTCCTAGCTTCATCCTCGACGGTTAGATGACAAAGAGCTGGAAGCATGATGCGTAGAATATCCATCTGACTTAAAGGATTAGGCGGCGCATCCATTACCGCTCCAGTTTTTTCGGCAATTCTTCGTGCACGGCTAAGGTTAAAGGTTTCGTTCGCCAAACTCAACATGTAGGGTAGAAGTTGGTAAACTTGTGGTCGCATGGCCGACGTTTCTTGCGCTAACCAAGCTACGAGAACACGAACCGAAGCGCAAACGAATACTTTCTCGTCCATTGCCAAGTTATCGCGACCTTTATCGTTTGAAATTTTAGTTAACAGACCGATTACAGCCGAAAATGCGCCTTTTAAACCGGTGTAAAGCGTTTGCTTCTCCTTTTGTTCCAAATCTAAGACATCGGTGGCAATGTAGTTAATGGAAACTTCCAAGATTATGTAGCAGCTCGTAACTAAAACGTCCTGCAAATGGGCCTGTTTTAGGCTTTTACCGTCCAACTGCATTCGTACTTCAATTGCTGCCAACTGAATCAGTAGTAGGAAAAATTGTTTCGGTTTATCTTCGTCAGACGTCGCCCATTCTGCTCCTAACACACTGAGAATAGTCGACGCTAAGATTAATGCGGGGTTACGTTGATCTTTCCCAATTTTACTTTGTAAAATATCGGTGAGTCCTTTATAAATGCTTTGGGGCCACGTTTCTTCTTGCGGTGTCGTTTTCGTAATCGCATTTTTGGGAGCGTTAAATAGCAGCGATTGTAAAATTTGGCAGAGTTCGAATTTTCGTTCGTCGTGATCAGTTTCGAATTCTAAGGCAATTTTGTTGACGATTAGGTGGAAAGGTTTGGTATTGTCGCCCCATGCGGTGGCTCCAAAACGACTCACCAGCGTTACGAGAATGTTGAGTGCCTCGTCTGTCTGGAAGCTTTGTTGGGCGTAAATCTCTAACATCTTGTTAACGGCACCTACTTGATATAGAGCTTGTTGTCCGGGATCGTGTGCGACAATCGCCTTTAGGCAACCGTACGCTTCTCTTATTATAATTAAGTTATCGTCGTAATCGCTTGTGTCACTTTGTTGTACGATATCGAGAAAGACAGGTATGTTTGCTAGCATTTCAGGATGTGTGGCCAGCTCGGGTTCGTTACAGAAACATGTTAAGACGGAAAGAGCAACCGATTTATATATGGAAGGTGGACAGTCTACCGGTACATCTGATGTTAAGAGAAGTCGTTTGAGGAAGTCAAATCCGATAGCTTCAAAAATAAGTTTTTTGGCATTCGCCTTGCAGTCTTTCGCTTTAACTAATTTAGTAACTAAAAAGAGACCGGTAAATTTTTCGGTATCGGTAGATGCGTTTTTTAAAAGAGCGACAACTTTTTTTACCGCTTCAGAAACTTCACCCATGTTCAGTATAATCACGGCGCACTTTTGGAAGGTGTTACAGTACTAAGAAGCATTTGAATCGATGCGTGTGGAAAATTCTATTTAGGTACTCACGCAACACTCCGGCATTCTAAATTCGGTAATTGTGAAGGTTTCCATTTCACGGATTTATTTATAAACTAAAGTCATTGACTACAGAGAACATCATGCAGAAACGCGTGCATGTTTTTAACAGCTGATGTACCAATCAGGACCGTATTCATAAAAATGTATGAAACAGATTGACTGTTCGTGTCAAAAACAGCTGAGCGTCCAGGAACGTATTTAATCAATTTATACAATGGAAATTTAAAATAAAATAAAAAATTTTACCTTATTGCAAGCTAATTTATCCGCTTTTCTTGTAGGAATTAATGTATTATCCAAGTCGAAGAAAATAGTAGAAATTGACGAACTCTTTATACGTGTTGCCATTGCTTTATTCATAACAGAAACGGATTTAAACTTTAAAGACAGCCTTGTGGAAATGTACTTTATATTGAGAGTGTACGTCATTCATTGTGGGACCGCACTAGGCAGGGGCTGGCCCAGACGCATTCCCCCCGCCGTAAAGTCTACGTCGTCGCATTTCCGTTCATCGGATATTAAGATTAACAAACGTTGCAACATATTTTACTCGTTGATGAAATCGTTGAGAACGAATTAAAATTTATCTTTATTGGTTACGGCACTATCTCCAAATAAAGTGGAAAAATTTGTATCAAAATAACCGGCGATTAAAATACGTATGAAGATTTTCGTTACATTTGCGATATAAAAATTGACCTAACGACAGACAATAAACGAGGTCACTTTCTTTGTCCTTCTGTAGTGTAGTGGATTCCTGGCGAAGTTTTGCAATTACGTTCAAACCACATTTTGTAATGCTTTAGGTACACTCATGGTCTCCGAGTACACTCCAGACAACGCGTCGACCCGCGTGTTTATTCCGAAATTTTCCATTCCTGAATACTTTGTTGATGTCACATTTATCTTGTTAAAAATCGTAATTTAATACGCGTCACTACTATTGGAAAACACCCACTCCTCTACCGAATTTAATATTTATTTCTACAACTATACTTACCTACTCATCGTTTTCGAGTAAAATGTTTTGTCAACCAAATAAAAGAATACCTACCTACTATAATTAATTATTAACACCACTTTTCATAACGAAAAAAATGATGCTGCTCAAAAACGTAACCCTTTTATGTTAGAAAATAGAAATAGAATTGCTAGTTAGCTTGTGTAGTATATCGAGCTTTTTACTTCCCGAGTCCGAAGTAAAAGGGATGTATTCTATTAGTGCTCCAAAAAAATTGACCTATGCAAATTTTTACATATCTTTGCGTTTCTGAATACGTAGATTCAAAAAATGAAAAAATTCTGGCATGTACCTATTGCCACGAGACTTCCCTCGTACCAAAAAAACTGTAACTTTTTCTTAAAAAAAAATGAGTGCCGCCATTTTAGCTTATACCAGAAGTGACCTCATCAAAGGTAATATCACAGTATAAAGAAGCATTAAGCTGTGGTAATATCAGCATTTTCGTCCTTGGCCCGAATGCAATCGATTCGCGAAAACCGCATTTCGATAACTTTAATAGTTTCTGAGTATAGAGCGTTGCAGTCATTTTTTAACAATGATTTCTTTTAACACTTTTTTCTGAAAATAAGTATAGCACAATATACAGGGTGTCCAAGGTTGGATGAAGCACATTTGCAAATTAGTTAGACACATACAGGGTGCCTCCAAAATTTTTTTCGATTACATTATGTATATTACAGTATTACACGTGTGCACGGGAAAGTAAAAATAGTTATTTACAGTAAGAGTGAGGAAGGTAAAACTTTCGTTCCCGTGAATTGCGTGTTCGTCGACGAAGCGCAGCCAGTGGACGATGCAATTCAAGTGAACGAATGTGACCTTGCTCTCGAGTGCTGTATTTGATTTTGTTCGATACCTCTTTAGAAAGTGACTGTGACTCTGTAACTTTGTATTACAATTATGTATTGTAATTGTTTTATTTAAAAAAATCACACAGTCGTGAGCATCCGTTGCTATGAAACAAATAAAATACAATATAACTGCGACATGACAAATTGTATAACGTCAATAAAGTAAAGTGCGTGTATTATTATTAAAAATGGACAACAGAAGAAGTAACAACGAACATTAATAATGATTTGCGAGTAGTGCAATTTAATAATTGTAAATATAGGTAGGTAGGTACATTTTCTATTGATAACTTTGAATTTTAAATATGCGTGAGCGAAAGCTGAAAAGCAGTGAGCGAAAAGCCGTGAGTGAAAGTGAAACCTTCGCTTCGCCGACTAGTAACTATAGTTACGGTTCACTTTCTAAGGAGGTATCGAACAATACTTATTTGCAACACAAGCTACGAAAGCGTACTTTTCATTGCGAGGTGTTTATAAATGGGCGAGGCGTAGCGTAGCGGAGCCGAGGCTATTTAAAAACACCGAGCACCTAAAAGGACTTTCCGTAGCGTGTTATGCATTATGTTTTTCATTCTCCCCGTATGTTTGAATTTCAAATAAGTATAAAACTTATAATAAAAGTAAAGTAAAGAAGTAGTATCTATAGTTGGCTTGGTGCTGACGTCACTCTTGCAACAATCTTATAAAAATAATATACTCGTAGGTGGCTAATGTCACTTTTGCAACAATGAACAAATTTTTACTTAGTCTAATTTTATAATACGGCGATATATTATAGATACTTTACTTATCTATGGCGATATGAATTACATTAGCAAATGTTAATGTACCTCTACGAGATATTGAAACAGAAAGGGGACGCGTTTTTCACAATATCTTATACGACATTTGAATTTATGTGATAAAAACTTATATACGTGCAAAATTCTCAAAACATCGCTATGGCGCTATGGTGTAGACTGCATATTTGCTAAACATTTTTGGACTACTTACGTTGTAAAGTTGGGGCAAAGCAAAAAGCGTTGCACGTCACGAGTATGATATACATGTCAACAGTGTTGTCATATGGATTAAAACGAAATAGAATAAAATGCGAAATGGAAGACAATAAATGACAGATGTCCTTGGTTGCAACATTGTAATTTTATTTATGATGCTGCCAACTTGTAGAATTATTTTACCCTAGAATATTACCTTTAATGACAATCCGAAAAATTAGTATTACATTGGTACTGTTTTTACGTCATATGTCACGTGCAACGCTTTCAGGATTGCCATGACTATAAATGTTCTCATTTTATTTACTTTGATCGTTATTCTAAACATCGTAGTTACATTTGCAAGTATTAATTACAAATCTACATTATTGTGGACATTGTGGTTTGGTTTGGAATTGACCGCTCTGGACATTTTACGCTAAACAAAGCACACCTTTCACAAGCTTTCTATGCTTTCTAAGATCATCGCATCTTAAGAATTTTGCATTGAAATCTCTATGTTGAATTGTCTCAATGATCCTAATCCTAATATACCGCGTGTAACATTAGAAATATATTCTTAAAAATTCAGTGCCCCCCAATTTTAGGTCCACATCCCCTACCTCTAACCCTAAAGGAACTATTTTATGAACTTATCCTTGAAACTTAAAAATTACCTAAACTACTTGTTCCAAATGGTATACTTACAGTAATACTAATAATAATAATTGAGCAAACCTAAGTAAAGTTTGCACGTAAGTAATTTCGCAAAATCCGCTTCTAATTATAAACACCTCTTAAATAAGTGTATTTTTTCTGGAACTATATAATTGTAAGTTTGTTATGTTTGAAATTTGCAGAAAATTGAGTTCGAAAAACTTTGCTTTTCCGTCTCCGCTTTATATGAAATTACAAATTACGTGTGCCTTTGTTAATGACATAAGTACCTAAAAGTGTTATTACCTACGCCATTTATCCTTGCGTATAAGGTATAAATATTTTTGTTTCCTAGTTTTAAAGCTAGTGTTAATTTAATAAAGAAATGCACCTTTAACGATATTTTTATCTATGTATTTGCAAACCATATTTGCAATAATTGTGAAGGATACCTGCAAATATAGACTTAATGTCGTGTATAACAGTCATAATGGGCTTGTTGTTAGTACCTATACCTACTATAGATGTTCTATTTGGATTGTTATCGCTTGACAAATAATAAAGTAGATACCTAAATATAGAATTTTCCCAATTTAATTACTGTTTATAAGGTTTAAAGACAGAAGGAACTGTGTTTTAAGTTATTTTTTAATATACAGAATACTCCTATAATCAATCTACATAACGAATAGATTCATCTGTATTCAGACGTCGCCGTCGCGTCAATGAGTTCTTAAATAGGTACTTTAATGATTAACAAAGGTATAAAAATCATGAGACAAACGCGAAATGACGCAATAAAATTGATAAATACCTACGTACTTAAGATAAGAAGTTTATAATTTGGTTGTTATGATTGGGGCATGACGCATGATGATCTTTGAAATTTGTATCAAAAAGTGGCTCAAATAGATAATGCAACAGACATGCGGTAATTCCATGTAATCAAGTTCAAAGAACACGTCGTTTAATTCATTTTCGGAACTTTTACAACAGACAATACTTTGCTTATGTTAAACTTTATTGAGTCAATTGCTTTTGGAGGATAAAGTATAATCGAGTCATCAATCCTTTTATAACGTGAGGGGAACAGTTCTTCCAATTTTAATTTAGTCAATAACAAAATTAAGCATCATTCCGATGGTGTAGGAAAAACCACATTGCCGCAATTGTTGGGAAAGATCAGGGTGATGCTTCTTAGTACGTAGAAGTGCTTTGTGCATACCTACTGCTGTGTAGTAACTGGCTAACAATTTAATATTTAATTATTGTACAATAACCTCGTTAACTTTCATAGATGAATGGGAAGAGATTATACGTAGTTTCAACCTTATAACCCGTTACACAAAAAGTGTAATGTACGTCAATGCTCTATCGCACGATGTATTTTTTTCATTTACGCTTTTTTTTTGTTTTATTACCTATTAAGTATACCTATTGCACTAAGCACATAAAACTCAACCACAAGCAGTATGAATGAACATTGGAGAAAATAGGGCAGCAGAAGGAGTAGAATGCGTTGTGGTAAGCTGGAGCGGTAATGGGAAAAAATTAATTAACTTTTGCATAGAAAACAAACACATACAAAGCAAAGTAAATGGTATTGAAGCAAAAAAGCAAATTTGAGGAAAAATTCGGGAAAAGATAGTTCAGCCATCAAAAAACTCTCTACAGAGCTTTGAAAACACTAAGGAAAGGTAAACAGACCAATATAAGACAAGTAATGGTAGAGCCGTAACAGACGAGAAAGAGGTTATCAAACGATGTCGGACTTCTAAACAAAGACCACGCAATAGACTAAACTCAAGAAGAACACATAACACGAAACAAAGCGAAAGTAAAAAATGGGATCAGACACAGATGCCATACATATTTCACAAATATCTGTAGTTGACATAACATTACAGGTCATATCTTACAAGCAGCTGCAGCGGACTAAACTCCTTACTTAAAGAACGTTCCTTGTATGTGCAGCCAACGAAACACCGGTACAAAAAACGTTAACATTTGGGATCGAAAACTGAAGAAAAGCGACTTTAAAATAAATTCTATTAAAGCAAAGGTCATGGAAAGAGGAGAAGAGGAAAATGTGGAGCAAATTTATACATACTTGGGGTTACCTGTACCATTGACTTTCTACACTACCTGTACATCCATTAGACAAAATCAGGAAATTTGTTTGGTTAAAAGTTCATAAATTGACCAATAATCAATCTTCTGGGTATATTGATGAATAGTAACTGTGGTAGTGGTATAAGCAATGGACGTACAACTATCGCATAAAATGAATTACATATCCAATCTCCATCAAAAGTACATAATTATTATACCTGACACAGTGATACTTATTGCGAACAAACATCCTTAATATGATTTTAAATCAAATCATTATTCACAAAGAGAGTATAAGGACGGAGTAGTTTGGCATACAGATGACTTTATGTAGTGTCTACTTTCAAAATACTATCATGGTGTTCAGTCGTTTCTTTATTGTATTACCTACAAAAGTGGGTCACTCATGGTAGTAACTAAAATATACCATCTAATATATAATATAATATCTCCTAAGGAGAGCTCTGTAGTTCATATTGGTAAAATGACCATTTTGGACGTAATCATCTATCAAAAATTAAAAAAACGATGCATAGGTCAAATTCTATGTAGCATAGTGATCAATTTCCTCAATACCTTCTGGTTTCAAATTAAATATTTAAGTTACAATCTTGGTCGAAAGTTCTGAAGGAGAGGTACCACATTTACGCAACTTTCGACCAAGATTGTAACTTAAATATTTAATTTGAAACCAGAAGGTTTACATTAATTGATCACTATGCTACATAGAATTTGACCTATGCATCGTTTTTTTTTAATTTTTGTTAGATGATTACGTCTAAAATGGCCATTTTATGACCAGAATACTTACTAATATTTCGCTATAGTCTTTATACTTAGAAGTAAAAGTAGGTAATGGCAGTAGGTAGATACACGTAGAAGTTAAGTAGGTACGTCAAAAGCAGGTAATTATCTAATCTGATTAGTTGCATAATGTACCTACTACATTCCGGTACCTACGGACTTGTCTTTATACTGTGCTACGGACATTTGAAAAATGAACAAACGCGAAGTAGAGATTTGTTGAACTTGAACATTGCCAGCTTGCTAATTACTTATCTGCGCCAAATACTTTATAATAGTCGCACTCCACTGAAAAATTTCTGTGTAACTCGTGGCAGACGTGGCGTGGCAAACATTCAAAGCAATATTGTTAGTACAAGGTGAAGGTTATAAAACAAATTAATTATTGTTCACGGGACGAAAACGTGCTTTTCGAATTTCTTCGCAATACCTATAGGTAGTTCAGCCAGTAAAACGTGCTAAAAATATGACTTTGGCAAACAAGCATGTTGAATTGCAAATTAATTTGGAGATTTTAGATTCTAGAAACATTTAATTTTAATGCAACATTCCTTTACACTTACGTAAATCGCCTGATTAAAAATGACTTTATTTGTATTTTATATAACTTGACCTTGATGGGCATACATCCTCTGTTATATCGCGTACCTACGGTCGCACAATTTAAGATGATTCGGGTCGCGCAGATACGTCATCGCGTTCGGGAACAATCGTCAAGTACAACAGCTTAAAATTACTGAAATTCTCGAATTGCCGCGAGTTGAATATTTGAAAACGAACGAATGCGCATATGACCTCCAAATCATCTTAAATTGTGCGACCTTGTAAGTTTAATATGTGAGAGAACTGCAAATGAGTAATTCATTGTATTGACACAGATTATTCCTTCAGATGGGGATGGGACAGTTAGGTCACAGAATAACACTACCAGAAGCGTCAAAGGATGCTTAGATTTTTCGTGCGCATGTTCTAAGCGGCCATGATTATAGTGGTATTGACTTCAACCTTCAACCTACAAAGTTGTTGTTGTTAGTGAAGGATTAATTACAAAGTGACTTTGATAGTATGATAGTATCTTAATTACAAGCATCCAACACTTTAGTAAAACCGAAAGTAATCATTTTTGCATATTTAAAGTTAGGTACCGCCTTCTAGTACCACTGGCAATATGGCGTCTTAATCTCAATGTCACGAAATTTGGTACTTAAAATACACTGACCTGTATCATAAAGGACTGAGCATTCTTCAATACAACATTGAAGCAAACAAGCCCCACCTAAATATTAGTTACTTCAGGTGCCAACTAGTGCGTTAGTTATATAATGATGGTAGCTCGGTGTTTATAATGTGTTGGTAGTACTGGTATCAGCTGTTACAGTTTAGCTTGTTCTAATCTATATGCTTAATATCTGGTGAAAAGTAGTATAATTACAGGCTCATAATTATTTAAAAACGTAAATTATTAAAAATTGTATTTTATTGCAATGCATAAACGTAGTTTATACTACGTATGAAACAAGGTTATGTTTATGTAAATAAAAACATTAGTTACAGTGTTACCAATAATCACCAACACAACAAACCTAAATTACTAATTGGCACCTTAAAACACCGGTTTTCAATTTGCTTCAAAAATAGTGGAGGGGATCATTAGAATGCTCAGTCCTTTAAGATACAGGTCAGTGTTAAAATAGCATGGCAATTATCATTTATGTCGCTTCTGTAATGTTATTCTGTGGTTAGGTCGGAACCTTGGATCTTCCACGAACAGTTTTGGTGACCCTGCGCTAAGAAGCCCTTTAAATTGGTGTAGAAATGGTGGGAGTATCGCGGCGCATTTTGAATTGGTAGAAAACTTAACTGGGCAAAAAAAAACCATATTAAATATTAGAATTTATAATTAACGGATAAATTGAAAATAAAGGCTTATATTGCCTAATAATAATATACCTATATTTATTAACCCTACAAACTGCATGGTTTAAGTAATTAAGTTTAACATTAAATTAAAATTTCATGTAGTCAAGACCAATAATTTAATGACTTGTTTGTTACCAAGTAGTTTCGACTAACAACTAATTAAAAGTCATTTTCAGACATTTAACTATACGCTATACGCAACTTTTCAGATAGCGACAAAACAAAAAACTTACATATTACCATAATAGAAGCTATTATGATATTACTAAGGCCCGGATTTATATTTTTCTAAAAACCTGTAATATTTAAATATATATTTTATAAAAATGGCAAATATTTTCATAAAAACCTGTAATATTTTTTAAATATTTCAAACTGAAACCAAGAAGTTAAACACATTTATTCATCAAATCATCATATTCATAATCAATTAATCATTAAGTTATTTATTACAAGAGGAAGAACCTAACCCTTAGCAAGTATAACAGGTATCCATCCTAATCCCTACATTGTTTACTGAACAAACAACTGACCATTTATTTTAAATCCTCCTTTACAGGTGGTATTTTAAAAATACTTACGTATAAATTATGAGTCAGAGAGAAATTCACCAAACATTTTCTGTAATGTTCAATACACGTATCTAAAAAAATAAACGTGACACGTTCTCACCACTAATTGGGATAACCGGGCTCTACCAATGCACCTTGTCTTCATGTTGTAATTCTTACAACCGTTCACAATACAATAGGGCATGTGAAAATCGGCAAAATATTTAAAGAAAAATATGAGGTGTGCGAAATATTTTTTTTACTTTCCAATATTTATTAAAATATTTGTGTATTTTTTTGTACTTAAATATTTTTAAAAATATTTCGATATTTAAAAAAATATAAATCCGAGCCCTAGATATTACATTATAAAAAATTCTGGCAAGTTGCCAAGAGACTTTCCCTCGTATTAACACTTTTTTCAAAAAATAAATAGCATAATATATATGAATTAATTTATCTTATAAAAAACGAGTGCCGCCATTTTAGCTTATACCGGAAGTGACGTCATCAAGGGTAATATCAGCATTTTCGTCCTTGGCCCGAATGCAATCGATTGGCGAAAACCGCATTTCGATAACTTATTAATTCATAGTTTCTGAGTTTAGAGCGTTGCAAGGAATGTGTACGGACCACTGAACTCAATAATATATGGAAGAGCAAAGGGGTGGAGCTGGAGATGCGCGTGAAAAATTGTGCAAATTTGAACTATTTGAAGAAAATAATAAGGTCGAAAATCGCGAAAACCACGGGGACTACGCGTTTGTGCAGTGGAAAATACCATGAAAATACATCATGCGTTGAAGTCACTGAACTCTACCTAATAAATTGAAGTTGGGTTAGAAAATTTTACGTGGTTTGTCTTCGTGAACACGTGGATTAATTTGATTTATAAACGTTACAAGGGAGAAGGGTTTACAGTGAGTGTTATGGGGTTCATGATTAAAATACAGTTTTAGATAATATATAACAGCTGTTTTATTTGTATCAACTCTAATTTCTTACAGCGCATGATCGGGAACCACTGACCTGTAGTCGGGAACCCCATGGTACAAGCCCAGAATAGAGAATAATTAGGTGTTTTCTTTTTGCAACGCCACAGGGTTAGGTAAAGTCACAATAATCACGTAATTGAAGTGCCTTGCGTCAGAAGACATTTCTACCTAGGGTTATATAAAACTTAAATAAAGCTTTTAAAACGAATAGGGTTATTGAGAACTGAGTCAAATTACTTTTATAAAACGAATGGTTATTGTCAGAGCTGACTTAAGTCTACCACAACGTGCAAAAAGAAAACACCTTTATTCTCTATTCTGGGGTACAAGTACAAGAAGACAAGGTATGCCTATGCACATCTGTTCGTGACGTCATTGGGATAATCGGGCTCTACCACATCAATAAAGTAGTGGCGTTTGTGTAGTCTTTTTTTCTATGGTGTAGTCCTACCCTACCACTTAACGAAAGTGTATCTTGGGGAAAACGCAAATAAAATAGTGCATGTTTGTGTAGCTTTTTTGCACGTTGTTCTTACAACCTTTGTATGTCTTTGAACATAAAATCGTATATTCGCAAAGATTCGCTGCTATTACTATTTTCAAAATTACAAACTTTAATAAGAAATAATTTGTGTTTGGGAAAAACTTATGGGATAAAAAATACAAAGCAACGTCACATAAATTGCATCTTAAACTCTTCGTTTACGGATTTTGCCGTTTGAAACTACAAAATAGACTATATTCAGAATTCCAAATTTCACTTTTTCGTTACAATTGCATAGCAAATAATAAAAATAATTAAGAAAACTATTGCACAATGAGGCGCTTTTTTTCAGTACCTGGGCACAGAAGAAATACAATACCTACGGACGCAGAAGCGACACTACCTGTCTCGACACATACCATCAATGTACATTGCGAAAATACTTCCTTTTAAGATGGCCGTCAAACTAAAATGAACTAAAAGGAGATTGCAAACATCACAGAAACCGCCGTATCTGGCGAAAAAACTACTAAATATATCACATTTATAAAAAATTAAATGACAAGTAAACTGGCTCACAACTCCCGTGTTTACTACAATGACGTTATAAAATATTTTTTTCCATAACTCAAAATGAAATAGTTTTTGGGTAATAACTCAAAAAAATAAAAAAACTAATGTAGAGTCTGTAGTATAGTTGTAATCAGAAAACGATTTCTGATTGTCTCCTAAAATAACATACAGGGTATGTCATAAATATTTTTAATATTTTGTTCATTTCCGGCTAGGCCGGAAGTAAATTGATATATTCATTATACTCGATTAAAAGAGTCGTATGTCCTCTACTTCACTGTACAATTTGATTTCTTTATTATTGTTAGCAAAAAAGTTATGAATTTTTAAATTTTTCAAATTCAAACATTCATCCCCCTTCCCCTATGGGAAATAAAGTCATAAATGTAGTGCCAGTAGTTTTTGATGAACTATATGTATAACATTTCAAAAAATAAAAAAAAGCTCGGAGCAGATTTTGAGAAAGCGATTTTTAATTTTTCACCAGTTTTGGGCACCAATAAATTGGAGATGTTTAATTTTTGTTCTTTACCAATTATAAGTAATAGTTCTAGCCATCTCTTGGCTATAATTTCCAATTTTCCAATTTTAATTAATGTTAAACGGTTCTTGAGCTAGACCCTAAAAAGTAAAAACTTGGAGAATTGCTGTATTGACCGCCATTTTGAATTTAGAAACAAACGAAGAACGGCGTTGTACTTGTAACTATGCCTACTTCTACTAACTTTTCACCAAGGGAAATTAGTTTGCGTTAAAATTTGAATGTTTGCTCCCAAAATATAACCCCCCTAGTTTGGGCCCCTTTGGGCCGATTTTGATGAGAAGCTTGTTTTACCGATGAAGTTTTTTTATAGGCTTTCCATTTTAAATTTCATCAAAATCGGTCTAGTAGTTTTAGGCTCCACCCATAGCCATAACGTACGCGTAAAGATTTCGCGATTAATCGAGGAACGCGAACATGAAACGTGTGAGTGTAAGTGCCATGGAAACCGCTACAGACCAATTCGGCTTTTTAAAGTCGACACGAGCGGAAAACGTAAGTGGATGGAGAGGTCTTAACGAAGGTCCTGTGACAACGAACAGATTCCAAGCCTTATCCGACGAAGGCGCGTCTGAAGATGAGAACGAGGATGAAGCCTCGGTGAAACCACCAGCTGACAACCGAAAAGAATCAGTACCCCCAGCGAGGGCGTTTAATACGAATAACGTTATCGCGCCGACACGAAAATACCGCCACTTATTCTCACAGATAAAGAAAAGGGTTATGAAAGATCATGCTATAAACTAGATACAAAAAAGCTAAACTCATCTCTCAAGGAATAAATATCGAACCGGCGACGGAATAAAACTGATGGAAAAAGAGGGATTCAGATTTTACACATACCAGCTGCGATCAGAAAAACAACTAAAAATAGTCTACGTGGGGTAATGCAAGAGACCCCGTTAGAAGAGGTTGAAGCGGACCTGAACAGTCATGGTTACCCCATGACTCAAATTGTACGCATAAATGGAAAGATGGGACGTCCCGCCCAGCACCGACGGTCCTCGTTGAAATGGGCAAAGAATATAAATCCATTTACATCACTGGAGTATGATGTGGACTGAATGTGCAAATCGAGGCTTTAAGAACTAGAAGCAAAATCGTGGAATGCCATCTGTGGTAAATGTTTGGGCACACACAAAGAAATTGTCACGGCGATTTTAAATGTATGAAATCTGGTGAAAGTCACTTGACAAGTGAGAAGTGAATATGAAAAGCCGAAGACTACAACGCCTAGATGTGCAAACTGTGTGGGGGGGGGGGACAAAGCGTTATCTAGTAACTGGAATTGGAACTAAAATTTACTGCCGCTTCCGCTTGTCATCATTTAAGTTTCTCTTCTAGGTGGGGATGTTTTGTGCTTATGATTGAAATCTGTTGAAATCGCATTACAATCGAAAGTTTGTTTTATACCAAATGTGTTTTTCGTAAAAATACGTTAATAAAGAAATGTTAAAAACAAAAGTGCGAACATCGAGAACCTCGTGAAGACGTATCAAGCATGATACAACATTTTACCATTAAGATTTTCGATTCAGAATTAAACGAGGAATGTCGCAGCGTGCAGCTTTTTTGTCAATTTATACACACCGTGTACAGACATTCAAAGGTTGATAAAGAATGATCAGACAGTTTACAATGCTTTAGCGATCCATTAGCCAAATACTACGAGACCGCACGACCCGTCGAGCAATCGCCCATCGCCCAACTGACCAGTCCGCCCCTGACATGGGCTTTGCAAATGATTAACCCTATTATTGGGTATACTATATATGTAAATAAGAATACGAGGTAGGTAGGTAACCTGTTTTGTGAACATCTCGAGGTTCCCATAATGTTCTACCTTATTACGTTTTCCATTATTTCGAGAAGTACCATGATGTCACCTGACGTTCGCTTCTTTTACTTTTAAAGAAAGTACGTCTCTGGTAATTTCTAATGTGTTCATTTGTTCACATTTTTGTATATCAAAAACAAAAAGAGATGTTATATTTAAAGAGATCCAGTGTTGAATGTTGATATCGTTGATATCGTGAAAAATGATTAAATTTGACTCTTAATTATCATCTGGATATTCATTAATCATTACATTATAAGAGGTTTTATCGATTTTAAACATGAAATATTTAAATGTATCTGACGAAATGGCGTTTGCGTGGTAGGAATTTAAAATGTAAAGTAGCAGCATCCAATGAACAGATAAACAATAACCACCCTAACGGCCTCGACTTTGAATTGATCCAACGTGCGTCGCCTCGTACCTCACCTGTCAAATATGCACGATTTATACGAAATGTTTAAGTGAAATGTGATAAAAACACAAAAAACATGAAACATCACAATATTTATCATCGGAGGTTTAGTATAAAACATCAAAGCCGAAAAGGCGATTGACTAAAGAAGGAAGAAAACAATACACCTATCGATCAAGTACGAAAAGCGCTAAATTTAAATTGTCAAAACTAAAAATGTACAAAAAATCACACAATGGTTTTAAGTACAGAATGGTCTCAAGTTGAAGTAATAGACCTTATAAATGACGGTTCCGGTTTAGGTTTTGGCATTGTCGGTGGCCGAAGCACTGGTGTCGTTATCAAATCTATTCTTCCAGGAGGTATCGCCGACCGAGACAATCGACTTCAAAGTGGCGATCACATTTTACAAATTGGAGATGTAAATTTACGAGGACTGGGATCCGATCAAGTGGCGAGCGTTCTTCGTCAAACTGGTTCTCAGGTTAGAATGGTAGTGGCGAGACCTATCGAACCTTCGTCCGTCAATTTTCACAATGTCTCGAGCACAGCACCGATAGTTCCTACAAAAATTTTAACGGATCCCGAAGAATTGGATAGGCAGCTACTGCAAAACGGTTATTCGCAAATTTGTAATTTACACGCGTATAATAATCAAGATCTCGCTCAATTACATTTAAATAATATCGATATTAACGAATTAAACGTATTAAATGCCATCGATATTAATATAGTAAATTCGTCGAATAATTTATCGCCCGATAGTGAAAGGCACTTTGTTGTCACGCCCGTCGATATTGAACAAGCTTTACCTGAAACCGAACGTATCACGGTCGAATTAAATAAGAACGAATATGGCTTAGGGATTACGATTGCCGGATATGTTTGTGAACGAGAAGATTTAAGCGGAATTTTTATAAAAAGTATTAGTGAAGGAAGTGAAGCGTATCGCTGTGGTAAAATTGATATAAATGATCGCATTGTGGAAGTTAACGGTTATCCTCTTCATGAATGCACAAATCATCAGGCTGTCGAAAAGTTAAAGCAGAGTGGGAACGCCGTCATTCTTACACTTGAAAGGTATCTACGTGGTCCCAAGTATGAACACTTACAAGAAGCGCTAGCTAGCCAGCAAGACAAGAAAGATTTAAGTCCTCCATCTCCATCTGTTACGACTCTTAGCTGGATTCCGATTGATGCCGATATTTCAATAGAACCGGAAGGTGAATCTGTTACAACAGTTAATAGTGAGGTAAACAATATTGTTGTGTGTAGCATTAGAAACCTAAATGTTTTTTTTTAATGCTAATACTTAACATTTGCCATGTTTTGCTTAATTTGCATTTTATTTCTCACAATCATTGTGTTAAGGCATTCCCTTTGATGTGTTTTTATTAATAAGAATCTCATTTAAATTTTACATGGTGACCATCATGAATATACCTCACTTTTTACTTAAAAGTTATATTAACACGATCTACAAATCTAATCCTAATCCTGTTTGTGAGTTTGTCATTGTCATCTTAATTTTCCAGGTCAAATCTGCCATTATTGTTTCAACATGTCTCTTTCACTACAGGCCCCTCCTGCACCTACAACTTCCTCTTAAAATCTATGCAAGAGACAACAAAGTTTCTAAATCAAATGAGGAACACACATCCTTGATCACTGAAGATCAATGGCGTAACCAAACAAACTGACCCTCCCAAAATGTATCACCCATTCAATATCGTTAACATAATCTCCTAAAGAGTAATAAGCGTGCCAAATGTCAAATTATTTATATCTTAAAAATTATAGGAGTTATTTAAGAAAAACTAGAAAAATAATAAAACTTCAACACCGTGTGTATCTTCTTCGGATATTTATAGGAAATTTATTTCTTAACATGACCTTGGGAACCACATAAAATATACACACAGTGCACTAATAACAACATTTTATTTGAGGAACAAGAGGATTGATTTTACCAAGTGTTCTAGAGGTGGTAGAGAACAGTTCATTATAGACTCTGTAATACTTCAACAATCTAGACACAATAAACGAAACCTACACACAGCTTACATCAATATTACAAAAAAGCATTTGATTCAGTACCTCATGCTTCGATACAAAATTAGTAACAACATCACACAATTTCTCACTCACATAATCTCATATGTTGGAACACCACCCTAACACTTACACCAAATGATATCCAACTCATCACAAACCCAATACAAATTAAGAGGGTTATCTTTCAAGGTGACTCTTTGAGTCCACTTTGGTTTTCTCTTTCACAATTCCTCTTTCACACATGTTGAATAACATAAACTTTGGTTATAACTTAAAACAGAATCACGAAATACTTACATTTATTTTATATGGATGATCTCCTCTAGAAGCACAAAATTCAACTCAAACTATTACATATCACTCAAACATTTTCACATGAAGTTTGGTATTGACAAATGCAAAACACAACACATGCTGAGAGAGAATTTGTGAATTTCGAGCTCGAACATGGTGACCATATAACATACAAATATTTCGGTTTTCAGAAAAACCCACATAAAACATACACAAATAAAACGAATAATCTAATCACACAATATTTACACAGAATGACAGAATACGCAGTATACTTAAGACACGGTAGAAACACTTTCGACAGCGGTCCTTACCTATTCATTTGGAATAATAAGGTCACCAATACAGATTTAGAACTGGTACAGAGGAATATGTACATGTACATGCAGACAAATCTTACACGCCCTTAAATATGAGTAATAGGAATATCACCACCAATGAGTATAAATATGTACAGACCACACAGAACATTGCAAACTTGGACACAAAAGATGTGTTGATGCTTGAATAACCATATGTGATATTTTGATGTTTGCCAATCAAGATCAGGTTATTTACACACGAAATTATAGAAAACACATAATTAAAGATAGGACATTTACGTTTGATCTTTGTAGACAATGTTTACAAACACCCGAAACAATACAACACATTATATCAGCATGTAAGTCTACCACAAATAGAGTACAAACACAGACACAATCAGGTAGTTAAAATAGTACACCAAAAACTCGCCACAAAACATAACCTTTCTACTGATAACACACCCTATTACAAATATACACCATAAATTGTACTTGAAAGAACCACACACACAGTTATATTGGGATAGGACACTAGGTACTCACAATAAAACTATATGTATAACAATAGAGGCTAGATATAACACTTTAATAGATAAAATACCAAAAATTATATAGATACTTTTAGATATTGCCATTCCCAACACAAACAATTTAGCCAAAACAGACATAAAGAAACACCCCAAATACACTGATATCTCAATGGAGAATCTGCTCTTACAGTACACATTGTTGCAATCGGAGTTATACCAAAAACAATACCCAACAGTACACATTTTAGGCTTAGATAAAAACATATACATATGTACATAGAATTACAAAAGGCAGTCATCATCAAGACTCGAAAACCGTAAGAGCTGGAGGGCTGAAACTTTGCATCAGTCAAGGTCACTTTCGGCACAGCATAGTAATATATTACTATGCTGTGCTTTCGGTTTGGTTGCAATATGGTCGAGAAGTAGAAAGGCCGTGGGTAAAGCTGGGTGTAATCGGATTGTATGCTTCTAAAACTTGTTCAAGTCTTTTGAAATTAAACATTGATGCCAAAAAATCTTTTATAAAAATATTGTTCTCATTTTTTTGTAGGAAATCGCAGCCGGTGAATTTGATTGAAATAAAATAAATCAAACAATGCTACAATTTGCAGAAGGTATCAATAATTTGTTTTAACAGAAATTTGTAGAAAAGGCTACACTAACACTATTATACAGGGTTGGGATAAAGTATGGAACCAAGTAAATGTCTTTAAAACGAGAAGGACGATATTTATGAAATTTTGCAGCCAAGTTCAATGACGCATAACGCATCTGATGATATTTTATGTTGCTACTGTACTTCCGGTTTTACCGGAAATACCCTCAGCTTTTTTAATTTAAATGGGGCACCCTGTATATTTTTGCACATTTTAATAGATCTTGTTTTTCCGAATTCATACATACTAAGTTTAGTGGAAATAATTTGTAAAAACGAGAAATAAATCACTTTATAGTTAATGAATAGGTGTATTTATTATTTACTATTATATCTAGTAGGTAAACTGTTGCCAAACTAATTGACAGAAATAAATAGTAACAAAAAATAACTCAATTAGTTTGGCAACAGTTACCTACGAGATAGTAAATAATAAATTCACCTATTCTTTAACTGTAAAGTGATTTATTTCCCGTTTTTACAAATTATTTCCACTAAACTTAGTATGTACGGATTCGGAAAAACAAGATCTATTAAAATGTGCAAAAATATACAGCGTGACCCATTTAAATTAAAAAAGTGGAGGGTATTTCCGATAAAACCGGAAGTACAGTAGTAAAAAAAATATGGCATCAGCTGCATTATGCGTCATTGAACTTGCCTGCAAAATGTCATAAATATCGTCCTTCTCATTTTAAAGATATTTACTTTTTTCCATACTTTATCCCAACCCTGTATACAAGAACAGAAGTCTGAGGTTATTATTGCCTCTATTTATGGGCTGATATGTGTAGAATCGATATCCATGATAATATTTTTGAATATGGTTGGATCAGAACGTTTCTACTCTATCTCCACCCTTACTACTTAGTGTATTCAATAAAACGCGTAGATTTCGAGTTTTTGAAGGTGGGAGTGCACTTGTTTCCTTCTAGCCAGATAGCTTTTTTTTAAATATTTCCATACTGTGGTGTTGCCACACCTTGTATACACCAGTGTGTTTTCTCTACAGTATTTCACTTTAATCAAATTTGAATATTTAGAACAAAACAATTAAAAGTTACATGAAAACATTTCCTCACCTTCTGAAAAATAATATACCTACATTACATTAATGTACATATACATTACATACTAATGTCAAGGATCTTCAGTTTCCAAAACTGTTTGTGATTAACCTTTGGAGAATATGCTATTACTTGCATACCCATCTGTCTGTCCATCTGTACCCATTTTTGTGATTTGAATCTTCTACAAATTTTTCTAATTTCTACTTGTTTTACTTTGCTACTAGCGTACTGAATAAATTTAAGTGAGCTAAAGAATTTATATTGTTCATTTTCAGATTTATGATAATAATCCAGACAATGTCGAGATATTTGTGGATGAAAACTTTGACGCCGATTTAACGGAAGATTTAGAAACGACAATTAAGAAGAAGTGGGAGAGTCTTGTTGGACCCGAATCGGAAATAGTCGTAGCGCACATAAAAAAATTAAAAGGTTTAGGAATAAGTTTAGAAGGTACTGTTGACGTTGAAGGTGGAGTTGAATTGAGACCACGTCACTATATTCGATCGATCTTACCTGATGGACCTGTTGGTCAACATGGGAAGTTAGGTTCGGGTGATGAATTGCTAGAAGTGAATGGTCAAAAGTTGTTGGGTATAAAACATGTTGAGGTTGTAAAAATACTTAAAAGTCTACCAAATACTGTCCGCCTTGTGTGTTCACGTAAACACGACGAAAATCGTGTCATAAATACTTCACAGGATAGGGAAGCTTTCGAAGCTAGAAATATTTTAGGTGGAAGTTTAAAAAATTTACTTCCTCAACCGGAGCAAAAGTTACTTAAAGCACTTAGTGATACTAGTATTAATACATCAAGTACTGCTACAATTACTGACGAGACTAACTTGCAAAAAGCTAAGTCGCGTTCTTTAGAAAATACCAACTTAGCGATGTGGTCAGATTCGGTCGAATTTGTAGATTTAATGAAGGGCGAAAGGGGTTTGGGATTTTCTATTTTAGATTATCAGGACCCTTTGGATCCAAAGTCAACTGTAATCGTGATACGTAGTTTAGTCCCTAATGGTGCTGCCGAAATTGATGGGAGGCTAAAACCGGGCGATCGCTTAATATCAGTTAACGATAAAATTATAAAGAATGCTAATCTCGATCAAGCCGTACAAGCGTTGAAAGGAACCTTGCCTGGTAAAATTAAGATTGGTGTCGCTAAACCACTTCCTTTATCTAGACCTAGTGATTCACATAGTAGTCCAACTGTCGGTTCGTAACTAATAGGCAGACGCAAATTTTAACATTAATTATATTAGAGATCAAAATACAGACAGTATTGGAATTTTGTAACATTCATTGCGTTGGAAAATTCTCACTTAGAGTTGTAGATTGAAATGCTTGAACGTCATCATTGAACAACTACTATAAACAAATGCATAACTGCAGTAAAAGTGATTTAACAATGTTAAACAAGTTTATTTTATTAACGTTATAATTTTTAGTTGCAGTGTAATGAAATTATTCCACATGTTTGCTTTATACTATCAAGAACAACATGGCATAATTAATATAACGAAAGAACTGATGAAATTTTATATCTCGATATAATTTTTCGTTCTGATTAACTTTTAAATATATGTTTTTCTCCAATTCATATTTACTTTTGACTCAAATTCATGTTTTCTGATTTTTTCTTCACTCTGCATATCCAATGTTTTTCTTGTGGGTACTGGTTTTTCAGCAAAATCAAAACTTATTATAAAAGTGAGTTTTTCTTAACATGAAAAATAGAAAACTTTACAGGTTTAGTTAACCTCTACCCCTATACTTTAATGGTAAAATTTGCTTCATTTATGAGCAGTCATAATGCCAGTCGCCTTTTCATTTTATCTTGACTATTATGTTTGATAACATGTACACAGAGAGCTGTACTTACTTTTTGGTCCCATTATTGGGTGATTTATATGCTACACTGTACCTATAAGGAGGAAAGGCCCTACATGTTTGAAGTAAATATAACTAATTAAAAATACAATTTTGATTACTTTTTTGCGATTTAAAATTAAAGAATTTGAGAATACTCTTCTGGCATTGTCAGACCAAACAAAATTGCAGTGCTGCAAATACAGATTTAAGCATTAAAAATCACATAGAAATGTGAGATAGAGATGTCATATGCAAACTTTTATATTTTGACTTCCATTTTGATGGTATTTCCGATGAGGAAAGCACATCAAGATTAAGTTTACTTTTTGATGATCTTTCAGAGTCTGAAGCCTGAATTTTAAAATTCCTTAACACAAAAAAGCCACACACACACACATATTTAACGAATTCATATACCGAATTTTTGTTAAGCGAAAATTTTGTTCACTCATTTTTACATTATGAAAGAGAGACAATTAACTATTAAATTCCTGTCTGTCTATTCCATCTGAAAAGTGAACCGTGAACTGTAAAATCATTGACAGGATGGCTAGTGCTACCTTTACTGTAGCTGGGCGCCATGAAACTGGTGCCAAGGCATCCATCAGGAATACTATTTTACTAAATCATGTTCATAATTTAACTGTAGCTACTATTAATGTAGTAGTTCAATTCTGTCTAGTGGCAGCTGATGAAAAAATGGCTTCATAAATTTATTAAAGTAAGGCTCAACAATTTATTGCAAAATTGATTATTTTACTTTGATCTTTAAAAATGTGTGAAAACGAATTCACTTAATATCGTTTGTGTTTGTATTGTTTTACAATGGATTAGATTGTAGTATTTGTAAAAAGGGCAAAAGTTGCACTGTAATATATTTTAAAGATTTTTAATCACATAACATAATGTCAGACATATTTTTAAAATCGAAGTCTTCTGTGAATTATTCCTAATTCAATCTGTAAGTAAATGTTTAGTAAAAGCGAACCCATCAATTACATGTATAGTATCGCAAAAATCACATACAGACGTGTAACCACTGAAAATTGACAAATGTGATCCAAATCGTCAAATACCTGCTCAAACCAATGGTGTACACTATACTCCATTTTCTCTACCGCACATGCGATTATCTTGATAATTTATATTTATTTATTTTATATAATTGTAGACACTTGTTTTTGGGAGTGAACATACTCCTCTGCACTATGGATACACTCTATACATAAAAACAATAAATATGGAGGTGTGAGGTTTTGGTTCTATGTTCAATGAATGGCAACTGATTTGTGTAATTTCAATTGTTACGCTTTGCTATGAACATATAGTCCAACGAGGTATATAGTTAACAATTTACACTGATCCTTAAGCGCTTGCGATAAGTGCATTATTAAACAAATACCGTACAATTAAGTGCTTGAGGGAAATGTCGTGGCTGGAAATCTAATCAAACATGGTTATAATTAGAATGTACAGGTCTATTTTAAGAAGTACTGTGATTTAATAATGGAATTGATTTTAATTAAATAATAAGCAAAATTTAGACAATCCATTATTGAGAATGTAAATTTTAACAAATGAAATCCAATACTGTTTGTATATTGATGTAATATTTATGCACTTAACGAGTCAGAACCAAATATAAACGCAGTAAATGTAGATGCAGTAGATTTATTATAATTTTTTTAATGTTATACAGGGTTTTCATAATTGTTTGAAACTAAATCTCTAATACAGGGCATATAAAAAAGTTCTAAAGTTCTAAATGTGTATATAGGTACATAGAAATAAAAGCTCATTGATTACTACTATTTTGTGAAGAGATTAAAATTTCAACAATGAACGTATGATGTAAATAAACGCTTATATTAACCAAAATTTTAAAAGTAAAGTAATTCCTTCCGCAAAAGTATTTTTAAAATTGTAAATATTAACACAGTATATTCTAGTCATTATATTTAACTTTTTAATTAAATTTGTGTTGAATAGATATTATTAAATGCATGAGTATTGTAATTTGTCGATAAATTGATTTTTGTGACTCCACTGTAAATAAAATATTAGCAATATTATTGTTTAAAGAAGATGTTTAATTTATCGATACAACAACATGCCGATATAAGACTGTGTTCCTTGCATGTATTCGCATGTAGAAAGCTACAGTCTGCAAATTGGCATTGGAAAGGTAGTGGATCTACAAGATACGTAAATGATTAAAAATTTCGTACTATAATTTTCACTTACAATATTGGTTGTGGGAACTGCAACAGCAGGAATCGTGGAATAATTTTTCCGAACAATAGCTATAAACAGAAGAATCGCATAAAGGGCAAAATCTTCTTTCTGTAGAAATGTCTAAAAATACAATTTGTTATTACAGATTTTGGTGTTAATTTCGTAACAACCTTTGCAATAGCTATTTGTAATTGTGCACACTATTAAAAACAGTAGTAATTCTCTATAGGTTGACATTTTGTGTATTATTACTGAACAACTG
This sequence comes from Pyrocoelia pectoralis, assembly GCA_036250285.1. NCBI lineage: Eukaryota > Metazoa > Arthropoda > Insecta > Coleoptera > Lampyridae > Pyrocoelia > Pyrocoelia pectoralis. The sequence goes on from CM070075.1 coordinate 82,817,925, forward strand.
GTTGCAAATTCTTAAAAGGAAAGATGTAAATTAGTAACTGTTCATCTTGAATCATGTAGGTGATGTACTGTTATAATTCTTTGAACCCGTTTATTTTTATGTAGCATATGTAGGTTGTTTATATTGCTTTTTCCTTACTGAATTTTTTCAAAATAATTTGGTAAATCTACAAAATACTTTTTTTTATTTTTGTTTGGTACCATTATGATAAAGAAAATACAGTATAAATCTAATTTATACACTAACAAACATTTACTTATAGCTGTATATATTACTTGTTTCTGGTGATTTTTGATGGGTGATAGTAAAAAAAAGAACAAAATGCAATCATATAAAGACATTAACTTTTATAAATGAATGTGGGGGCTAGGTACATATGATGTGAATCTATAATTTGCACAAAAAGAAAATTTTTATAAAAAAAAAATGTATTATTAGAAACATCATTCTGGTTTTTGTTTCCAATTACACGCGCCGTTTATTTTCAAAATAGTTTGCTAAAAATAGAGGTTATCCTTTGATGTACAAAACGTGCTTGGCATTTGGCATTAGTTTTACCTAACTTTTCTTAAGCATTAATTTAATTGAATGTGTTTAAAATAGATTCTGAAAGTTATACTGCTACCTATACTAAAAATCCATAATGTCTATTCATATAAATCATATTCATTTCTAAAAACATTCGGATGAAAAGTTCATATAATGTCATTTTATTAAGGTGATGCTGATGATAGTTTGATATACCTATATCATAGCTGTTAAATGGTTTTCTGAAACCGCTTGGGTTTAAGATATCATAATGTTCTTTATTAATGATAATTTATTTACAACACCTAATTCTGACACTTTTTTAATGACACTTTCATTCTTTTCCCCATGGCCTTGAGGAATTGAACCCTCACTATGGTGTATCTAAAGGCCCAGAGGTTTCTCTCACAAATCCCAACACTGTTTCCCCTTACCCCATTCAACCCAACAAGAATTAAACCTGCCCCGCCCAAACTCAATCTCCCCAAACCACTTCTGTCTAATTCCAGCCAATACCGGACACCTAACCACATCCTCCTCTTGAATATTGCAAAGAGAGCATAACTCCCTCTAGTCCCCTTCCTTCCTGGCCTAATATTGAGGTGAAGGAGACAATCTCAATTTCAACAGCCACCTTATACATCCCTTTTGGAGCCATTTCTTCACTAATAAAGTAGGTACCTACTCAATACTCATGGTTGCAGATCCTAAATTGACAATCCTGTTTGTGGTGACTACAAAAACTCGAATTTTGCATTGGCTCCACAGCCGATAGTCTAATACTCCTCCCGTGCTGCAACAGGCATCCTCTCCAACATCCCTGGCCAGCTATCCCTTCTCCTTCCACTCCGTGTGCACTTCAATTCCCAGTTTCTTCCCCATACTCCTCCATTCCAGACTACACCCACATCGCGCCCTGGTCATCTCCCTTAGCAGTATCTTGGGATACCTCCCCTCAGGGTATTTCAGAAGCCTTTCTACATATTTTGCATGCAATCTCATGGTAAATAACCTCATTCTTTCTATTTCGGTTTCGAAATCCAACACACGTAATTTGGAGAATATCTTGGAAACAATAGCATCTTTTTGATAAAAAAAACCTAATCTCCTCTACTACATCATATTTTTTAGGTATAGCATTGACTTTATACACTAAAGTCAATGGGTAAGTGTAGTAACGCTTGATCAATTCCATTAGGTCTTAGTTTTGAGGATGAAATGAGTTTTGACTTTGACATATGCAACATTTTGCTAATTTCTTTGCTTTTTTATACTAATATGAAATGGAAGCTTGTGTATATAGTTTTACATACTATACGTTGCATCTATTTCTTCAATATAGTGAAACCTTTTACAAAATATGTTGGAACTGCACTATCCAAAAAACAGGCCCCCACTTTGCGTAACGACTTCCTCATATTTCGGTGGCTTTTCTGACCATATGATAACGATTGCCGGTACTGTAATATATATGCTGTATTCTTTACATGATTGAATCTGAATGGAGTGATTTGTAGCATCCCCTTTTATTTGTAGCCGGTTGTAACACTGTAACAGGACCTCTCAATTCTTCAGATACTCGCAGTTTTTGAAGAGGCAATAAAGAAAACTACATGTAGTAGAGCTAGTAGGCAGTGTACCTATCAATAACTCTCTTGTGAAATACCCCTATTACTTATGTGACAGAGGTCTGTCCCCTCGATCCGGTTCATTTGTGTTATATCCACGTTTGACTCCGTAATGTCACTCAAACCACTCCATACGTGAGATATACCTCGGGATGCAGGCAGCGAAGCAGTTCCAATCGCAGACGTACCCGGCCAGGATTCTCCCACCATGAATCGTTTTGGTTGGACAAGTGAAGGATACCAGAAGGTTTGCCCACGATCACGAGTAAGCTCATTTGCTTCCTTCTGTAGCCGTTGTCACAAGGTGAAGTTGCAAATTTATTTACAATGGGCTTTTAGAGTTGCACTTGCACTCAGCACGCATTGCATTTGAATTGTTTACCTATATTATCATTTATAAAAAAACTTAAACGAATGGAGGATGTGACGCATACTCTGTGGTGTATGCATTCACAAAACCGCAAACACTTTACACTCACTAATTTTCGATTTCTCTGGCCTTCCGTTGATCGACGGAATTCCACAACGATGTCCAATTGTAGCTTTGTAACAATTGATACTCACGTGCAGAAATGAACCACAGACATTGTCTGTGACGTGACGAGATAAAACTTGCCTATAGCGTACCTATACTGAGTCTGGACCGTGGCGAGTTATTAGGTACCTTACAATTAGTAGACTCTGGACCAAAAAACATAGGTAGCTTTTATTGCTTTTAATTCCCGAATGGCCGTTTGACCCATAAAAGCCTCACATGATCTTAAGTTGGCTATATAGGTTGAACCTTCTCTTTCTTGTGTTTAGTGTTGTACCTGAATCTGCTACAGGAGCAGTCGCTACAGTAGAAAACATTTGTTACCAGAAGTTATTTTATTTATTTAGCAAATATAGAGTACTCGATAAGATCGCTAATCGCCAGAGTCCATAAATTTTATAATTGTAATTAACGAAATATAATGCTATTTGCTACTTAGGTACTTACTTTAGTGAGTTGCAACACTCGGAGATCAAGTCTAGAAGTATTTCTAGTGGCCGGTGAATAGTATATGGAGAAATCATCTGCATATTCCAGCATATGGTAGCATATAGGTACTTAGGGCCAGTTGTATAAAAGTCTAGTTGAGTTCAACCGGCGATTAATGTAAAATTGAATCGAACAAATAAAAATTGTCGTCTGTCTAGGGTTGATCTAATAACTTATGGGTTGGTTCATTCCTGGCAGGGCTTAAATCGAGCCGGAATGCACCGGAACGGCGTTCCGGCCCTCCTTTTGCTGACCGGAACGCCGTTCCGGTTATCCCTTTTGTCTTGCGTCCGTCCGTTTTCATTAGCATTCTTGCTTTTGTGCACTGCGCTCCGGTTGACGGTCTCAGAGGTCGCTACTTCCCTTTCTGCCCTGTCATTTTACAAAATCCGACCTTTTCAGATCTTGTAATCAGGTCAGAAGTATATCTATCAAATTAGCTTCTTTTTTTAACGGCTCAAATGCGAAATTAATTTTTACGAAAAGTGTAGAAAAGCTAATTTGATAGATATCGTCCAGAGCAAACGATTTTTAACAAGATCTTTAGCAAATCGGTTGATTTTGTAAAAATTCTCTTTAAAAATTCGGTTGGGGGGGGGGGGTAATTAACAAATATCCCTTTTTGAAATCACGAATCCCTTTTTTGCAAAATGCGTTCCGTCCCTTTTTTATTTACGATTTAAGCACTGATTCGTGGTAAAACCCTCAGTTCAACCCAGTGAACTCTAAGTTATATTAGAGTTCACTGGTTCAACCCTACCCCGGACGTCAATCCTAGTTTGTGCGATTTAATTTTACACTAACCGCCGGTTGAAGTGTTGAACGCAACTAGACTTTTACTGGCCCTGGCTCCTAAGGAGAGCTCTGTAGTTCATATTGGTAAAATGGCCATTTGGACGTAAAGATCTAACAAAAATTAAAAAAGCGATGCATAGGTCAAATTCTATGTAGCATAGTTATCCATTAATGTAACCCTTCTGGTTTCAAATTAAATATTTACAATCTTGGTTACAAGTTACAATCTTGGTCGAAAGTTCTGAAGGAGAGATACTACATGCACGCAACTTTCGACCAAGATTGTAACTTAAATATTTAATTTGAAATCAGAAAGTTTACATTAATTGATCACTATGCTACATAGAATTTGACCTATGCATAGTTTTTTTAATTTTTGTTAGATGATTACGTCCAAAATGGTCATTTCATGGTCATTTTAGCAATAAAAATGGCGGAGCTCTCCTTAGCCGCCTGTAATTTATGTTGTACAGAAGTGGTGGCGCCTTATCCTCCCATTACTGTCCATCTCCATTTTTCGTCGCCAAAGCTGAGTTTCAGTATACCTATAAGTTCTTATTACTGATTAATAACTTAATTATATATCTGGTACAGTTGTATTGGGTAATATTCGGTTCTTGGGACAAACTTTAAGCAAAACAAGTTTAATTATGTATTTAAAATTATGCATAAGTAGCCGTTCCAATGAGTGCCGAATAATTATAATAATATGTTGTTTTTATAATTCGTGATGTAGGAAGGCATTTGCCCGCACGTATAAACCGTTTGGGGAATTTTGGTAATTTATTATTGTACTTACTTAATCATGTTTTTGTGATAACTGCCTCAGGTAATCATTTTGCTACCTACTTTATACCCGTATTATACGAAAGCCTGTTATCAGTTGATATAGGTAGGTAGGTAAGTTATACGTTGAAGTCTTGCAAAACAGGTTGATTATAGGTATTGGAGGTTATTCGTCATTTTTACAAAGCAGTATTGGCAGTAGAGTGGCAAAGTTTGTGGAAAATAGATGATCTACAAATTGTAAGTACCTATTTGTTAGTTAATTCTCCATTCTTCATATTTGCATTGAATTACTATACAATTCATTAATATATTTCTAGTAAAAGTAGGTAAATAAGTATGTTTAATCTGGATTAGGTATATCTAAGTAGGTAATAGATAGTTACTTAATTTTTTATTAATCCTACGTTTTGTCTGTCAAAATTGTAAAGAACTTTGCGTCATAGGGATCCAATGTTAAGTGAAAAATGGAATTTTGTACTTTTGTTTCGGATTAGTTGGTAACTATTTTAATTCCATTTAAATTGTTACTGTTACGTGTTTCCCTTTTGAACTTTAGATGAAGTTCTTTAGTACTTAAATATTATTCGTTTGTTTTCGTTACTTTGGGAGATACTTAGGTACCTACTAAATATCCAAGCAAAATTTTTGAAGAAGGAGCATTAAATTAGTGTAGGTACATGAACTTTTATTGTTGTTGACCATGTCAGATCTGTGAATGAGAGAAGAGAGATTTTTTATTTTTTATTTATTTATTATAATAGATCATATATAATAATGCTTACTAACGACAGTCCATGGTATTATACTTACCTAAAATACGATTATTATAAAGCAAAAATACAAATTTATATACCAAAAACACAAAAGAAAGATTTATATTAGGTACATATTAAAAAAAAAGTTAAATGAGGCCACGGATCAAGTCCAAAATGGCCTCCATTCATTGTGTATTTAAAACAAAAAAATTCTAGGATGAGAAATACGTGGAACATGTAGGTTGATAAAATTCAATAGTTTAATGCAATCAACTTTATTATTTAGCAGTTTGAAAATAAAAGTCAAGTTTAAAACTTTTCTTCTGCTATCCAGACTCATTAAATTAGCCTCATTTCGAAGGCCGAAGGGTACCTGACTGTAAGTCTCTAGCAGGATACGTATTGTATTTTTTAAAGTAGGTACATAATTATATCTTAAGAACATGTTTTGCATGATGTGTTATTCTTTGGTATCAGCCTTGACTGTTTATATAAACCTACTATCAAGTTCCTGTATTTAACTGATGCAACTCTGAACTGTATTATTGGTTTCTTCAACACAATCACTCACCCACAGGCCACGACTCATGCAATTCATTTTAATTACGACTAAACCCTTTTTAACACTTTCTCATGTTAGAAAACGTTGTTTTTAAAAAAAATTATTTATACATACCTACTTACAGCAAAGAGTATATAATAGATTCTCTTTGCTTACAGTTACAGTCTGATATTTGCGAAATAATCGCACATTTTGTGTAGTACAGTGCTTGGTAAAATATAAAATACTTAGATATATCTAAATTAGCATCAGCTTAATTGTTAATTGTGAAACAGTGCAATTTCCTTGCTAGTGAAATAGTGATTCGTTTCTTTGTCAGTTCCATTTAAAAATGTCTAAACAAACAACTCCAACTGTTAGCGATACCGCCGATACCTACATAAGTTGTGGGTAAATGAGTCAATTAAGGTACCTATATAAATACTAGAAGCAAAGACCATTATTATATGGTCTTTGCTAGAAGGCTACTTTGTTTTATAGAGAAATTGTGGAAAGAGACGAATTAACTAAATATATTGCTTGTACTTTTTTCTTGTTTCAATGTTTGCGTTTGGGTTATTAACTGTTCTTGATGGATGTTGAAAGAAAACGCTATTCTTTAACATTTGGTAGGTACCTACCTATAATAAGTAAGTCACTAATATTAAACATTGTTACAACATTTCAATGGTTAGGTACGCTGAATCTTTAACAAATAAGATCTATAAACAACCAGAATTCAAAATTTGGGGGGGGGGGGGGCGCATAATAGAGTCATTGATTTTTTTATGTTATTTGACAGACTAAATGCACGTAAACGTTTTCGCGAAATAATGTGATTGCAATACGATGGTGTTCCAGAATACAATGCAGTAGCAGTTTCTCAGTTTTTAAACCAAAATTTTGCTTCTCGTTGGATTGGACATGGAGAAACAGTCAGTTGGTCAGCACACCAGAACTCACTAATTGCGACCTTTTCCTTTTTTATGGAAATTGATGAAGAGCAGGGTATAACAAGCACAATTTAAAGATAAGGAAAACACGCAACGCAGAATTACTACAGTATTTCATTAAATTTAACGCATCAGTCAATTGACAAATTGACACTAATGACCGTTTTTTGAAGTATCGTGTGCCATATACGTCTGTATATTCTGTGATTCCCTACCTAAATATTTGAAATTAAAGAGAATTTCGAAAATAACAGAATTATTCACAACGAAGGGTTTTCTAGGGCAGCGGTTCTCAACCTTATTAACTCGGTGACTCACAAAAATACTTCTTAGAAATTTGCGACACCCCTATATCTATGTAATGTTTGAAGTCCCGGCGGGGGGGGGGGGCAAACCACCAAGTGAGGGGAGCGTACCCCGGGATAATATTTGAAAATCTACTCCTGAAAATAGGAGTTTAACACTATTTTTGCTCTTTCAAAAGCCATTATTGATTTATAAAAAACATCGTGCAAAACATTTCTCTGTGAGGTGGCGGTACTGCATTCCGGCGAGTTCCGGCTGAAATTCATGCAACTATTGATGACGCAAATGGATATATATTTTTTTAATTGATAATTAACCTCATAGTGTTGTAGACCAATCAGACATTAAGAACAGTGTCACATGCACCAATCACAAGTTTTTTTAACTGAAAAGAATGTATGCTACTTTTCTTGCCGCTACCTCATTGTTTTAGCAACCTATATTTAAAAAAATCAAATGTCATTTTGACAAAAGTAAAAAATTTGACGTATTTAACACTTCATTCAGTTAATTCTCCAACCGAAGATCATTCGTTCTCAACTCTTGTCAGGCAAGATTTTTTTGTATGAGCATTGATTGCTAAAAGGTAATTAAACTCGATCAAATTCTTGGGAAAAGAACCCTCGCGCTCTGCGCTCGGGTCTTTTCGTCAATTTGATCTCGTTTAATTGCCAAGCAACCAGTGCTCATACAAAAAAATCTTTCCGACAATAGTTGAGCACTTATGATCTTACTGTTGATAATTAACCTCATAGTGTTGTAGACCAATCAGACATTAAGAACAGTGTCACATGCACCAATCACAAGTTTTTTTAACTGAAAAGAATGTATGCTACTTTTCTTGCCGCTACCTCATTGTTTTAGCAACCTATATTTAAAAAAATCAAATGTCATTTTGACAAAAGTAAAAAATTTGACGTATTTAACGCTTCATTCAGTTAATTCTCCAACCGAAGATCATTCGTTCTCAACTCTTGTCAGGCAAGATTTTTATTTTTTGTATTTGCACTGGTTGCTAAAAGGTAATTAAACTCGATCAAATATTTGGGAAAAGAACCCTCGCGCTTCGCGTTCGGGTCTTTTCGTCAATTTGATCTCGTTTAATTGCCAAGCAACCAGTGCTCATACAAAATAAAAATCTTGCCGACAAGAGTTGAGCACTTATGATCTTACTGTTGAAAAAAATTCGACATGTACAAAAGGATAACATAAAAATATAGTAAATCTCGCGACACACCTGACAGTCACTTGCGACGCAGCAATAGGTGTTTTCTTTTTGCATCGCCACAGGGTTAGGTAAAGTCACAATCATCACGTGATTCAAGTGGCTTTCCTCATGTAGACATTTCTGCCTCAGGTTAATATAAAACTTAAATAAAGCTTTTAAAACGAATAGGCTTATTGAGAACTGAGTCAAATTATTTTTATAAAACGAATGGTGTGTTATTAACAGAGCTGACTTTGGTCTATCACAACATGCAAAAAGAAAACACCTAGTGTGTCGCGACACGGTGGTTGAGAACCGCTGTCTAGGGTGTGTTATGGAAAGTTAAGCTAAAATTTAACGACTCCATTATCCTAATGATAGGTTTTCATTAATGAAAATGAAGTATAAGGTGTACAGGCCAAACTAAACATAATGAAAAATATTTTGTAAAATGGTACCACACATGCAACCTATAAATAGGTGCTTTTTTAAAAGTTAATAAAAATAATGGAAGAGGAAGAATGTTAGGCGAGACAGTTTAGGTAGGTAGGTACCTACATTTCATACTAATTCTTTAGAATATTGTCCTCGTTGTAGGTACCTAGGCACTTGTTTGTACGTTTTTATAATAGTACCTACTTATAATACATGAAACCGAACTGATTAATTATTTTTTTATACCGTGATTTAGTCTAGTCTATGTGAATGATTTTATCAGTAGGATCATCGACCTCTAGATAAAAGTATAAATGGATCTAAAAAATGATGTAGGAAGTGACATCAATAATAATATGTACTTAATTAGTATTTTATAATGGATTCATTTATATGTTAACGTTTGTCAAAAATAAATCTATTTTATAACTCTAGACGTTGTGGCTTACCTACAACTTTTTACAAAGGCATAAAAAATGAGTTCATCTTAACTATTTTCGTCTTTAGCCAAAAGGTATGGATTGCGAACCTGTTTAACCATAGTTTTTGTCACTGGAACAACATTTTCATTACAATCTACAACATATTCTCGTGTGATAACCTTGCGCTTACTCTGTATATCTCTCGAAAAACCCACTTGCACTGTACTGGTTTTTATCTATAGGTGTGTCCAGTAACATCCAACTCTTATCTCTATCACTTGTACTCCTCATTCATGGCCTCTATGTGCCTTTTCCATTTGTTTGCGTATTGAAATAAGATCTCATCATATCTCTTCAGAAACCTTTTATTGTATTTACAAATGGTCTAGGAATAGGTACTCGTAGATTCTTTTTCCTAGATCACTCTCACTTTTTCTGCATGATTGTTATTCCTTCCAGGGCCTGACTGACTCTTCTAGACCCGATATTCTAGAATCTAGATGCATTTTATTATTAAATTCCCTTTCATTCTTACGTTTTCATAGGTTAAGCTTTAAGAGAAGGTAGGTAGGTAGTCGTTAGATCAAACTTTTACATCAATAACAAAATATGGGCGAGGTTTTGCGATGTTATTAGTTACGTAGTACGTACCTAGGTTGTTATATTATTTAATGTATTCCCTTGATGGCAAAAACTGCACGTCATGCGGTTTTACAGAAGATTGGTCATAAATTATACCACATTCTGGGGTCAAAGGAGGTTGATTGAACCTCACTTAGCTAACTTATACAGGATGTCAGGTTAACCCCCTAGGCTCTGCAACCCCTAACTCAAGAATTTAAATAGGGAAAGGGAGTCGAGCAACCCCTTATTTAAAGCATGGCCGAAATTAGTTTTATTCAATTTTTAGAGACTCAAAAGACCTTTAAAATGATGGTCTCTCGACCATCTTAGCGTAATTTACATTTTCGTTGGGGGTTGCTGGGGCTAGGGAGTTGACCTGACTAAAGTCAAATTTGACATCAAAATGCGCCGTTCAAAAGGTCAAAGGTGGGGTGTGTCAGGATTTTTCAACAACACCCCCACCTTAGTTAATCTAGAGGGTGCTTTTCATGGGGGCGAAAAAAAATTGAATAAAACTAATTTCGGTCATACTGTCGAATAGATAATTAAAAGACGCTTCAAATGAGGGGTCGCTCGACTTCCTTTCCCTATTTAAATTCTTGAGTTAGGGGTTGTTGGGGCTAGGGGGTTGACCTGAAAAAGTCAAATTTGACATCAAAAGTTGTCCCCCAAAAATAAAAAATCGACGTGTCCGAGCGTTTTTTTAAGAAACTGCTCTAAGTGTCCCAAAACAGGCGTGTTTCCTTTTTAATGGCCCACTCTGTATACAAAAGTGTACACAAAAAAAGTTACTGGGTGATTTAGTTAAAAATTTAAATAAAAATTTTTAACATTGCTCTAAAACGGTTTAACGTTAATTTATGAAAATTTATACGAAATACTAGTAGACGATAATCAATAAATTGGAAACAGTCGCATTTTCAGAGGGGATCAACACCCCTTTTACCCCGCAACTTTTTTTGGGGTTCTACTTTAACAGAATATGGAACGCCACCGGAATCAAACGTCTATTCTTAAACTTTTGTGCCTCTTTGTATTTCTTTGTAAACATTTTAGTTTGGAAGATACAGCCACCCTGTAAAATATCAATTTCAAAATATTGAATATTTAAACTCTACATTTTCACAAATATTAAAAACTTCTTTATTTATGATTAAATTACAATTTATAATATAATTATATAATTTACCTTAACTCAACAAGTCTTCTTGATTCTTGCTGTAGTATAAAATGTGAATAAAAAAGAGCCACTGGTATGAATACAATGAAGTTTCTAAGATTGCCGGGGTTTCAAAAAAATGTTTCGTGTGATTCCAATAAAGGGAAGAGGGCTATATCCGATGTTATTTTTATATTCTTTTCTCGTAGGAAGTAGCTCTCAGTTGCTATTTGAAGAGTGGGAAGAGCAGATTATTTCTAGGTTGATTGATTTTTAAAATCTTAACTTTTTGCTATAATCATCGGAAAAATAATAATAACCTTACAGTGTAGTACATTTTATTCTTTTGTATCTTAGGCTTAACCGTGATATACACACTTACATATTTTAAACAAATTTAAATATAAATACTCTACATAAAACTCTTTTCAATATACCACAGTAAAGAAGAGCGCGCGTTTGCACATTTTTAGTTTTTGTACATGTCGCATAATACCTTTTCCATTGGAGTATTTCCAATAGTTTTTTGAAAAAATACCGCTTCCACTCTAATGGCGGGAACGATTCTTAATAATGGTAACATTAATAATAATCTTCCAAAACGTGCAACTTGTGCCGGTAATTGCGTACGACAATGTTGCCACAACATAACTTGCGCTTGATCTTGTAAATTTTCTATTTGACTTGGATCTTTTAACCCACGTGTCTCTGTGAACGTGAACAAATTTTATAGGTATACAAAATTAAAATCAATATCTCTCACCTGCTCTAAAGAGTACGATCGCCTTTAAACAGGCGAACTCGGCAGGGTCCACGTGAATGGCTTTAAAGCGCATTAAAGTATCACATAAAATTCGTACATCTGTAGCTCCTTGTCCATTTTTTGTATGTTCATTGGGGTTAAATAACGAACTCGAAGCGGCATCCAGGGGCATACACCACTGAATGGCATTTAAAAGAAATAATTCGCTCCAAGCTTCTTCCAATAAAATTACCTACAATCGCTAATAGTTTACAGCGTGTAACTATAAACGAAGTGATAAACTACTCACCTGATCTCTAAATGGCAAACTAGCGAAACTCGGTAAATTTTTGGCCCATTTCACTGCCATAAATAATAGCCTAGCTGAAGTTTCATAAATTGTTTCGTGTGTACTTGGATAAAGTCCTATAGTTGATAAACCTGATGTAATTTGATGGGGTTCGGGACGAAAGGGTCCACTACTCGACGACACACCACAGCCGGATGATGGTGTATCTTCCTCTTCATTTGTAACATCTATACTTTCCTCTGTAAAAGTTACGACAATTAAATCGTCATTACGTTCGTAACTGTATTAAAATTGAATTTAGTTTATGTTCGGTTCTTTCTCTCGTTGCTTTGTGAGAGTTGTTCTACTGACATAAGCCTTTAGAGCGTATTTAAATTTAACTCTGTCTGATAGAGCACTACCCTACCGTCCCTAAAGAGTAATTAGTAACTGAATTTAATTAATTTATTCTAAACGATTTAAGCGTTTTTATGTGTAATTTCAAAGTAGGCTTACCATCGTTGTCACTTGTTTCCTGCTTTGGACTTGGTTCGCGATTAATCACAGGTGCTGGGGGAACTGGAGGTAACAAACTAGGTCCATATCTAACCGGTGATGATAGCGCCATCGTTAACGATACTGGTGGCCTGAAAATGAATATAATATAAATAAATGAGAAGGCAAGATTGACAAAATTCATTTGGTCGGAAAATTTCGCAGAGTTTTGAACAATTTCGCTGTGATATTACGACGTGTGAGATTTTAGAACTTCAAAAGCGTTTTTGCAGTACCTGAGCTTTAAACCTATCGAACGTCGGCTTTTCAGTTTTGCACTAACAAAGGGCGCGTTGTCTTTTGATCGATGTTGTCATTTCGTACATCACATTAAATCCTTGATGCAAACGGGCGTGTGTATCTATTTTCATTAAGCATTATTTCCACCTTCAAGTTTTCTCTTCTGTAATTTACACTAAAATTAATCTCTCAGTAAATTTAATGCATGCATGAATACATCTCTCTGAAATGATAACGGATGATAAAATTTTGATATCAATGTGTCATATGTCGCATCTAATGTACTTTGAACGGCATCGCGTACTTATTTGTTTTTTTTTTATATATACATTAAGCTAAATAGTCATTTCCATCGACATTTGATTAAATAGAACATCATAGCAATATCAATTATAATTCTTGATGTCTATCAATAGCTACATAAAGACCTAATTTTTAGTAGCTTAAGCTGCAAAATTTCACTTTTTTCCATGGCGCGATCAAAAATCAAAACGTAATTTTAGTCTTTAAAGAGTTGAAAATGGATAGTGGATAGAGTCCTACTCGTTTGTGCTATAATGCTGCGAGACATGGCGTTCGTTATCTATAAACATAAAAGTCTGGCTCAATCCAAATTCTTAACTCTAAAATTATAGAACTTAGATCGTGGTCTGCTCTAAAAAGTCACGATCATCATTACAATAAATTGGAGGTATCCAACTTTTTGTTATTAATTAGTTTTTGTGTTCCAAATTATTACAATCGTCAGTATCACAACGCCTCGTTTTATTTACCTAGCGCTCGTACAAAAAAATTTGCAACCAACATTGTTCTGATCTTGACTGTAAATTGAGTGATCTGACTGAAACAATACGACCTAGGTACCTTAAATTATTTATTGTGATACGTACCAATTAATAGTTAATTTGTAATTTTGTTTTACATTTTTCCCTCTTTACTTTTGTTTAAGTTACTGTAAACATAATTATTTTTTGGTATTTGTCCTGCAATTTGAATGCTTTTTTTTGTTGGTCAATATATTATCATTATTATTATTTTATCACTGCAGATCTTTGCCATTCTTTCGTTACTCATACAACTTACTTATAGTCGACTCGTTCCTTATTCTCTACTTGGCCTATTTTATTACATTTACCAATTTGATTTATGAGGTCCTTTGCTTGTCTTTTAATGTCACCACCTGTATTATCTCCAAGATTTTCATTTCTATTGCATGTATTGTTTGTTTTGTCAGGCAAGGCAAAAAAACAAACACAAATGAATAAATATGTTGAACTTTACTGTATCCAAAATGTTGGACATCCTTGACGGTAAAACATTAGATAAAAGTGCAGTCTTGCACATCAATGTAATATATTTGGCACGTACTACCTTAGTTTCGCCTAAAATTTATACCGACAAAGCATATGACTGGAAAGTTAGAATTTACGAAAGCAAAAGTCTTAAAATTATGCAGCTTCCTCTCAAATGGTTTCTACCAAAGGAGAATAATAATGTATTAATATCATTTTTTCCTCATTCTTTAAATCTACCTCTTGGATGTAAAGATGTGAAACAAACTGTACAAATGACACAGTTGTCATTGAATTTAAACCAAAATGTCTCAATTTACCACTATTACCAGTAAAGTACATTTAAAATAACATTATTATGCTTTTAAGTGCATTTATCTAAAATCAGGTTGTTATGGGACAAATAGCACACCAAAAGTAACAGAACCAAATTAAGATCGATGCGTTGTCGTCATCATTAGGGGACAAATTCTTATCCCATAATTGTACTCAGCGCCGTCGCTAGACTTCAGGAGGCCTAAGGCAAAATGAGTCGAGGAGACCTATTAATAAGTTAGCTAGGGTATAGTTGGTCCTCCACTCCTCCAAAACATAGCTCAACTGTGGTTCTCGGGGAAAAAGTGTTATACAATCTTTGTACAGATTTGATAACGTAAAAGTAAATGTCAAATATCTAGTTCCTAAATTTGCATTTTTTCCGCGCATTTTTTTTCCCAGAATTTGTAATTTATGGGTGTTATTATAGCCCACGGAATAAAGACATTGCACTGCTGAAAAATTAGGGGAAAGCTGGATTTTGCATTAACTAACTTAATCTAAAAAGTCCCCAGTGATACATGCGCCGCTAATTACACGAGGTCAAAGGTCACGATAAACAGTAATAACGGTTACTTTTATTGAAAAAATAATTGTTAATTTTGTTGCTTAGGAAAGTGCCTACAAAAAACATATTCTGACTTTTTTTGTAAGACCTATTTAATACCTATTAAAATAAATACTTTCCAAATAAATAAAAAATTTGTAATATTAAAAATTAAAACAAATCTTTTTTTTAATAAAAACAAAAATAATGTTATTTAAAAAAAACGCATGTTGTACTCTACCTCAACGATGGTGTGGCAAGGAGTACACGTATTATGAAAAAAATAAACGTTTCGAGTCTTTAAATCGAATTTTCTCAAAAACCGTTAATTAGTCTTACGAAAAAAAGTAATGGTATGTTTTGTGGAGGAATTTTCCTAAGCTACAAATTTAACAACCACTATTTTTTCGATAAACTGTTAACGAGATATTAAAAACTATTTATCGTAACCTTTGACTCTGTGTAACATTTTTAGCGGCGCATGTATCGATGGGGATTGTTGCTTAGAACCACAAAACGAAGGTTTATACGAAAATCCAGCTTTCCGGGAATTTTTCCGGAGTTTGGTCTTTTTTCTGTCTTTATTCCCTGTACTACTATACACCTACACAATAATATTTTGGACACAGGCGCGGTGCCTATACAAGCGCGAGGCCTAAGTTCCATGCCTTAGTTGCCTTACCCTTCCGGCGGCGCGGATTGTACTTTACTTGTATTTAATTTGCCATTTGGTTTTCTGATTTGATTTAAATGCATTTTCCAATTATGTATGACCATTCGGTAAATCATGTCTGTAATTTTTCTCTAATTCTTGATTAATCCTTAACTTCGCCCATGTTACTGTAATTCGTTATCACAACTACTTTTATTCAATGCTGCTAAGTAGGTACTAGTTGTTTAAATAAACTCATTCTAACGGTTCTACTAAAACACTATAAAGGTTCAATAATCAATCTGATGAGTATTGTGGCTCCTTTACTTTATATTACTTTATATTTTTGAGCAGAATAGTATTACTCAATAAACCAACTCTACACTAGACTCTTGGATTGTCCTTTCTTTATATGACGCTCCTGCAGGGTTGTTTAGATATACTTAAGTTAAATCGTAAAATTCCGTTCATTTCAAAAAAACTTGTACGTAGATGACTAATGGTATTATCCAGTGTTAGTCACAATGTTGCTCCATTCGTTTCCATTCAAATTCAAAATTAAAAAGCTGTTTTAATAGTAGAGATATAACAAAATTATGACCACACAATGTTACTCCAAAATTCACCACGTGCTTCATTAATTAAGACAGTGAGGATGTGAAGCAAATTAACTAGACCAATTCTCCATGTAACCATCTGTGTCTGTAATGTTTAATTGAACGTTAAAGAACAATTATGGTAATTAACTGTCTTAATAATTTAATTTTAATATGTCACCACTTAACTCTCAGAATCTGTTTATACCTGATGATGACAACCTGTGTTGTCGAAACTTGTCGCATTGAATTCTAATTACCATAATTGTTCTTTAACGTTCAATTAAACATTATATGGGGAATTGGTCTAGTTCTAGTTAATTTCCTTCACATCCTCACTGTCTTATCAATGCCCACCCCATTTCGAGGAATCAATTTTTCATCTTTACCGCCATCCTTCATTTCCTTGAAGATGGATTTAATTATTAATTCATTACGTTTCCCCAATTGTTCGCTACTCATTTGTCAATTCTGTGGTAAGTGGAGAAGAGGAGGTCAATGCCTTAGTTTTTACATTAATTTTAAATAAATAGGTTTCTGTATCATCAATTTACCATTAATTTAAAGGGTTTTCGTTTTTAGGGACTTTTCTATAGTCAAAATGGTAAGCCGCATTAGGAGGAAAAACGTTTAGTTACTATGGAATATTTTCCATTATTTCTACTATTTTACTTCACAAAATTTGGGAAACTTAAATTTACAAACAAGAGATAATAGCTATTTATGATATGAATGTTAAAAGTTACTTTCAACACAAATATTATACGAAGTTTTTTGTATAACCGTTCTATTTTGATAATAAAATAGAAAAATGTAATATTTCTATAAACTGACATTTTGACGTCTCTTGTCAGTTAATTATTTTTTGACATTTCAACAATTATTACCGCATTTACTGTGAAGTGGGCGTGTTAAATGACGCCGTATTACCGTAGTTACCAACAAACAATATTGGTTACAGCTCTATTATTGGCCAGTGTTAAAAATACTTTTTTCTTCAAACGTCAAGAAATTATGTCATTATTCAACTGAATAGTAGGCGCCAAAGTTTGACATTTATCGCTAGAACAGATTTTACTTTTACTTTTCCGCCGCCGGAGGGAAAAGTGTTGTCATAGCAACACTTTTCCGCCGCCGGAGGTAAAACAATGTGATTCACATGCGTTACCAAGGAAACAGCACTTTTACCTACCTATTCGTCCTATTCGTGAAAACAAATACCTACCTATTTGACAATGACGTTTAATTTAACGAACGCCGCTAATAATATCCCTTAAAACCATTTAAAAATAAATGTTTTGCGTAAATTTGCGGAAGTTTGAAGAAAAAATAGCATATTTTATTTGACGGAGAAGTTACTTTTCATGGCTTGCCTTCTATTAGCCGCCTCACTTCGTTCGGCGGCTAAACACAGGCGCGCCATGAAAAGTTGTACTTCTCCGCCACATAAAATAATATACTATTTTTCCACTACTAGCTGTGAAGTTGACAATTATTGCGTATCCTGACCTGACCTTTTAACACTAGTGTTAAAAGTATTTTTAACACGCTACTCTGTAAACGTTATCTTTTAACACTCTTGACAGCCGTTAAAAATGTCACTTTTAATGATAGTTGTACAAAAAATACTTTTCCGCCGATCGTTCCAAAATTGTGACATTTCTGACAGAATTTTGAAAGGAAAAGGTCAATATTCATTTTTGTACTGTAATAGTTATTTATTTATCAAGGCCGTCAAGGACGCCAATACGGCCGCGACCGCGGTTTGCCGGCTTAGGCCGTATTGACACTTGACAGGCGAGGCAAATAGTACATTTTTCTGTCCATGTAGATAAAACAATTCTTTATTTCCTGCTAAGTGCGTGACGTCTTTGAAGTGACGTTTGACAACTAAGCCGCTTGATTCGAGATCGTTGCTAAGTGACTTTGGCGCTTGCCCTTGGCAGCGGTTGTATCAGATAACTTTACGGCCGCATTTTCGTACAATGAGGTTCCTTTGGCAGCGGCCATATTGGATTACTTTACGGCCGCATATGGACAGAAAAGAAATGTTCATTTCCTTACAGCAATTAGCACATTCAACAAGGTAATGAAAACACATTTAATAAGTCATATTTAATTATTTCCTTCTATTAATAGTTATATTACAATTATTACAAGTGTTGATTATTGAGGGGATAATAATAATAATAATAATAATAATAGGCTTTATTTGGGTAATATTGGTATTAACAATGGTATTGGAATTGCAAATCGCGTCGTCTGAAAACTACAATGTTGATACTTCTCCATGGATACCGACGTTCGTTATTTTCAAAATAATTGTTACAATTTCCATGTTTATAGTGAGTCTGTTTTTTAACAATCGGCGGGAAAATGGTATGTGTATACCTCGTAGGAAAAGTAACATTCCCCGACTCTGTGTTGCTGTGTTGCAAATATTCACATCGCCCGGGAATGTTACGGTTTTCCTACTCGATACACAATATAGGTACTTTTTCTATAGAGGTCGTCTACTAACGGTTGGTGAGGCTACCTGGCTGTTGGGACCCTAAATACTCATTCTTAAGATTCTTAGGATTGGTGTAATCACTTTGACGCCACTGGATTTCCCCAATTTGCACTTTTACGTTAATGTCAATTATCCTAAGAAGCTTAAGAATGAGTATTTGGGGTCCCAGGTAGCCAGGTAGTCTCCCCAACCGCTAGTACACGACCTCTAAGTCTTGGAAAATAAGTAGTATTTTCTAAAAAGTTACATTTTACTCTCGAGAGATGAAAGGCATGAGTCAGGGACACAACGCCGAATGGACACAACGCCGAATGGACACAACGCCGAAACTTGGACACAACGTCGAAACGAATTGTTGGACACATCGCCGAAACTGGACACAACGCCGAAATCAGCCGTTGGACACAACGCCGAAAAAGGACACAACGCCGAAATGAGTAGTTGGACATATTGCCGAATGTGGACACAACGTCGAAAAGCAAAAATGGACGTTGCAAAGATCGGAAATCGGACGTCGAAGCCGAAGTTTCACAACATCGAAACAGCTTAATGGACGTATCGTCGATTGGACACTACGCCGAAACCTCTTTCTGCATTAATTTTAATTATTAGGCCAACGACTTGTCCGTTTATATTAAAAGACTGTACAAACTTGGGAAATTTAGAAAATTCCACGAGCATGTACACTATTTTGCTTTCATTCAGTACATTATATTCCATTTTCGAACGTCAATTACCTTAATTATGACAAAAGTGATGTAAATTTAAATATATTGTTTCAATGAGTAGTCAGACTATCGAATGTTAATAATAGGTAAGTACATGTTTTCTTTTGAAAATGATATGAAAAATTAGTGCCGTACGCACACTAATAGTTTATTGGTTCGATTCATTTTTCGATTATTATCCTAGTCACCGTAAGCGACGTTTATAGGAAGCAAAGTGCTCCCTTTTCCGATTCAAAGATTGGTCAGAATTTTCCTACGTAATTTTTGTTAAAAAAACTTTAAAAAATACTTAGAAAATAAACAATATCAAGATGAACTAATTCATAATAATGTACTATTAAAAATGTATAGTAGAATATTTAAAAAAAAGGAGACTAACACATAAATCAACATTTGACACTTGACAGCAATAAATATACATAGGTATTTATTATTTTCTAATATTTATAGTACCAAGAAGAGTCAGTTATGTTAGTACTAGTCGCACATATTGCTCAACTTTAATTCGGTCAATATTGGACAGATGGAATGATCAACTGTTCTAATAGGCGATGTCCTCTCCAGTGGATGGAATTTAAATAAAAGTATCGACAAGTATTCGAGTCTTTATCAATCACGAATTAGAATATTCGAAAAAAGGCCAAAAGAATGGTTACCTTGGAGTATGTCTTATAAAGTTATAAATAATATAGACTTTACGTCTTCGCTATTCGCAGCAGCAGCATCCATCATTGAATATCTAAGTAATAAAGAATCTTTCTTTTCCACATCTGGTAGATGGTTATGCTCTTCGCCGGTTTTTATGAATTGATGTTTATTGCAACATGTCTTGCCATTTTCAATACATAGGTACTAAATCTCGTTTTCCGTTGTTGGTTTTATTTTTTCTATAAAGAAATCCATGTCAGAGCGGAGGTTTCCAAGGCCAGGCCAGAGACTGCCGGGGTAGGACCGTGTCAGTGTTGAAAAAGTCAACGTTTCGCCCACTTTTGTAAGGGGCTTCATCAGGACAAAATCAAAACAATAATAAAAATAAAAGCAACAATAAAAATAAGAAATCCATCTTCTGATGCAAGACACGTGTAATACATAGCACCACGTCTCTTTGTGGACACCGTAATATGTTCCATTATTCCAAATATGTAGGTAGAAACGATAGGACCAGATCACTCTAGCATTGACTAAACACTCAATCAACGCTCTATAATGGCTATTTGCACCGTAAAAATTCAGTAACGCGTAAAGTTAAGCAGAACTTAAATGCCATGGCAACGATTATTGAAACAATGATTTGCTATGGTATTTAAGCTGTACTTAACTATAAGCATACCGCATACCTTAATTTGTAAGGTACCTAAGTATTATGTATTTATGTACAATTGGGGCAACAAAAAATGGGACACTATGGTTTTACAAGTTCAATGGTCATATGTACATACCTACTTTAAGTATTATCACTGACCTTCGCGATTAAACAACACTTAAATTTGTTTAGTCAGGTACTACTTAAAGTAGATATGCCCATTGAACTTGTAAAACCATAGTGTCCCATTTTTTGTCGCCCCAACTGTACCTACTTAAAAAATGCAAAGTAACACTGCAAAGCGTCGCTTGAAATAAAATTGTGTAATGGTGAAAATGTCTTAGGTACTTTACGGGTGTAACGTGTAACAAATTAAATACAGTCGGCACCTAATACTTTATTTTTAAAATGCCGCCTTTATTTATGGTGCGGATTACAATAACAGGGCTTTGATTGACAGAAAATCTTTAATCCTTTTAAGTGCAGGAGGTATATTTAAGATTTTCGTAAACTTAGGAAGTCGAAGTGACCCTGACCACTGACCACAACCCTACGAAATACTAAGAATTGCATACCTGCCGGCTGTACTTTAGGGATTACCGATAGACACTATTTCCGTTAGATTTCTAAAAATAATCATTACTAAACAACAGAAATGTTCAAGTTGGATGTTTAAGTAATTGTTGAAAATTATATGTAGGGCGGAAACGTGGAACGAAACGAGAAAACTCATAAATATATGATACAAGCATTCGTTAATAAATAATGTCTGAAGAAATATTATGCAAGATATTGTGGCTGACGGCTGTCTCATATTAGTCATATAATGGAATTCTGCAGTGGGTGTCTCCTTATGATATTCGTGGAGTCTTCTTGAGGGGTTGTTGCATGGTTTAATGAAACAATATAAGTACTTATACTTCATTAAGTCGACGTTTCGGCTAGTTGTCCTAGCCTTTATCGAGGCATCAGAAGAGTTAGTGTTTCAAAAAACGTTAAGAATGAGTTACGATTTTTTGAAACACTAACCCAATGTAAGCAATAAAATTTGTGGTAAATAGTTTTAAATACTACCTGCTTTATTACATTTCTGGGAACCTGATTTTTCAGACAGGTTTTGTTAAGTTAAGGCAAGAATTATTTCAAGATAAAAATAATAAATTATCATTTACTCCATTTAGCATTTAATTAGCCGGGAATCAATCATAGGTATATGAAAATCGGGCTTAAGTAGTACAACATATTCAATTCGTTCCAATATTCTGAGATACATATGACTATAAATAATGTATATAATCAGAACTTTTTTAATTACTTTTAGAAAGAAATTTCGATTAGGTATATATCCCATCGCGAGGTTTCGGCGTAG
Organism: Pyrocoelia pectoralis; assembly: GCA_036250285.1. Lineage (NCBI taxonomy): Eukaryota > Metazoa > Arthropoda > Insecta > Coleoptera > Lampyridae > Pyrocoelia > Pyrocoelia pectoralis. The sequence continues at coordinate 82,840,231 of CM070075.1, forward strand.
TGTCCAATAGAATAGACGATATGTCCATTAAGCTGTTTCGATGTTGTGAGACTTCGGCTTCGACGCCCGATTTCCGATCTATGCAGCGTCAATTTTTGCTTTTCGGCGTTGTGTCCACATTCGGCAATATGTCCAAGTACTAATTTCGGCGTTGTGTCCTTTTTCGGCGTTGTGTCCAACGGCTGATTTCGGCGTTGTGTCCAGTTTCGGCGATGTGTCCAACAATTCGTTTCGACGTTGTGTCCAAGTTTCGGCGTTGTGTCCATTCGGCGTTATGTCCATTCGGCGAAGTGTCCAGGTCTCCCAAAGGCATGAATGGCAAGACCATTTATCTATGGCAGGAAAGTAAACTGTCAACATTTACAACTTATAAATGCAAATTTCATGGATACTTTTTTAATAATATATGAATAATTATTTTCTTTCTTATTTTCTTACCATTGATTATTTAATCAATACTTTTACTTTTACATAGTAATTGCTATTCGCCATGACTATTATTGTACTTACTAAAATATCGCAATTAACGCTCCATTTACACTTTGTGTACCAATATTTCTATATAGCAATAATATATTTACCTTGAAACACTATGTCACAAAATTTTCCATTTAAACAAAAGTTTATGTTAATTTTGTTTTGACGATATTGTTTATGAGGGGGGGGGCGTGTTTTCAAACACATTTGGGCCCGGAGCAAGAACTTTTGTAGTTGTCTAGCACTCCTTCACAGCGTCAATTGAATAATTTAGTAGTTCGTAATTTTAGTGTAAATAAGTTGTAAAAAGGTAAAAATATTGTTGTGTACCATCGTTGTTCTGCCTTAATATCACGATTCGGTTCTTCTTTTAAAATCACACGGTAAGTGGATCATTAATAAAGAACCAAATTTATTGTGTTTTCATTTGTATTATTTGAAAACATTGTAATCCGTATAAATGTAGTATATCTATCTGCTATGAAATGCGGTATCTAGTTCAGGTGTATCAGTTTTTTGAGCTACAGTCGTCGTTTTTTGCATAGAATTTTAAAATCACGTTTGTTTATACTTTTACGCAAAGCTGTATTTTTTTTATTTGCACACCCTATGTATTTATACACTATTCAATTCGTATAAAAAAAAGTATTTTCAACTAGGATTCCCGTTTTCGGATTAGTGCGGTTCATTGAACTGCTGTATGAACTAATAATTACTTGTTAGTCAGAGGTTCTAAAACCGTTTTAGATAATTGATTCTTTAACAAATGGTAATTTTAAGTATAGGGAAAGACAAACAAACTTGCGTGCACGTCATCAATGACGTATTTCCATGTTTTTTGTGGCAAAGTTTCCATCGCTAAGTGTACCATAAAATTTGTAAAAAAAACAACTCTAAAAGCAATGCAACTAATATAAGACTTTTGAGATGAAAATGTATGTGCACAAGCTTGTTTTTGTTAGGTTTAGACGCCTCTCAATGTAAAATGTTGTGATAAAATTTTAATCAACGGACCCGTAAGTAACGACGTAAACCTAGCCACTGTCAGGGAATGGTGCTGTGTTGCCGTCTTTTATTCATCGATATTTTGAGGTTACGGATGACAGTAGTATTCTGACAGGCATAATTAATTGATTTTTGTCGTCAACAATTTGTAATAGTAATTAATATTTATTTGTGGTTGAATAAGAAATATTTGCTGGGACATTAGGTGTTTTCTTTTTGCACGTTGTAGTAGACCTAAGTCGGCTCTGTCAATAACACACCATTCGTTTTATAAAAATAATTTGACTCAGTTCTCAATAACCCTATTCGTTTTAAAAGCTTCATTTAAGTTTTATATTAACCTGAGGCAGAAATGTCTACATGACGCAAGGCACTTTAATCACGTGATGATTGTAACTTTACCTAACCCTGTGGCGATGCAAAAAGAAAACACCTATTAAATGTTTCCTGATCACTTTGACAATACTGTAAATGTAAACGTCATCAAACGCTGATGACGTGCACGCAACTTCGTTTGGCTTTTCTTTCCCTATACCTACATATTAGGTGTTTTCTTTTTGCATTTTGTGGTACACTTAAGTCACCTCTGTCAATACACACCATTCGTTTTATAAAAATAATTTGACTCAGTTCTCAAGAACCCTATTCGTTTTAAAAGCTTTATTTAAGTTTTATATTAACCTGAGGCAGAAATGTCTACAACTCTACATGACGCAAGGCGCTTTAATCACGTGATGATTGTAACCTTACCTAACCCTGTGGCAATGCAAAAAGAAAACACCTATTTATTCAATAACGAAATAAATTCAGACTACGACGAAACATACGGGGTGTTCCATTCCAGGGGTCCGGATATCTCTCGTATGAATATGGTTCCTTTATCTTTCTTGTTGTAGAATTCACATGGTTTTAAGCTAGATAGTGTTTACTGTTTATTTTAATTTTTATTAAAAAAATTAAATATCTCGGAAACGGTTAATTTTAGGAATAAGAAAACTTGATGAAAGTCCACCTAAAATTTTACGTAGAATCCAAAATCGGAATAATATGTAGGGTGTTATATTTAAAATAACAAAGTTGGTGTCATTTCCGGAAAAACCGGACGTGTTACGTAGACGCTATTATTTTATTTGAGAGGCCATCCCCGAAAACCCCATTACCCAAGTTTTCAAAATTCGGATCATAGTAGTTTCTGAAATATTCTAATGGGTGGTCACCGTGAGACACGCTGTATAGTCTTTGATCTTACAAAGGATTCATTTACACTTTTTGGTTATTCGTTTCAAGGTATTTGATAGTACATATTATGAATAGTCCACGGGAATTTTGAAATGCGTTTGTGGGGGCTTGACGTAATTCTTCCACTACAGCTTTCGCGGTGATCATATTATGGGTTCATTAGTTCAAATTCAATTCATCTTTGCGGAAATGTTTTTCTAGAAAGAACGTATTAACTGATAGTTATGTGTAAGTGCTGCGTTCTGCTGGAATGAACCAAAGACACATTATCTAACAGTTCAGTTAGGTACAATACCTATCCATATAGCGGTCTGCCATAAGACCTCTGCATAAATTCTGCAAGATAGTCGACTCAACACGAAGCATGTTTTTTGATACCAATGTTTAGTGTTGTGTCTACGCGAGGAAATAAAGCACTAAAATGGGCCAAAGCTGCAATTTTTTGAGTAGTAAAACGGATTGACGTGAGGTTTTTGCATTCGTTTCCTAAATTCAATTGGAAACTTTGTACCTACTTTTGATCATGTTTTTTTCGAAATTATATTTGTGCAGTCGAAAATGCGTTTCAGGAAGCACATATTCTTGGTGATAATCTTCTAGAATTGACTCAATTTGGGTTCGCGGGGGGGGGGGGGGGGGTCGCTAATCCGGAATATGACCTCCAAATTGCTCCACCCCCCCTACCTGGAGCTCAGGGTGGCTTTTTCTGAAATTCACTCTCAAATGATTCGAGACTTCTCATCTTGGGTTTTTTGGGCTGCTGATTCCAAATCTGGCATCTGCAACCTTATACCGGGTACCTTGTTCCCCATAAGATTTAATACGATTTGAGATTTTTCAGGACATATTAGAAAATGTTCGTCATATATTTAGATGATATAAGTAAGTAAATAATGTTACGAACCAACGAACCTGAATTGAGTCGGTTCTAGAAGTTTATCACTACGTTATGAATATGTGCCTCCTTAAAACGCATTTTTCAGGCTGCATTTTCCACAAATGCAAATTTGAAAAAAAACATGATCAAAAGTAGTTCAAAGTTTCCAATTGAATTTAGGGAGCGAATGCAAAAAAAACCCCATCTCAATCCGTCTTACTACAAATTTTTTTTAGGTTCAGTGCTTTATTTCCTCGCCTAGAATTACAAAAACTCAGACTTTAACATTAACAAAACGTCTTTTTTTACTTTATTCGGATGGTAGGTAATCCTTTTTTGTCGTATTGCAAGAGTCATTGATCAATAGTAGTAGCAGTAGGTAACGATGCAGATTAATTTTACATTTTATGATTTCTACGTATTATACAGGGTGGTCGTATTTGGACTGTTTTGACAGGAAAAACCTATTTCTGAACTAAAAGGATACATTTTTAAATATGAACAACGAAATATAACGACAATACGAAGAAATATAAATAATCTTACTTGTTAAACAAATTGATCACTTAAAAGGTAATGAAAACATTTATTCGATAACGGCATTTCAACGGAAATGTTCAAATTGGGAGCCATCCTGTTCAGTACACTGCACACACCTTTTTCTCACTGAATTACAGCTATTTACTAATTCTATAGCATTTATAGCACCAAACGCTTGTCGAGTAGCTTCCTCTAACTCTATTCTGTTTCGGAAAATTCTATCTTTGAATATGAGATCTTTCAATCTTCCCCACAAGAAGAAATCAAGGGGGGTTAGATCACATGACCTTGCAGGCCACGGAATGGGGCCTCCAGTTCCAATCCATCGTTGTCCGAATTCTTCATCTAAAAGTTGACTGACAATACGGGCATTGTAAGCGGGGCAACCATCTTGTTGAAAGTGAATACTGTTCACAAGAGCCAATGGCATGTCTTCCAGAAAAGGAACAACAATTGTTCGCAAAATATTTATGTAATCATTTGCTGTGAGGTTTACGTTAAAGAAATATGGTCCTAGAAATCTACCTCGAAAAATTCCTGCCCATACATTGAAACCAAAGCGACCTTGCCGATTTTGATATACTGTAGCATGAGAATCCTCTGTGCTCCAGGTATAAGAATTGTATTTGTTGAATATTCCAGTCCAAATGATAGACAATGGGAAATTGATAATCTCATTACATTTTACGACGAACCAGTTGCAGAATTGTAGTCTTCTGGCAGCATCTCCCTCATGTAATTGGTGGATTCTTCTGGTGCGATATGGTTTGAATTTATGTTTCTTCAAAGTAGTCAAAACTTTTGTTCTTCCCATACGTGTTACGGTAGCTAAAGCCCGTGAGTAGGTATATATTTGGATTTTCCAATACTTCTCCAATTATATTTAATTCTTGAACTTCCTGTTCTTCATTCAAGTTTCGATGTTACCTCGGCTTCTTGAAACCATAATTCATCAAGTTATTCTGCAACGTGCGAAATATTCGTATGTCTGGCTGGCGGCGTTCAGGATATGTATTGAAATAAAGTTCACTAGCTGCCTCTGCATTATCATTTGACAAAATGTATGACTTTATCATATCAAATTTTTCGTTGTTTTGGTACCTACATTTTTAAATGCTCGATGAATTAAACTTTTTTTGCTAGTGAAATTATGTTTGACAATGTCAAAATGACAGGTACCAACAACCATACATCAATAGAAAGAGCTCAACGCGAGCATTTTTTGAGTGCATAGTCGACTATGATTGCCATAAGAAATAAAAAAGTTGTATTAATTTTAGCAAGAACGGTAAACTGGAGAAAAAATCTGCGTACGCCACTGGATTTGTCTTGAAAAAGTGTCTTAACAATGTTTTTATCCTAATCGAAAAGCTCCATAAATAACGAAGTTATCGGTAATTTTCAAAATAGCCAAAATTCGAAAAACAACCTATATCTCAGCTGGCTTTGAAGATGTCGCGATGCGGTTTTGTTTATCGGCTGTTTCTCAAAAATCGACCTCTTGACATGTAAGTCAGATTTCTTCTATCTAGTTCAGAAATTGGTTTTTCCTGTCAAAATAGTCCAAATACGACCACCCTGTACAGTCATATCATCCCATTCCATACAAAATACACATCTGGTGTTAATAAAATTTTTAAACCCGCCATTTGCATGAAGCTTACGAGTAAAGAAATACCTATTAATGATATGAGTGTTAAAAGTACTATTTTATTTTGTGAGTGAAAAGTTTGCGAAACGAGCGAAGCGAGTGGAGCAATTTCACGAACAAAATAAAAGTTACTTTTAACACAAATATTATACAAAGTTTTTTGTATAACTGTTCTATTTTGATAATAAAATAGAAAAATTTATACATATTTCCATAAGCTGTCATTTTGACGTTTCAACAATTATTACCGCATTTTGAGGTTAAGTGGGCGTGTTATGTGACGCCGTATTACCTTAGTTACAAAGAAAAGAAATATTGATTACAGCTCTACTATTGGCTAGTGTTACAAATACTTTTAACACTGTTAATAGTATATTATGCAACGAGCATGTAATGATAGCTATTAATACACGAGCACGAGGTAAGTTATGACACGAGCCTTGGCGAGTGTCATAAATCTTGTGCGAGTGTATTAATAGCCATTACATGAGAGTTGCATACACTATTTTTTCTACGACCTGTGTTAATTAAACAAAAATTATTATAAAAGAACGAACAAAATTTTTGACAAATATCAAAAACTCCTGTAACTATGGCAATCAAGTAAAATGCTTGACAGCTATTGGCTAATTGACTCGTTTTATAATGAAAATCTGTATCGAAATGAATATCATTTCGATACAATCTAATTACACTTAATAAGTCGATTAAAGTATGGGAGTAGAAAAAAGTATTTTTAACACGCTACTCTGTAAACGTCATCTTTTAACACTCTTGACAGCCGTTAAAAATGTCACTTTTAATGACAGTTGTACAAAAAAATGTTTATATTTCTGGACAAGTTTCTTCGGTTTTCAACTACTCTGCGGGAATGATTCTAGAGTGTTGATGCTAACTCTTATTGCAATAGACACTTTTACCTTGATTGTGTGCCAGACGTCATTTAAAGTTTGTGTCTAAGAACTGAAGGGCTGCATTCTCGATTAACAATGAATTATTAAGGTTTTTCTATGTTACCTATCTTTTCTTAACAGGTATGTCCAAAATCTTGAAAATGTGGCGCTTAAAATATTGATTTATATAAGAATTTCTATGGGAAAATGACCTATTGCTGCACTGTCACTGTAGAAAATAGGTCAATTTAATGATTTTGCATCGTTGGGAATTCTTTTAATATTGTCAAAAACTTGTACTGGCTCCTGCTCTAACGTGGTTAATAAAATTCTAAAATTTTTGTTCCAAATCCTTTTTTGTTATTTTAAATATGACTTTTTGTGATTAACTGTTAGCGAAATGTTTAAGAATTATGACAGTATGTGCTATTGCTGACGTATCCATCTTTCTGTCCATCAGGCTCATTCTGGGGTTTTGAAGCGGGATTGTTTCGAAAAAAATGCGCTTAGTGTTAGTCAATTCAGATTCTAAATATGTAATACCAGAATACCACTACCACAGATGGAAGTAGTAAATTATATGAATGAGGATGATGATTAAGAAAAAAAACTTTATTGGCATTTGAACATTGAACTTAAGAACTTAAGAACTTAAGAACTAACTTACAGTTTCCAGTATCACCTATATATAACTTCACAACTATCTATAATAAATATGATAATAATAATAAAAGTTCATGGTGGAGTCAGAGGCTCAAAAAGGGGTAGTGGTTGAATTAATTAGTTTTATTAATTCAATAATAATAAACATGATAATGAGGAGACCCTGATCTCCAACAATTCCGTTGTTGTTCGGCCTTTGTACATTTCTAATAATTGTTTAATATGATAGTATTTTAATATGATAGTATATGTAACTAGTATATTTCCATCTGTGGTAATACCATCACTGTTAACTCTCGAAACTCGAAAAAAATGCGCTTAGTGTTAGTCAATTCAGATTCTAAATATGTAATACCACTACCACAGATGGAAGTAGTATATTTCCATCTGTGGTAATACCATCACTGTTAACTCTTTTACAAAAACTAATGTGTTGCCAAGTTGAACTGAATAATAAATATGTAATACTTAAATGGACATGTAATTTAACAGATGTTAACATCGGTATATGATGAATTAATTTATTAACTAAATTTTTAAATTGTAATTAGGTTGAAACTATTGAAATTATGAAATCGCGCTTTGACACTAGAACACGTTAATTCAAATAAGCTTTCAAAAATCCGTCGTGCGTAAAGTGTCTGTAACTGTAAAACCGGAATTTTATTTTTCTAGACGTTCGAGGAAAAGTAGTAATAAGGCCGTTTAATTACAAACTAAAAGACAATTTTGAGAATTTATCAAGACTAATAATCATACATACCCAAAAACACCAACTGCAACAGCTGCTTCTCGAAGCGCCCTTTCCTGTTCAGCACTCATTTCTCTAAGGGATTCCGGTCGAATAGTGGCAGTGTTTCGGGGTTGTCTTTCATTTTGCACAGCTAGAAGATCATAAGAAGCTATAATTGCTGAAAATAATGTAAAGAACACTGTAGCGATAGTATTAGTGCTCCTATTTAGCTTGATCATCATTGTAATGATCAGCTTTGAGTTTAAAACGACGAGCTTAAATGGAGCGTGATAAAATTACAGCTAAAAATATTAAATCGTGGCCACAAGCTGTCATATTTTCACGCAGGGGCTGGTGTATTTGCGTGCCAAATTACCCCTTTTTCAACGAAATGGTTGGCACGTGTATAACGCGCGTGTTACGTTTGTACCCTTTTATTTGATGCGCATGTAAAATAATTGAGCGTTATATTTAAATGACGTGCTCTTATCTCGGCTTTCTTGTCGAATTTGTTATTTTAAATAAAGATCGAGGTTGAGTATTTAAACTTGTACAAGCGCGAATAAGAGAAAATTTATTTTCGCGTTAACCACAAAGAAATTCTCAGCAGACAACTTTTCAGTTTTCCTTTGGTTATTACTCATTCAAATTTAGAAAATCCTTTGTGTTGCTCAAGTTACCCTTAAAAATAATTTCCGCACCATGTGGTCGGTACAAAGACGCGAAATAAAACAGTTAACGAGTCAAGCACGTCGGTTTGGCGTCGTTTTTGAAAACTTGAAGCGCGTTCTCCTTCTTTAGCTTTGTAAATTAAAAAGGATCAACCGAAATCCAAACTTACGTGCATTAAATCCGAGATTGCTTGAGGTATAATTGGTAGAGTTACAGTGACAAAGGATGAGATGCAAATGTAGAGGGTGTTAGAGGCGTGGGTGATACTAAGCGTCGGTCGCGTCGTGTGTTCGCTTAAGGCTTGCTTTATACTCTGCTTATTGGCTTCGTTTATTTGAATAAACTTGTATTTGATAAAGCACGCCTTTCTTGCACCTTTGTCAAAGAATTAATAATTTCTTACTGTTAGTTCCCTTTCGCGTACATAAGCGACGGTATTATAAAAGAAAAAAATTTAAATCTGCTCCGATAATAAATTGAAGCTGAAGTCTCCTTAATCCAGAAGATACAGAGCAGAGGATCAAAAACAATTTCACTTTAGCAAATCACAGGACTCCATGACCATTTCGCAGCCATCAATTTAAGATTGTAAATTACAGAAGTGTAATACGCATGCGATTTTAGTTTCTGTTTTTAGAATGGCACTTTTGGGGATAAACGTCGGCAAAACAACACGAGTTTATTGAAGCTTAGTCATATTCTAATGCAGCATCCCCGGGAGTTTTGGTAGAGCGTTTGGTGGGAATTAACCGGCTTTGAATCGCATTAATCAGCGTCTTCTAAATCCCTGCTATGGCTGTTTGTTGCAGATCTCGCTTTTCCATCTTTCTCACTTCACTCTGCAATAGTTATACAGGTTGGAAAATGAAAAGGGAAACATTTTATTTTACGTTTTACCACCGGACAAAACTAATTTATATTCAATAATTAAGCCTCGCAAAAAAACGCGTACCTATATAAATGCCGATTTTACCACTTCTCTACAGGTCAAATTTTATTATAAAGCACGAAGATAGAACGGGGGAAATTCCCCAGGTTATTCAGTATGCAGAAAACGCAAGCATTGAGGAACTTCTCAGTTTTGTAATGTTCATAGAGAGCTTTCTCACTTCTCTTAGGACCTCTCACGCTTTATCCTTTCTATTCCCCTTTTGCTAACGTCGTTCTAAGTTTAGGTAAAATTCATTTCGCTAAGATTATATTATTCGAAAATTAACTTCTCTCGCTTAATCGTTATTATAATGTTAAACTGGAATTATTTTAATTTACTTACTTACCATCTTTGTTCATTCCCATTGACAGACATTTTTTTAATCGGCAAGCTTGACATTGATTTCTATGTGCCTTATCAACTATGCAACGTCCTGTACCTGCTTGACACCTGAAATGGAAAGGATTCTTTTGTTTAATTATATTCTCGAATAACTCTAAAATACGGAAATATTATAGGTACATAGAACATTTGTTACAGTCATTCAGAATTGAAATCAAAATTTACACCTGCATTATTTTGAAAATTTCTACAAGAAGGCACAACAAAAATGTTGGTTAGTTATACCTTACTAAAATATTACCTACTATCTGCACACAAACAACTTTTTTTTGGGGGTCGGTTGGTTTGAATCGAGAAACATTTATTTAAGGCGTTTCGGTTAACTGTCTATTCTCATCTTTATTTTTTGATAGATTGATGATGTTTGATCAAAATCGAGAATTTTAACTATTGTGTTGCACAATGGTATAATTTTGTTTTTGTTGTTGGTGCACCTGTTGTATGAGTAATGCACGAATTGTATAAACGTTTCAACGAAGTTCATGGACATGATGGTTCTGGACGCTTCATCGCTGAATCACTATCAGAGAGGTTGCTGATAATATCGGTATATTATTTAAATTTCTTTTGTTGTGGCGAAAAGATTGAGAAGGAAGAGCTAAAACCGAAAAAGTTTCATCAAATGTAAAGGTTTTTTTACTGTTTTCTTCGATTTCACACCATGCGTTCCTGCCATATGCTTGTTCGGTCAATTAGCAAGTTCTACGTCGTTAACGTGAGGCAATCTAACGAAGTGGAAATTGCACACGGTAGGTAATGCACTCGACTCCACACTCTATTGTCTGTTCATGAATTTTGCCCAAACGCGCCACCATTATAATACCTCATCGTATTCATCAGCTAAAGACAAGAGAACCATAAAAAGACAACATTTTTGACTTAATTTTTCTAATCGCTAAAGGCATCAACAGCATTAAGAATCAAAATTGTTTGCTTAATGAAGTAGATCATATCCTGCCTTGTGGAACACCGTCGCTTAAATATACGAACATTTTGAAGCTTTTATTCTTCAGAAAAGTCCACCCAAAAAAAAGATGATGAATGAAAAGATTTGCATCCTTTCAATAATGACTTTTATTATTAAAAATCGTTTGTATTTTTGGGGGGACGAAGTTTCAGCCAAAACTGCTTTGTCAACCTAACCTGCTATTGCTGTACACTTAACAGAACTTCAGTGTCCGAATTCACCATAGAAGTGGAGAGACCTTTTTTGACCATAGTCCAGACATCGCTGCATTACGCCAATTCCATGAACATGCAAATCGTTGTGTTACTAACGCCACATACACTTTGGTAACTAGGTATTCGGCCAAGATGTATATTATCTACTCTGACAACTCTTCTGCTTTCCAACATGAGTGTTTGAAACAGGAAATATTAAACGGGAAGTTGGAAATCTACTACATGCAACCCCCACTAACCATAAAGATTATAAATGAGCGCCAATAGAATTTCCTTTGCGCGTTAGCGAGGATTGCTCATCATTTATCTGTTGGAGTTGTAGCCATAAATGTAGACTTATGAGGATGAGTCACTAGGTGCCATTTTCCGTCATTGATGTACTTAAAAAATTGCTTTTTGGTAGCTATAAACTTTTTGCAAATATCACTCTGTAGATGTGCATAGAATAAATCTAAAATAATTAAAAGCTTTTGTCCAATTAGGCTTTGGTATACTCCATATGGTTAAGAGATTCCAATAAGTGGTACAACATTTTTTTAGATTTATACCAAAATGACTAATCATGTTTGGATTTACGTATTCTTTTAGTATCCTTTCTCAAAGAAATAAACAAAAGAAGCGAATCATAATCTATAATATAATATCTAGTATATTAAAATCAAGCTTCATAAGGCAGGTTTTATGGCACGAATCATAGTTTAGATTTTAAGGATGAGTGACATAAAAGCCTTATGTATGAATATGTTCTTTATACTATTTTTTAGAATTTGCGCCTTTTTCAAAGCCCATAATTACATTATTTACTACTCTAATTATAGATTACCACTAGAAGTTAATAGAATAAGAAAATGTTTGCTTTTCGAACTTGATAAAGCCATTAGATTAGCAAAACGTCGTCTTTATGTTAAAATATATTAAATAGATTTTACTCCATGACATTGAACCTGGCAAATTAATTACACCCTTACGTTTACGATTCCATAACCTTAATTGTTGTCAAATCAACGTTAATATGTTACAGTATCACTTGATGTTGCTGATAGTCATGGCCAAAATCGGTCTTGGTCTGACAGTCTTGTCTTGGTCTCGCAAGACTTGCGAGACCAACATCAAGACCAAGATAGCAACGCCATTAGCAAGACCAAAAACAACACACAAAAAAACATTTGTTTTCCCAAAAAAATTATTGTGTGTATGCGTGAAAGCAAACATTTTTTTGAAAAAGGGTTATTTTGACTTTAGTAAAATGATATTTGCTTGATAAATAAAATTAATAAGTGAGAAAGTCCAAAATTCTGAATCCTAAATTTGTACCAAAAAGCACGGTTTACTTAGTTTACAATAAGGGCACGCACAAAGGACCAAAATTTCGATTAATTTTATATCATTCATAACGCCATATTCAAGACCAAGACTAGAGCAAAACCGAGATTAAGGATATCAATGCAAGATCAAGACCAAGACCTATGCGGCCTTGTCTTGGTCTTGCATTTTGCGGCCCATTTTCAATTACCTGGGCGAATAGGTGGTTATGTAAACAAATAAAATTGACGCATATGGAGCTCCCAAAATCCACGAATAGTGCTCGAGAAACCATTACATCCAAGGAACGTGACTGTATGGTGCGGATTGTGGTCAGGCTCGTATTTTTTGAAAATGAGCAAGGAAACGCCATCGTTAATACTAAACCAAACAATTCAGCCATTGCATAAGAAACTTCCTGGTCGCGTAATTTCATTCTTGTGATTTGAAGCCGCTGCACTATATTTCCTCTGGGGCCATTTGAAAGACCGGATTTACGTGAACAAACCACAAACAACTGATGCTCTGAAAGATTATATTCGGCGAGATGAGCGAAACTTTGTTGCAAAATGTAGTTCAAAATTTTGCGAAAAGAGCGGACGTCTGCCGACGTGCTAGAGGTGGACATTTACCCGACATCATATTCCATTATTAATTCTCATATTTCTACAATAAAATTGAATTGTTTGTTTAAAAAAGTGGCGCTCTTGCAGTTCACAAAAAATTTCATGCTATGACAGCTTAATTTAAGATTAGGATATCTTCTAAAAATGTCTGACTACCAGGCGTTCATTGACTGTAAAAAAATGATAATTACAAAAATCAATTGCCCAACAATTTATCGTATCCTTGTTTAGTAGTTAGCGCTATGGAACTTTTTTGGTTGTGGTGTAGAATTGTAGATAACCAACTTGTTAGTGAAGAGCTCTCCGTCTACAATCTCCAAAATTTGGTCCTACAGATTCCGATCTCCGCAGTTGCAATGACGCTTTTTTAAGTACCTCTCAAGCGACCTATTTCCTCGAGTTCCACGAAGGCTTTCTCAGTAGGTACATGTTACAAGTAGCGGATCAGAAAAAGTGCACAATAATGAAAAGTTAATATATTTATTATTTAATTGCTTAAGAAATAATTTGTGAATGTATGTATATCAAGGCATTTTGATTTCTCCTCGAAAGGTACACCACCTCCCTTAATGAATGTATACCATGTGTAGATAAATACCTTCACTTGAATTTGCTTTCGGTTGTCCACGTTTTTCGTCTTGTGAAAGTTAGCAATTTTGTCACGTTCTATGTTCCATGTCGCTATCACGATATTTCATATTATTTCCTTGCTTGATAACTATAATTACTATTTGTTATTGTTCCATTGTTCAACTATCAAAAGACCATAAGTCACTCGTTTTAGATAACGAGCTACGTGTTTGCAAAACTCTTAATACAAACTACATGTGAGTAAGTAAAGTGTCAGTTGATTATTATTTACATAGTACGTTTTCTTTAATAGTTTCAGGTCTGAAAGGATTCTTTATTGCGTATTTTGGGTTCTTCGAGGATCTAATTTTGGCTTTCTTTCATACCTTATGTTAACGATTTATATGTTATATCAAAAGCCTATTGTAATCGCTGTCGCGTCACATACCTATAGATTTTCATGTACGCATCTAGTATGGAGTAAAACCTTTAGGCTTCCGAATTCGAAATAGTAAATCTTTTAATCTTATATGCAAGTTATGTGGTTCTCAGATTTTTTACTATGTAAGAATTACCTAAGTGAGTGTTTGATATGGGGTATGTCTAGATTTAATTTTTTGAGCAGAATTCCATAGAATACAGAAACGCATTTGGTACTTTTGAGGGATTATGTATAAGTACACGACGTACGGGCCTCCAAATTTAAAAATTTTGAACAAGGAACACACTGGACAGATTTAAAGTAAGTATGTATTATTGATTACGATTGGTATTATGTAAAAATATACCCTGTTCAAGTGACCAGCCGTTGCACGTCATTATTCGTGTACCAATACTAAAATTATAATTTACTAAGCAACTTTAATAAAATTTGCATTAAAGCCAAAATGTCATCGTAAGTACAGTTGGTATTAAAAGTCATTAATCGTGTAGGGTTAGCGACCATATTTTATCCTCGTCGCACACCTTGCAGTTCGTACTTACAACTTAAAACGTAGTGCGAATATAAACTCATAAAATATCTCGATGTTGTCACGTCAAGTTTTGTTTACTTTGTTAAATTCACCGGTACGCACTTTTAAGCAATTTTTTTTAAATTGCCTTACTAAAAACAGTACTTATCAGTACTCTTATTTTGTTTATGTCTACATTAGTTGTTGTATTTTATTATTACATAGGTATACAGTATCTATTTGTTCCTAACCTAAAAATGTCAGTCTGACAACACGTACATTTGACAACGCTGATTACACGTCATTGATTTAGTAAGTTTTAAGCTATGACGTGCAACGGCTGGTGACTTGAACAGGGTATACATTGGATAAATGAATAGTAATACTGCAAAATATGATAACAAGTCTATCACTTATAACCTTATGATTTACTTGGCACTGTTATATCAGCATTTAGCCAATGAACCCTATGTAGGATTTTAATTCTTTCTGATAGATATTCTAGAGATATGTTATCGTTGCTAAACGTCAAAAATGTTTCACAATGTTGCTTAGCATATGATAAGTAAGCAAATTTTATGTGTAAAGTTGGAAAAAGATTGTACATTAGTTTCACGTACGTTGCATATTACCACAGATTCTGTGATATTACACATTCACTTGCGAAATGAGATTAGTCAGTTCGTTTCTAATCGTTCAGTGTATGCCACGTATAATACTGTGAACTTTGAAATCAATATTGCCAAATACGATTTTTCTAAAGGCGGCAGTAACTGTAAGTGAGTTTTTTTTATCGATACACCTATTGCTCTAATCTTCTAAACATTTACAAACATTTTTGTTTGCGTTTCACATTTCATCATACATCATAATGGGGATAGCTTTAGGTACGCCAAAATTTGACAAACAATAATTAATGAAAGAGTACTTGAAGGGCAAATGTATCAAATTCTGCTTTCATTACATTTATGAGCAGATTTACAGAAAATTTGGTTTACTAAGCTTATGTTAGTTCAAATTTTATAGTTTAGGAATTATTTTTAGACATATTAGAGAAGTCAAAATTGAAGAAAAATGTAGGGCTCGGAAGCATTTGTGTAAAACGAAAAATTATATGATACAGCTTCCATTCATTAAGTGTAGGTTACCATTTGCTCCTTGACAAATGACAAGAGACCAAAGTTACTGCCAAACATTATGCCATAAATATGGGTCATAATGCGAAATAGAACTATTTGTTGTAAAAATGTAAAAATGACGAATGTTAAGCGATTGGAACCAAATTTTGAGATGACATTATAAAATGTAGCAGAAACTTGACATTATAATAAAATTACGGCGATAACCTCGTAGTAAAGGTACAAACATATTTTATTGGGTATTTACCTTGCCCGACGACTGCAACGATTACTACAAAGTAACTCGGTTGTTTGATTTGTAAATGGTAAATGAAGTGGATCGAAAATTTGTGAAAATTTCTTCAGAGGAAAATCTGAAGGCAGCGGCAATGCAATGCAAAACGCATTTCGTCAAAATGACATGGATGTTGCCAATTATCACAGACAATACTATCTGCTCCAAAAATACTATACGCTGTGGTTCTTAATCGGTGGCTCTAGTGGAATTATGTCTAACCAATCACCACCTTTACGAAATTCTGAAAAAGTCATACGTCGGGGTAATAAAATTTTCATATTTTAGACGCCATTTTGAAGATGTTCCTGAAGAGTTACGGAGGGCGGCATAAAAATTTTAGGTTACGTTTCGATGCTCTATCAGAATCTAAAGTCAGAATTTTAAAATTCCTGAACACAAAAAGCAGCTACATACGCACAGAACGAATTCAGATATCGAACAAATTGGTTCGGTGAAAATGCTAAATTGCTCAAACTGAAACGATACATCGACCCCAATGTTACAGAAATTACAGAATCAAAATTTAGTTACCTACTTTGAATTCATTTTTAATCGAGAATTCGTGGTTTTAATGCATGCAAACCTTGTATGTGTTTGAAAGATTATTAAAAGTACTATTTAATAACACCGAGGTATACAGGGTGTTATGAGTCACTCTGCATAATTTTGTTAGGAAAATCACAAATATTTTGTTAATCGACGACTTTCGGGCACTTCGGATTACCTATAATTTAAACTTCAAGTGAAGATGTCAATAAAACAAATGACGATCAGCCATTTTTGAACCTATTATATATTTTCGAACTAATGTTCCATGGCTAATTAATAAATGTAGTATGCGTTCAATTAAAAAAAAAACATAACGGTGCTGATATGTATTGTATAGCCACCCCATGTATAACATGAAAATATGGTTATGTTATGCACAAAAGTCTACCTGAGGTCGAAAAAGAATATAATAATAATGACAGTATCGCCCGTAATTTGTTGTGTTACTATTTGTTTAAATATGCATACCTTAAAAACGTAATCACCGGTAAAATTTAAGCATGAGCTTTTTAGTCGGGAATCAGCACCCCGAAATTCAATCATGTACTGTGCACTCGAAGATATACATTTGAAAAAATATGTACAATGTGGGGAATGATCTTACGGATTCAAATCCGGAGGGCTCCATTAAATTCGTGATTGCAAAAAAGAATAAAAAAATATTTTCCGATTATTTTGAATTATCTTAAAAAAACTATTTTTTGTGACTCGCGATTGTGACGCCATTTTTTAATATTTTTTCAAAATTTTTTCACCATTCGAACGCCTAATCATTGTAGATATATACAAAAGATTATTATTTTTTTATATACAAAAAATCGTATCTCGTAAACCATTAGCAATAGTGAACATTTATTTTCACCAAAATCTTTCATACTCATTTGGGCATATTTCGTTTCGATTAATCATATACCTCTCTTCAACCGTTCAAAAATTTTCTCGATGCTGAAATTTTCACCTCAGTTTTGGTACCGTCGCTCCTTTTAAATACTCTGACAAATTCTATATTAAAAAAATAATCTTATGTAGGTACCGTTACAATCTACAATGATTACTATCGGAGTAAAAATGCAAGGCCTCTGACTTTAGAAGCTTGTATCTCAGTAATTAGCAATCATAATGTAATGAAATAAAGTACATTTAAAAGATCATTTCTTCCTACATAAAGGTGTACAGTTTTAAATTTTTGCAACACATCGTTAATTTTCTGTATTAATTTATGTGCGAAAAAGCGCTAATTATTACTCAAATCGCACAAGCGCTCGACTTTAAAAATTAATTACGGCTATATTATTGAAACTGAGTGGTAGATACTTATATATATATATAAAAATGTATACTTATTTGTCGATGTGAGATGCTTTTGAGGCCAATTGGTTTATTAGTCTTAAAACTATAATGAAAAAACGACATCTTGTGTAACTCAGTACCTGAACGTTCGATATTAATAATATTGACAGTAACATAACAAGGTTAAAGCAATTATATTGTGGTCTAACACGATTCACAAAAATAATGCCATGTATACATGTATTATTTAAAAGAAATTTGGAAAAAAGGATGGATGCTTGCGTTCGCGCGGAAGGTGCGGTAGCCGGTACGGGGTGTAAGATGGTGCCGTACACTATTGCTATGAAGCGCATGGTTTTGTACAATGCTAAAGAATAATCACATTGTTGTGGTTTGCCGCTCACGATTTACGATGTGGTACATTACCTCTCGCGGGAATATGTGCGTCTTTCTTTCGCGATAATTATAACATTTACTTTGAATTACAAGAAAACAAATTTTGTTTTCAATAAAGCAATAGTGCAGCTCGATTTGAGTAATACAAATTTAGCATTTAAAACAAGAATTTTTTCTTCAGTTACCGTATATTTCAAAATAGCACATTTTCGGTTAGGGCTTATAAAACCAGTTAATTATATGAATAATCAATATTTATTGACTGTCGACTTTTGAGAAGTATGTGTGCTACAACATTTGTAAATTTGGTAACAATTTATGAAACAATAACAATTTTATGATAAGTTAAAACTGACCGTCATGTCAGCCAGGAAAATACTAAATACAGCGTTTTTATTGCTGTTAATTAAAATAGAAGTTAAACAACTGATTCTACCAATTTGATTTTTACACATGTTAAACATATATAAATGACTAATGTACTGCCCAAAAATGAAGAAATTTCACCCCCCAGTTTCTTCGTTATGACCACTTAAAGTCAGAAGCCTTGCATTTTTACTCCGATAGTAGGCGTTCGTATGGTGAAAGAATTTTGAAAAAATGTTAACAAATGGCGTCACAATCGCGAGTTAAACACAAAAAATAGTTTTTTAAAGATAATTCAAAATAATCGGAAAATATTTTTTTATTCTTTTTTGCAATCACGAATTTAATGGAGCCCTCCGTAAGATCATTCCCCACATATTTTTTAAAATGTATATCTTCGAGTGCACAATACATGAATTAAATGATCGAATTTCGCAGTGCAGATTCCTGACTATTTGTGATGTGTCTATTGACACATCTGTGGAATTCAGCTCTACAGCGGAGTTTTTACTTCAGCATGTAGTAGTTCCATCGCTCTTTTACTAGGCGTGTTTTTTAGATTTGAGACAGGTATAAAATTATTTGGTGAAAGATCTAAGGTGGTTTATCAATAATATTCTGGAAATTTTGCCAAGAATGCTCGTGTTGAAGCGGTTATGTTAGGTCGGTCATTGTCATTTAGTAAAATGATTTCCGAATTGGGTCTTCAAACTTTGTAAAGTAGCACAGTAAGCTTATGCATTTATTTTTGTCTCTTGCTCCATGGGTTTCACAAGCAACATACCACGCCTATTCCAATACATACACATTACTTTCACATTGGAACGGGGTCTGTTTGAAATTTTTTTCGCTTTGGTGATCCACTATACCATCATTGCATTGATTATGTTATGTCGTACTCTCGTTTGTGACATGAGCAACATAGGGTTCATCACATGTCACAAAAACTCACGGATTATCTCAATCACTCGTAAAAGTTTGACATGCGTTTCTGAAAATCTATTTTAGCGAGCGGCATTTTAATCATAATCATTATTAATTAATTTTTCAAAATTTTGTGAAGGTTTAAGTTTTAGCAAAAAATCATAAAACTTTGTCGCTTTAGGTACACCAATCATTCGCTACACATTGTCCTAGCAATCTTAATGAGCATGCATTTAGAACAAGCTGCTAGCTCCTTTCTGTGGGTTTGTTATGCTCGTAGGATTGTCATAAGATTATCAACGAATTTACTTTAATTATAACTCGTTCTATTTAAAATAATTAATTAGTAGATAAAAGCGCGTGGTTGACTATTTTGTTATCTCTCAAGTTACAGTTCATGGGGTTTGAACCCTTTTCATCTAATGATGCGAGCTGTTTGTTTTAAAATCTCGCATTTCGGTGTAATTTTCATCTTGAAATTCTTCTACTTGCATAAATAAAATACCACTTCGTATAGCCAAGGCCGTAGCCAGAACAAATATTCGGCGGAGGGGGGGGGGGGGGGCAAATTTTAACAATTACACGCCACCCGATGTCTTTTCATAGAATATGTATACTTAATCGTTTACCGGTATACTAGACGTGCGATGATCAGTAGTCAAGAAAAGGCACTCATTAGCGGTACCTAATTATAACTAAACTACGTAATGTAATTTACATTTCGGGGGGGGGGGGGGGGGTCAAAGGGTTCAAAGTTATATTTTCATGCAATCTCGCCTTTTTTAAATTTCAAAATCCATACACATACCTACAAATCGCGAAGTTTTGTTAGTCCTCGCGAATTAATTCATTCATCGCTCTTTGTATGTCCTAAAGACGAAAATAAGGTTCACAAATTCTCATTATGATTTTGAAAATATGGTACGTGATGATTTTTATCTTTTAATCGTATTTATTTTTCCTGTAATAAGTTCTCGTTAGATGGTAGATAATTGTTAATCTTATTGTTGATAGAAACGGAACCTTGAACCCCATTTAAAACAATAATGCTAACGTTGTATTTGTTTTGAATGTTTGTGTGTACGTATGCGCCATGAAATAATTTATTTATTTTGCGATGTAAATTTCGTCATTTTGCAAATGTTGTTTTCTATTTTGAATAATTTAGAAATTGTGTAAATAATAACTGCAGATGCCCTTCAAAATGACGTTAATATTGATTACATTGAGAATGATATCATATAATGGTCATATAGGAAATATGGAGACTTCGAGAAATTTTATCTGTAATTGTTTAATTGGTAGCCCCCCCTTACAATAAGTTTATTATATACTTGTAACTTTCATTCAATTTTAATTAGTTAGTTAGTTATATTGGTGATAAAATAAACAGTTGGTTCTTTCTTAATTTCAGAAAATGGAGGAAAAGGGTACTACACAGCTTGACAATGGGTAAGTAATATTTTATTTATATGAAACGTAGGACAATTTGTAGATATAAATTTGTTTCCATTATATTACAGAATATCATCGGTCGATGATGCAGAAATAGACCATTTTACGAGAACAAGTGAACGATGGTGGTCAGGAAAATCAACTTTGCACTCAATGAATAAGGTGCGTGTACCATTTATATGTAACGGATTGGTGTCGACCAAAGACATTGAAAACTCAAAACCTCTTGAAAATTTCAAAATACTTGAAGTTGGTTGTGGAGGTAAGGTTATAATTTACTCTGGGCTAGGGTTCATTTTCATTTTTATTTAGGAGGCATTCTCTCTGAAGAATTAGCAAGGCTTGGTGCTATACTACATGCCATAGATCCAGGATCCGAGGCTATTGAAATTGCGAAACATCATGCGTTACTTGATCCATCCCTAACTACTCTTACCTACATTGCAACTACGATAGAAGATCACGCTATTGAAAATAGCGAGCAATATGATGCCGTTATTGCATCTGAGGTAATAGAACATGTAACAGAAAAGGAATTGTTCTTGGAGAGTTGTATAAAATGTCTTAAGCCAAATGGTTCTATATTTATTACTACTTATAATAAAACTATTCGTTCATGGATAATGGGGATCCTAGTTATTCAAGAAATATTCAACATAATACCACGCGGTACTCATGCGTGGGATAAATTTGTGTCTCCTTCGGATGTAACGAAGATACTTGAGAAATGTAAGTATCATACCTTGAATTTGAATGATTTAGAACAGTAACTGAACAGCGAGAGTAATCCTTTTTGGAAAATAATAACTGTAACTTTTTCATTTTATAGATAACTGCAAAACCGTAGATCTGCAAGGCCTTTGGTATGATATTTTATCGAGATCATGGGTTCACTCATCAAATACATCAACTAATTATTCGTTGCATGCAAAGAAGATTATGTAGCACAATTTTTAAGCTCAGAAGTAATACACTTGAAGAAGTGGCATGTTTTCCGAGATTAATAAACTTTACATTATTGGTGAATTTCTGTATTTTTGTAGTTTAAATAATTTTTTCAGTGGATTGAGTTGTGTTGACTTTATTTCGAGATAGTAAATTGCATTCATGTGTGATTTGATGATCTTTGACCTACAATGATTTTAATAATGCGGAATAGCTAATTATTTGGTGGTGGTTATAGATTAGGTACATTTTAATAAGTAATCGGATTTTCTAGCAGAATATTACCCTACCTAAGTAGGTACACCGAAAAGATGGAAATTATAATATTCCAAACACAATAGGTGTTTTCTTTTTGCACGTTGTGGTAGACTTAGTCAGCTGTCAATAATACACCATTCGTTTTATAAAAATAATTTGACTCAGTTCTCAATAACCCTATTCGTTTTAAAAGCTTTATTTAAGTTTTATATTACCCTGAGGCAGAAATGTCTTATGACGCAAGGCACTTCAATCACATGATAATTGTGACTTTACCTAACCCTGTGGCGGTGCAAAAAGAAAACACCTAATGTTGTTAATTTAAGGACTACCTTTTAATGTTGAAATCTACTATAATTTTGGAATTTTGTTGACTTAACGGCTGAAATTACCAAGAACATAATCTTAAATAACAGGTGAGAGGAAAGTTTTAAATTTATGTAGGTATAACGACTATTAATATTAATATGTTTATATGTATTTGAGAAATAATGGAATATTACCAGACGCTGATGGTTCAATTCTTAATCGTTATATATCTAAGTTATTTGCATGCATTTATAAATTAGTAATTAGTAATATATTTTATGGAAAATTATCATGAATTGGATCGCACGTGATTAATTGCAAAGAAAGAAAGGAAAGAAAATAGTTGATAGATGTTTCAACTTTCAAACGTATCAAAATACCCGAATTCGAGTTAAAATCTACAAATAATCAAAATTAATCCATGTTTCCGATAGGAATTTATTTCCTAGGCAACTACCCGAAAAACGACAATGAAGATAAGAACGAAAAAGTGAAATCAATAGATTACATTACTTTACAGTAGGTAACTTACGAAATAAACTTATATGTACAGGATACATATATCAGGATGGGCCAACGAAACGGTAACAGACGGGTTTCTGGTTAGAAAATTTTTTTTTTAAGAAACACAAAAACACGTCAATTTTTATATCAAGGGGGACAACTTTTGCCATGATTTTCAACCCGAAGTGATTTCATCCCTTAGCGCTGTGAGAACAACCTCTAAAATTTGTCAAATATGTCATTTGAAAGGTCTTTCTTTCCTGAATTCAGTGCACTAGCTTTTTTTTAGTTTTTTTATTTCAAGACAATTGAAGTTGCATAAATGGAAAATGAGGAAAGAGTTTGAGGCATTTAAAAACTCAGCTCGGACAGGTCAACTGTTTTTTTTAGAGAAGCTAGGTACTTTTGCTGCCATTTGATAACATTGGTTCACCCCTTAGATACAGAGGGTAAACAACCCTTACATTTTTAAATAAAAACAAGAGTTAATTTTTTCTTGTGCTAATTAATAAAACCAGTTTATGCAAATTCAACCTTAGTTTAATTAATTTTCGAAGTGCCTGTCTTCAGCTTCCATGCAATAATACAAATTTTGATTAAATAGTTCCTGTACATTTTGCAGCACTTCAGGAGTACAGTATCAGGGCAGTGGCGTAACTATGGGGGGTGATATGGGTGTTAGAGTTAGATCCCTCCCCAGAAGCTATGAGAATATCTAAATAAACGTTGTCCTAAACAAAAAAAATTACTTAAAAGTACTTCACTTTTTCATTTTGATTGTAGAACACTTCCAGATCACCCCCCAGACTAAAACTGTAGTTACGCCACTGATCAAAGGTGAAGGCATCTAATTGTTTGATTTCTAACAAAAGTAGGTTTTTATAAATTTATAAATAAAAAAACTAAAAAAAAACTAGTGCACTGAATTCAGGAAAGAAAGACCTTTCAAATGACGTATCACGTGCCCCATCATCCCTATTTAAATTTTAGGGGTTGTTCTGACAGCGCTAAGGGATGAAATCACTTCAGGTTGAAAATCATAGCACAAGTTGTCCCCCTTGAACTAAAAATTGACGTGTTTTTGCGTTTCTCGAAAAAATTTTGTTTCTAGCCAGAAACCCGTCTGTTACCTACCTATTCGTTGGCCCACCTTGTATACCTACTACTGACAATGCCTAACCGTTGACTCACTCAACGGCCTAACCTTATACGTAGTGTAGATCTTTCCAAAACTAACATATTTTTTCAGTAGATAAGTGTTTCTCGTTTGATCTTTTGTGTATTAATTATCGACCTTCCTTTGTTCATCAAGTTTGCAATTTCTTGCTTACTTCATTGATTTCAAGTTCCACAGTTCATATCCTGTTTTTTTCCTTGTAGTAGTGTTTCGGTATAGTTCTTTTTGCGAGTTTTGGACACAGAAAAGTCATTGTCATTAATAATATCCGAAAAATGTACCTATGTTTATTTTTTAAAAAAACTTAACGTATGGTCTTAAAGTTTTCGGATAATTTTTAAATATACTGAGACTGTATCAAATGACATCTAATCAATGACAAAAAACAAAGTTGATGATGGTTACTTGTTACTTGAAAACGAAACGTCGGATTCCAATTTGCTGTATGCTATGTTAAAGAACGTTAAAAAGTACCTGTTGAAACTTCTTTTACTTTTTATTTAACATCAACGACAAAGTAACAATTTGTGAAAAACGAAATCCTGAAAATTCGCTTTTTGTCACATAACTTTGGAACGATTCGAAAAATGTCATTTTACTAAACTCAAAATTATCTAACTTTTCTCCCATTTAACCGAAACTCTATCTCTTACCGTTTACGAAATCCCCATAGTGGCCCTCCTCATCTTGGACACTGTGTATAATTCACAACCAATATGAAGAGACTGAAAAACTAATAGGGACTAACGAACTACCTACCCTTGTACTAAATCTTATGAACTATACCTACTTATACACTAATACCTTACATATATCATATAGCATATACATATAGCAGAGGAATGAATCCCGAGAGCCAATTTAAACAAAAAATTAGTTTTTCTCATCCCTCAAATTGCCTTATCAATTTACGACGACGCGTCTATTTCTATCGTTCATTTTTATTGATAATGCCAATAAAAGCTCTTTCATAAAATACATAACTTCAACATGGAAATCTTAAACGTTGACTGAAATTCTGAATCTCAGCGAAATAGTTATCAATGAATAACTTAATCCAACACCTTTTATTTAGGTGCTTTGGTAGGGTTAGTTTACGAATGCTGTATGATTTCCAAAGTGCAGTGAATCTTCTTCTGTAAATAAGGCGGGAGAGGGATTTCTTTTCAGTATGGTGTATATTTACATATGTATTACGACGATGGTGTTATCCTCTGATAGCCAGAACAGCAACTGTCGCTGTTGGGGTTTTTGCAGCACCTGATGCCCAGACCGAGGGATTATGTAGTGCAGCTCGCTTGCCGCCCTTTTAAACACGCGCATTGATCCCACTTGTGAATCTGCGGGGAATTGAAATTATGTCGGACAGTATCGTCCATTGAGTTGTTTTTTATAACATCCACATACTCACTTTCATGCTTTTTATCCCGTATCTTTTGATTATAATTAATACCGCATTAAAAGCAAAGTTGGCTATCGATCCTAAAAGTGCTTCTGTCAGAAAGTATCGATTGGGGCGAGGGCAGTCACGGCAGACGCGATTTCTGTAACCAGATTAGAGCACAAAGGGCATATGGGTCAGCTAGACGAGATTCTGGGATTATGAACCCCTCTTAATTGATTGCGGTTCACACTCATCTACTTCACTTCAATCATAATATAAAATACCAGTTAGACTCTTTTTCATTTCGGAATAAGAACACGAGGCGGCTGTTATCAAACGAAAATGCAAATTTTACAAACCAGCAATCATAAAGTATTAGAAAGAGAAATGTAAAAATAAATCTCCGCTCAAAAATACAATTAAAGTTATATTCTTCGTCCCCTTCTACTTCATTTCCCTTCTATTCCGCTTTTTTAACTTCACCGAAATGCAATACGACGATATAAAAGTTTGTCGTGCGATATCTTGTTCCCAAAACCTATCAAAGAAGACTAAAAATAAAAATCCTATCAGAAAGAAAAGCAATTTCTCTACAAAGCTGTAAAATTACATCAATTTTTGAAAGATTCGTTTAAAAGTTTGCAATGCGAGATGCTTTGATTTTAAAATGATACTTTTTTTAATCTAATTTACAAAAAAATGCGTCACCTTTTTTTTCAAATTTATTCAGTTTCTAATTTCAAATGCGCAGCCATTGTTTTCCGTACACTTTTCGATATATTTCGCTATTTCATGAAGTAGTGCATAAATAATTAAATAACACCATAAGCTTGCGAGAAAGTATAGTAATAATTATGTAAAATTGTAAATGGCTTTTGAAAGAAAATCTCACACATATATTATGGAACTATTTGTTTTTTGACAATTTAAATTTTTTTACAAACATATAAATCGTTTATTTGCAGGTGGCATTTCTAATTCTTGATCAATGGCTAAAAGGCATGTGAAGCATGAGGATCAAACAATAGTTGATAAAATTACCAGAAGCGTAAGTGTCAGAAGAATTGTGGTCTTCTTCTTTGGAGAACCATATTATGCCACATCCAACAGCTTCACTTCACTGACTATACCACGAATGGTATTCTGTCACTCGGTTCTACAAAAAGTTGCTAGTTTTGGTATCGCTGCGTTTTCCACTTGATTTAGGGTAACACGGAAACGTTTCATGAAAGATGGATACAGAGGGGGATATTCAATGAATTTGCGGCTTTTGTATTTCAGACTACTATAGAAAGGTTCAGAAACAAAATGGAATGGTTCTTGCTGGTAAACGTTTCAAGATTAAAACTTCAGACATAGTATCGTTTTCTTGGTCACTATTCATTAAGCAGAGGAAAACAAAAACTCGAGTTCTTAGCAGTCTTTTCCTCTGCTCAATATGAATTCCTTCTCTAAGTACTATGCCTCTGATACCCACAACTCATTCACTATTCATTAATAATTTCCGACATTTTCTTCGGTTACGCGATTCTTGGACATCATGCGATCTTCTGGCAAACATTCGTTACCAAATGCACATAACGTAATTGGTATTGGGTTTGAGCAACAGATAACAGCACTTGACTCACAAATCAAAATTTGAAGAAATATGAGAAAAGAATTAATTAAATTTTTCTAGCAAATCAATTGCAACACATGAAAAGTAAGATCCCAGAAACAAACTGGAATTAGATTTCCTGGCATAATTTAGTTGCATAAGGAAATAGTGGTTATTTCTTAAAGTACATTGCTATTAAAATCTTTGAGGCTTTGAGCTAAACCGGCGAACTAATCGGTTTTCGCCCTGTACCACGTCGTAGTAGAAATTGCACAATTCTTTTTCTTGCGATCTCACTGAATTCTAAAAACCTTTATTTTTGCTCACAACTCGAGCCGAAAGTGTTGAACGTGCAACATATATAATAATTCGTCACAACAGGCACCACCGAGAACAGTAGGTGTCTAAGTACCGGGTGTGCATAAAAGAATATCGCGTTCCCACTCTGCTTTTTCCAAGAATCCTATATAATAATAGGGCATTCTGAATCGCCCGATGTTAGTCAATTCTCAGAAGATGGTGAGCGTTCCCACAATGGAAAATTTACTACACCACTGCCTGCAGTTGTGGAAAAAACTGTTCTTGCAGCATATCAAGGTAAGCCATTCTTGTTACGCAGGCTTCAGCGAGAAAAAGTCGTCCCTTAGGCTTGCAGTTGATGTACAGCATAAAACACATTTAAAGTCTCGTTCGCATTGTAAAATTCATGGGAGTTCGCAGGGCCCAAGATACTGACAACCACCCAAGAAAAACTTTAACGCATCATTTATGTACTCTGGTACCTAACTTAAGGGTTGATTACTCGGGAAATTTTAACTAACTACATATAACTATCTCTACAATGGGGGATTTCACACTGCCGATGAAATATGCTCTGCAAATGGTAATTATTTCAAGTTTTATAAGATGTGACGAATCTAGCGATAAATGCAAGAAATCTTACATACAGGGTGGGTTATTGAAAACCCAACAGGGTCATTTACGAATCATTACTGTTATTTTTTGAAAAATTCCTGAAACAGGTTAATTTTGTATTTGAGAGGAGCAACTTTTGAGTGTATTTTGAACTTTGTAACTTCAACCCCCTAGCGGTGGTGACACCAACCCTTAAAATCTTAAATGGGAATAGGGTTCGAGTAGCATATCATTTTAAAGCTTGTTTAAAGGCCTATGTAATGGTGTATTTGTTGTAATTTTGAGTGGTAGTTTTCGAGAAATTGAATTTTAAACGTCAGGAATGTCAATAGGCAATTAGGTATCTTAAAATCATTTTATTAAATGTTCAAATTGATGACCTCCAGCCTTCATGCAATAATACAAATTGTGTTCAAAACGGGCACGCACATTCTGGAGTATTTCTGGCGTAATAAGACCGCACTCGTTCATAATTCGTTGGCGTTGGCTTCTAATGAGACATACACACAATAAACGTTTTTACTTTTTACTTTACTTTTTATTTCAAACGTTAATAGGATTACAGTAATAATGTAATGACAACATGTAATTTGATTAATTTGTGAATTTACATGTCACAAAGTTCGAAATACACTCAAAAGTTGTCCCCCTCAAACGCAAAACTGACCTGTTTCAGGAATTTTTCGAAATATAACAGTAATGATCTGAAAATGGCCCTATTTCGTTTTCAATAGCCCACCCTGTATAGTCTTTCACAAGAAGGTATAATTAAAAATGTCAGAATGAAGATTTCCACGGCCAGAGTCGGTAACATAAAGACGACTTCCGGGGTAAGATCGTGTCAGTGTTGAAAAATCAACGTTTCGCCCACTTTCGTAAGGGGATTTATCAGGACAAGAAACAAAACACAAATAAAAATAAAAACAACAATAAAAATTTAATATAAATAAAATCACGGTGTTTCAGCCGCCAACGTGTGCAGTTTAGTGTAGTAGCACAGATAAAATACACTATCTGTGGTAGTAGTGTGTGTTGTTTCCTTTGGTTCATTTGGCACGAGTTTTTATACCTATATTGTATTTTTATTTAGTTTAGAGTTGTTTTATTTATTTTTATTGTTTATATTTTTATTTGTGTTTTGATTCCTGTCGTGATAAAGCCCCTTACGAAAAACGTTGACTTTTCCAAGATTGACATGGTTCTATCCCGGAAGTCGTCTTGGTATTATTTAAATGTTTCCCACATACATGGTTGGATTTAATGGCAAATTAAAAAAAAAG
The DNA here is from genome assembly GCA_036250285.1 of Pyrocoelia pectoralis. Taxonomy (NCBI): domain Eukaryota; kingdom Metazoa; phylum Arthropoda; class Insecta; order Coleoptera; family Lampyridae; genus Pyrocoelia; species Pyrocoelia pectoralis. The sequence continues at coordinate 82,869,712 of CM070075.1, forward strand.
CACATGTGAAACAACATCGGTCACATCGGAAAAATATAATTTTAACATACGTAGCTGTTAAAAAAACGGATAAGTAAGGAAATCTTCGTTCTAAAATAAATCAAAACGGTTACCTACATTGTGAATTTTGAGTACTTAAAATTAATTATAAGTGTATTAATAAAACTGTCAGCCATGTTTTTGCTTTGAAAAAATTAGATGGGCATTAGCTAAAATCCAAGCAACTGTCAAATGCAAGAAAGAACCCTTTCACTCCCATTTAGGCAGCAAAGAGCGGAACTATTTAACACAGAGTCACAGACAAATTAATAAATTGAGTTGAATGTGTTGAAAGATGATTCAGTTTAGGTTTTTAACAATGTTGCATTTACATTGTACCTATTTATTTTGAAGGACTAGATTGTTCTTCTAATATTTGATATCGGCACGAGACGTACGGTTTACTTTCTTACCCAAGAAAAAGGGATGAAAAAGGTAGTTTGGCAACATTTACATTACACTTTCACCACTTTTCCTTTTATCTTTGTCATGTAGGGGAAAATGTTTGAGCTGACCTTATCCTGGTACAAAAGAACAATGTATACGAGACGGTTATGTGACACAGTGAAATGAAATGAAACGCTTTAGATTAACAAATATTTACCTATATAATTACTCGATGTTATCGTCACGTTTATTTGATGCTCGCGGTCATTATTAAAATTAAATTTAATTGTTCATTTTGGGGAATAACTGCCAGAACTTTAATTATATTATTATATTAAAACGTTAGATAAGAAATATTGTTGTAGAAAACGTAAAAATTTCATGCATGGTTTCGATTTGTGTGTAAGTCCACCTCTGTATCTAACAGCTTTTCAATAGTTTAGTTGACGGCAAATCCGGGCTCGCCAAATGATTTCCAGTGTTCCCAGGGGAAGTAAGGATGAGCCTGTATATATATAAAGTGATTCCACTAGAACACATGTCCCATCCCCGTCATGTATCCACCAAACTAAATCGTTTGGTTTTCCCCGAAGTTCGCTCGTTACTAGTTCATATGGGATTTGGATTTTACTGTATTCGAACCCGTTCGAACGCGTTACGGGAAGTTTAATTAAATTCAGTTCAGATTTTGAAGGACCGATTTTAAACTTTAGTTTTAAGGTAAATTTAACTTACCGATAAATTAATTTTCTTCTAACTGATCTTTTAAAGAAACCTGAACATCCGTTACAGGCTAAGATTCCGTAGTGCTTTCCTGAGCTTGTATCACCACATACGACGCACACAAGTCCCGGAGTTCCCTTCTTTGTAGGAAAACTCCAAGGGGGTGGCGGTGTGCGTGATGCCTGTACAAGAGTCTGTGACCCTTGAAGACATAAAGATAGAGGGTGATCTTCGGGTGCGGATGAGTAACAGTCCACATTTCCAGGCGATCCTCTTACATCTAGAACAAACAATTTAAAAGTCATAGATTTGTTTGACCACATGCTATAATATTTATCAGATCGATATACCGTACACAATTACACATATAGCAAAGTACAAATACGCGTCCCCAACCCTAAATTTTCATACATAATGCCACCACTTAATCCTCGGATAACACAAATTAATACACTACCATTAAATTGAAACACCCCAAATCCTTATCCAAATAATTTTTCTTACAACAGCACCGGTTTTTTTACCGTATATATGACGTGAAGGAATAAAATTAACATTAATTAATCGAATATGAAAAGTGAAATAATTTAAATGTACGAAAGTAATACTAATTGTATTCCACTTAAGCCTAGTTGGTTTAAAATGGAAGGAGGGGTGATCACACAAACACCATGGGGACCCTTTTAGTTGACATATGGGACCAGACCTGTCCTATTCACATGATAATCAAGCACACTTGATTAATACTCTAATGTCAATTTGACTGGAATTGATTTCATAAACTCGATACTCTTTAACATCAGGGACCACTTCAGCATAATTTTTACGATAATTTATAATACAATTTTAATCATTCCTTAAACGATGGTATTTGAAATACCTTTCATAATTTACTTTTACATTTGAATGAAATGTCTTCCGCTAAATTTCTTCTTTGTAGGTACTTGTATGTATGGATGAATGATAGTATGGTATAATTGGATCCAGGAGAGTTGGCGTGCACGTCATTACTTGTAATTGTATGTATTAAGATTAAAATTTGACGTCAAGAAATAATGACGTCGGGAATGAAATCTGCCAAATCGTAACAAGGCAGTGTTGCAAATAATACTTTAATTACCCACAGGTAGTTGCTTGTGCTACTTTAAAATTGTCATAGTAATATTTTACGTGTTTAATTAATTCATTACGTATAAAACGTATCTTAATAAAAAATTAGAGCTTAGTAAAGCTAAATGCGGAATTCTAATAAGTGCAATAAACATATTAACGTCTGCTGCGATTGAACTCGTTCTCTGAGCGGTACGTTTGGCACTAATGTTATATTGGATTGTCAAAACCAGTGAACTCTATATATAACTCAAAACATGCTGTTTTGTGGTTAAAAATATTGCAATTTTCGTAAATCCGTTCTAATAAGAACTGTTATTAATAATTTGATAATAAGAACAAAATAACTGTAAAGAACGAGTAAATAAAAGGGCAAAACAACAACGAACAGAAATAATACGAGATTATTTATAAATAATGAATAAATTTGACATTGACAGATAGTGTTGATTGAAGTCAGCTGTTGGACATACGGACATACTCACTTCTCTCTCATTTTCACTGGCGATCATCTATACGCACGTCTTTACTTAAAACACATGCAAACTATATTGCCATCTTTATCACAAACATGTATTAAGCTTTAATGATTGTTTAAAAGGAATGTCGTGCATTCATTCGGAAACCTATGACGTGAACGCCAACTCTTGTGGATCGAACTTTATATAATAGTATAAACGCGCACTGAAACTGTTTCGTTGAACTGGTGCAGATATAATAAAAGAAAATTGCCTGTAAAATATTTGAAATTTGTAATCCCGCTTTGTAGTTCGGTGACTAAATTTTACATCAAACTTATGTTTCAGAAAACATTCATTTGGAGAAAGATACTATACAGCGTGTCTCACGGTGACCACCCATTAGAATATTTCAGAAACTATTACGATTTGAATTTTGAAAATTTGGGTGATGGGGTTTTCGGGCGTGGCCTCCTCAAATAAAATAATGGCGTCTACGTAACACTTCCGGTTTTTCCGGAAATGACACCAACTTTGTTATTTTAAATGTAACACCCTATATATTATTCCGATTTGGGATTCTACATAAAATTTTAGGTGGACTTTCATCAAGTTTTCTTATTCCTAAAATTAACCGTTTCCGAGATATTTAATTTTTTTAATAAAAATTAAGATAAACACTATCTAGCTTAAAACCGTGTGAATTCTACAGCAAGAAAGATGAAGGAACCATATTGATACGAGAGATAGCTGGACCCCTAAGCTTCCCATCCGTACTTTCAAAGTGGCTTAATTGCATACAGGGTGGTTGAAATTTAATGCCGAGTTTAGTTAACTTCAAATCATCATAAGTTGGTTTTTTCAAATGGAACACCCTGTATGTTTCGTCGTAATCTGATGCAAAATTTCATTCTATTTCGAATGGTACTATAGTTCCCTATACCTATCTCTTCTAGTTTTTGAGATATCTACTGTTTTTTGTGCAGTCAAATAAGGTCATTCAAATTCTTGCGAAAATGGCTTAGCAGGACTCCAAAACAAACCACCAGTTATTAGTTGTCAGTCTAACACCACTAGTGACAGTTAAACTGAATACTATTTATTAAAAAAATTGAAAACAACAAACGCAAGAAATTGAATGACCTTATTTGACTGCACAAAAAACAGTAGATATCTCAAAAACTAGAAGAGATAGGTATGGTATAGGGAACCATAGTACCGTTCGAAAGAGAATGAAATTTTGCATCAGACTACGACGAAACATACAGGGTGTTCCATTTGAAAAAACTAACTTATGATGATTTGAAGTTAACTAAACTCGGCATTAAATTTCCACCACCCTGTATGCAATTAAGCCACTTTGAAAGTACGGATGGGAAGCTTAGGGGTCCAGCTATCTCTCGTATCAATATGGTTCCTTCATCTTTCTTGCTGTAGAATTCACACGGTTTTAAGCTAGATAGTGTTTATTTTAATTTTTATTAAAAAAATTAAATATCTCGGAAACGGTTAATTTTATGAATAAGAAAACTTGATGAAAGTCCACCTAAAATTTTATGTAGAATCCAAAATCGGAATAATATATAGGGTTTTACATTTAAAATAACAAAGTTGGTGTCATTTCCGGAAAAACCGGAAGTGTTACTTAGACGCCATTATTTTATTTGAGGAGGCCACGCCCGAAAACCCCATCACCCAAATTTTCAAAATTCAAATCGTAATAGTTTCTGAAATATTCTAATGGGTGGTCACCGTGAGACACGCTGTATGTATATTGCAATATTTTTGCTTAAAGATTGAATACGATCTGTTTAGGCTGGGAAGCGCTAAATTAAAATGAATGAAACCATTATGAAACTAAAATTTATGGGAAACTGTAAAATATTTTCAACTGAATCTGGATTGTCGTAGTGGAGTCGTGGTCTTTCCCTTTGGAGTTTGGATCATACGAACTCTCGCGGATGGGATCCGATGAAGGTGTCAGTGTATGGTTTATCAGATTTTCCGCTTTGGCCACGCCAAAGGCGGACCAGAAGTTTGCTCTTTGCTTTCGCAAGCAATTAGTTCAAATGTTGTTTCGTCTTCTAGTAGTTTGTCCACCGAATTTTGTTCAAGTACTGGGGTTTAATGTAAATCCTCGGCCTTCAAGATGGATTGTACACTAAAGTAACTCATCAAATTATATGTTTTCTGGTTGCCAAGTGAAACATTCTAGTGTTTTCCAACTTGACAGCCACTACAGTTGCCCCTTGGGTAACATTCGGGGAAAATTTCTGAAAGTGTAAAAAGGGCATTCCTCAATTTTCGTTTAATCTGAAACACTATAGTGTTTTAAAAATTATACTCCAATCTTCCATGTCCTGAGACCACAGCCACAACTTCAAGGCACACTGTTTATCAACGCAGAGTAAAATCTGCCCATTAGTCGATGATTAGGTCGAATCAATTCGATTAAGTCGATAGATGATCGCGGCTGTTATCTACACTGTTAAATTTCTAAAGTTCTATCCTTTTTCTTACCGGGGCCCTGTGCCTGTTTTCCAACAGTGTTGCTATTTCTCAGCTTCTGTTTTTGGTGATAGTATTGAAACGGGTGTATCGTCGGTAAATTTATGAAATCTCCGGTATGAGGTGTATAATAAACGCTCATGTATTGTAGTAAGGTTAGACTGACACTGTCCTTCTCTGATGAGGTTCAAGGTGCCAACCATCCATTTTCGCGATTAAATTAAATATTCCGTCTAGTTTGTTCAGAAAACAGTAACTGTAAATATCTGGAATATTCAATAAAATGTTTGCAGCTTTGATAAAATCATCGCAAGCATAGTGTATTCAGGATGCTCAGGTGCAGAAATTGTGGACCCATGGAAAAATATCATTATGTTGAGTAACAACTCTGGTATCCTGCCAAAATCATTCGTGATGATGGGATTTGGTGTAGGAGCAAGATGATCATGCAATTGGACTCATGTTCCGACACGTCACCTGCGACTTCTGTCGAGGCCTTAAATGGGAAGAAGAAATAACTGTAGGTAAATAAAAATTAATGGACAGACCTATGGTTTTCTTTCGCTAGCGCCAGTGCAAGATTGTTTCGATGCCAAAGTGCTGGGCCCAAGTCAGAGATTCACGATTTGATCCTACTGCTGCTTGTTCCTACAAGATCATCGGAAATCTATGCCTTTGCATCTATGTCGTTTCTACAACTTTAGCAAATTTATCGGCGGTGATTTGATTATTTTCTTAAGTTGCAAATAGTGTCATCAGGTTTAAGAGCATTTGAAGTTGTTCGGAATCCTCTTAAATTGACATAAAGCATAATTAATTCATGCTACACCTTGTGCGCCATTGTGTAACACGTTTTATTTAAAAGTAACTAAAGTAAAAAAAATATGAATGACCTATTACTGACTTATTAGTTATTAGTAGTATCGGCACCATGATTGCAATTTGGGAAACGAACGTGCTACGTGTGCTCACTAAACCCAACAGAATATCCACACATCAAACTTCTGAATGACTTTACTTCTTTCTCACGGTAGGTAAGTAATAGATTTGAATGTACTTTATTTTAACATTGGTAATACAATATTACCTGGGGAAGATTTAGAATAGTAGGTAATGTTATAGACCTAGAATTATTTTTAAAAATATAGCGACTTATAATAAAAACAGTTATTTCAGTTATTGATGCACTTACTATATTATGATAGTGGAACAGTCAGCAAGTATTTTGGCATAGCTATTACTCTCATCTGGAAAATAAACAGAAGTTTGTATAACACATTTTTCTAACCAAAGAAAGTAGTAATCAACATGATGTACTCCCAAGTTAGTTACCTTTGTGTCTAATTAAATCGAATTTCTAGCAGTTTCTTAATTTTAAACGTTGTATAAGTACTGCTCAACTTTATAAGTGTAGGTATACCTACCTCTGTACATAATTGTTTTACGGTTGAATGTAGACGTGTTTTTGGTTAAAACTTTACCTGTGTAGTAAATTAAATCGAATAATACAGTTATATTATAATAATAACAATTCCAATGAAATATTTGTTTTTAAAATAAAGGTTTGAGTTACTGTTATAATGTAACAACTTATTGATTTCTTATAAAATTTGCTCCAATAATTGATAATTACAAAAGAGTTTCTCCAGGGGATGTTGGAGACCTTCTGACTCTTCTGAGCCTCGAGAAAGACTAGACCTGTCCTAGTCGAAACGTGGGCACATTATAGAAGTACACTATCTTTTGTAATTATTGATTTCTATAATGTAAGTTTAGGTAAACTTAATTCATGATGATACAGGACAGAATAATAGTTCATTTTTATACATACAAACAATTTTTTCAACTTACCGTTATTGAAATATGTAGTCTGGAACACGCACAAGTTTCTTATAGTATCACGCGTTTTTTCAGAAAATTCTCAATAAAAAGTACACAGCTTATACGATACTAACAATTAGGGTTGGCTAAAGACCTGTAACCAATGACGTAAGCTCCTCCAAAATAGTTATTAGACTAGTAGAAACTTGATGGCTGGAATTGCCCCAATGGCCAATATTCCCCCAGTGTACCCTAAATTATTTCTTTCAAATCGCCCCATAGGAAATAATCCAGCCGTGTGACGTCGTACGACCTAGGCGGCCAATGAACGGCAGTTGTTCGAGAAATTATCCGATCGCCAAATATTTTCCTAGTGTGTTATCCACTGTGTGGTATGTGGCCCTGTCCTGTAGGAACCACATGTTCTTGATGTCCATGCGTTTTAATTCGTACCACAAAAAATCTTCTGTCATTGTCCTGTATCGAGCTCGATTCAGAGTAACCAACTTCCAGAAATTAGAACCAATCACGCCTCCCGTCCAAAAACCACACCACACAGTTACTTTTACTCCTGCATTTCTCTTGGCTTTTCCGCACTTCATATTCTGCAATTCTGTTAGTTCTGTTCTCAATTTCGAAATGAGTTTTGTTGTTAAACATGTAGTTGTTTGGAAAACCCCTTAATTTTGTTGTTTTCTTTTTGATGCATAATTCACAATAACTCTACGATGTAAGTCATAATCGTCTCGCTTTAATTCTTGTGTCAACTGTATTTTGTAAACCTTTAAATTGAGATTTTACTTCAAAATGTTATGCAGTTGACTTGCTATATTTTGGCCTCTGGTGTACAACATTTTATTAATATTCTTCTTCTTCTTCTTTCGATTTTGGCCGACTATGGACCACGTGAAATAACTTCTCATGATTATTTTTCCCCTTCTTTCTTCTCTTCCAGTACTCTTTCATTCTTTCACTGTGTTGTTTCTTTCTTTCTTCTGTCTATTTTGTTCCAGTCTTCTTTATTAACTTTATGATAACAGTTTTTTTCAGTACCCGAATTTATTATGGACCTGTACGGTTTCAAGAGCTCACAATCAGAAGCCATGCGAAATTTACCGTCAACTCACTGAAGCATATGGAGAGAAAGTTATTGATGAAGAAGATAGCGTCGAATGACGGAAGTATTTACGATGAAGGGCGATAACGACCTCCCTCTATTGTTACAAGGATTTGGAAGGGCCAATTGGCAAAGTGATCTTACACGAGATCATCGTCATCTTAGGTAAAACAAGAGTTTCGCTTTTCACTCTTCAAGGTGAAAAACTATTGAAAGAATTGTGGAAGCTTATGGTTACCGTGTTTTCAAACATGAAAGGGATCTTTTAGGTTGATCGTATACCACCCGCATCCATTTCACTGTAATGCTGTCCTTATTTTTACGAATGTTTCAATTCTATCGGAGAAGAACTGTTTTGACATTTGCAATTTTTGATGACAATGACGTTCCAAAATCATTTTTCCTGTGGACGGTGCGAATTTGAATTTTTCTGTTTTTGACGACGGCACATCAAATTTTGACGCGACTTCTTCATTTAATTCGTCCGTTTCGATAAATCAGCAATGTTTTCCGACGTGATTACGCGATTTACTGATACCACAGATGTTCTGTGCTGATACCGGTCAGGCGCGAAGTGCTTATCACACTTTCAATTCCATTTTCAAACTTGTTGACCCCCCCCATACCAAGAAGCCCAGTTACCTATAATTTTTTTATGAATTTTATACATATATCTAGGAATTTACATTTTATAAATGAGTGCATTTCTTCGCGGATCCAATCCTTTAATGATAATGGGAGCAACTTTTTAATTACTATACATATTTGGTTGCTCTTTAAAGGCCCAATCCAAATTTCATTTTGAAACAGTCCTTTGCTCTTATTAAAATCTTATGACATTGGTGGTAAGTAAAACCTACTCCACAATTTTTCAAACTTACGGGAGATATAAGTTTGACTCTGTTTAGTGTTTACCTACCGAAATTTGAAATGTTCAGTTCCAGGTTTGTACCAGTGTCTTTAGGTAGGTGTACGAGTAGGTAACGTTATACACAAAAAGTCTGAAGTGTATTGTGATAGATAAATAAAGAAGTTGCACTGTAAACGAATGCATCAAAATGTAAATCTCTTACATGTTCAAGGGAGAAATAGCGGTTGTTCTAAATCGGGGACTTTCAAGGGAGAAATGCTCAGACTGAGTAGAAAGAAAGTGCAAAAAAGTGGTGTAAGAAATCGAAAGGTAAAAAATGTTGTGGTAAAGTGTACGAAAACTACTTATAATAATGTAAATATTGAGAATTTAATTAAGGGCTTTGCAAACTCAATCAGGTTCAGTAATAAATTACAGATTTCCACAACGCTGTGATTAGGTTAAAATAGAACACTTTCAAAGGATAAAATCAAGCATTTCAATTAACGTTCAACAGTGAACACAGCCCTTAGTTCCGCTGGTGTAGGTAACTATGTATCACAACAATAATGTTAAGAGCTTCAGGGCTCTTCCTTACACATTTGAGATGTTAGACTAAAATCTAATCTATTTGAATATGTTTATCTGCCCTTTTTATACAAGTTGCCCATATTACTCGCAAATGTACCTACATTCACCGACGTCACGGTACATCATCAAGTTGCTCAACATATTTGTGCATAATGCAGTTAATTAAATCTGTTGCCTTCACATGGATCGTAACACAAGACTTACACATTTCCACTCGAGTTAGACACCTACATAAAGAATTTTTGTGTTTCCTGGTTTCACTCTGTTTTAATGAGTGATTAGAGAGTGTCAAAATGTAAGGAGTGATTAAAGAATAAACGAATATTTGACTTACTGTTAACGCATAACAAAAATCGACACTTTCAATAATAATCAAAAAATCCCATTTAGCAATAAAATTCACTGTTTCACAAATTATTATTTAACAAAAAATACACCTACCATTGTGTAGATGGTGATTCTCAGATGGAGATGAACAAGACTGATGAAGGGACGGCAGAATTGCAGTAACTTGCTCCATTGCGGTTGTAGTCAGATTCATCTTCAACGCGAACCGGCGCTTTTTGTCGAAATCACAACTCTTACTTTTAACTTCTCTATTTGTTTTTGTAATTAAACACTCACTTTGTATTGCAATAAATCCTCATTTTGTAATTAATGAGCTAAATATATATATAAGAGAAAGAAAAATAAGACACCTTGACGAAATTTATATTGCAGAGAATTTGTTTAGGATGCAGGTGGTTGAATTGTAAAATGAAGGATTTTAAGCAAAGACCAGAGTAGAATGAGTATTACTACTATGTCATCCATGGGCGGGATCAGATTTTGCTACCCCGTGTTTAACTTCTGTCATAGCACGCGACTGCGCTCGGCACCCCCTTGTTTTTATATTCTCTTACAAAGACTACAAATCGCGCTAGAATGTTCCTTTCGCATATTATCTCATTCAAAACGTAGAAAAGTTAATCGCTTCGATTAAAATTCATAATTACTCCCGCGATTCGAATTATTTTTCGAAAACAAATTGAAAGTGTCACAACAAAAGGGGTGATTTCGTTTAACGTTTTCTATCGAAAACTGTTAGGGTTGCCATAATTAGAAATTCGCGTAAAAATTACTGAAGTAAAATTATAAAAGTGTAACGAAGGGGTTCTTTGTGTCGGATGAAAGAGTCACATTCTAAATAGAGATTTTGATCTGTGAGTCGTGGTGGTTGCTAGAGCGGCATCGCCATTGGCAGACTCCCACTAATCCCATTGGTCTGACATGCTCTTTACCCACATTGGAGCCCTTCCACTACGGTTTCGTGACCTCTGCCCTGTTCCCGGTTCCGATGTCAGCTTTTAGGGGCATCGATGTTGGGGCCCAAGCGAGACGCCACAAGGACTAAAGGATTACGAGGTTTTTGTGCCGGTAATATATTTAATGTTCAATACAGTAATAAAATTAATTGTCGAATGAAATGTTCTTCGTGTAGTTGAAACTTTTCGAATAATACGTTATCGTCGTCGTTATTATCAAGCATTTTGAATGAAATTGTATTCATTAATTTTCCTTTTTCTTGTTTTCTATGTAATAGTAAGTAGCCGACGCTAAAATCGAGGAGCCCTATTTTAGATTAAATGTTTGGCAGTAGTTGTTTCTTATACAGGAATCAAAGTCCTTGCACAATGCAAGATTATATGAATTTTTAACCCTCTTTATAAAGTATTTCGCTAATTCCGTGATGTACTGTCATAAGTAAATGCATTTTACTCCTGTTATCCGCTGTTGAGTTTCTCGCACATTCCTACTTTCTCGTATCCGTAAGATTATAGATGGATAGATACAAAACGGAACTTGATGATGTAGGTAATGTGGATAAACAAAGATTGTCTTAATTAAACTTTTATTTTCTAGTAGGTACCTAATACAAACAAAAAAAGTAAAAAATTAAAAATTTGTGATACGCTTGAAAATGTAGGTATTTCACAGACTTGGACTGTTTGGACATTGAAGGTAAACGGTCCTAGTCAATTTGCGTGTACGATTTCTTCGACAAATACACATTTCCCGCAGTGCCGAATTTAGCCATTTTCTCCTGTAATTTTTTTTAACGATTATAAATTAATTTTTTCCCGACTTACTTTGTGGAACCCCGTAATTATGTAATTGTAATAATACTTAAAAACAAATAAGTCCTCTAATTTTTAATTTTAAATGATAACCCGAAAGTGTCGAAATGCGTCGGGTTAGGTACATATTTAACATAAAAAATTAGTAGAATTACTTGTTTTTATTATTACAATTTGATTATCCTTTAATAGGTTTGTCTAAAAGCCATTTAACATTATTTGGAGAGCTAATTTCGTAAGCTAAGTGGGTTTTTGATTAAAGAATTATAGTAGACTACCTACTTCAAATTTTGATCTACACCACCTGTATCAGTCATGTTTTTATGGTACCACTCAACATGTGCTAGAATTTTGAGAATAACACTCATTTTTCGCCTACCAAGTGGATCGATTTTTCGCTGTAATAAATTTACTTGCTTATCTTTTCGGACAAAACTTGACTGGTGCGTTTTCAATGAAACTTTTTTTGATTGACTCTGACTGGGATCTCCACGATTTCTAACCGTCATGATCATGTACGTTTCTTGAGAAAATAGGAACTCGACCTTCATTTAAAAAGTATTGAACCAAGTGAGCAATAATTTTTTCTTAAAAGTTTTTGAGTTAGGGGTTGCTGGGGCTAGGGGGTTGATGTGTTAATGTCAACTTTGACATCAAAAGTTGTCCCCCAAAAATCAAGAATCGGCGTGTCCAAGCGTTTTTCTAAAAAAGAATTAGTATTTGAACTATTGAATTTATTCCAAATTACCGACTCGCTATACAGGGTGTTCAAAGTGAAGTCCGCACTATTGCCAACTTTGTTATTATTACAGCTACAAAGTTGGTTAAATTAGCAAATATGAAGCATTTTTTCTCACGATTGCGTTGATCTAATCAGAAAAACAATTGCACGTCAGGTTATCAAAATATTCAACAAAGTAACATTTTTTTTAATGGAACACCCTGTATCTTTTTACATATTTCAAAAGAAAATGAAATTTTGAGTCAAAAATGTTTAACACATAACTATGAATAAAGTGAAATTAAAACAAATACAATCCCTTAAGCTTTTAAGTTTATTTGCAAAGATCTTATAAAACGAAGGTGGCTGGTAGGTACTTTAAATAAAAGAAGAAGGCGTATCTGTCATAATTTGTCTAATTTCTATCTAAAATTGAGTGCATTTTTTATTGTTAGATAAAATTAGTGATAAACATTGAAGATGGTATTTTCCTATTTAGAAAAATGCGATATGCTGGAAAGCTACATAATTTGTAGAAAAAATTGTCAGCGCGCTCTTGAGCATTATGAAGAGTTGTTTCCTGAAAGAAATTTACCTAATAAGAGGTATTTTTTGGTGCTGTATCGAAAGTTTCGATCAAATGAATTAGTTTTTGCCAAAGCTGTGGTTAAAAAACAATTTACTATTGACGAAGAAACTGAAACTCATGTTCTCGCATATTTCGAAGTTTTTCCGAACAATTCGATAAGAGATTGTGTCCGTGACTTTCAGTATCTATTGGAACTGTGCATCATATTTTGCGTAAGAATAAATATGTACCCTATAAATACAGACTTTCTCAAACCTTACATCCTGGGGACGAAGCCAATTTTTCTAACAACGGAATGTTTAACAGGTTGAGCGCCAAGGGTTTTTCACCAAAACATTCCCCTGGGCCAAGGTGACATTTAACTAATTTAGTTTTAACTATTTTCTAATCCCCACCATTTTAAATTTTTTTTTCGCAAGGAAACTAAAAAAAATTTATTTTCCAGGGCCATGGCGGACATATTACTACGTTAAACCGCATAAAAGCGTGTCCGCGTGGCCGTATAGGGATGCTAAATATTTGATAGTCAGTCAAGGCGGACACCGGTGTCCGCCGTGGCCCAGGCCGCTAAACGCAAATCGGACACCGATGTCCGCCATGGCGCTTAACCTGTTAATAGAAGAAATCGTCATTATTGGAGTCGCGAGAATCCTTTACTTCATCATCATCATAATCCCCAAGTGCGGTTCAATATTAATGTTTGGTGTGGCCTTATTAAATCAAAGGTCGTGGGGCCTGTATTTTACGACGGAACCCTTACATCTCAGCGTTACATAGAATTATTGAGGAATACTATTGAGGAGTTCTTAGATAACGTAAACTTGGCTTATAGGCAGCACATTATCTTTCAGCAAGATGGAGCTCCCCCACATAATTCTCACAATGTTGCCAAATGCCAACCTTCTAAGAGAACTCTTCCATAACCGTTGGATTGCTACACGTGGGCCTATCTTATGGCCCCCTCGTTCTCCCGATATTACTCCTCTGGATTTTTATTTTTGGGGTTTTCTGAAAAGCGAAGTGTACAAACAGCGTTATCAAAACGTAAACGAACTACAACACGCGATTACGACCGCCATAAATAACATCCATAAGCGCAACATTCTAAATGCAACAAGGGAGATAGGTACATAAACGAGCTCAAAAGTGCCTGGAGCAAGAAGGAAACGTTTTTGAACATTTACTATAAGATAATTGTTGTTATTATTCATTTAATTGTTTACTAACTGTTCTCATTTGTTTGTTTTTTAAATTTATTTAATTTATAAAAATATAAAGGAAAAATGTTGTTTTTTTGTATAACATAACTTTAAATTATTTTATGACTTGTAGCTTCTTTATTATTAATTTTAGAGTAGTTATGTATTAAACATTTTTGACTCAAAATTTCATTTTCTTTTGAAATCTGTAAAAGATACAGGGTGTTCCATTAAAAAAAATGTTACTTTGTTGAATATCTTGATAACCTGACGTGCAATTGTTTTTCTGATTAGATCAACGCAATCGTGAGAAAAAATGCTTCATATTTGCTAATTTAACCAACTTTGTAGCTGTAATAATAACAAAGTTGGCAATAGTGCCGAGTTCACTTTGAACACCCTGTATAGATAAATCTTCCATAGTTTAAAACTTGAGTTGTAATCATTAACCATATTTGGTATTTTGTGAAATTATTTGAGGTTTCTAAGCGCTACTACTACATCTATAATTAATTTTCTCTTTCCCATCACATGCGTACTCTTTTACTAATTGAAACCACACAAAAATTTAAAGGTAAAATCGCTGACGTGATAAGAATGTATTGCTGATATTTTCTACTTATCTCGGCTGAGTAGTATTTGTGATTACAAATGAATTGCCATTAAATTCGTACTTAGGGTCATCACTATACTATCTTTGAATCATCATACCTTAATGACAGTAAAATAACGTAAAACACGCATGCGAAAAGGGTAAATTAAGTTATGTTCATTATCGTGAAGCAGCGTGGTAAACTTGACACCGAGGGAAAATGTTGACATTATATGTTTCAAAATTTTTTTGTAGAGACAGCTTTATAACCTTCATTAATTGTGTTAACTAAATCTTCTAATATCCATAGTGAATGTCTTAGAATCGTATTAAATTTGTGGATAACTGGTCTTTAAAACACTTGCTCTATTTCAAGCATTCCGGCTACGCCGTCGTGCTTGAAAACTCGCGTCTGTTTTAAAGGCCTGTTTATCCATTTATACTTTAATATACTATTTTCATTTTCAGATGTTTTTATAGGGGTATGGAAAAGTCATATGTACCTATTACACTAGAGTGAAGTGTCTTTTCCTTTCTTGTGTATTTGCACGCGATGATGATTTTATGTCAAGTCAAGTCTGAAACGATTAAAATAATATTTTTCGGTGATTATATCCCTTCTTTTCTTCCTTTATTCAATTTTTCCGTTCCCGACATGTAATATTCGTTTATTGCTGAATAATTCAATAATATAATCATTATTAAATTGCAGTGATCAATTAATAAACTTACCTAAGTACATATGGCAACTAATTGACTGACAGTCGGCGAAGATATAATAAACCAGTTGTGCAACATCACTTCGCTTTTTCCAAGATGTTGTTTAACTATTTTTATATTGCGACACATATTATTTAAAAACTCGCCCTCGCATTCATCATCCACCCTGATTGCATGCAAAAACGGTTAATATTAGCTGATGGAGTGGATCGCGAAGGTTATATAAAACTAATGCATGAGAAAGGAAATGGCCATAATGATTGAAGACAACATTATGAACTGTTTTAAAATTAAGGGGTGGAGGCAAGGATATTGTATCTCTCCCTTGCTTTTTAGTGTGGGTGGTAGAAAAATAAAATTAAAAGATTTTATTTGCGGGTAAAATATCGGGAGAACCTCAGGGAGTTGAAAAGGTGTACAGATTAAGGATAAATAATTAAAAGAATAAAAGAATGGGGATCATAGCATAGAGAGAGAAAAGGTTGTGGGATGTGGTTGGATACAAAAATCTGAGCATAGGAATAACTGGAAAAACGCATGATGAAATAAATATGAGAGCAGGAATGGCTATGAAAACCTATACGAAAATACTTAAGACCTTTGTGAAAGTTAGCAAATTATTTTATATGAAGCGTAGTGTGTAGATGTGAAATGGCGATGACCAAGGTTTGGAGAAGAAGAATAACATGATGGAAAGGATAAGGAAAAACTGATTAGGGTATTCACTGAGAGGGAACGGCTTAGACGCATTGAAAGGAATAGTGGAAGTAAATGAACATGTATGTAGGTGTAGAGGAAGGATTAAGATGCTCAATGATGTAAAGGATGGACTGAAATATGACTCAAGACAAATTTCCTGCCATGTAAGTATGTATATTAAATTATTTCAAATAATCAATCACACTGTATTAAATTTGCCTAATACTAAATGGACATTTAATGATCTGCGCTTGATATTAATAAAGATTTTTTTGTAAACCAAAACCACTATTATTAATTTAAATTTGTAATTATTACGGTTCAGCGAGGCGTCATTATTTTTTTGTGTACTACCGCACGAGAAATTTATTAAACGTTGATTAGACACACACACACGAGTACTGGCCAAACGATTAAAATGATCCGACATTTTCCACTTACAGTTTCGTGACTATCAAACATATTTCTCTCATTACATCGAATTAGAATGAGTCGTATAAACTGAATGCAACAATTGTAGTGATTTTGAGATAGATGCCGCCTACCCTAACACCATTTAACGTGTGCCTTTATGTACATAGAGACACATATATTCATGGTGCACTGTGCACTTGGTTAGAATATCAAAGCAAATGTAAATTCGCGTTTGAGTAGATTTTTGTGTGTTTTGTATGTGAACGTGCATAGCAAATATACCGTGTGATCAGATTTCATGCAGGCAGTGGTTTTATAATAGGTAGGTAGGTACATAGAAATTTTTACATTAAAATCAGATGAAAGTCTGATGTTATAAGAAACTGTGAGTGGAGTTTAGTTCATGTCTTCTTTTATCTGAATATTTAACTGCAAGAACAACTAGAACTTTAGAGAAACATATTTTCTATTCATAAACACTAAACACATCTAGAACAATTTAGTAGAAAAACGTCACAATGTGTTTTGTAATATTGAATCTTTAGAGTACACTCCAAGCCAAGGAATGGTTGTAAATCTTTAAAGATTTCTAGACTTTTTATACTTATTAACCATAAAGAACATCATTAGATCCCCATTGTATAATGCAATTTAGAAGTTTCTGAAAGCCTTGAAATCTATACAGAGAGCCAAGTGAGCAGAATAACTTTAAGGAATGAGTAGGTATGGTATAACTTGACCTATGAGTGCATAGGTACTTTACATTCTTGGTTGTAACAACAAGACGCACAACCTTTCTGGACTTTTGGTGCGGTATTTCTAGGTTTTGGGTTATGTTTCCATAGACAATGAAGAAAAGACTTTAGCACGTGCTAATATTACTCACAAAACCGTTCTCGGCGTATTCTTGTTATAAGATTGCTATTTGGTTCTTATTTTCACCTATAACGCTTGCGGATAGAGGGTAAATTGGATGTCGCTCTCTTTTGCATTTTTAGTAAGAATATAAATGAGAGGTTTTTAAAGTATGATCTAAACCTAAAGGCTTTAATAACACAACATTACATTAAGGGTGTCCCAATGATCTGGAGGTGGAAGATTACGCCTACCTATATTGCTGAAACAAATCTAATAACAGATTATTATAGTCAACAACGAAGACCATCTTGTAAAAATTATTTCTATATACAGGAAGGACCATTTGCGAGCACTATATACCAAACGTGTGTTTTTTAATCACCCTATATATTTTTATATACAGATAATAATTAATGCTGAGCAAAATGATATAAGGTACTATATGAGTCTACGACTAACGGTTCCCGAGTTATTCACATTCCTATTCCGCCATATTGAATGATATCGGAGTAAATTTTGGGATTTATTTTCCCAATGTACCCAGTTTTAACTTCTACATTGAGATTGTAGACTCTTTTGTGGACATATACAGAGTGGTCCATTTTGTCCAATGTCCATTCTTCTTAAAAGGCACACTCTATATTTTACAACAGTAGGTATAAGCGTAACCTTCCATTCCCAGATTGTTGGAAAACCCTGTAAATATGTACGTTACATACAGGATGTCCTGGGGAAAGCAGTTCACTCTAAAAATCTTTGTAAACAAATTTTCTAGCCAAAAACGGCGAGGCACGTCAAATTTCATATTAAAGGAGACACATTACGACATACATCGCGTTTCTCTCACTTCATCCCCGTATCCTCCTGAGCCACCCCAAGAAATTTCAATTTCAAGCTACCCCAACAATTTCATTCTCTACATGACATTTTTATGGATTCGTTCTCGAAAAATAAGAATGAACGTTGTTGAACAATTAATATATAACATTTATCTTTAAGTAATTATTTTTTTAAATGAAAACTTTTATGCGTAACATTAATTTTAATAAAGAAAATAAAAGCGTTTTCTAAATTGCGTATATCGTCACCCACAAAGACATTGTTTTTCTCTTTCTAAACAGTGTTTAAGTATGTGACCGGTTTGTCGTTACTAAATTCTATTATTAGATAACAAAACCAAGTTTTTCAGATTCCTGATTCACAGAATGTTTTCAAACAAGGTAGTTCGTAGTTTACACTCGTACAGAATATTACACTTTTATTGAAATATATTAGTACAAGTACAATCAATAGTGGCAATAATGTTTAAAACTATTGGTGAAGTAACAATTACTCTGAAGGTAAAAAGTATTCTACAAAAGAAATTTTTGGAGTTTTACAGAACATACAGGATTTATAAATCTTAATTATTCCGAAAACCCATCGTTAAACCTGACGTCACGACCTCACCAAGGGAAATCCTAGTAAAGTCATTGAATATTTTGGAAAAGAAGAGAAAAGCTTTAAGCGACCACCAGCAGAGTATGGTATGTAAAAAACACCCATTTTTTCGTTTTGTAAGAAACTAGTAGGTATAGGTACTCGCCTATACAAACGCCTTAAACAAATGAACTCAACGGTGATATCCTATCAAGTTGCTAGAATATCACTGTTATAGCAGTTGATATGTTGAAACTATCAGAGAAACAATCCAAAAGTTATGCCAAAAAATCCGGCAATATGAAATTTTGCCATTCAAATCGTCCAAAAGATGAATTAATGTATGCAAAATACCTCCAATTCACCTTACATATTTAACTTTAATTTTTACATTATTTAAAATTTATTATTTAAAAGGTAAAACCCCTTTTGAAATTATTGCTTCATATTAAAAAGTAAACGATACCAACAAATTAATTTTTTTGAATATTTGCTACCACATAACCATTAACTCGTGTTACATCTTTCAATCGTCACAGTTTTTCTTAATAACGGTTTGTACAGCGTTTCATTTGGATGTAGGCTATTTAACTTTTTTGAAAGATCATTTCTAATATCTGGACAAGCGATAATTGGATGTCAGTTCTCCCACTTAAATCGCTGTAGTGGAAAAATGTATTGCTATTTCGAACCGACATTGTAATAGAAAAGTGGAGTGCACCGAAGGACTATTTCAAAAATGCAACTATAGGTCATTATTGCGGTGGGGTGTCATTAGAGGTACAGATTTTAACGACAAAGCGATTGCAAAAATAACATCAACCACAATTCAATTCATATTTACGTATAGTCCAGTCATTTTAGAATTCAAGGTGGAAATGCGAGATAAAAAGCTGGTTTTTTGCGTAGTGGTACCTGTTAATATACTTTATAACATACTAAAAATCCCCAAAAATCCAAGGCTTGGTTTTTCGGATATAACGCAAAAAGTGTCATGTCACCGAAAACCCCTAGTATACCGTAGCAAAACATACTTTTCCCAGGATCGAGATTAATAAAGAAACAGGCTCAATGGTGGCTTTTGTAAAGGGTTGAAAAGTTCCGAAAGCTGACCTGCATAATATATGCGTTCCAAGATGGCCTAGGTTCTGCATTTAGCCATGTAGGTAGCTGTCATTCAAATAATATCGAGTAAATTTCCGACATTTGTACAAACTGGAATTGCAACGTAAGAAGAAACATCCTTCATAAACACTGACTTCTAACCAATATTGGAGGGTTACCAGTCAATGTGGAAATGTCCTTGAGCTGCATTGTCAGACGCTGAAGGTATGTAGCTGCATAATTCGTGGTACAGAAATTGGGCCGTTGGAAGGAGTAAAACATTTAATCCCTCCCAAAGCATGAAAAGTTCCCTTTCCATCAAGTGTTCGGATGTTAAAATCCGAATTGTCATATATGAATTGTACGTAGCTATAACGCTCTCCTTCGGTGTGGCTAGCTGAGAATCCTAAATTATGTAGCGGATTAAGCAGAAGTTTCGATGCATAATGTGTAAAAATACATATGCGCCCAAAAGAACGGGTGATAAAATGCACTTAGCTTGCGCAATGGAAAGCCGTTTCAGTTTTATCTTAGACTGGTCTGAACTCTTAGAAGCCCTCTGCCACTATTCTGGAATCATATTATTAAGAGAAGACGAAGATAGTTGAAGCAATAATACTCCTCAAGTTTGTATACTTCTGCTCGAATATCTGATCTAATTATTTTGGCGGCAGTTTCAACAATTCTTATTTTCTCTTCCTCGGCGTCTGATTTTCCTTCAGAATACTAGCTATCATACAAAATAGTAAGAGCTGCTAACCTAAAGCTTACAATTGTACCTACGCTTACCTGGTAGTTCTGTTATGGTTATATCGTTGCCATAATGATTCAGAAGCTTGGCTTTGAGATGCTTAATAGTGTATCCTTCATTCGAATTTAAAAATGTTTCTATTCATTGTCTCAGCCAAATCACCAATGCTATACTGACACTCAACGTTCATTTCGAGAAATGTGCATAACTAGTCAAATGCTTGCTGTTTGTCTGAACGAACATCTTCAGTATTTGAAGCGGTTTTATCAGAAAAAAGCGTGATGTAGCAATAACGGTGATAAATTGCTTCTGCTGCAACAAGAACACTGACTCCTTTAACTCTGGTGTCTACTGTACGGCCCCAATCAGCGTCTTTTGCTGAAATTTGTTTTTAGTTTTGTCTTTTATAGGAATTTTTTCACTCTATGAACAACCTTTCTATATTTCAACGGTAGTTTGACCATTGCTTCAAGATCAAAAGCTTCTCCACAAAATAGACAGTGGGTTTTTATGTCGAATCCTTGAGCCGCAGATGACTATGTGCGAGTACTTACACAAGCCGCATCGTCTATACTCTATACCCTATACCACTTGCAGACTTAACCTTTTGCCTTCCAGTACACCGATAGAATATGTTTATAACAAATAACAACTATTATAACATTTGTGCCAACGTTGGAACTTTAAACTGTGCAGTCTAATGCATGAAATTTATTGGAACAATTCTGCACCTAGTTGATTATTTTTATAACTGAAGTAACAGAAATTATATTATTATTATTATAGCATGATAATGATAGAACGAATTGAATTTGGACACGGTGGCACTTTTTGCGTTATATCGGAAAAAGCAAGCCTCGGATTTTTGGGGATTTTTAGTATGTTACATATGATGCCATTAGGCATCCATATTAAAAATTTCAGCTTTTTATCTCGAATTTCCAGGTTATACGATCTTTTTACCTAAAATGACTGGGCTAGTAGTGTCTATTAGCTGAAAAATAAAAAGTAAATCCATTTGGAAATTGAAAGTGAGATATGGATCATCTGAATAATAGCATTTTACTTATTCTAATTTTTTTACAATGTCTGCCGAATATCTCAGTGTAACAGCGCAGACGCATACTCATTAGATCACTAACACTAAGGTAGAGCTCGTACAAAACCGGAGTTACTGTAAATGCAATTACAAATATTACCTTAAAACCAGTATCTCATGGACGTTTAAACAACTATCATGTAAAACAATGCGAAGCCCATTATGGGTTGGCGAAAGCTAGTATTGTACCATTGATTATTATATATCTACTTTGTGTATAATCATGATGATTATACATCATGATGATAGGGAAAAACTACCACATCTTCATTTTCTCCCAACCAGACATACCCATCTTCACGGATGGATCTAAAACAATGGAAGGAATTTATTCCAAAGAACTAAACTTCCATATCAGCCAACCACTAGGCAAAATTTCGACTATCTTTCAGGCAGAACTAGAAGGAATAATGCTTAGTGCAAAAACAATTCTTATGCACAGCATAACGAATAAAATAATCAGGATCTCCAGTGTCAGCAGAGCCGCTTTACAGGCACTGGGTCAATACAAAATCACCTCTAGACTGGTTTCCGAATGTCACCAAGCACTAGAGCAAGTAACAAACAGCAATATCCTTGAGCTTGTATGGGTCAAAGGGCATGTTGGAACAAATAGGCAATGAAAAAGTCGATAAGTTAGCCCGCCTGGCCTCAAAACAACTGTTTAATGGCTCATAGTCGGCTTTTCCACATTCAGTACCAATTGTAAAGGACTTAATAACTCAAGACACACAAGTCCAACACAAGGCAAGGTGAAACTTGATGTCAGACTGTCGTCACGCAGATGGCCATTCCGTAGCCTGGCGCGTTTTTGCACAGGGCTATCTAGAAAGAACCTGAGGCTACTCGTGGGCATACTTTCTGGACATTGTAAACTTAACAAGCGCATGCACCGTATGGGCTTGGTCGAATCACCATCCTGTAGACGTGTAGAGGATGCTACACAGATGACGAGGCGGCACACCACATACTTTGTGAGTGCCCTATATTCATCGAATTTAGACGATCCATGTTGGGGGAATCCTGGCCGGACGTGGCTATGATTAGAACCGCTTCCCACTCCAGCGTCCTCAGATTTGTCTCATGTTTGGGATGGCTTGAGTAACGTTGCGGGGTCGGACGGCTCTGATCAGAGAGGTAGCACAAAGGGCCCAAATAGATGGCCTAAGTGCGCGTGGACTGCTCCCATCGTAATCCAGAATCATGATTCGTGACTGTACCCAACTTCATCTATTCGGTGCAATTCCGACGTTAAACTACTGGAAGCAAACCATCGCGGTGTATCCCGTCAGCTTTCAATATTTATTTTGGTCAAGGTTTGCGGTTATGTATACTTAATATAATTAATCCTTTAGTTATTTGGTTATTAGCAAATGAATAACCGAAATAATGAATGTCAATACAACTTTTGTATATTTAAAGGGACGCTTTGTTCCCATGGACCTCTCGCCACTGGTTATGAATTAATTTTTTCTAAACTTTGTGGAACTCCATAATTAATTGCAATAATAAATATAAGTAATTTTTTATTTTAAATGTAATCCGACGCGTTTGAACACAATTTGTCATTATCAAGGGTAACAGATTAAAATTAAACAACAGTTGCTAAGGATGTCTTTGGTATACGAGTAAATAAGGCTCATAGCAAAGATTCATAAGAATATACATGTGATAGCCTAGGTTTTTAACTGTACCTCCCTAGGTCACGAGGTAAACACAATATTTCTCACAACGCTGCACTAATTATGTATGTACATACAATTTATTCTTATTAATCAGTTGAATTTCATTTTTATTTTGTGCCTTCGCGAATGGACTGTAGATTGGATGTTTTTTTAATGAGAACGAATATACCAAAGATTTCCTTAACGTTGTGTCTTAGCAACCCTTGCCTGATTTTAATGTATTACGACCTGTTACTCTTCATAACGACACATATGTTATTTTTATAATTACTTATACTATTACTTTATAATTAATTATATATGGTGACTTAATGATTGAGGGTTGTTCATACTATGCTTTTGCAGTGACATTTCAACTAGGTATTACTTTCTCTACGAAAATTTAAAACCACCATCCTTAACCGTTCAATATTAGAATTATAACGTAAAATAACGTATTGATAAATGGGTTTCTTCATCGTACAGTAAGAACGTTCTTAAATAACGAGAGTCTGATAAAACGATGAGTTTTAAAGTGTTGAGAAATGATGAAAATTCAATTGATGATTTATTTAACAAATTGGGAAAGGTCGGGTATAATAATATAGATAATAAATAACACTGTTCACAGGAAATAATTTCTAGTTAGCATTTTTGACAAGCAATTATTATACTGTAAATGGCATCTACGAGGAAAAAAACATCACAAACTGTCAATAAGAATCATCCACACGTGTCCAATAATGGTTGAATCAAACCGAGCGCGGACTAAACAATGGCGGACGATAGACAAGACGTCAAATGCATGTTGCACCACCTGGAGTGCTCAAAAGCGAAAACAATTACGTCATTTTGTGTATGTTTTCAAACTAACGATCAATCGTGAACAACGACAAAGATGTCTAAAGCTTACGTAATAAAACGAAAATTTAATTCGGGATAAACTGGGAAAATGTTATGTTGTACGTGGGAGGGCGTATTGTACAATATTTATTGGAACGAGCGCAGTTGATAAATAGGAATATTAATTGGTTTATTTGATTATCTTTGAATATGAAATATGTCAGAAACATTGAAATCGTCTGGCCTGACGAAAAGCTTCTTCCTTTTAACAACTTACTGAAAGCTCTAAAATTATTCTCAAAAAGAAAAAAATATATGTCGACTTGAGCGCGTATAAAATCAAATTCTCTGAATGTACGAACAAATTCGAATAAATTAAGAGAATAGCGAAGGAGAATTGAATGTGATGGTAATGGGCGACAATCTCTTTAGAGGTGATTCGATTTGGGCGTGATTTTATTTGACCCGCTAATTCGATAAATCCGAACCGAAAACGCGGCGCTGAGCACTTCGCTTTCCGCTTCTCAGCTGCTATTTCCTTTTCAACGTGCCAATTGCCTTTGCAAGGGTTTCTTGTTATTCACACCCTGATATTTCGAACTCTACTCGTCTTATCGATTTTACATTTAATTTTACCTCTCCTTTTTGTTTCTTCTGTACGATATTAATAACAGCACTATAATCCGAACTTTCCGCATTCTTTTTTAGTTAGTGAAAAACCCATTCAAATTGCAGAAGAAAATGCTTTACCTACTTTACGTTACCTATTCTAACTACAATCGAACAATTTCATCATTTTCATTGTTTTTAAAGCAACACGTTAAAACTATTGAATTAGATACATTGCCAATTCCTTTATTATTAACTATACAGTTTGTCGGAATTTTAATTTACGTAAAGGTTCATTGTTCCGTGCCATGGATCGATTTCTTTTGTGTGTCTCTTAACATTAAGTGAATCATTTTGTAGCCATTGTCGGACGGTATATCAATGTAAATTTAGTGGCATGAAATTTGAATTTCGTAAGGATGTGAGACCAAGCCTGACGATAAAAGCAAAACTGTATATATCAGCAGCTATATTGTTTAAAACATGAGTCTTTCAGGATGAGTGTATATTTTCTTTCAAACAATGGATTTGTTTCCAATGTTATAAAGTTGTGTGGTTGTTCTATTTTTTCCATTTTTCCTGATTATCGGCAAATCCTTAGTTCTAATGGCATTAACTATTAGGGAACCAATTTTTTTTTGTTTAATGATAATTTCTTCGATTCTCCTTATATTTGTTTTGAAAACTTCGTTTTGTTTCCTACTGTCTCTCATAGACCATTTTCTATCCTTATAGTAGTAGTAGTAGTAGTACATAGTAGTTTAGTTAAAGGACTTCGTTTTTTCTTTACATTTCTTATTTTTATTTTTAACACCAGTTGCTTTTATATTGTGAGTATTTTGGGTATTTTTGTGCAAAATAAATGATTCTATATTGCATGTTTGATAATATTGTTATCCAGTTGTGAATTAATTTTTACTTTCAACACTGGAATTTTCTCGAGAACCAGAAAAGACTTCTGATCGTGCTCGGAATAGTCAAGCGTGCATACTGTAGTGTAAGTATGCTGACAATGTGACGAAGTAACAAACACTTTTTTTAGGTAATTTTTTTTATTTTTGCTTTTGTTTTCGAATTATGGACCTTTTTTGTTTTTTTTTACAAATTCTTATATCTTCATTATTTGTAGTCGGATTTCAAAAAATCAACGTTTTTTGGAATCAACAGTTTAATATCTACAACGTTTGTTCAAAACATTTTTACAAAAAATTTAGAACAGCAAAATGGGGGTCATTCTAAATTCTAGTAGTAGAGTAGATTTTGTGCTATTCAATTCCCAAAATTTAAAATGACCGACATTTTGCTGTTGTAAATTTTTTGTAAAAAAGTTTTGAACAAACGTTGTAGATATTCCAAAGAACTTTGATTTTTTGAAGTCCGACTACAAATAATGGAGATATAGAGATGTGTAAAAAAACAAAGAAAGGTCCATAATTCGAAAACAAAAGCCAAAATGAAAAGAATTATTTTATAAAATGTGTTAGTTTTGACGAGTTCTATTACCTCTAGTACGGTGTCCAATTTAAGTAGAAACACCTTGTATGTCCTAGATTTTAACCGTACCTGGAAGGGAAATCCAATGAACGGTAACGGTAACAGAACTTGTACTGTAGAAAGGACAAAATTTTGATCCGGAGAATTGGTACAGAGATCAGAGAAGTATAGCTTAGGACAATTCCATTGTTAGATAAAGTAACTATTATACTTTGAGTGTAATATTAAAAAATAGAGAGAGAAGTATGTAGAAAGGTAGATAAATGTATGAGATTATGCTAGAGAAAATAAGCTCTTATATCAAATGTTCTTATAGCCATAACATTTTCTGTAACTGTTCGCCCCTACAAGAGTGCCAATGTAAATCAATTTACTTTCGAAATTCTTTTAGAAATGGAAATCGTTTGTACGCAGTGGAAATGGGAATGGGAAAAAAATTAAAGAAAAAAGCTTTCTGGGATTTGAGGCGAGAATCGATAGAAGGGGATCGATCGATACACAATTATGGAACTTTATAAACATCTCGAAAAATGTTTGAAGCCATTTCAACTAAATCTTGATGAAAATTGTCTGTATGATATTGGGAATGGTACAGTAGCTTCCAGCACGATTATTTATTACATTTCTTAAAATCAGGAAAAACATATTAAAGGAATGGTTAATTACCGAATGTTTACTTAATGAAAGAACTTAATGAATTTTGCCTCTGAAAAAAGAAGAAAAAAGTCAAAGTGGGTCATAATGTTCATAAACCTATTACGGTTGTGCCAATGTCATTGTGTCATGAAGATGGTAGCTAAATTGCATAAAACGCCAAAATCAGCAATGGTTGGCGTTTTAAAGGCAAATACGATGAATGATGAAGTATCAGAACGGTTCGATGCTGTTATTTTTGATGGATTCTCTTTACGCCAAGCTTACAGGGAAAAGTTTTTTTTACTTTTTTTACACTTTCAAAAATTTAGGAACTAATGTCACAAAGCAAGATAGATAGAGAGAGGAAAGGGTTTTAGTGGATAAACTTCACCTACATGGAAGGGAATTCCACATACCCCCCGCTATAGAGCCGAGCGGGGGAGTCTCTGCCTATAAAAGGTTTCCCACATCTCGATAAAAAAAGGAACTAATGACGTGCAAGACTGAGGCCTGCCAGATCGTGGTTACTGTATTTAGTATGCAATGACCATAGACTACAAATCACTAAAAAAATGTCTAGACTTACAGGAATATCGTTACTCGGAGGGCCCACGAGCTCTCAGTCTACGGGTAATAAAAATAATAATTTAAAAAAATCATCTTTCCACGAAATATAAAGTGAAGATGATGTTGAAATAGCAAGCTACACGATTTACAACGATAAGAGCAAGTTAAGACTTTTAATACCTACGTAGAGATTCAATGATTTTCACTATTTTAGTTAAGTAGAGGTAATATAGTAGTTACAATTGTACATACAATAAGAAGAAATCCTGTATGACATATACATAAATAAACATCGTTATACCTATAATGATACTATGGACTTCTAACAAACCGAGACTTGGTAGTTTATGGTAGTTAATGTGGTAGTTAATGAACCAAAGAGGAACATGCAAGTCGATGATGAGAAGTAGACACTTACACTTGAACTGAGAGAAAAGGAAATAGCATCAATCAGATTTTGTCGAACAGATGCAATTACGCAGACGGGTGGTGGTACATTTGAAAGGAATGAATAATAGAATGGTATGGGGAATATATAGGTTAAAAAGAGAAAACAAGGGGTTGGAATGCGCTTCAAGGGAAAAGTAACAGAAATTATTTGCCAGCAATGCGAGTTACATTGAAGGTAATGATTTAAAGAATAAAAAATTAATAAAGTAAAATGAAGCTTGAATGCATAATATTTTCAATCGAGCTTTAGTACAGGTACACGTGCTATTTTTACAAAATTTCTATAGGGAAAATCTTATGAGGGCTTAATTAAAATTTAACGTACTCACATAGGCTTTTATTTATATTTTGTTTTTCAAATTGCTATTGAATGAAGGAAGCGATGTCAAAATCGTTTGTTATTGAATCCCTGATTACCTTCTTAATTATGCAACTCGAAAACTTATCTATCGTATTATGCTGGAAATACCAAAGAATTGAAAAATTGATTTCTGTAATACTTAAACAGAGACTATTAATTTGATAAAATCGAAAATGTATCGATTTTATAGCAAAAGTTCTTAACTTGAAATATGAGTTCGTATCAGGTGCGCTATAACGTACGATGTGACATGCAATCAAATTTAATAATTCTAGAACACGGATTACGATACAATCAAATCACATGATTGAGGGCCCGCCGGCAATCAAGGCTTAACTTCCCTTCGCACTCGCCCTAAACATACCAATAACCCTCAATCAAGTCGAGAAGTGATTGCTTTTACACAAATAAATTTAGTATAGCTATGTTATGCACTTATATTTCAGACAAATTTACCTAATGGAAATTAAATCTGCTTAATAAACGAATCGGGGACAAAGGAAATTTAACAAATATAATTAATATAAAAATATGACGCTTCCTTAAAAACACTAGAAATACTTAAAATTTGAAAAGGAAAACGTACCTACCTATTACATTAAAAA
Source organism: Pyrocoelia pectoralis (assembly GCA_036250285.1). Classification (NCBI taxonomy): domain Eukaryota; kingdom Metazoa; phylum Arthropoda; class Insecta; order Coleoptera; family Lampyridae; genus Pyrocoelia; species Pyrocoelia pectoralis. The sequence continues at coordinate 82,898,827 of CM070075.1, forward strand.
AGCTCAATCTACTTTAGTCCACTCCACACACGTATTTATAATTATGTTCAGTAGCACAAAAAGTAGCTTTTGTAGTTCCCGTGTAGTTTTCTATTTTATTGTATAGGACTGCACCCGTAATAATCCGCTTAGTCTAGTAAAGCAAGAGCTGCGTTGACGAAAAGCTGACCCAAACCCAATATATTGTTCAGTATGGGAAAACTTTGAACACCTCTGTAAATTGCTTTGTTTAATCTTTTTTAAAGTATTGAAGGGCAGGCATCATCCGTATAGAACTTGTTTTTAGCTTCACGTTTGTGTTACTTTTGCCATATCTTACTATCTACTTTTTAATCTTTTATCGGACACTTACCTCTGATGGATAGACTACCCTCCGTAGCCTTGACAGTTCTGGGGATCCCATTCAACGCGCCGTATTAACACTGGCCTGTATAGGTCAGAAATTCAACAAATGCTGAACAAGGTTCGTGAGGCACCCTCCTATGAGTAGGTAACCAAACTTTTTTAATGACCTTTATTTAGCGCTACCATTTCTGTCATGTCTATATATTCTATTATTAAGCTGTACAGCATCATAAATAATATTGTTTGTCAAAAAACTCTAAGTATTTTGTATTTTTTCTCTGGTAATTATATTGCATCACATGTTTTTGACACTTGAAGATTGGTGTCATGTATATAGTAATCCTTTTGCTATTAAAAATCTTTGGGTCTCATTTCAGTAACCTTTTTACTTTAAATATGTGTATTTCAATTTCATGTTTAAACTCTTCAAGAACATAGATTTGAGCTCCCCTGAGACAAAGTCTCTCAACTGGAAACTGCTTAGTGCTTAATTTACGACTCCAATTTTTAATGAGGTTTCCCTTTTAAATTAATTTAGTCAAACGTGGTAAATAATATGTAAGCGATAAGGCCGTTTTTCATTTCTATTTTTTTTTCAAACCAGTATTATACCTACATGAAGAAGTAAGAGTAGTAAGAATCCAAACTATTTTATTACTGTTAGTATTGTGCAATGTGTTCTTGCAACTGAGTCCAAGCGAATACTTTATTGCATGGTACCAGTTTTGTAGATCTTGTCAATCACCGGCTATAATTTTCAATAAAATGTTTCTATAATGAGCTAAAGCGGCCAAATTTTTCATATTCACAACATTTGTTTTCAGGAGTCAGCAATTTTAGAATCCAACATAATGACACTTTACCCATTCCTAAATCATTACCACCCAAAATTAGGGTGCCTGAGGAACCTTCAATCAGTTCAATCTGCAATTTTTCAAGACAAAATTATTCACTTCCTTGATCATTTACTTCGTTCGTGTCTCCGCAGGCCTTTCCTGCCTTTGGTTACCTTCTATCGATTCTTTGCACCATCGCTTACACCAAGATGTAATTATGTATCTATATGTACTCATATAATATGATGGCGATTGAGTTATGTATAAAACCATCGTTCTATTCAGAGCCGGATTTAGGACTGTGGAGGCCCGGGGCAATGAAAAAAGTGGGGCCCCTTTCAATAAATAAATATCTTTGGATAATTTTATTTTTACATTAAAAAGACATGTTTAATAGTGAAATTAATACACATAAGTACCATCGTTTGTAATAATTTGAAAATCTGCATTACTTTCCCACGAATGGTGGGAAATGGGGAACAGCTAATCTAATTTAAATCAAACTCACCTTAAGTAAAACACACTTTTTTGAAGTGCTTTTTTGCGTGCTTTTTATAGAGGCAAAATCGTTAATTATTTCTGTGAAGTCTATCTCTATCTCTCGCAGCAAATCACTCCCTATTTACTAAGTAACCATAGATATGCTAGACGTTTTTACGTCATCGTCATACGCAGTCTATTTTTAATAATCTTCATTTTAGAAAATGAACGTTCTCCGCTGCAATTTGTCAACATCAACATTAAATGCATTCTCAACGCAGTTTCAATATTAGGAAAGGCAGCGCCATAGTTATTATCAACCAAAATTCTGTAATAAAACATCTCTTTTGATTCACTATCGACATTGTAGTCCTTCTTGAGGGCATCTACCAGGGCTGCAAACTGGACCAACTCATTTTCAAGGCTGAAAATTTGTAGGTACGCCGTTGTCTCCAGAAGACTAAAGCTGGCCACAATGATCGAAAACTTAGGTATAGGTACACTTGTATTACTTTATACATATAGTTTATGTTTAGATATAGGTGTATTTCATTTCTCTTCAGTTTCTTGAAAACTATTAAAAAATGGAAATTTCAAATTTTGTGGAGGCCCTCAATTTGTGGGGGCCGCGGAGCTTTAGCGCCGCTTGCCTCACCGTAAATCCGGCCCTGGTTCTATTCAACATTTCCTTGTTAGTCAAAAATTTTGGTAAACTTCTATTCGAGTTTTAAATAACTCACAAATTGTAAAAATGGTTTAATTTCAAACAAACTTAACAAACAGAAGTTTTTTGTGATAAAAAAAATCACGCTTGTTGTGTAAAGCGTTCTCCGTACTTAATATATATACAGGGTGTAGAATTGGCCGACGCACCATAGGCATTTCAATGAAAATTTGCTTCCCTAATTATTTTATACTTACAAAAGTCTATTAATAAAATTTCCACTTTCATAAGAATCGGTGATGCCTTGACTACTTTAATAAACATTTAAACAAATAAACTTTTACAGAATGCAACTAAAATCGTTTAATTAAAAATTAATTCCTAAATAAATAAAATAATTTCATTTAACGAATGTTAATGGTAACTATAGTAGTTTCCAGAATAAACCCATTTCATCATTTCGACTTTTGCATTTGTAGAATAAATGATTGAATCTTGCTGCAACGACGCTTAAATTAGATATAATGCTTAACCTAAGATATACCTAACGCACTACAATACAATGATGCCCATTGACAGACAAACAACTAAAAAAAAATAGTATTGTTTTTACGTCAACCATTCCATGGCATCACTATTGCCAAAGTATCACTTTTAATTTTCAATTTTTCTTGACGCTTAAAAACAAACAACATGTACGGATGTAGATTTGTTTAATCTACAAAAAAGTTAAATAGCCTTTTTGTCTAAAATAATTAGGGAAGCAAATATGTAATCAAATATTAAGATTTTTACATTGAAATGCCTACGGTAGCATCGGCCAATTCTACACCCTGTATACAAGTGACAAGTGAGTATCAGTGTCAATTTTAAGAAACAAAAAGGGCGAATAGATAGAAATTTATTTTTCTTTATCGACGTTTTTATAAACATGGTTAATGTTTTGTTTTCAATTACATATCTTTATAATATATTTGTAGCTTTGATTGCAAAACTTTCAGAACACCAATCCGTGCTCCTCCATTCCAATTTCCATTAGGTACCTAATGTTCTCTTAGCGTTATTAGCAGTTCGTGGTCGCAAGATTGAAGTACATACTTGGTTAAAGTCTTGTAAAACGCATGTAAGTACTAAAACCAATATGAAGAAAATAGCATGTAACAAATGTCTAAGTTTTGAAAGCCTTTTTGATTTTTATCATGAAGAGAAAGAACTCTTGTCATCGAATAGCAAGGAGCGAAGGGTTTTATGTTTCTAGATTATTTTTCAAAAATATTTCAAGGAAATCAAGCAAATATTGTCTTAGTGCAGCTGCGAAAATATGGGTAGATACATGTATATGAACATGGAGCGATTTTTTTAGGTACAACTACAAGGTAAGCTGTCCGATCGATATCAAAATTTCACTGATGTAAAATTGTACAATATAATTAATTGTTTAACTAATAGGACGACAACGTAAAGTATCATTAAGCTTGAAATTCTGTAACTGTTGAACATGATCTTATAAGACGTTGATCGCACAAAGCTATTAAGGTACCTAATCGTTGCAGCTGCAATGGAAAAAGTTTATACGAATAAAAATATTGTTCCATTTTGTCCCCTCGGTTACACTTAATCCATTACCAAACGACAAAATATCGCTTAATGTCGTTGTATTATGCAATCCTACGACAATGTTTACCAACTGTGTCACATTTGCATATATTCATCTACCTAAAAGATTTAATATGTAAAATTCGCATCAAAATGCACATAGAAATGAGCTAAGCACTGTTCTATATAGTTTAGAAGGGCGTCGATAGCGTAATGCATCACCGTCGAGACGCAACTCAGAACTAATCATAGTTAGTGCAATTCTATGTTACTGACCAACAGCCCACCATTTTTATTTCTTTTAAGTACTTGGTACGTATTTTTATACACGTTCATTGAGAAGACGACCGATGTTTCAATATTATTTATAAATAGTAAAAATGCGGCCCTCAATAAGTGGTAAATTGAAAGTTGGCAAAGAACATGTTTAAAATGTATCGACACGTATCGGAGCAGTAGCGACCTCCTGGTGGGTACCCGTCAATGGCAATTATTGACTGGTGCCAGAAACAGCTCTTGAATGTAAATTAGGGGAACTTCGGGGTGCATCAAAGCAACAAGCCGAGAATCCGCTACTTCGCATTGATCCCCACGTGCCCCCCAACCTCCAACAAATGCCACCCGCCTTTGTTAACCTACTGTTCATTTTGATTTCAATTGACTTATTATTAAGTGAAAATTGGAATAATTTAGTTAGCGGAAATGTGTTTGTTTAATTTTCATCATTCTTCCAATTGCTCCTAACAAGGCACGTTTATACCTAAAACAATGTTGAAACCGAAACTTAATTCTATCTTTATTTTTTCTACGCCTCGTGTACTATTAGGTATGTAATTAAAATTTTCGAATCTTTTCCAAATTAAGATTTAGTGCAAGCCAATCAGTTATTACTTCATTAGAATTGAAAAATATTTATTTTGGGTTAAGCTGTGTAATGGTTTTTTATTGATAAAATAATCCAAACGTTTCGGACACCACTTACAGGTGCCTTCTTCAGTGGGTTAAAATTAAAAATGAATTTTAATTTTAAAGGCAAAGAAAACTGACAAATTATACAATTAAAACTAAATTGACAATCAAGTTATTACTTCACTTCATAAAATGAACAATGCATTAATTTTTTCAGTGGTGTTACTTTTAGATTTAGGAAATAATCAGGTTGGTGTAAAAAGTCCTTTACTTTCTGCATAAGGTTTTCGAATTTACAAACGGAAAATGACATAACTATTACAAATGTTTCCCATTTACCTATGTAGGTATAAGGTATGTTCCTCTACTAGCGTTTCGCCGAGGCAGTTGCATACTCTATAAAGAATTTATAATTGTATTAGGTGCAGAAAAATGGGTGACCTGTTATAGGTACCTATTCAGTATTTGCAATGAGTAAAGAATTCACTCAACGGTATTTGTTACTTTAGGATTTCAGTTTAAAGTGCCTATAGTTTCTCTATTTATTCACAATGAAATGTTTCTTCCGCTCTACACAAAGGTTGTTTTTATACATTGCCAGGAACTACTGCAGCTTTTTCATTGTTTTTCAAAGTATTCTCCCTAACCATCCACCCTACAGTATGCCTAAACAATTCTCATAGTACATAGAGTATATTCAAAGCAAGGGTTGTGAACGTGTTTCAGCTTTCAGCCTTCCAGCATCAGAAACCGTTGTCGACGCAGTTTGTTCTGAACTCAAGAAGCCAGTTATTTCCGCCATATTTGAGCTTGCATTGCTTGAAGAGAATGATCAGGTGTCGCCCATTGTTTGACAAGCAAAAAGTTGTATCACACCGTTTTGCAATCTTTCAAAGTCAGGATTGAGGTAAGACAATTTTGGACGGAATAGGCTTTATCGTTCGTATTTTGACACCACTCAATAGAGGTTAGTCCAAATAGGGTCTTTATGAAATGGAAATTCATGGAAATCGGTGAGAAATTCAGATTTTGAATGGGACGTTTTAACTGGATTTGTTAGGTACTGTAAAGCCAGGAATGATCTTAATCGCCTCCAGAAGGTACAACACCAATTTGCAACTCAGGGCTCATTGCATGGATAAGGAATAGGAAATCTATTAATTACCTGCGCGATCCCCAGATTTAATTTTACTTTTGGGAAGTATAATATAACCTCATGCGTATATTGATTTGTTTTATCGCTCAGTTATGGTTTCTATATCGCCACCATATTGATATGAAAAAATGTTATAACAAAGGTTATAGATAATTAAAAGGAAACTTTTAAACGTTTTTAATTATAATTAGGTAATAAATAAAATAAACTCAAAGCGGAAAGGAGAAAAAGTTCTAAATGTATATAAAACGCCAATAGCTTCATGTAGGTAAATAAAATGTCCGGTTTTGTGTTATAACGCTTGCAAGTATGTATATGTTACCTCAAGGTTGGTCAGAGATATAACCAGAAAGGAAGAATATTCTTTTTAGTTTAAGTATTCGTAGTTGGATCTTTGAAGAGTATGGAACGAGTGAGTTGTTACATAATACGTCATAATATATTTTTGCGGACACATTTTCGACAGCGGAATTAATGTTTTGTGCGTAGGGATTGTTAAAAACGTTTGACCGACATAAAGTATTAAACGTTATGTGTGTATAAACGCTAAGTGAAAATTTTCGTGTAAGTATTGTTAAGTGTCACACACGAACAGAGTGAAAATTTGAATATTTAATTACTACCTAGGTATCTGCTTTTATGGATACTTTCTGGTTAGCCCAACTGGTAGCGAAAAGAACGGCCAGCATTTATAATAACAAAGCGAAACTAAAAGCAGTAAAACTCACTGGCCAGCGTAATGGAGCAAAAGTAAGTAAGTAAGTAAGTTTATTGTTCATCTTCTTAAGATGTTTACATATATATCGGCTAGTTAATAGGTAGTAATAACTTCTCTTACATGCGCTGAGCACGCTTTCTTGAAAGTCATTAATAATGGTACTTTCTTAATTTCCTCGGGCAGTTCGTTATAAATTTTTAAACCCTTATAATATAAGTTGTTTTGTGAGGAAGTTTTCTTAACTAACGGTAGCCTAAAACTATTTAAATCTCTAGTGTTATACTGATGTATATCCTTATTAAAAACAATAAATTTATGCATATATCTAGGTAACCTATTATTAATTATCTTATATATAAATAGCAACGTTTTAAAATAAACTCGTTGCTTAACACTTAGCCACTGTAATGTATTTAGCATTGCCGATATTCTTGTCATTTTACTGCACCGTAATATTATTCTCATTGCTTTATTTTGCAATTTTTGCAATCTTTGAAAATCGCCTTCGGAAGATAAAAATAATATGGTCGCGCAATAATCAAAATGAGGTGCAATGATAGTTTTATACACCAGAATTCTAGACCAAACACTTAATTTAGAACTTATTCTTCCAAAAAAACCTATTTTTTGAGCTACCTTGCGTATAATGTAATTAATGTGACTTTTGAAAGATAGCTTGTTGTCAATAATTATTCCTAAATATTTTGTTTCAATCGAGTACTCAATTTCAACATTGTCGACATTAACCTTGCAATCGCTCATTGACCCATTATTACTTAATATTAGTGCTTTTGTTTTTGAAGTGTTAAGTTTCAGTTTATTAAATTTTAACCAATTTGAAATATTGTCTAAATCACTATTCATATTTTTCACCGCACTATTAATGTCTATATCAGTCACTGTTATTAAAGTATCATCGGCAAACAAGTTTACCCTAGCGTGTTTAACTGAATTTATCATATCATTAATGTAAATGCTAAATAACAAAGGGCCTAAAACTGTTCCTTGGGGCACGCCTAATGCAACCTCTCTAGATGTTGATTTTTCTCCCTCATAGATAGTTATCTGTCGCCTATCAGTTAGGTAATCCTGGAACCACTTCAACGCATTTCCGGTGATACCATATTTTTCCATTTTTGAAAGTAATAAAGTCCGGTTTACCGTTTCAAAAGCCCTCTTAAAGTCAAGCAGTACCGCAACGACATTTTGACCGCTTTCAATATCGTCCTTCCAATTGGCCAGAACTAGATTTAGAGCAGTTTCGCACGAATGATTTTTTCTAAAACCCGATTGCATGTTATTAATTATACTATTTTCTTCTAAATACTTTTCCAGTTGTTCCTTGGCAAGAAGTTCCAAAACTTTTTCTAAGGTAGGTAACATATTTATAGGTCTGTATTCGCTGCAGTTTAGTGTACCAGGTATTTTAGGTACTGGAATTATTGTCGCGGTTTTCCACATATCAGGAAAAATTCCGTTTAAAAAGCATTGGTTTATTAAATCTAGGAGAGTTGTTTCAATCACTGGCAGGGCGTCAATGATAATCTGTAGGGTAATTCCATCGATACTGCTTTTCTTTTTCATTTTTAAGATTGTGGATTTTAAGTTTGCCCCTGTGATCGTATTGAACGTAAATTTGTTGGACTGACATGTAGGAAGCTGTATGTTCTGTTTAGAAGCTGAAATACTACCACTAATTTCTGTTATGCTATCGATAAAGTAGTTGTTAAATGCTTCGGCTATTTCATTCGGTTCATCAATTTCTACATTAAGAAACTTGATACATTTTTGGGTGCCCTCATTACTGTTGCCATCTATAAGTTGTTTAAGTTTTTTCCACATCTGTCTAGGATTGTCTTTCACTGAATTGATTTTTTGCTGAATATACTCGCATTTTCTTTTTTTTAATTAAACCGTTGTAATAGTTTTTCCTATTTCTGTAATTTAACCAATCCTGTTCATTTTTTGTTCTTTTGGCTTGCTTATATAGCCTGTTGCGATCTTCTTGTATTCTCTTTAATTCCGTTGAAAACCATGGATTTATACGAGATACTAGTCTTGTTTCTTTAACAATCAACTTATTAACACATTCTTGTAGCTTAAAGTAAATAGAGAAATTCCCGTTGGATGCTGTAATAGAAAGGTACAGTTGTTCTATTTTCATTTATTTATATTGGGTTTTGATTTGTTCACGTACAACTTTTGATTTGTTTTATTAAAGGGGGTCTATTAGAAATATTGAACCTTGTTCCTTTAGAACTTGCCAAACTGTCACGTGATTTACATTTAATCTAATTGCTATTACTCTTGTGCTCGTCGAGCTCATCTTCAATAATATTAAGAACAGCTTCTTCAAATGCAGGGGTTTGACGTAATCGCTATTGGAATACCCACCAATTGTTGGGTGAAAACTTCCAGTCTCTGATGAACGTCTACGTATTCTTCTAAAAATACAGCAACTTGGTTGATGACGATTTAGATATCTTATCCGATAAATTCTACGAGTTTCTTGTGCATTTCTCCTTGTCTCTCGAAAAACTAAAAGCATGTCAAGAACTTCAAGGTTTTGATAATTATGCATTTTCACACACCAATTATGCAAATAACTTTTCAAGATGAAGCAGTAAGTGACATTTTTTTAAACAAAGATATTTCTAAAGAACAAGATCAAAAATTTAAATTTTAAGTAGGTACAAAGTAGAAAACACGTGCCTCCAGTTTGAAGTTTTTTTGTTTCATTGTTTAATGGCAGCAACAGCAAGCTTACTTTGTAGTAGTAGTAATGTGTAGTAATGACGATTTTTCGAAAAACAAAAAAAAACGCCAATAACTATGAGCTGGGGCTTCAAATCACAAATTTGAACTAAGAAAGGTTATTTGTTTCAATGAGTTCTAATTGCCGTTTTCAGGTGTTACGTGTTAACACCCTGTATATGGCGATGGCAGAAAAATGACAATTAATAGTACAGCAGCAAATGATAGTAATTTGGTCGAAAACTGCATTTAATGATAAAGTATTTTTGTAATAGGGTATGTAGCTGGTTGGACAATACATCCTATTATTATCTACTAAAAAAAAGTGTAATGCGTTGCACACTGAAAATGGTAAGTAAGGGTAACATTTTAAGAGATGGAGCCACCGAAAATTCCTCCATGAAGATTAGCTATGGCGTCATCAAAATGGCTGCCTTTACAAAAGCTACAAACCTCAATATCTCCCGAACCGCTTAACGGAGTTTTAATTTTATTGGTATGAAATGAAAGCTCTTAAGGGAAAAAAAGCAAGAATGACTATTTTTTTGAAAAATATTTTATTTTGAGGTTGTACGCTGTTTATTACAAAAATAAGCACTTTTCATTACTTTTTATCACAAAAATTTCTCAAATATAGATTTCAATTTCTTTAGTATATGTTACCAAATAACATAACAACTTAAAACTTAAAGAACGTGCGTAAGTCTTCTGTCTTAATGAAGTCACTTAAAAAAGATGTCGACTTGTTTTCGAATTTATTTGTCATAAGCAGTACATTACACATGAATATGGGAACCTTCTTCTGTTATGAAAATCATCCATAGCCACCTTCGTCATCAACACATGGCCACATACAGAAGGAAACAAGTCTTTCCGTTTATCTGTTTCGGAAAATACCACAGAAGCGAACAGAGTTATGATATAGATATTAAAAGGGATGAGTCACATGCAGATGACCCAGATGAGTCAGCGACATTCCTTCAAAATCTTAGTATCTTCTGTTGCAGCGGCATCTCAATTATCTGTACAAGCAGTCATTTACGATGGGCCAGCTCTGGTGAACATATTTGTGCCAAAGGCTGAAAAAACTTTTGCCGAGTATGCAGATACCTTTAAAAAACATATACTGGCAGATGCAAAGAAGTTAAGTGCTACAAGGATTGATATCGTGTGGGATGTTTATCACAATGGTAGTATTATTTCTATACTAGAGAATGTTGAGGTTCAGGAGAACGACGGAAGTTAAAGCCAGAAATATTCTGCCAAAAAAGTGGGAACCGTTCCTCAAGAATTCTGACAAAAAAAAGTGACTTCTTTGCTTTTCTGGCTCATGATATAATAGCTAGTTCGCTATTTAACAGTGTTCAGGTCCAGACTTCATATGTGGCGGTCTCGCCCGCGTGTAAACCCTGACTGAGAGCTACCGCACACCTCATTGGTCAGCCAATCAGGATGCAGCACCGCGCTTACAAACGCTTATAAGCGAAGACCGCCACCAAGCGGCAAGAAACAGTCCGCCAGTCAGTCTCAACCGATCATCATCGACCAGCAGTTCCAACCGACCTCCGCCGTTCAGCTATAATATGCCTTGTAAATACATGATGTGTAAATAAACGATTTGATGTTTTCACAACATAAAATTAAACTTTGTTTGGCTTGTCCACCACGTAACTGGTGACCGACAACCCCACATAATAGGAAATAAAACGCTCCTAAATATGCTAACACCGTAACGAAGAAGTGGATTCTCGAATTTTTGTCCATTCCTTAACTGTAGTGAGGAATTGGACTGCTACACTGCTACACAGACGTTTTGGTGCCAGCATTTGATTTTTCCGTCAATTGCAGAAAGGACTTCAAGTTACTTAGGTACATTTTGGGACTGGAAAATACTTCCGAGTCATAACCATCCATGAAATAGTCCAAGAAGAAGTCTATAGTAGCTTTCACGCATTCTGGGGATCTAACACCACCTCCTTTATTGCAGGTCGTGGAAAGATTACAATGTAGAAACGATGGATAGATTATCCACAAGTAACTGAAGCATTTGAGTTTTTGTCGCATCCTCAAGAGATGTACTTGATCATGTATTCCCTCAATTGCAACGGCATCTCGTTACCACCGCAATATATAAATCCGGCCCGGGTGATACAGGTTGTGAAAGTCTGTAAAAAAATTGTTTTTTATTAATATGTAAATAACGTTTCTGTCGATTTTAATGAAATCTTTTAACGGTTGATCAGTTTCAGGGCCGTGATCACAGGGCAACCTGTTAGTTTTTTTTTGCAAAAATTACTAAGTACCTAACCCCAATGTTTATTGCAATTTTGTAACTTTTTTTAGATAAGGCAACTAAAAACACACATTTTTTTCCACTTGAGTGTTTTGCATATCTTGTTTCGTTTTCGAGAAAAAAATGTGAACCATAGGTACAGTAAATAATTATCTAACATGTAAATTTATTCGGTATATTTATGAAACACACTGTATATTATCATGTTTCTTATTTTGTTATTTGTATTATTGTGCTTTGTGCCCCCCCTTTTCTCCCGAGAGTTCAGAGTAGAGCCCGCGACTCGCGAGCCCGCTAGTAATTTGGTGAAGACTGAACATAATCCCGTCGCTACGGCACTGGTGCGAGGTATTGGCCTTGTTTTATATACAAGGGTATTGGTAATTGGTGTTTCTTTCTCATTTGCTACTCCACTCCACTATAAAGGAATACTCTCATTGAAATTTCATAACAAGTTGACGTACACATGATTATTCATCATATTTTCAATTTACAAAAATGTTTAATTATTGAAAGGTAATACCATTGTTTAAACAATGGTAATACCCTTGTTTTATAGGCACAGATGTACAGTAAATTTACATCTGTGCTATAGGCAACTTACATTACAGCTTTGCAGTTAGAAGAGTGTAGAAATCATGTATTGTTAGTGCGATAAGTTTGCAAAGGATGTCAGTAGATGTCGCGCCAGAAGCAGTTAAAACAAAAAAGAATTATAATTCAATTAAATAAAAGTAAAAATACCGACCAACGAGAAGTTGATAACAATCAGTTGATAAACAATTATGACGATTTGTCATGAAATGTGTATAATTGCCGATAATAAGTGAAACGAAAATGGCTTGATTAGTGATTATATGGTGTGGAAATAGACGGAATTAAAATGGATGATCATACAAGTGATGAATCTGATAGCGAAAATCTTGAACGACCCGAATTACAAGGCGTTTTACACAAATGGACTAATTACATTCATGGGTGGCAAGATAGGTACATAGTCCTTAAAAATGGTACACTATCCTATTATAAAAGTGAACAGGAGTGTGGTTATGGTTGTAGAGGAGCTTTGTCCCTTGCCAAAGCTACCATCAAAGTAGGCTCAGTTTTTTCATTAATCTTGAAACTGTTTTCTTATACGTATTCTTCACTTGTTACAGCCCCACGAATTTGACGAGTGTCGCTTTGACGTGTCTGTCAATGATTGTGTTTGGTATTTAAGATCGGATAGTGTCGAAAATAGACAACAGTGGATCGATACCTTAGAACTTTACAAAGTACTCAATATCTTAATCGCGGAATTTTTTCCAATTACTACAGTATTATTATCTTTTAGGCAGAATCGGGTTACGGCACCGGTTCCGAGAATAGTTTAAAACGTCATGGATCTACTGTTAGTTTGCAATCCAACAATTACAGCACCGCATCGGGTAGTAGTTTTAAAAGATCGAGTCGTAATCTACGTGAGAAACTTGCCGAAATGGAAACATTCAAAGATATTTTATGTAATCAAATGGATACATTACAACGTTACTTTGATGCGTGTGTCGAAAATACTACAACCAATGGTATAAATACGGATATGAAATTGAATGAAATAATCAAAGGTAACGTGATACTATCGTAAATAATATAATAAGTCATAATTTTTTTTTAGGTAATATTCCTGCAGTTGATTTTAGAGGAGAAGCAATTACCTTTAGGGCGACAACGGCTGGTGTTTTAGACACTTTGGCACACTGTATAGATCTTGTCGTGCAAAGAGAAGAGATGTGGAGGAAACGAATGGAACGCGAAGGTGAAAGGCGGAGGCGATCGGAATGCTTAGCTAAAACATACTTTGAACAGCTACAAAAGATACGTAATGTGCATCCTGGACCAGATTTAGAGGTTAGTCGAATTATTGAGTTATTTATTATTCATTGTCAGTTATTTATCAAAAAATAAAGGAAACTGACATTTATCAACATCCCTTTCGAGATTTACCCATGAATCATGTTTGACTTCATTTGAAATTTAACATTTTTCAATGTGACCATAATCATATTAATTGCGGCGGTTTATTATTCATTATTATTAATGTTATCACTAACATTAGTATTGATAAAATGCCGATTAGAGCATGTAGCATCAAATCTTAGTTGATTAGTTTTGTTCAGTGTTTGTATTACAAAGTGGTAGAAATTTCATTATTTCATGTTACAAAACACGCTATACTTTTTGAATAATAATTGTGAGTCACTTGTATGATTTATTTATTCATTATATCATTGGTTGTGCATTGTGTAGCTAATAAAGTTGCAACAAGTGAAATTATATTAGTACAGAATGCGTAACAAGACAAGAAACTTATACAGAGGTGCTTCTATAAAACTCGTAAGTATTTTGGTTTTCCTTAACCGGTTGGGAGGGATATACTTACATTATTTTTCCAAAAAAAATTATGCTCGTTTAACGAGAATTACAATGAAGCGAAAAAATCACATATTTATCGGTAATTGATGCTTTTCACCTCTATTCAATAACAAGTCAGATTTCATAATTCAGTGATGCTGTAAGTTGACCTTCACTGCAGATTTTTGAAATAACTTAGAACATTAGTTAATGCATAATATATAATTTTTTTTGTTCCTATAATTTACTGCTTGTATAACTTAATTTCTTGCTATAATAGTTTAAGATTGATTTGAGGAAACAATTTAAAACTATTTAAAAATAATGTACCTATGTAATCTAGTAGTGCAAACTTCATAAAGAAACTAATTATTTACTTGATATCCTTGGAGGGAATACAGACAAATTGCACCGTATCCATTTATCGTAAAGTGCATAACATAATCTAGTTGATGTTATTTTGAAAAGAAAGATAAACAAGTATCAAAAGGCGCAGAATTCTAATTTCAACCAACTTCAAATCTGTAACTTAATTATGGCATATGTATATATGGTATATAACAACTACTATTGATTCCATGTAAGAAAGTAGTGAAGGAAACATAGGGCAGCTTTGACCTTCATCCTCATTGGTTAATATGCAAACCAGTTTTAAACACACAAATGTATTTTCATAAAATAGTGATATTTGACGTTGAAGTAATATTGGTAAAATTGTTTGTCCTGCTGTCAGATAGTTTCGTCAACCCCATTATTTTGTGTTCTTTGTAATGCTCGTGTTTTTCATTTATATTCTCCTATCCATCATTTTGAATAGAATGAGCCACATCTCATGTTCATATAAAATATTATTTTTTGCATATAAGTTTTCATGACTTTCATTAAGCCAATGAATCCGTTGTAAATAACACTATCAAGTTACCTCCATGTCACATGTTTTGCTTTATATTCACAAAGTCCACAATTACAATTCTTTTCATCAATGGCAATCTACAATCTTGTATAACATATTTTATTTGAAACACACACCTATTTCACCCATGAACTGGCGAATAAAAGAAATCCTCTGATTTATTAAAGAGGTTTCTAAAATGTATGAGGTTTACAATATTTATACTATTTTTAAATTTTCCCCCATTTTGAAGATAACCAAAAAACAGCTGTGTAAACTTGCCCTCAAAGGTAGCGGCATCTACTGCCTTTTTAAATGGAATGGGCAATAACTATATGGTGTATGTTCAAAAAGTATGGAAACGCTTGAACATCTTGAGAACGACACATCCTATTACAAAAAGAACAATGTGTTCCTTTATTTTTTGAAACGTATTCAGTCATGATACGTAAACATCCCCCTAGAGGGCGGAGCGAAGGTGAGTTGAAAATTTAAGTCGGAACACCTATTTTTTATTGCACTTTTGCAATCTCCACAAAAACTGTTCTCAAATTGTAAATTTCACCCCCTCCCCCATCTCAGACACAAGCACCACGGATTCTGCACAAATTAGTCATTTCCACTCTTAAGGGAGAGGGTGACGGACAATTTGTAAATCACAAAAAAATGATGGAGGAAAAAAAAGTAAAAAAGATCGTTTTTCTGTGAACATATGCAATTTTCCCCCTTACCTCCCCCAGCAAAGGTCGGAGTTGCAGGTGAAATTTTGCAATTTGAGAACAGTTTGTTATGGAGAATGCAGAAGTGAAATAAAAAATAGGTGTACCCATTTAAGATTACAAAACTTACCCCCGCTCCACCCCCCAAAGGAGTGGGGGTAATGTTTACGTATAATGACTGAATAAGTTTCAAAAAATAAAGGAACGCTTGTTTTTTCTTTTTGTAATTATTGTATGTGTCGTTCTAGAGATATTCAAGAGTTTCCATACTTTTTCGGCACCATGTATATTTTAAATTCAATGGCCTCCTGACGGCAAACGGGTGATCCGATCAAAAAATCTAACAGAGCTTTGGAATCAGCAAAGAATTCCTATAACATGACACCACTTCCAGCTTTCTAAACCCTGTCATCAGGGTTTTAAACAATACATGGACATTGTTTTTTTCAAAGCAATTTTCGATTCGCGAAGTATATTTGTTTTTTCTTGCACCATTGTATCTATCGAACTGATAACAGTAGCCAGAAGAGCTACAAAGTATCCAGTATGCTATGTAGCTCTTCTGGCTACTGTTATCAGTTAACAGAAAGCTGTTCGTGAAATATTCACCACTGAAGAAACCTTTCGTTTATTTTCTTAATAAAAGGCCTCATTTGGCCATCTTATCAGCTTTATCGATTTTCTCATTATTACAGAGATGCAAATATTGGTTTATCGCTATTTGCCTCATTCCCCTATACCATGAAGTATTCTCTCTGACCAACCATCTGTCGTCATCCATAGCCACGCCTTTTTTTTATATACAGTAAGTGAAGTCTCAAGGTGAAGGGAAATATTGAGCTAAGACCAATTATGTAATTCGTACGGGAGCCCAAAAACCTTTTTAATAAAAGTGCGCAATACTCTTTGAAGTTCCGCATACTCTTTATAGCCACAATATTGATCTGTACACAGCATAAAAAACTATTGTTTTTGCTTCAAAATTTACCACCGACACTGCGAACTTGGCGGCTGCTGCCCTCTCTTTGAAGTAATCCGCATAGGATAAAGTGAGAGTGAACTGATCCCCCAAGTATGTGTAGAAATTGACCATTTCTACAGCCTCCTCTCCATAGTACCACTTGTCACCAGATGATTTTTGCATAGAATGGATATTTAAAAAGGTATATACGATATTCGATACTTTTCGGACACCCTGTATAGTTATATTGTATGTATTGCAAAATGGTTCAACGTCCTTTTTTTTTGGCAGCTGTAAGGATTATTACATCTGGCAAAAATTTTATAATTTGTACTTCATGAGAATCATTGCAAATATCTACTACTGGTTGTAGTGAGAAAAGTCCTTTGTTATGTTAGGTATGCGTTTGGTGATCCCAAAATCTTTAAACATCCTTAACCTTTGGAAACCAATGAACTTGTTATCAAAGATCTAAACCTAAAGCAAAACCTGTACTTGTAAAATTATCATTATTCTTTTTCTAATACAAGTCATAATAAAGCCTTTTGTCTATGTGTCGATCGCTCTGTCTAGATATCTGTTCATTTTATTCATAATTTCATTGGCTGACTAAAATTTATATACAAGGTGTTTCAGAGCAATACATAACTATACTAAAATCAAATAAGAGTAAAGTAGAGGGCGCTTTCATGCAAGTTACATTTACCCCACGAAAATTTCAAATCCCGCGAATAATTTAAACATTTTTACATTTATTAATGAGAAATTGAATTATAAACTTACATACTTACAAGGTGTAATTTTACAATACAAACAAATAATAATTTAGTTGGCCGTTTAACGACTCATATTGCTAGGGGCAGATTTTCATGAAACAATCCAAATTTATTCAGTAACATACAAATGTCTTACACAACATGGCAGCGATGCCAAATGTTATGTGTAATTTGTTGGTTAGAAATTAACCTATCGCCCCCTAATGTTTGTTGCACTTATTTACTAACATCCTGTGTAATCGCCCTTTCAGGTTTGTTTGTGCGTTTGTTCGGATGCTACTTGATTTATTGTTAATAGATATCTGCCTTACTTAAAATGATTAATGACATTTATTACCTTCATTGGCATTAAAACGTATGCATCGTGATACCAATTATGCTAAATAAATTGTGATTCATTGGGATGTTATTTTAATGGCAGTTTTATTCACTAATAATTGTATAAAGATTACTTGTCCGTATTACTTAAACTTTAACTTTATTAATTGCGTAAAGATACTACATATAATTCTATTTAATTAAAAAACTGTAAAAAATTGTAAATATCGGAGAACAATTTTTTTAGGAAGGACCACACAGTATAATTGCAGACGATGAATTCTACGATGCAGTCGAATCAGGACTTGATAAAATTGAGGAAGAACAAGAATTGAGGGAAAGGATAAAGAGTGGTACGGTCGTGCCAGTGACACCACCACCTACTTGTCCTTCAATAAGTCATCGTTTATGGCCCGAGGTAAACAAGGGAGCAAGTAAGAGATGTTTATTACCTATCTATTGTTGCAGATTGAAAAAGTTGTACACCAACAAGTGGCCTGGGCACGGTTAGGTTTAGGGGATTCTGGTACAGGGTGGCAGTTATTTGCGGAAGATGGAGAGATGAGAATGTACAGACGTGAAGAAGAGGTAGATGGGATGGTGGTAGATCCACTTAAAGCTGTCCATATTGTTAAAGGTATAACTGGACACGAAGTTTGTCACTACTTTTTTAGTCCGCAATATCGGTATGATTGGGAAAGTAAGTTGTACATTCAAGTATGTAATAGTTTAATGCTTTGTTTATTATTGCAGCGACTTTAGAGCAAATGACAGTTTTAGAAACTATAGCTGATGATACGTGCCTGTTTTTACAAACTCATAAACGAATTTGGCCAGCAAGTCAAAGAGATGTCATTTTTTGGTCACATATTCGTCATTTACCAAACGATCAAGATCGTGATGGACCTGATATATGGACTGTTGTTAATCATTCAACAGAACATAAGGATTATCCAGTATGTTGACGAAATTTTAAGTTACTATTACCATAATGTTAATAACACAACTTAGACCATATTTTTTTCATTATTCTTGATGGAAAATTTGCATTTCAATGTGTTTCACAACATATCAAAAGTCCCTTCCTTTACACGTTATCTTAGTGTAATGTCGAAGTCTTCGAGCATTCAAATGCACTGGAAAGGGTGTGAACTGTTAAGTGTAGATCAATAAAAATGGCATGAAAATAAAGTGGAACCTTTTGAAGGGTTCATCAATAGGAGGAGTTATGATGTCAACTGTCTACATGTTGCGTATAATCTTGGACTTGGGTGTGTATGTGCAGTTTTTGTTTATAACTGCCAGATACTGACTGTTGTATTTAGGATTCTTAATGTTCAGGGGACAGTGCAAACTATTACTAAAGAGTTACTTAACAAACGGGTATCAATATGTTGTCTACAAGAATACGTCATCAGATAAAGCTCTTCTTGATAGTGGTGTCCCCCAAGGTAGTGTTCTTGGTCCTTTACTGTTAATTCTTTATGTTAATAACCACTCTCATATTTTATCAATATTTCATGTTGCTTATGCAGATGATGTCATCAGATCACAATAGCTGCAAGCCACAAAGATTTTACAGTATTAACAAATGTACTAAATAATAGTCTGTCAGAAGTGTCTAATTATTTTATTTTCAATTCAAATTTTCTTTTTTTTACATATATTATTTTTCTTCAAACCTTTGACTTACTCAAATTAAGTCATTAGTATATAGGGAAAAAATGCACTCAACGCATCACCTTGATACCTTGACACCCATGATACAATCAAACCATGTTGATATCTCATGCATTCCCCAGGAAACAAGTATATTATTAGTATTATTATTACTATTATTGATCACATTACACAAGATGTAAGGTAGCTGGGACGCTAAGGTTGATTTTAGTTACAAGTTGGAAGAAATCGTGAAACTTCCCATATAGTCACATTAGGCCCCACTTATTAATATTAGAAGCGGCCCCATGAAGAAAAACTTGGATCATGGCTAATAAACGAGGTCAAAGGTCATATTTGCAATAAAGCGTGATTTCTCCTATAAATCAAATATAAATCATTTTTATTCGTACGTTTATTGATAGATATTGACAATTATGGATGTATCTATGGATTGTCCTCGGTTATGTTACTGTTCACATCGGTTTTAGTATTGCAGATATCGGTACAGGCGCAGAGATGTGTGCATGGGAGCTTAGCTCGATAACATTTACATCTGTTATTGGAACACCCTTGTTTTTTAGGTTTAGAATTCGAAGGACACTTGAGCACTTCAATTTTGTCTGACTGACATATAATGCAAAGATCCCAGTTTAGATTTTCAGTTAAACTATTGATTTACGCTTTCGTTTCTTCTTTCTTCTTCCCTCATTCATAGCCCAGTAAAATAAGACGAAATTTAACGATTTGGATGAAATAATGGTTACAGCTTTGAAAATTTGGGAACAGGCTTGTTTTGTACTCCCTTTGAAGTGTTCAAAAGTCCCCACCCCTACCCCTCCTCCGAGAGAAATGGGGGGCGAAAGTGTCAAAAAAACAGGTTTTCGTAAGTAACTGAAAAGTATCAATTTTATCAAAAACAAAAACGTTAAGAAAATTGTAGCTGACAAAATTCCGCACATTTTCATGTTTTATTTTTGTCTCTACGACCAATAGGAGCCGAGATAGATTTTTTTTAAATGTCGACTGTTTTGCGGCGAAACGATAACACGTGCGCGCATCGTGCGTATTTCGCTTATATCTCGAGAATGGCCATTCGTATCGCAAAATGCTTCAAGTAAAAGTTGTAGAGAATTTAATTACGAATACTTTTCTTTTTTAAACATTTCCATACGATTAATATTGACAGAGATATAATCATTTAAACCTTTTTCTAAGACTCAATCGCTGCTTGTTTTGCATAATAAAATCAATAATAAGTCGAAAACTATTGATTCTACGTACTTAGTGCATATAATGAAAGTTGTAGAGAATTAAATTTTGAATCTATGTGTATACACGAAATATCATTTTGGTAATCTTTATAAGGCGAATTTTATTATGCAATTATGCATAACGAGCAGCGATTGTGTCTTAGAAAAAGGTTTAAATGATTATATATCTGTCAATATTAATCCTATGGAAATGTTTAAAAAGGAAAAGTATTCGTAATTAAATTCTCTACAACTTTTATTTGAAGCATTTTGCGATACGAATGGCCATTCTCGAGATATAAGCGAAATACGCGCGATGCGCGCACGTGTTACCGTTTTGCCGCAAAACAGTCGACATTTTAAAAAAATCTATCTCGGCTCCTATTGGTCGTAGAGACAAAAATAAAACATGAAAATGTGCGGAATTTTGTCAGCTACAATTTTCTTAACGTTTTTGTTTTTGATTAAATTGATACTTTTCAGTTATTTACGAAAACCTGTTTTTTGACACTTTTCGCCCCCCCCCCCCATTTCTCTCGGAGGGGGGGGGGTAGGGGGGGCCTTTTGAACACTTCAAAGGGAGCACAAAACAAGCCTGTTCCAAAATTTTCAAAGCTGTAACCATTATTTCATCCAAATTTTCTCATTTTACGGGGCTATCTTATTCAAAGCCACATTACTTACTAGCGAGGATGGATCATCGATGTTTATTTCAACTGTGTTCATATTCGCCATAATTCTTGCCACTTAAATTGAAATCGATGACAAATGATACGATGCGATTGTTTATGTTAAGCGAAGTGAAGAGTCCGCGTTCGTTTCAAACTTTTTAACTCGCGCTGTAACAAGTGTAAAATAAGGCGATTGCCCCATTTATTAGATTGTATAGGTAAAAAGTGACGAGTGTAGAAATAACAAAGACATTGTTGTTAACTAAATAACATGCCTGTCAGTAATATGATACTATTTTTAAGATATTATTTTCTTACACAAGTTACCCCTTGTGGAGTGAAAAAAATACTTCACTTTAAACTATAATTACTGGCTAATTAATGTTGCATTTTTGTGGGGCCACTTTAATAACTGGCCAGAATGTCCTAGAGAATGATTTTGCCAAGTTTCAACTTTTCTTCCCTTCTGTAACTATCAGGGTTATTTTACAAACCTAGCGTCTCAGCTAAGGACTCTTAAAGCTTGATTGAAGAGTCACACTCCATGGGATTCAAGTATACATTCCCTCCCCTTCATTCTGACTTACTTTGGTACTATTTTTGTTAATGTTGGTTTTCACACACAGCACATTCCAATGCCTTAAATGCTTCTCCAGAGTCGCTGAAATTTAAGGAATCCTGTCCTGTCCTTTACAATAATTACTTTCAGGTTAAAATTTAAAATTCTCTTGCCCTATAGTACAATAGTGGTGTCGCAATAATCCGAATCAATTAGAGGCGGTTCGGATGACCGAAGAATTCAGATTATCGAATAAAATTTCTGATTGCTGCAGGGTCTGATTAGCCCAACACTACTGTATAAAGATGTCTGTCATGCCACGGATATTATATTATGAGTACTGTATTTAATTTTGATAGTTATCTTAGTTATTTATTGGCATTTGTGTATTAACTGTTTGGAATAATTCATGTGTTCACCGAGTTTGAATGATTAACTGTTTTATTCAATGATACTTATAACGAAGAAATTTATTTGTTATTATTGTGTGATAGCTGTATGATATTTTATTTTTCGACCTTATACATTTAATAATCACGGTTTTTTTTTAAGGCAAACTCTGGAAAATGTGTGAGAATTTTCCTTACCGTATGTTTATTGTGTCAAACTCGTGTAAACCCACCAAAGGAAGGAACACCAATTACAAGAGACGACATTTCTTGTAAGATAACCTATTGCTCTGTAGGTAAGTTTTAAACAAAAAATATGCCATATGAACTGATCCAAAATGTGTGTCTTTTATGTTTTAGTTAACCCGGGTGGTTGGGCACCTGCCTCTGTTTTAAGGGCTCTTTACAAGAGAGAATATCCAAAATTCCTAAAAAGATTTACATCATATGTAACAAATCAAACAAAAGATAAACCGATTATGTTCTAGTACATATTACTTTTTTTGTACTTTTTACCAGAAGCTTTATTTTTAAATTCATCTTAGAAACTTGGCTAGGTATTACTACACAATTTTAAGCACAATTGTTTTTATTATTATTTTAATTGTTAAGTTTGGTAATGTTATATACATATATCTAATAAGTGCAAGAATTTCATTCTAACGTTAATCAAGTGCCGTCCTGCAGTAGTCAAGGGTTACAATCTTTTTGCATGGTGGTTCTATTATAGCAAAAAAAAGCCACACTAAACGTGAGAGAGAAATTGGTGTAGTAAAGAAATGAATTAGTTTTTAAACAATCTACAATATTTATCGTGCAAAAGACTGCTTGACAAATGATGCCTTGTAAATTTTATTATAATTGATGTGGTTCCTGCCAAATATTAAAAAAAAAATTGTTTAAATGGGGGCTTTATAACCTACTTGCAGGATTATTTCTTACATTAGTTTTTTCGTTTTAAACTTTAATAAAGATTAAAACAAAAAAACGTTAAAACTAATACAACGCAATTTTCTAACATTAAAAATAGGTACTAAGCCCGCGTACTATAAATTTTATCTCTTTGTGTCCAAAGATTGTTTCCTTAAATTATATTCTATTAAACCGTAGTTAAAAAAAAGTTGTAAATGTAAAACTTCGTAAAGCAACAATTGTTGTGTACCTACAAATTTATTTCATTTTCATATATGAAACAGTACAAAGTACAGATATAGCGTGAGCAGTGAGAAAGAATTTTCTTTATTACAAAAATCCTCTTATTCCAGATATTTCCATTTTTAGTTAGCTTAATGTGTTTCATTAATTTACAAATGCGATGTCATTAGTTTAGAAAAAAAATTTGTCTATACAATTACAGTTTTTGAGAAAAAAAAATGTGTTAAATGTATTTTTACAACAGTATTACATAATTAGTGAATGAGACATATTAAAAGATTTAATTTAAAATAAAAATGTATTAACAGGAAGTATGTTTTGTTCAAATGTAATAAAAATTTTTTAATTTTTCTGATAATTTTCATCGCACCTTCTAACAACAATCTAATTTATCGTGTGTGTTATCTAAATGCTCATTATTATAATACTGTCGCTAATTAAGGAAAAGATTGTGGGGTAATCATATCTATATAAGTCATATCACGGAAAACTTATCTCTTTCATTACCGGAAAGTTGCATACAATGAAGGTTCAGCAACACATGAGTTGCATTCATTATTTGTCAGTTGATAAGTCGTCTTCAATAACTGATAATAAGTAATAGTAATCACATATAATAACCGAGACGTGTGTATATGTTTGTGTTGCTGTACACTTTTCCGACAGTCGCCGAATCCTGACGAATGCGGATGTGATATTTTAAAACCAAAGCTATTATAAATTTATAACCTACAAATTAATGCTACAATTACTTAACCTAAGAATTACAGATGCCCCCCAAACCTTTACCTAAATATTTTTTTCGAAGTAAGTTTTAAACATTTAGTATAAAAGTCTGTCATCTTATTCAAGCGGTATTTGTGTCTAAACATATTTTCTTTTCTTAGAAAATACGTTCAAAGTTTCCTTATGGAGATTACGTGTAAAATAGAATTCGCTATTTGTGCTTATTTTTCGGTAAAAATTTTGTGTAAACATGCAAAGTTTGTCTGTCCGAGGTCCTTAACCCATTTCGAACATTAAAACAATGCCAGAAAGTATTTTCGTGAAAATTTTCAAAATGACAAGTATCGGAAACTTTTTCTCGGTAACATAGAAATTTAATTATTTCAAGTTGAAAAGTTATCCAAATGATGAAAAATGATTCTATTATGCCTCGCGTTTACATTTTCATCGTTAAAATGATGTAAAAAGCAGCAACAGCATTCATCGTAGACTAATTTATGTGTCCCGATACCTTCTTTCGGTAACTTTCGAAATGTACATGTTTGTGTGCTTATTTCGAATTTAGAGATTTTGAACGATGGACGATGTCGTCAGTAACATATATAGTCGAATGTTTTCACCGAGAAAAATGTTTTTGTCTACATATTTAACTTAATTAATATTGATGAAAGTAGGTGGCAAGTGTATGGTTACGTTACACTACACTTCTAAATATACAACTTATATTGTAATTAAGAGGAAGTAAAATCCATATTTAATGCTGCACATATGCGTGTAAATGATGCCTTTAGTTAGTGAAAAAAACAAAAATTTGAAACTGTTTAAGGTAGAGAAGGTCTCTCAATAAAACAGATGTTATGCAACGTTAGACCAACTTCTATTTGTACATTTTATGTTTTATAGTATTTTTAGTTTTACTATAGTTAAAGATGAATGTTAAAACGTTCTCCCTAAGGCCATTCGCATTCCCAAGAAGCTGCCAGTGTCCAAATTGAGTTCTTTTACATTCAAAATTCATTCTAAACTATCCTTATGAAGTTCACATGAATTTTGTCATATTTTCGTTAATATTTGGGCAAAAAGGACGTAATTAATATTGTGAAAGGCCCATTATGTATTTTTGGTATCAAATCTATTCCAAAAAGTTTTCATGTTACATTTTTTTAATAATTTGTGAAAATTTACTATAGGTACATAGATAGGTAGGTAGGTATAGAGTCGAGCGAATTCGTATATCTTCATCAAATATGAACCGATTTTTGTAATTTTTACGTCAAATGAAAATAAAAATCCTTTATCTTAGTTACGTTAATAACTTGCTAAATTACAGATATCTACCGAGTCAAAAATCTGAAAAGGTACAAAAATGTACATTTTTTTGCTTTTTCTCCCCTATCGAAGGCCTAAATATCATTTTTTTAAAGTAACGATGACATTGATAATCTACGGAAAAAAGTAATTGAATTTGATTTTAAAGAAAAGACAACGAGAAAATTTCTCCGGGAAGTGTTTTTTTTCTTTTTTTGTTCGTCAAATTTGAAGCCTTTTTTTTAACACCCTGTATAAGTATCCGTTGTGGAAATGGTACG
The DNA here is from genome assembly GCA_036250285.1 of Pyrocoelia pectoralis. NCBI lineage: Eukaryota > Metazoa > Arthropoda > Insecta > Coleoptera > Lampyridae > Pyrocoelia > Pyrocoelia pectoralis. The sequence continues at coordinate 82,924,636 of CM070075.1, forward strand.
TTTCGAAACCGACATTAGTTGTCTTTGTACTGCCATAAAATTTTCTCTATATCTCTCTTATGTTCAAAGATACGAATGATCACTATATAATAACCGAGACGTGTGTATATGTTTGTGTTGCTGTGCACTTTTCCGACCGTCGCCGAATCCCGACGAATGCGGATGTGATATTTTAAAACCAAAGCTATTATAAATTTATAACCTACATATTAATGCTACAAGCTACAATTACTTATAGATACCCCGCAAACTACGTAAATATCTGCACTAATTTTTTTCAAAGTAAGTTTTAAACATTTTAGTATAAAAGTCCGTCATCTTATTCAAGCGGTATTTGTGTCTAAATATATTTTCTTTACTTAGAAAATACGTTCAAAGTTTCCTTATGGAGATTACGTGTAAAATAGAATTCGCTATTTGTGCTTATTTTTGGGTGAAAATTTTGTGTAAACATGCAAAGTTTGTCTGTCCGAGGTCCTTAACCCATTTCGAACATTAAAACAAAGGCAGAAAGTATTTTCGCGAAAATTTTCAAAATGACAAGTATCGGAAACTTTTTCTCGGTAACATGGAAATTTAATTATTTCAAGTTGAAAAGTTATTCAAATGATGAAAAATGATTCTATTATACCTCGCGTTAACATTTTCATGGTTAAAATGATGTAAAAAGTAGTAACAGCATTCATCGTAGACTAATTTATGTGTCCCGATACCTTCTTTCGGTAACTTTCGAAATGTACATGTTTGTGTGCTTATTTCGAATTTAGAGATTTTGAACGATGGACGATGTCGTAGGTAACATATATAGTCGAATGTTTTCACCGAGAAAAATGTTTTTGTCTACATATTTAACTTAATATCTATTGATGAATGTAGGTGGCAAGTGTATTGTTACGTTACACTATACCAAAGAGAATACCTATACTTGGACTATACTTCTAAATATACAACTTATATTGTAATTAAGAGGAAGTAAAATCCATATTTACTGCTGTACATATACGTGTAAATGGTGGCCTTTAGTTAGTGAAATAAACAAAAATTTGAAACTGTTTAAGGTAGAGAAGGTCTTTCTATAAAACAGATGTTATGCAACGTTAGACCAGCTTCTATTTGTACATTTTATGTTTTATGGTATTTTTAGTTTTACTATAGTTAAAGATGAATGTTAAAACGTTCTCCCTAAGGCCATTCGTATTCCCAAAAAGTTGCCAGTGTCCAAATTGAGTTCTTTTACATTCAAAATTCATTCTAAACTATCCTTATGAAGTTCACACGGAATTTGTTATATTTTCGTTAATTTTTGGGCAAAGACTATGTGCAAAGACGTAATTAACATTGTGAAAGGGCCATTATGTATTTTGGTCTCAAATCTATTCCAAAAAGTTTGCATTTTACATTTTTTTTAATAATTGGTAAAAATTTACTTTAAGTAGGTAGGAACGAATTCGTATATCTTTACCAAATATCAACCCATTTTTGTGATTTTTACGTCAAATGTAAGTAAATGTAATCCTTTATTTTAGTTACTTTAATAACTTGCTAAATTACAGATACCTACAGGGTCAAAAATCTGAAAAGGTACAAAAACGTAAATTTTTTTTCTTTTTTCAAGCAACTAAGCCAGCTCAACAAGGTGTGATATTTTAAAACAAAAGCTATTACAACCTACAATCACAGATACCCCCTCCCCCCAAAGCACGCAAAACGCGAGAATCGCGTGTACCCCCGTTTATAATAAAAGGAGTGTACATATTACTTTTGTGGTTGTTAACGCACAGTAGCATGATAACCTTGGATTTTAAATATTTAGAGTTACTATTACACTGAACGCAACCTCTGAGGTGCGCAGATAACAAACGTGGATGTCCCTCTCTCCAGTACGATTAACGGTAAAAGTTTAATATGAAGGGAACAATCAATCGACCCCATCAGAGACAGTGTTACTTTGATAGGTAATATTTACTTATTTTCTGTAATTAAAATGTAATTAAGCGAAATGCGTTAAGTATCTTTTAATTATATTCTAATATCACTACAAAACAAGCCAGTGGTGATGCAGGTATCATTTGAAACAGCTATTGAAAAATCACATCAAAGATCAAAGGACTGCCGATGAAAATATTGATTTAGGGTTATGTTATTGTTTTTTCTCCATGTATACTTGCATTTATGTATTACGATTTTTTGTATTTCTTTACTTTTCTCCTTTAAATTATCAATAACACGAAGAAAACAGTTCTTTTTAGAAAAATAAAGGGAAAATATTATTGCATATAGTTGAACTACCTGATCAGTAGGTCAAATACACACGGTCTTTTGTAGTAGGTACACAGTCAGTGAATAGTTCCAATAGTACAAAGAATGTTTGGCAACATTGTAGTAAAATTATCCCATTGTTTTGTGTACTGCAAATTGGTAAACTCCTTTGAAAATATAATAGTATCGTTAATTGAAGGTCTTCCATTAACGATAGTATTCAAACTTGCTTTACTCTTTGTTTAATATTTGCGTTGTAAATTTAACGTTATGTCACAGAGGTACTCTGTGGTTATGTTACTGTTGTGCTTTCGTTGTTTACGTACAATTTATACCTATCCGATTTTTTTAGATACACTGTTAGTGAATAGTTCAAATGGTACAAAGAATGTTTGACAACATTGTAGTAAAATGATGTCTAAATTTTGCGACGTACATTGGAGAACTCTTTACGAGTAAAATATTTACTCTTAGAAATTTCGTTGAAAATACCTACTGGTTATCCAACGAAATTTAATATGCAAACATAAATTTGATGACACGCTGTAGTACCATTGTAACTATTACCAAATCATTGTAACTACTATTCGCAGAAAGAAAGTAAACTTGTACCTATGAGTAAAGATAAAAAGGAGAGAACCACGCATTATCAACGCACGCGACGGAGTAGGAGAAACCTGTACTTTTGTCCATAAAATCAGAGGTGGGTAAATATTTGAAATAAATCTATTTGAAATGCCTATTTAAAATAGAAAATGGCATTTTGTATTTTATATTTCAAATACTTTCTTGTAAAAGTATTTTATATTTATTATTTGAAATAGAAGACAAAGGTATTTTCTATTTGAAATATATTTTTTCGATTATAGTGTATTGAGCATCTGTTGTATAATTACGACCTATTACTGAAACTTTAAGATCAATTGCAAGGTTCAAGGCATATATATATATTATGGAGAGCTTCTTCCACATTTAATTCGTTTGCATGGAATTTTAAAAACTTTTGAATTAGGTAAAATATTTTAAATTTTGCTCTGTTCTTGTGACAACATTATTAAACAGCTTGAAAATAGGTTTAAAGATTATCTATCACTCTCATCGGCAGTTAATGATGCTTTTTTAAATTGCGTTTGGTTTCACAAGACAATAAAAATACATGAAAAGCATTTTTTATTTAAAAACTTATTTGAAATGCCTATTTTTCATTTTGTATTTAAAATAACAACGGTCAATTCTATTTCTATTTTGTATTTTAAATATGTTGAACTAACCTATCTTATATTTTCCATCTTAAATGCTTTTTGAAAACCATTTTACCCACCTCTGCATAAAATTAACATCAAACCGTCGCAGAATAACGTACGCCGTACGGTACGGGTTAGTCATTTGACCTGGAATTTAAAATATCTCGAAAAATACGCTGCCGAATCAAAACTTGAATATCTTCAAGGGGGAAATTCCTTAGCACTGAATTACACTCCGCAGCCCCTGTTGGCGGGGAGGGGGGCAAATTTAAAATCTTAAATAGGAACCTCTATTTTTATCGCACATTCGGTTTCTACGTCGAAAGTTACGTAGATTTGTCCGAAAAATTTTCATCGATTCGCGACGGAGGGCGCTGTAATCGCAAGACATGGAGCAGAAGTCAAAAAACAGATAAATACGTATTATTAGTAAGATTCGACAGGCTATTGCAGCTATGCAGCTGTCGCTCCTTAGTTATTATCAGTTATGAATGTACTCTGTTATCTGTTGGTAACATCCCATAATATAGCAATAAGAAAGGCTTGAAACAAGCTGGAGTCAAGGTTGCGATGACAGCAGTGGCACCGTGCTTCCAGCATGTCACGTAAAGCTGGAGAGTCGAGCATCCAGTCATCAAGCTTGCCTGTTATTAATGCTGTGTCAAGCTTACTTTAGCAGCTCGTTATTCAAGTCTATTATGGTTATATTAACCTTGATTCAGGTATGAATTAATTTTACCCAATTTGTAGGTATATGAAGGCTTTCACATCTTTCCGTATTAAAAACAAATTTAACAACATACCTACTGATTTTATTTCTTAACATTAATGTTACAATCAATATTATGTATAAAATATTACATTAACTGCTCAGATATCCTTTTCTGCTGTGCACAACACATAGCAACAAAAATATCGAAAAAGCTAACTATAGAAACTATAGAAACTGAAAAGTTATTTGTTGTACATAACAGATGGGACCCAACATGGAGTTTTTCGTTTTTCTTTACGGCCCCATTCAGCCTCTGCTTTGCACCATTGGAACCTTGTATTAAACCGCCGATAATTTAAATTACCTGAAAAGGGAATGAAAATACTGAAGAACGATTTGCACGACAACTTACCTATCCAGCATTTTGAATTAATCTCATTGTTGCCAGCTGATTAGTTGTGTTTCCCACGATCCTTTCCACCCTTTGAATGTAAAGTAATCTTTGTGTTAGGTACAGAGTTCTACAGCAATACACAAGAGGGACTATCGTTTCATAATCTCTAACATAAAAAGCCGAAAACCGAAAACACAACAGATAACTATAGAAACTGAGACGTTATCTGTTGTGCATAACAGAACACAACAAAATACCGATTAAGCACAACAGATAAGTATAGAAACTGAAACTGTGCACAACAGATAACATAAAAAATATCGATTAAGCACAACAGGTAAGTATACAAACTGAAAAGTTATCTGTTGTGCACAACAGATAGCTATAGAAACCAAACAGATAAGTATTCAAAAAGGAGACAACAGATAACCGGTCCACAACAGATAACAAAATAAGTAGACAAAAAGAGCGCAATAGATAACAAAAAATATCGATTAAGCACAACAGATAAGTATAGAAACTGAAAAGATATCTGTTGTGCATAACAGATAACTATAGAAACGACACAGATATTCAAAAAGGGCACAACAGATAATCGGTGCGCAATAGATAACCAAGCAGATATTCACAAAGAGCACAACAGATAACAAAATAGGCAGGTACGTAAAAAGAGCACAACAGATAACTCATGCACAACAGATATCAACGTAAGAACACAAGAAGGGCACAACAGATAACCAGTGCACAACAGATAATTAACTAGATACAGAAAAAGAGCACAACAGATAACCGGTCCACAACAAATAACAAAATAAATAGACAAAAAAGCACAACAGATAACAAAATGAGTACACAGGAAGGACACCAACAGATAACCGGTGCACAACAGATAACAAAACAGATACAGAAAAGGAACACAACAGATAACCGGGCCACAACAGATAACAACATAAGTAGACAAAAAAGCGCTGCAGATAACCGAAGCACAACAGATAACAAAATCAGTACATAGGAAGGGCACAACAGATAACCAAACAGATACTCAAAAAGAAAACAACAGATAATCGGCCCACAACAGATAACAAAATAAACACAAAAAGAGCACAGCAGATGACATAAAAATACCGAGGAAGCACAACAGACAACTATAGAAACTGAGACGTTATCTGGTGTACACGATATCTAAGAAACGGTGCGAAAAAAGTACAAAAAGTGTACCAAAACCACCTCAATTGTATGATAATGGAGGAACGGGGTCTGCGAAGAGACCCTCTATTTGGATCTTTAAATCTCCGAAACAGTTCGACTTAGAATGGAACGGGTTGGAATTATTTAATTGGCGTCTAATGATCTAAAAGAAAATGTCTTTACTTGGTCGAATTTCGAGAGTTCGTTTTTTAGCCAGAAAAAACTCAAAGGGGTTAACCTTGCATTTTTGGCCAAAAAGTGAAGAAATTTTTTATTCGAAAAAAGTGCAGAATATGTTAGTTTACTTCATAAAAGACAATTTAAAGTAGAAAAAGTGTACCGAGTCCACCTATAAGTGTCTCATTTGTACGATAATGCAGGAAAGGGCTCTGCGAAGGGACCCTCTATTTGGATCTTTAAAGAGCGATATCTCCGAAACGGTTCGACTTAGAATGGAACGGGTTGGAATTATTTAATTGGCGTCTAATGATCTAAAAGAAAATGTCTTTACTTGGTCGAATTTCGAGACTTCGTTTTTTAGCCAGAAAAAACTCAAAGGGGTTAACCTTGCTTTTTTGGGAAAAAAGTGAAAAAAATTTTTATTGGAAAAAGGTGCAGAATATGTTAGTTTACTTCATAAAAGACAATTTAAAGTAGAAAAAGTGTACCGAGTCCACCTATAATTATCTCATTTGTACGATAATGGAGGAAAGGGCTCTGCGAAGGGACCCTCTATTTGGATCTTTAAAGAGCAATATCTCCGAAACGGTTCGACTTAGAATGGAACGGGTTGGAATTATTTAATTGGCGTCTAATGATCTAAAAGAAAATGTCTTTACTTGGTCGAATTTCGAGAGTTCGTTTTTTAGTCAGAAAAAACTCAAAGGGGTTAACCTTGCTTTTTTGGGAAAAAAGTGAAGAAATTTTTTATTGGAAAAAGGTGCAGAATATGTTAGTTTACTTCATAAAAGACAATTTAAAGTAGAAAAAGTGTACCGAGTCCACCTATAATTATCTCATTTGTACGATAATGGAGGAAAGGGCTCTGCGAAGGGACCCTCTATTTGGATCTTTAAAGAGCGATATCTCCGAAACGGTTCGACTTAGAATGGAACGGGTTGGAATTATTTAATTGGCGTCTAATGATCTAAAAGAAAATGTCTTTACTTGGTCGAATTTCGAGAGTTCGTTTTTTAGCCAGAAAAAACTCAAAGGGGTTAACCTTGCATTTTTGGCCAAAAAGTGAAGAAATTTTTTATTCGAAAAAAGTGAAGAATATGTTAGTTTACTTCATAAAAGACAGTTTAAAGTAGAAAAAGTGTACCGAGTCCATTTGTACAATAATGCAGGAAAGGGCTCTGCAAAGGGACCCTCTATTTGGATCTTTAAAGAGCGATATCTCCGAAACGGTTCGACTTAGAATGGAACGGGTTGGAATTATTTAATTGGCGTCTAATGATCTAAAAGAAAATGTCTTTACTTGGTCGAATTTCGAGAGTTCGTTTTTTAGCCAGAAAAAACTCAAAGGGGTTAACCTTGCATTTTTGGCCAAAAAGTGAAGAAATTTTTTATTCGAAAAAAGTGCAGAATATGTTAGTTTACTTCATAAAAGACAATTTAAAGTAGAAAAAGTGTACCGAGTCCACCTATAAGTGTCTCATTTCTACGATAATGGAGGAAAGGGCTCTGCGAAGGGACCCTCTATTTGGATCTTTAAAGAGCGATATCTCCGAAACGGTTCGACTTAGAATGGAACGGGTTGGAATTATTTAATTGGCGTCTAATGATCTAAAAGAAAATGTCTTTACTTGGTCGAATTTCGAGAGTTCGTTTTTTAGCCAGAAAAAACTCAAAGGGGTTAACCTTGCATTTTTGGCCAAAAAGTGAAGAAATTTTTTATTCGAAAAAAGTGCAGAATATGTTAGTTTACTTCATAAAAGACAATTTAAAGTAGAAAAAGTGTACCGAGTCCACCTATAATTATCTCATTTGTACGATAATGGAGGAAAGGGCTCTGCGAAGGGACCCTCTATTTGGATCTTTAAAGAGCGATATCTCCGAAACGGTTCGACTTAGAATGGAACGGGTTGGAATTATTTAATTGGCGTCTAATGATCTAAAAGAAAATGTCTTTACTTGGTCGAATTTCGAGAGTTCGTTTTTTAGCCAGAAAAAACTCAAAGGGGTTAACCTTGCATTTTTGGCCAAAAAGTGAAGAAATTTTTTATTCGAAAAAAGTGAAGAATATGTTAGTTTACTTCATAAAAGACAGTTTAAAGTAGAAAAAGTGTACCGAGTCCACCTATAAGTGTCTCATTTGTACAATAATGCAGGAAAGGGCTCTGCAAAGGGACCCTCTATTTGGATCTTTAAAGAGCGATATCTCCGAAACGGTTCGACTTAGAATGGAACGGGTTGGAATTATTTAATTGGCGTCTAATGATCTAAAAGAAAATGTCTTTACTTGGTCGAATTTCGAGAGTTCGTTTTTTAGTCAGAAAAAACTCAAAGGGGTTAACCTTGCTTTTTTGGGAAAAAAGTGAAGAAATTTTTTATTGGAAAAAGGTGCAGAATATGTTAGTTTACTTCATAAAAGACAATTTAAAGTAGAAAAAGTGTACCGAGTCCACCTATAATTATCTCATTTGTACGATAATGGAGGAAAGGGCTCTGCGAAGGGACCCTCTATTTGGATCTTTAAAGAGCGATATCTCCGAAACGGTTCGACTTAGAATGGAACGGGTTGGAATTATTTAATTGGCGTCTAATGATCTAAAAGAAAATGTCTTTACTTGGTCGAATTTCGAGAGTTCGTTTTTTAGCCAGAAAAAACTCAAAGGGGTTAACCTTGCATTTTTGGCCAAAAAGTGAAGAAATTTTTTATTCGAAAAAAGTGCAGAATATGTTAGTTTACTTCATAAAAGACAATTTAAAGTAGAAAAAGTGTACCGAGTCCACCTATAATTATCTCATTTGTACGATAATGGAGGAAAGGGCTCTGCGAAGGGACCCTCTATTTGGATCTTTAAAGAGCGATATCTCCGAAACGGTTCGACTTAGAATGGAACGGGTTGGAATTATTTAATTGGCGTCTAATGATCTAAAAGAAAATGTCTTTACTTGGTCGAATTTCGAGAGTTCGTTTTTTAGCCAGAAAAAACTCAAAGGGGTTAACCTTGCATTTTTGGCCAAAAAGTGAAGAAATTTTTTATTCGAAAAAAGTGAAGAATATGTTAGTTTACTTCATAAAAGACAGTTTAAAGTAGAAAAAGTGTACCGAGTCCACCTATAAGTGTCTCATTTGTACAATAATGCAGGAAAGGGCTCTGCAAAGGGACCCTCTATTTGGATCTTTAAAGAGCGATATCTCCGAAACGGTTCGACTTAGAATGGAACGGGTTGGAATTATTTAATTGGCGTCTAATGATCTAAAAGAAAATGTCTTTACTTGGTCGAATTTCGAGAGTTCGTTTTTTAGTCAGAAAAAACTCAAAGGGGTTAACCTTGCTTTTTTGGGAAAAAAGTGAAGAAATTTTTTATTGGAAAAAGGTGCAGAATATGTTAGTTTACTTCATAAAAGACAATTTAAAGTAGAAAAAGTGTACCGAGTCCACCTATAATTATCTCATTTGTACGATAATGGAGGAAAGGGCTCTGCGAAGGGACCCTCTATTTGGATCTTTAAAGAGCGATATCTCCGAAACGGTTCGACTTAGAATGGAACGGGTTGGAATTATTTAATTGGCGTCTAATGATCTAAAAGAAAATGTCTTTACTTGGTCGAATTTCGAGAGTTCGTTTTTTAGTCAGAAAAAACTCAAAGGGGTTAACCTTGCTTTTTTGGGAAAAAAGTGAAGAAATTTTTTATTGGAAAAAGGTGCAGAATATGTTAGTTTACTTCATAAAAGACAATTTAAAGTAGAAAAAGTGTACCGAGTCCACCTATAATTATCTCATTTGTACGATAATGGAGGAAAGGGCTCTGCGAAGGGACCCTCTATTTGGATCTTTAAAGAGCGATATCTCCGAAACGGTTCGACTTAGAATGGAACGGGTTGGAATTATTTAATTGGCGTCTAATGATCTAAAAGAAAATGTCTTTACTTGGTCGAATTTCGAGAGTTCGTTTTTTAGTCAGAAAAAACTCAAAGGGGTTAACCTTGCTTTTTTGGGAAAAAAGTGAAGAAATTTTTTATTGGAAAAAGGTGCAGAATATGTTAGTTTACTTCATAAAAGACAATTTAAAGTAGAAAAAGTGTACCGAGTCCACCTATAATTATCTCATTTGTACGATAATGGAGGAAAGGGCTCTGCGAAGGGACCCTCTATTTGGATCTTTAAAGAGCGATATCTCCGAAACGGTTCGACTTAGAATGGAACGGGTTGGAATTATTTAATTGGCGTCTAATGATCTAAAAGAAAATGTCTTTACTTGGTCGAATTTCGAGAGTTCGTTTTTTAGCCAGAAAAAACTCAAAGGGGTTAACCTTGCATTTTTGGCCAAAAAGTGAAGAAATTTTTTATTGGAAAAAGGTGCAGAATATGTTAGTTTACTTCATAAAAGACAATTTAAAGTAGAAAAAGTGTACTGAGTCCACCTATAAGTGTCTCATTTGTACAATAATGCAGGAAAGGGCTCTGCAAAGGGACCCTCTATTTGGATCTTTAAAGAGCGATATCTCCGAAACGGTTCGACTTAGAATGGAACGGGTTGGAATTATTTAATTGGCGTCTAATGATCTAAAAGAAAATGTCTTTACTTGGTCGAATTTCGAGAGTTCGTTTTTTAGCCAGAAAAAACTCAAAGGGGTTAACCTTGCATTTTTGGCCAAAAAGTGAAGAAATTTTTTATTCGAAAAAAGTGAAGAAATGTTAGTTTACTTCATAAAAGACAGTTTAAAGTAGAAAAAGTGTACCGAGTCCACCTATAAGTGTCTCATTTGTACAATAATGCAGGAAAGGGCTCTGCAAAGGGACCCTCTATTTGGATCTTTAAAGAGCGATATCTCCGAAACGGTTCGACTTAGAATGGAACGGGTTGGAATTATTTAATTGGCGTCTAATGATCTAAAAGAAAATGTCTTTACTTGGTCGAATTTCGAGAGTTCGTTTTTTAGCCAGAAAAAACTCAAAGGGGTTAACCTTGCATTTTTGGCCAAAAAGTGAAGAAATTTTTTATTCGAAAAAAGTGAAGAATATGTTAGTTTACTTCATAAAAGACAGGTTAAAGTAGAAAAAGTGTACCGAGTCCACCTATAAGTGTCTCATTTGTACAATAATGCAGGAAAGGGCTCTGCAAAGGGACCCTCTATTTGGATCTTTAAAGAGCGATATCTCCGAAACGGTTCGACTTAGAATGGAACGGGTTGGAATTATTTAATTGGCGTCTAATGATCTAAAAGAAAATGTCTTTACTTGGTCGAATTTCGAGAGTTCGTTTTTTAGCCAGAAAAAATACCAAGTGCGACTGTGAATGGAACTATTTGTAATTATTTCATTGTCGTCTAATTATCTAGAAGAAATGTCGGTGATTTGGTTTGGGGGACGACAACTGAACCGTTAGCAGTACTTGCTCCACCAAAAACATTCGTTACTGACACCTGGTAATGCGCTTGCGAGCACATTTGTGAGCGCTGTTCTGGTGAAACTTCAAGCATGTTGATTTTGTTGTTCCACGATGATTGTCAATCCGATGTAATTGTTGGTTAAGTTCAATTAGTGATGGCCAAACGAAGACCAAGACAAGACCACATAGGTTTGGTTTGACATCCTTAATCTGGGTCTTGAATATGGAGTTTCTGTCTTGCACGCAAGACTCTTGCAGTCTTCCATTTTTACACCGTCGGTAATATGAATGATATCAAATTAATTGAAATTTTGTGTCCTTTGTACGTGCCTTTATTGTAAACTAAGTAAAACATGATTTTTGGTACATATTTAGGATTCAGAATTTTGGACTTTCCCACAAGTTGTTGTTTTATTACTTGTAGGTATATACTTTTATTAAATCTTAAAAATGTAAAGAGTTCATATTCGACGAACTCAAAAAAATATTCAACTAATTCTATTGGTCTTGCTAATGTTGCTAAAATTCGTAACAGCATCTTTCAACACTACATACAATAATTATTTTGTGTGTGTGTTGTGTAGTATGAATAAAAAAAAATCGTTCGTAATAATAAAAAAACTGCAAGAGTCTTGCGAGATAGTTTTGTTCTTGCCGATGTCTTGCAGAGCAAGTCTTGCATCCAGTCTTGGTCTTGCAACCTTGAGTCTTGGGCCGGTCTGGATTCTGTATTACGATGAGAGGGTGGTCAGAAATCCAGGCGCACGTAGGCCACTTATTTGGGCCTTTTATGCTACCTCCCTGATTAGAGTCGTTTGGCTCCGCAACTTCACTCAAGCCATCCCACACGTGAGATAAACCTTGAGTCTTGGTCTTGCTAATGGCGTTACTAAAATGGTCTTGGGCTGACAAGACTGTAAGACCAAGGTCGATTTTGGCCATGACTAATCCCACTGCTGATCTGTAGGTACCACTTTTGTATTCGGGGCTTGAATAAATAAACAACTTGTATTGTGAACTTTGTGTACATTTTTATATTTTTACACGTACTTATCACTCCCGTTCAGCTATCCCCCCCCCCCCCCCACCACGCGGGAATTAAAAAAATGATAGCTCTAAATTAGAAGCAATTATGAGCTTTCAAAATCCGAAAGAATAAAATTTTTGAGCTCGATCCCCTTAGCAGGAATTTTAATTTGAAAGAGGGGGGGGGGGGCTGAGTGAACGTTCACCTCCCACCCCACCACCTCTTAAAAACATCAACGGAGGATCGCGCATAGGCGCTTAATTAGGAGCTCTTTAGGAGTTCTTAAACTAGTGTAGTTTCCATTTTCGAGCACCACCCCTTATCTTAAAACAACCCCAAACTAGTATCATAGAAAATACCATTAAATCTATGATATCTTTAATGCATGTGTTTGCAGCATTATTAGGCTACAAAAATATGTAACACTTCATTTCCAAGTTGCAACACCTTAGCAGGAAATCCACCCCTTGTGCCAAACACTCAAGAGGGAACTGTGTTAAAGAAGGCTGGTTTCGGAGTATCACCAGGTACTAGAGCAAGTGACAAACAGCAATACCGTTGAGCTTGTATGGGTTAAAGGGCACGCTGGAACAATAGGCAATGAAAAAGCCTATAAGTTAGCTCGATTGACCTCAAAACTACCGTTTTATGGTCCAGAACCGGCTCTTCCACTTATCAACTGTAAACAACTTAATAACCCAAGACAAGGCTAGGTGAAACTTGATGTTAGACTGCCACCACGCGACAGAGGCCTTCAAAGGGCCATCTCGTTGCCTGGCGTGCTGCTGTACAGGGCTATCCAGAAAGAACCTACCGCTACTTGTAGGCATACTTTCTGGGCACTGCACATTTAAAAGCACATGCACCGCATGAGCTTGGTAGATTCACCATCCTGCAGAGGATGCCACACAGATGACGACACGGCACAAGTGTGAGTGTGAGTGTCCCGTTCTTGTCGAATTAAGACAATCCGACCATAGATACATTCGCTTTGACATTAAGTCAAACGAAGCGGCTACGGCCGTTTATAGAAACCCGAGAAGAACCAATTGGGACCTCTATAGAGAGAACCTAAAGGCCAACCTCGAGAACTGCCCAGCCGAAGTTAACAACTCGGCGGAACTGGAGGCCATGGAGGAAAACCTCCGCATGGCCATCAAAAATGCCTATGAGGCAAGCTGTCCCACGAAAGAGAGGAGAACCTCAAGTAAAGTGCCCTGGTGGCATGAGGGACTCTCTCGATTGCGGGTACAGACTAAAAAGCTCTTTAATAGAGCAAAAAACACGGGAGAATGGGATTCATATCGAATCACACTCACCGAATACAACAAGGCCATAAGAAAGGCAAAACGTGACTCGTGGAGGAGGCACTGCGAGGAATTTGAGCAAATTCCAGAAGGTGCCAGACTCCAAAGAGCTCTACGAGGAGGAATAGAGGGTAGAATCGGTTCCTTGAAGAAAACTGAGGGGGGCTATACAGAGACCGTGAAGGAGACTCTGGAGCTTTTGCTTCAATCACCCTTCCCGGGATCAAAGACCCTCTCAAAAGCTGACGTAGGCGAACCAATAACTCTGGAACCCCTTTCGAGGGCGAACAGAGGAGATTGGGTTTTGGCTCGTCAGATAGTGAACCTTACAAAAATTAGGTGGGCAGTGAAGAACTTCCATCCGTACAAATCCCCAGGGATGGATGGAATTCTCCCTGCTCTATTACAACAAGGCCTCGACCTGGTAGCCACCACGCTCTGTACGTTACTAAGGGCAAGCATTGCCCTCATGGCGTGGAGGGACGTAAAAGTCGTGTTCATACCGAAACCTGGGCGAGACTCATACGCCCAAGCCAAGTCGTTTAGACCTATCAGTCTAACGTCGTTTCTTCTAAAACTATTGGAGAAACTAATTGAGCGACACATTAGGGAAGAGGTGCTGGGACTTGAGCCCATCAGCAAATACCAATGTGCCTATCAACCAGGTAGATCCTGTGAAATCGCCATCCACAGAGTAGTGGACATAGCCGAAAGGGCGATCTCCTGTAAGGAGGTAGCTCTAGGGGCGTTTGTAGACATAGAGGGGGCGTTTGACAATACCTCTCTAGAATCAATTAAAACTGCTATGGAAAGCAAGAGGGTACAACCTACCGTGCGCAGGTGGATACACACCATGCTAAAACATAGGAACATTACAGCCTCGCTTAATAACGACTCTGTAGTGGTCAGGGCCGCACGAGGATGTCCACAGGGGGGAGTTCTTTCTCCTCTATTGTGGTGCCTGGTAGTGGACGGACTGCTGAGGCGACTAAGCGAGGCAGGTTACACCACGGTTGGCTATGCCGATAACATAGCGATTGTGGTACGTGGCAGATTTGAAGAAACTGTATCAGTTGTGATGCAGGGAGCTTTAAATCTAGTGGAAGCATGGTGCAGAGAAGAGGGTCTGTCTATTAATCCAGCAAAAACGAACCTCATTCTCTTTTCACGAAGAAAAGGCCCGACAAAGCTAAAAGACATAGCAATGTATGGCACCAAGATGCAGGTTGTGGGAGAAGGCAAATACTTGGGAATAACACTAGACCAAGGGCTAACCTTCAAACCGCACCTAGAGAAGACAGCGAACAAAGCCACAAAGTCCTTGTGGGCTTGCAGGCGAGCGTTCGGAAGCAAGTGGGGCTTAACTCCAATGATGACCCACTGGATATACACCAGAATGATCAGACCGATCATTACGTATGGCTCACTGGTGTGGTGGCATAAAACCTCCACCCAGACGAACATACAGAAACTTAGCAAGGTGCAGCGTAGGGCTTGCCTTGGAATCACGGGGGCAATGATAACCACTCCTACGGCAGCTATGGAGACCCTCTTGAACTTACCGCCACTAAACCTAGCAATTAGGGCAGAGGCGCTCAGAGGGACATACCGGCTGAGAGTTAACGACGAGGAGGGATCGTCAAGGGCGGGGCACTCGCTCATTTTTGACGAAATCTCCAAAGACAAAACCCTTAGTATGAACACTGAGAGGATACCCAAAACAGTTTGTCCCATCAAACTGTTTAAGACAACAATCCCCACTCGGCAAGACTGGGAGAGCAATTCCAGTAAAGCGAAGCTGAATGGAATCGTGTATTACACAGACGGCTCGAAAACCACAAAGGGCACTGGCTCTGGAGTATACGGGAGCAATGGACGGGGCTGCAGAATTTCTGTAAGCCTAGGACAACAAGCGACCGTGTTCCAAGCCGAGGTATATGCAATCCTGACAGCGGCTGCTCAGCTATTAAAAGAGAACCTTATCAAAAGGAAAATCTTTATAGTGACAGACAGCAAAGCAGCGATTGCAGCAATAGACTCATATGTGGTAAATTCAGGGCTAGTCCTTGAATGCACACAAATGCTAAACGCACTAGGTAAGTGCAACTCAGTCACACTAGTGTGGGCACCTGAGCATGCGGGAATCGCAGGTAACCAGGTTGTTGACGAGCTTGCGACAATGGCAAGCGCTAAACCATTCATAGGACCCGAACCGGCTTGTGGGATCACTTATAACTCAGTCAAAAAGGAGATTCAAGCAATACTCACGAAAGAGCATTGCAGACATTGGTCGAAAATCCCAGGACAGAGTCATTCCAAGATCTTCCTGGAAACCCCAAACGGGGACCTAGCTACGTCCATCTTAAAGTTAAGCAGGACGAAGATTAAACTTGCGACAGAAATGGTCACGGGCCACTGTCGCATGAACAAACACCTGCACAACATGGGACTGACTGAAAGCCCGACATGCAGGGGTTGTGGTGAGGCAGATGAAACGCCCTATCACGCCATTTGCCAATGTGAGGCATTCATAAAGGCAAGGGAACTCCTACTTGGAAATCAAAAAATTACACAAGCGGAAGTAACGAAGATTCACCCTACTAAAATCCTGGACTTTGTAAAAGATACAGGTATTCTTGAAGGGTAGACAACACCGGGGAGCACAATAGACCAAAAGGTCGCAGTGCGGGAACCTATTGGGACCACCCCCAGAACCAATAATAATAATAATAATAAGACGATCCATGTTGGGGGAATCCTGGTCGGATATGGTTACGATTAGAGCCGCTTCCCCGTCCAGCATCCTCAGGTTTATCTCACGAGTAGGATGGCTTCAGTGATGTTGTGGGGATGAATCTCCTATGTGCGCGTGAACTTTACCCCCTTCCCCCCATCGCAATCGAGGATCCAGAATCCCTCTTCCGTGTTTGGTTTTCCTATTAAGGGGTTGCAACTTGGAAATGAAGTGTTACATACTTTTGTATCCTATTAATGCTGGAACTACATGCATTAAAGATATTATAGATTTAATGGTATTTTCAATGAGCTAATTTTGGGGTTGTTTTAAGGTAAGGTTCTCTCAGCCTCCCCACTTTCACTTTCAAATTAAAATTCCTGCTAAGGAGATCGAGGTCAAAATTTTATTTTTGCGGATTTTGAGAGTTCATAAACAGCTTCTAATTCAGAGCTATCATTTTTTTTAATTCTTGCGCAGTAGAAGGGCCAGCTGAACGGGGGTGTACTTATCGCATGTGACAAGAGTGACAGTTGATCAAACGGAATTGAAAGAAATGTCTCCTTTCCGTGGTAACGAATAACATGGATAATCTTCTTACTCGAACAATTCAAAATTAAATTTCAATGCACCCCCCCTCCCCCCCATCATAGACACAAGCACCCCGG
Source organism: Pyrocoelia pectoralis (assembly GCA_036250285.1). Classification (NCBI taxonomy): domain Eukaryota; kingdom Metazoa; phylum Arthropoda; class Insecta; order Coleoptera; family Lampyridae; genus Pyrocoelia; species Pyrocoelia pectoralis. The sequence goes on from CM070075.1 coordinate 82,941,735, forward strand.
ATTCTGCACAAATGAGTCACTGTTTTTCTTTCCACCCTTAAGGGAGATGGGAGCGGACGCGGAGAGGGTGACAGACAATTTGTATATCATGAAAAAATGTTAGAGGAAAAAAAGCAAAAAAAGATCGATTTTCTCCCCCTTACCATCCCCAAAAAAGGAGTTGGGGGTGAAATTTTTGAGAATAGTTTTTTATGGGGAATCCAAAAGTGCAATAACAAATAGGTGTTCCCATTTAAGTTTTTAAAACTCACCCCCGCTCCACCCCACAGGGGAATGAGGGTGATGTTTACGTATAATGACTCAATAGGTTTCAAAAAATAAATGAAACGTGTTTTTTCCTTTTTGTAATTGGATGTGTCGTTCTCGAGATATTAAAGGGGGTATATATTTTGACTTTAATGGCGTCCTGACGGCGAACGGGTAATCGGATCAAAACATTTACCAGAGATTTGGAATCGGTAAAGAATTTCCTATAAGATGACACTACTTCCAGCTTTCTTAACCCTGTATAATCGACTAACGCACAGACACACCGACACACAGGACACAGACATGTGGACGAATTTAGTAACCAACATTTTGAAGTTGGTTGACAATTATCTATCTTTTACACAGACAAAATTAGTTGAGTTTGACTCTATTAACCTACTTGTTTATTTTTTGAGTACTGGACATGTTTTATGCTTATTTAGAGCTTGCCGAATTCAGATTTTGTATATTACATGCTTACATGGATTACAACAGTAAAACAATCACTGTTATTGCATGAACATCGACACCCTTTATAAATTTGTAAAATGATCATGTGACACACGTGATAAACATGTTTCCTTTTTTGATGCTAAATCGGTTATACCTACTAGGAAATGCAGTAAAGCACACACAGAATAGAAAATGAAATAATTAACGGTTAAAGGACACGTTTAAAATACAATACATTTATTGAATAAATATTTTACAATGTGGAACAGGAAAATGTAAAACCAAAAACGACATTTTTGCGAGAAACATTGACTGTGGGAATAATAAACAATTGACATAACGGAACGACTCTTATACAAAACAAAAAGCAATCACATATAACAAAATTTAACACATTAGGATAACAAAATTAAATTTCGAGACAAAGTATTTAATACACTTACATACAAATAGATTAAAATACCTAAAATACCTACAATACAAATTTCATCACAGATGAAAAAAAGCAAACAATATTTTTTATTTTTTATTATATGGCATGCAGTTTAAGTGATACAATGGATACCTGAAATAGTTATATATTTGTTATAAAACACCAATGTTGCAACAACGATTTTGTTCGTAATAAAACGGAAGAATTTTTGAAACATCTTGTTTTGATCATGTAAAAACGGAAATAATTTAACCTTCACCTTGCAAATTTCTTCTACTGTTTATAATTTAATGCAAAAAACGTCTCGAATTTTTTCCGTTGTAGTCATCATCTGCAGAACTGAAGATCATCGGCATTTTAAAATCTTCAAATCTACTAGTCTCTTCTTATAATTTGTGAATTGTGATGACTCATTCCTTTCAATGTTATGTTTTTGTATGCATTCTTTTGGGACCTGGTGTTGGATTAATTTTTTGTGCAATTTTAGATGTTGAGGGTCGATGTTTTTCGAGTTTTGTAGTTAATTTAGACGCGAGTGCCCAAATGTGCAAATTTAGAAAGCTTTAACCTTGAAAGTGCAGGTACCTAACATTTTTAAAACATGTCCATAACAAAAAGTACCGCTCATTCACGGGCATGTTATCCAAAACTGTAGATCAAATATTAACGTGTAAATGTGAATAACCCCCCTTGGCCCCTAACTTGTACCTACACGGTTGTTTGTATCACGTAAAAATTCTAGCGTGTATTTCTATTTTAGGCTCTTTTACTATAAAGGTACAATTACAAATGGAGACTATAAATGGCTACTAATAATAAAGTCGACATAAATGAATGTACAAACATAATAATTAGAATTCAAGACAGACCCGATAATGTATGCAGCTCGTCGTAAGGGAACTGCAGTCAAAGACCCCACAACTTCCTTTCAACGCATTTGGCAACGACCCCGGTTCGGCATCGTACTTCTCGGAAGCGATTTTCAGCGTAACGTAAAGGAAAAAAAATTGGTTTAATCGAGCACATTTAATAATCAATCTACAAGATGTTCCAAAACTGACGGTCTGAAAACGACATACATTAAGTTAGAAAGAAAGGTTTGTGCAGAAGAGATCAAAATTTCAGAACATCAAAAATATCACTTAGTTAAAAAATAAAAAATTTACTTAAACCTAAGAATCACAAGTCCTATAATAATAAAGTGTCAAGTATCTTAAATCGTACACAAAAAAAATCACAATAGCTTAAGCGTTGCACTTGATGATAAAAAAGAGAGGATTTATAAGTACAGCGTACCCCGACGTGGATTATGTCCACTTAGCGAATATTTCGGATGTTTTTTATAAACAACAATGGCCGCCTGTTCGATTTTTTTCGGTTTATCCAACATCGAAATATCGGGATGCTCTCTGATCTCCCAAACGATGTTCGTAAGACTTCTCGGTCTTGAAAGTTTACGTGACCTTTTTTCCGGTTGCTTTGTACCTGCACCTGAATCTCCCGAGCCTCGGCCGCCCGAATGACTGGAATCGAGAGTACCGTCCAATTCCATGGCCTGCTGAAGATTACTTAGGGATTTGTATCTTATGTTAAAAAGTGGAGAGCCCGATTTTGAAATGGGGCTTGGCGGAGTTTCCTTCATTGGTGAGGAGCTTTTTTGTCGCAGTAATCTACTTCTTTGCGACTGTCCGTTTTTTAAGTACAATTTTGGAAGGCCCGGAGGAATTTTTTCGATGCACACTGGAGGTTTCGGTGGATTTTCGCGTATTGTTGATGATGCGGCTTTGCGATTACGTTTTTCCGCTTGAAGTTTTTTAGTTGGTATTGTTTCGATGGGAGGTGGTTCTGGTTTTGTGGGTTCGGAAGGTGTTTGAGTTAAGGTGGAGCTGTGCGATGTTAAAGGTGAGGATTCGGAGAATGGGGAGCGAATGTTTTTAGGTAAGGGTGCGAATCCGCGCACGTAGTCGTAAATTTGGTCAATTTCGTCGTAGTCGGGTAGAGGTACCCTATTTTCGTCTTTGCGATGATGGGAATGTTTGGTGCGATGATTTGCTGAATCCGAGGATGCGCTTCGACGTAAGGCGTAACCATTTTTTGCGAGTGCCGCCGGTGGAGTATGAGATTGTTTTTTGGGGTCGCCCAGTTTCCCATCAAGCACTTGTATTCGATCAGCTACGTCGCTTACTAACTTTGTGCATTTGTCTACAAGCCTGATAAATTCGGGCAACGCTCGAAGTTGCTCATCGTTTCTTGTACGAAGTAACTTTAGGGGTGCTGCTAAGGGTAGAGCCGTAACACTGTTTGCTTCCTTTTGGAGAGGTAACGCAAATACGTGTTCTTCCTCGAATATCGATAATAATCTTAATTCTGGCACAAAATGACTTGAACTTTTAAGGCCTCGAGGCGCAGTTCCGTGTACTAACCTAACAGTCAAGGGTAAACGTTTGCTTAATAAAGTTTTTGCTGTGTGCACGCCACTTATATTGTCCTCACGCGCCAGCGCGGAAAACTTCCCCCTTTGTTCAAGACCTAACAAAATAGTATCACCTTTAGAATCCGTACACTTGAGGTAACGACTTTTCGAACCGGGTACAACAATATCTCCCGAAGGAACTAAAACCTCCCCTATAGAGATAGTACGCGCTCCTTCGGGTGTCACTACACCTTCGGCGTCAATTCTGGCTTGAACGCCACGTATTGTTTCTCTCACGAGGCAACCCTCCTCGGGTCGCCTTCTCGATAATTCGGAAACACTTTCGATACACCGCACTGACCTACCTTCTTCGCTAAGTATTTCAAAATAACCGGGATAGCTATCGGGAATTGCTAAACGTGGTCCTACACACACAATTCTTCGACCTTCTTTAAATTTAACAGCTTGTGCAACTATTTTTTGGCGCTTTCCAGCTGAGACTAGTAAAGCAGTCGATTGTAAACCGGGACTGGGTAATGTTGGCACTCCTAAACTACCATATTGGCCCTTGATTATTTTTACGGCTGCCGGTAATCGGTGTTTCGAAACAAACTCCTGAAGGTAACTACCCTCTTCCGCCCATCGAGCTGCTGCTACAGTGATCTGTCCGTCGGTTGCTGCCATTTCTTGTCGACTTCTACATTTCTGAAAATAAAAAAAAAGAAATTAATAATTAGAATTACCTACTTAACGTAATGTGGTTTAATAGGTGTGGGTTGTATAAAACAACGTTACCTTTAAAACATTTGGTGTAAGAAATAACATTGCAACATTATCCAATTTTAACGATACGAAAGCGCATTACAAAACGATTTGCACATTTAATGTCTTCGAAAAACACACGAACACACAAAATTAGGAAGGAACCGATGTAAATGATCGAGAAGCAATCGGATAGAAAGGGCGTTCATTTACGAGGCAGCAGCCGCTTGAACTCCATAAAGTCAAGGCCACATTTTCACCGGCCGGGCGGACCTTGCCCATCGCTGGTCAGAAGTGTGACCAGCCCAAGGTCGAAACCGTGGTCGACGCTCGAACGATCACGGGCAACTACTGCTAATGAGGTAAGACTGAAGACTTTTTACCTTTTGCTTCGCTCTTGGAGCCCCGTACGTTGTGGGAAGTGGTCATGGTTTCATATACAGGATGGATCGCGCGCGCGTTATAAGTATTCCGTTCCGAGCTTCGACTATTAATAATTCCTTAACCCGTAACTGATGCGCTATTATTTAACGTCACGCTTATTTTCCTGATATAATGTCAATAAGAAAATAGGATCGCGTCTTTTTCCCAAGCCCAAATACGTCGTTACTCGTTACACACAATTACAAACCACTTACATCCCTCTAATGATTGATTTGAAAAACACGATTCTAACTGTACGATCACGAAAAACCAAGAACGATGTGATGTAGTAATCACGATTTCAGTTTTTAGACGATGCAACCGATGGCCCCGTACGATGTCAACATCAAAGAAACGGTAATCTAATAACACACTCCACTAAACGGTCTTTTTTCGAGCAACTCGCATTGCATAATGATATCCTCTCTCGTACGAAACGCCTTTAAAATTCATTACCGTAAACCCTATAACAATTTGCGAGAGAAAAGTGAATTATTTTCGAAAAAAAAGGCGAGTTCGTGTTAAACGTAATTCGTATAACTTCAACTAAAATCTTGATTAGTATCTAAGATAGGATCCGAGTTAGTAGGAGTTTCTTGTAAACTCAAAACAAATGAACTACATTTATTTTCAAATAAACCAGTAATAATGTGGTTATTAACCTACTGATGTGTGGTTATACTTTACCACGACCGCCATTTATTCAACTAGGTACCAAATTATATAAACAATTATCGTCGAATAAATTTAATTAAACCGCAACAGTTGTGTACTTAATTATCGTTCTAATTAATTAAGTGTAAAAAGAAGTTTCGATGCGAGGAATTTTTTGGTAGAAATAACAATTACTTACCGACTTAATCCTTTAATTCTACGTAGGAATCGGATGTAATAAATTTGTTATTCACTCGGTTTATAAAAAAAAAAGTCACCGGAAATTTAGGATTTGAGAATTTTTTATACATGTTATGGTGACGGCGATGTACATACCGCTATAAAAATCGCATTAACTACAGTCGTTACTGAACTTTTACGTTACTATTTTTATGTTCCTCCAGCGTTTCATATGAATTTTTTAAACACGTACAAAACCTGATATGTACCTACCGATGATCACTTCATTATGCGTAACAGTTTTTTCCCCGCTCGGTTTTTATATTCTACACCTTCTTCACCTGATCAAAGGATTGAAATATTTTAACGTTAATCAGTACCACACATTTGCTTTAATGAGGAAAAGACGCTTTGTGTCTCCGAGAACATGTTACGGAATGTTGCGAAATCTAAAATTACCATGTTTTTGCGATTTTGATTACAGTTTTAACGTTTTTTGGAAACTATATTCGCGTCAAAAACTGTAAAAGTTCGGGCGAATAGAATAACTTTGAAAAATCTTCAATTACGAGTTTTAATTTCGAGCATTTTTTTTGGAAAAATTTACGAAAATGGAACGATATACGATCGGTCAGTTCTTATATAAATAAATAATTAATCAATTTCGTGTCACCTTTGGTCGTTCAGAAGAATCGACAAATGTTGAGTCGTTGGACTACATTGAAAACCCCTATTTAACCATAGTAAGTAATAAATGGATGGATTTGAAGGCGGAGACCAGCCAAAGGCTGTCTTTAATCCCAACCCTGATCAATACATGTAAACTTAATATAGAGGAGTATAAATAGTAATTTGAAATAAAATAATTGTCGTAGGTATTTCAATGACAGCCACTCTACCGAAATAAAAGTGTTATCAAGAAAAGAAAGAAAGAAAAATAAGAATAAGAAGTGATAAAAAAGAAAACGAACAATTGAAATAAAAGAGAGTTAACAGAGGAGGAAAAACTTATGAGTACGACAGTTAAAGCTAATACAAAAAATAAAAAAAATAGTTATTTACATAAAAGTCAGGAAAATCTCACATTACTGAAGAGGAGCTAAATTGAAATACGTGCCGAGTATTTTAAAGCTGCGAGTCAAGTAAGAGAGTTTACTGACGTGATTTTTTATTAAATTGTTTCAGAAATCGTAAAAAGCCGAAATTTACAAATTTTAGAAATTCCACAAAGATCAAGTTTATCAATTTTGTTTGGTAACTATAGTTACAAAATAACGATCTATTCTTTTTAGCTGTTGTAGGTTAGATAACGAAGTAAATTGAAGAACGGAAAACAGCTAATTATTGTAATTTTTTTGGCGTTTAATTAAATTTTAAGCTAATTTCTAGCGACTCTTGAAATATTCAACTCAACTTACGCTATACAAATTGCGTAAGAAAGTTCAGAATTGATCAACCAAAAAGTAAACTGTATCTTCCGATGAATTTTTCTTTGAGTTGAATGAGTTTTTACGTCATCCTGGAACATACAAACAGACAAATATTTAAAAAAATGCATTTTTGATCACTTAGGTAGCCGTTAGCAATAATTATTTTCAAAAAATATTCAATCTACACTTGTTTCCCAAACTTATCCAAACCGCGACCCTTCTTCGTTAAAAAAATTGTTCACGGCTCCCTATTCCCCCCCCCCCCCCCCCCTCATCACCCAAACAAAAATAGCGTGCCTAATTTACAATGGTTCCGCAAATTTTTGGTTTCGCCTTACCTCGTGAAATCGACTGTGTTATGAAACCCATCATTAAAGTTGTAAATTCCATTAAAGGAAAAGCTTTGTAGACCCATATTTTTCGAAAAATCTGCGAAGACATGGTTGCTTTATTTGAAAATCTTTCTTATCACACCGAAGTAAGGTGGCTTTCAAGGGTCTTAAAAAGAGTATTTCACTTAAGAGCAGAGCTTTTAATGTATTTGAAAGACGGAAAGTCCCCATATGAAAATCAATTTTCCGATACTATTTGACTTCGGTTTCCTTGCTGATATTTTCGAACAATTAAATATTTTGAACAGTAATTTGCAAGGTCGCGATATCAATAGAATTACAGCCACAGATAAAATGAAGGACTTTATAAGAAAAATCGATTTATGGCTAAAACCAGTACATTCAGGAAATTATGGAAGATGTATCCAATTACAGTGCTACAAAACTTTTTGCAAGCATGTAAGTTACTTTGCTCAATTTAAAAAACCTCTGTGATTATGTCGCCCAAGAAATTCAAAATAGTTACCACAGAAAGATACTGAATTTGTTTTTAGCCGATTCCTTTCAACACGTTGATGAAAGAAAAACTTATTAAAATAGTAAGTGATGGAATGTTGAAGCTCAAATTTTTTTCCAAGAACCCGGACGAATTTTGGACCAAAAGGATGCAGGAATACCCCTCAGTTGGCGAATGAAGCTGTAAAATGTTTGGTTCCATTTGTAACATCATATTTATGTGAGTTTCTTGTCTATGACTACCATTAAAACAATAGTGAGAAATCGTCTCGTACTTGACCATATAATTGTGGGTGTCGCAAATACACAGCCTAGAGTTGAAAGATTAGTTTAAAAAATAGATCAGGCGCATGGATCTCATGAACATTATAATATTTGATTTAATTTTTCCCTTTTATTTTTATGAACTTATTAATTTTTTTAGTTTTATGTTTCGTTTGATAATTAATTGTTATTATTTATTTACGGCGTTATTAAAACAAAAATACACGATTTAACAAAGTGGTGTTTTTGTCTTAGTTTGGAAATTTCTGGTGACCCCTTCAGTACCTCATTGCGACCCCCCAGAGGGTCGCGACCCACACTTTGGGAAACTTTGAAAAAAAAACAGAATTAACCCAGTTATTATATGTATAGATTTGCAAATTTAAAGGAAGATTGCAGCAATTATCGCATTCTCTGGGACGAAACTATTATAAGCCGCAACAGTAGCGTAGTAACACTTTTGCAATTAAGTGTTTCGAACTTACCAAACTTTATTCCTAAACCAAATTTGACGTTTCAATGAGAATGTGTTAATAAACGAAGGTAAATCTTTTAAATTCTGCCATTAGTAAATACCGATCTGACACCACGCATTTTTTATACATAGGTTAGTATAGAAAATTGTACAAAGTAGGTAGATGACAACTTGATTTTTATTGCACTAAAGAAATTTGATGGCACCAGTCAAATTTTACATTAACGAGTAAAAATATTGCATTTTGTATTATTTTGTGTAGAAAACAATGCGCGGTGTCATAGTTAAAAACAATAGAAAAATATGATCATCATCCAATGTACATGGCATTTAAGCGGAAGCTACGAATGCAATAAATAAACCTATAAAGAAAAGCAAAAAGGGTATGAAAAAAGTTAGTTAGATCACCAGTGATGTAACCTAAAAGGAGATCTGACGGTATTTTTAATCCGGTTTTTTGGTTCTTGTTCATTGTTATTTTGTTCATGACTAACAGAAGGACATATTTAACATAAAATACAAATTTAAACCATGATCCACTTGAATTTCTTCACGTGTGCCACTTGCCAAAAATTCTCCGTTATTTTCGTTTGGAAACCAAATACAAATGTATTTGAATATTAACAAATTTCACTTGTTTGTTTATATCTGAAAGTTAAAATGTAAGTAAGTAGTCCATTAGTAAAGGAAAACCCACGTAAATGCTGCTTTATTGTCACCTGTATGTGTTTCATGTTCCATTTAACTAGTTCTTGATGGTGTATCACGATTATGATTTCTGTTGAAGTACAAATTGTAAAAAGTAAATTTTCATCGTATTATTTAAGAAAATTAATTAATGAAAGATGATGCGATGTAAAAAGGAGCTTTCACCAGTGTAATAAAATAACCCATAAGAACTAGTATTTGTTTGTGGATTTCAATGTGGAAAATGGAAATGCAAAATTAATGAATATTTTTACTTTCCCGTATTGATTTATTTTTATTACACACGTATATACCATAGGGAAAGTATCTAATGTACTTAATCGTAAAAAAAATCGACCTCGAGGTTTTGACGAATTTCGACGTTTTGAGTCCCCCTAAGTCCAAAACCACTTTTTGATGAACGGCTTGTGTACAAACAGGTATAGGGCTATAGGCTATTACCTGTTCCAGTATTAAGCCGTTCACCGCTATACCCGTTTGTAAAAAAGCTGTTTGAAATTAAGCCGTTCATCAAAAAGTCACTAGATTGACCTTCATTTTATCTCGATAAAATACAGGACAGTTTTCAACCCAAAAAGTCACCAGATCTAGTGACTTTTTAGGTTGAAAGCTGTCCTACTATACTACTCGGAATAGTTATTGAGATTTTCCGGAACAATTATTGTAATGTATGAAGAAGTTGTTGATTTTTGCAAGTAGGCTGCTACCAGCGAATATCGCAAGTGATATGACAGTTAATTTAGATGCTAGTGTGATAATCTACTTTACTGCTTTATAGATATTGGGAGGGAGGATTGATGAAGAAGCTTAATAATTTAATCCTCTTACTATCAGTTGTTTGTTATTTTATAAAAGCAGTGAAGTAAATTATCACACTAGCATCTAAATTAGCTGTCATATCACTTGCGATACTCGCTGGCAGCAGCCTACTTGCAAAAATCAACAACTTCTTCATAATTACAATAGTTTTTCCGGAAAATTTCAATAAGTATTCAGAATTGCCCATACAAACTGCATATCATTGGAAAGATTATTAAAAACTTAATCTACTCGTGAACAGAAATACAGGGTGTTCCATTTATAAAAAAAGAGTTATTCAACTTTTTGCGTTTCAGCACACCCTGTATAGTGTGTGCATACATGGACCAAGAGTCGACTATTTATTAAAATTCCAAGTTATTCTAAAATTTTCTGTGGCAATAATAAATAATTGAAATGTAGCTAAAATGTTTATTTAAAATTTCTTGTGGCTGTCGATTTCGACTAATATGTCATCATCACGCCGCGCGTCTGGGTGATACTAAAAGCATGAATGAAATATGAGTGGTAGAATCTTTGTTAATCTTAGTTAAAAGTGAGGTAGCGTGGTAATATCTATGAAACGATTCTAACATAATTTAAGCACAAACATCAAACGTGGTTTTTAAATTGTAAATGTAAAATGAGATTAAGATGTAAATGTAGCTAATATGAAAATGGAGAAGTTCATACAACTAATTTCTGTGGCAAGTTTGTCAAAAAACATCCATGGCCTACTGAGCAGTGATCGATCAAATATGAGCCTTTTTTCGGAGAGAGCTAGACCCATAGTGACCTATACAAAGTCCCATTATTTTTTCATGTAAAAACTAATAATGTAGAAATATACAGCGTGTCCCATTTAACAAACCTTAACTTTGATTTACCACCCTGTATAGGAACATCCTTTATATAATCAAAATATTTTTATAATGTGCAGTATAAGTGCGTCTACTACTTGCCGATGAAAGCCGCATGTCGATATCTTGAATAGCAAAAAAGTTATGGCCCAATCACAGCCCTGCGTCACCCTGTATATCGTTACCACTAAATGAGGTGTCTATCTCATGACCTTTCAGCCATAATATTGGGTAATTCAACACAAATGGTTAAGGTACACCTCTTACATACCTTATCATCCAATTATGGGTTGTAAAATTGGAAGGGAAAATAAAGCCAAAACTGTGTGCAAAGCCATATAGAAATCTACTTATAAAAGGAAACCCTAACTAAAATAACAAGTCATGTTGAAGTACTCCAATTCTTAAAAAGGGGTTTTTTGATGAAATTATGATAAAAACTCACAACCTTCCCCTTAAAAATTTCTTATTTAATCGATGAATTGTATTTATTTTTATACGACGATCTTGGAGCGACATGTTTCAGGATAAGCTTGTCCCATTATCAAGCCAATGGCTAGTTCGAAGACATTTATATTAACATATTAGTTATAACTGTTATAAGATTAAAATCTTAGGAGAACACTAAGTATTAAGTAAAATATTTAACATAATCCTACAATGGTTCGGATTAGAGGTGACAAATTAATAATTTTGAAAGGGGGTGAAATCCCCAAATTGGGCTTGAACGCCACAATAAATTTGGATAATGAAATAAAATATGGAAAATTTTAAGGTGATTCTAGTGCAAGATGAAGTGAAAGTCTCTTAAAAAAGCGTCCGAAAATTAATGCAAAAAGACGGCAAAAAAAGAAAATTTAACATGCGACATTTTGGAAATAATCACTATTACATAGCCAAAAAATGAGTAGGTGCGACGAGAATTTTTGTTGAACAAGAAACTACAGTAAGAAAAATTAACATTAATTAATGATAATTTATACGGCTCATCAAGAACAATTTCCATGCAAATAAGTGTTGTTTTAAGTTAATACGGTAACCTTAGAACTAATTTACCCCATGTTAACTTTGATCGTGGTGCTAGAGAATCCGGAAGAAATTTATTTTTCAAAAATTTCATAATGCCAGTTACATTAATAATCCTCATTGTCTAAATATAGAGGGTAATGGCAATATTCGAGGTTTTTAAACAATGCCGAACCGTTAAAGCACAGCATATTTTTTAAAAATCCTTTATAAGATTACGAATTCGTAGATTGCGCAGAACAGTGTTAATCAAGCGATATGATGCATTAAAAATTGGTAAATATCTCAAAAATCTGGTGACTCAGTATTTAAAAAAACCTACCTACTGCTAGCCGAAAGGGCCAGATAATTTTCATAGTAATATCCTTGAATAACAAATGGTTGTTCCAGATACAAATATTTCCAATCTAATTAAATGTTTGAAAAGAAATAAGGCTAGACTAATTTTATAAACTAAATTCAAACATTGCCACTCCTCTGGTTAATCCTAAAAATTGAACATGATTCAAATTATTTTATCCACGACTATCAGTGATTAATAAGTTATTGTCATTAGCAACGTGAGTAATGAATATTACTCACTGGTATTTTATATATTTCCATGGTAAGCGTCCAATACAGTCAATTAGAGAATTTTCAAATAAATATTTAAATTGAATTAACATTTATAGTCGTGGATAAAGTATATTATTCTACTCGCGTATAATGGCTATTATTCTCTCGGTAATTTATGCCACTCGCCTGCGGCTCGTGGCCATAAACTTACCTCGTGAATAACAGCCATCATTATACGCTCGTTGAATAATATAGGTACTATAAACCTTTAACAAGATTTATTCATTTGAAACTCCTCTAAAAATGTCTCAAAATCGAAGAAATTCTGTTTCACAGTATTGCCATGGCATTCAAAGCAATGTGAAAACCAAAGACTGACATCTGCTAATTCCATATACAATAAATTCATCTTATTTTCTCCAAAGTTAAGAGGAGAATTCTTTTTTGATGATGATTAAAGACTATAAATCCTAAGGAATTTGATAGGAATGACATTCTTGGTCATCATAGCATTACCTATACATGTTGGGAACCATTCAAAAACCTTTTTGAATTTCAAATAATGGAATATTTTGAGTGTTCAGTGTTGTTTCTCAGGTTCATTAGGTTATCAAATTTTATAAACTTTTACAATCACCAGTAGGTACAAGCGGTTAATTATTTCAGTTTAAAGTAATTAGTATAAATAGGTTAAATTTATAATTTACGTTTAGTTGCACGGCGATGATGACAGTCTTGGGCGTACCTACGGTTCAATAAAATGTTGCGTTTTTTGTGTTTGCTGTGTTGTGTCAACAGCCGCAAGTACCCACATTTTTAGTAGGTACCGTTTAAATTCAATGTTGCTTCCAAAACGTGCATTCTACTATCGTTGCGTAATAAAGAGTTACCGAATCCAATCTCTAGAAGCTTTGAAAACAAGTGTTCCAAAAGGTTCTGGAAGGATCGTGTTTCACATTTTGTAATAATTTTACTAATGATAATGACACAACGGTCTGGAATCTAAGTGTTTATTCAACAAGTTCGCAGCTAAAGTTCATCAAACATTGTGATGCGATTACTCACTCCCAGTAAGTCATCTTAGAATTCATTGTAACTGGAAATTTAGATGAACTAACGTATTCAAAATTTTAAAGTTAGTTGAAAGGGGCCGATCATAATTACTTTGTACCACTAACAATCTTTTCAGCACGTAGAGAATATACGGCAGCTTATACATCAAAGATGGTGTGACCTTCCCCCCCAACGAGGGAGTTTAATTACTTATAAGTATATTAACTGGGATAATTAATTAGTTGAAGATTGGAAACGTGTTTTAAAGGCTTTACGCAATAAATGATTAAAAAGTATTATTAATTGCTTTTAGAGTTAATATTTTCCTAATATATAAAGACTTTCTATACCGGTAGCGATTTGTCGATTAAACTGACTGAGAACGTTGATGGTGTCATGGCCGTTCCTCTAGGGGGGTCGCTAATATTAAATTAGAAAATGGGATTCGCAACTAATTTTGTCGAAATAATATTTGTAATTTAACGCATGTTTTCCTATGTAAAGATCTTTCATAACGGACCTCCGTTGCTATTCGACAAAAATGAGTAATGGGCGTAATGGCACAGATGAAAAGAACACGATTATCGAATCTTTCCTATTTCATTAGCAAATGTAATCATTTAATAAAGTACTATAGCATCATTATTGAATGTCTCTAAATATAACTAAAATTAATATTATTTATATTTCCGAGTTATATTTAAACAGCCTTGATAGTGATGGTATAAGTCGATTCGTGATGCAGTAAATTATAATTAATACGAACAACCATTTGGCAGACATCAGTTTGTTATATTATAATAATAAGTCGTAAGTTCCACTTAATCCAACGCGTTTCGACAATTTGTGCTTAAATCTTACAAATCACGGAAAGAAAATAATTCCGCTAAAAATTACTTATGGGAAGTTCTTATTAGTGTTCTGGAACTCCCTCCATGCGTATTAGAACTTCTTTTGCGGGAAAAATGAGCACGAAACCAACACTGAACATATTGCAAAACAAAAGATTAATGTATGTAATAGGTACAGAATTTTAAAACAAAAGTGAATCTTGTCAAGTGTTAGTATATCGGGGCCATTCTGTTAAAGCAAAGCAATTTAAATGACAAATGTTAACAATCTCTCCTTGCAAAACATGTAAATAGGTATCTCACCTCACCTCAAAAGACAGGAATTTGCTACGAAACCGTTAACAAATCCTGTATGATTCATATTATTTTTTTAAATTCAAGATACAAAGTGGCGTAACCAGTGACAAGGCGTTTTCTTAACGCAATACAATGTATCTTGTAGGATAAAAGTAAAATTCGAGGAAGAATGTTATAAAAATGATGTGTTATTAGATGTATCAAAAATTCAACACGAGAACACGCAATATTACTCGATTTACCGCTAACATCGTTAGTTTATGACCTACAATAATAATTAAATATGTTTGTTCATCGTAATTTCGTCGAATCTATTGGAAATTTTTAATCGAGAACCAGTTTATCGAAAGTTTGCAATTGTCAGGTGACATTCCGATCGTTCCCTCTGAGTAATCCCGAATTTATATGTACGACCATCATGGTCATCAGCGGTAAGGAATGTTTAAAAGAGTGACCTTGAACTCATCGCAAACAAAACATCATCAAATAATTATCCATTACTCATCCATCTCGATTTCCCACCCAAATAGGTAACTTCCATATTTATTAGTTTTGAAAAAAAAACGATTTAGCATGCGAGTACCTATACAAAGAAATACGCACACGTTCTTTTTTTATTTAACGATTCCTTACGGTATATCCCCACGTTACTATATAAAGACGACAGCTGCTAAAGGAAGAATACAATCATACGCTTAATTTCGTTTCATGAATATTTTAAGATTAAGACAAAAAAGAGTGAATATGTAATTTGGGGCCCATCCCAAAGATTGTAGACGATTTCGTCTTCATAAACCGCTATTCTTCTTATAACGTGACATGGTTCGCATCAAGCAGGACGATCGGTTATTAATAAAACCTACACAAGCATGAGGAGGAATCCTAAGGCTTAATTTAAAGTTAACCAATATCTTGGCCGATCAAAGACCCGTCTGCTTATAAATTGATCTGTGCGCCTTTACTGTTAGGTGACTGCACGGTTAAGAGATAAATCTAAGTTCATCAATTTTTCACGTAGTAACAAGATAAATGCGCAGGGTCAAGTCTCACACATTTACGAACGATTTAAATACGCAAGTGCAACACCCCGTATTCTAATTTGATGATAATTTTTCCATTAAGCCACCATCTGCTACTGTTATTCGTCCCACACTACATTTTGTTTCCCGCATCTCCATACTCAATTCATGAATCTTGTCAAATTCATCATGCGTAAAATTTTGGTGTAGATACCTACGTTAAGATGTAAGTTACCTAATCAGTATTTTATACATTCATCCTGTGTACGAGTAAGTGTATTGAACTATGACAAATATCTCTATATACAGAGTGTAACAAAACAACGATGAGAGGATGTTAATTTGTGGCTAAAACATACGAAGAACTTCGCGAAGAACAAACAAAAGTTATGTAGATGGCCTTTGGGTTCACAACTAAAAGCATCATTTTCATACAGACTACAGAAGTGCTTAAAGCGAGTTGTTTGTAAACGGGGATGGGTTCGGAAGATACTGGGGAGGACGACGTACTGTTCGAACATTCGCCTTGTAGACAAGTATTATTTGTAATTGCTTAATCTATGAGAAAACCACCCGAAAAAACCTCACAAAGAACCATGGGCGCCCATACAGTAATTTCCAGGGGAGGGGAGGGGGAAATGTGAGGAGGATCATTAGCTATTTTATATTTTAACAATATGAGGCAAATTAAAAAAGAGTTTCGTTATTTAAGAAATTATTACCACTTAGAGTCCGACTCGGGGAGGGGGGGATTCCCCCCTCTTGCCCCTCTTTATGGGCGCACATCCAAAGAACAGTCAAGGTTGGAATCGAACCCACGATCTCGCGAATCGGCGTTGAACGTGTTGATTACTAGACCAGTCCTTTTTGTTTTGGGTACTCCAAATATATTATGTTTTACGATAGAATATGTATTTTTCTGCACTTTGAAAATTGTCTTCTCACGTTGATGAAAACAATAAAAAGTTTGTGGAGTCTGTTATTAATAGTTTGTATGTTATTACGATTTTTTGCTTAAAATAACACCCCTTTGATAAAATGACAACGTTTAGTATCATTATGTGAAAAAAACCAAAATTACAATACATATATTTATACAAATAAATTATTTGAAAGCTCTCAATTAACTTTTTAAACAATACCAAACTTCATAATCTTTGTCGATTCTAATAAATTTATTCTCCAAATAAATTCCTAAAATACTATTGTTGATAAAATCGTACTAAGGAGCTTATCCTTAATAGGAAAGGCAAACCAGAACGGCGATAAAGCAGTTACATCCGGTAATCTGGGATAAAAACATCAAAACCAAAAACCAAGAAGATGAACTAAGCCCCATTACACAAAGCATTATGACGTATGGCGCAGAAGTATGGGTCATATGATGGCAAAAACAATCGCAGATTGTAGTAGGTTGCAGAAGGGATTCGCGCACGTCAACAATCACATTAATTATACTCAGCTATATGTCAAAGATAATGGTAACAGAAATAGAGTATGGGGCTGACCAGAATGGATAGGATACCGAATGAAAAAATCATAACAAGAATGGGCATAAAGATGGATACGTTACGACATAGGTAGTATGGGAAAGCGAAAGAAAGCCGACCCCGAAGATTATGGAGGGGCGATGTTAATGAATGAAAAAGAGTATTGAAGGATGGGGCCTAGGAAAGCAAACAAGAATGGAAAATCGACCTTCAATCGAAATGTTACTACCACTATAATAAATTACAGGTTGCTCCAATTGTGTTATTGAAAAGTGTTTAACAAATAAGGAATTTTATCACATAACCAACCTTTAATGTGATATGCTTTGGGAGAAAAGTGAATAAAATCCTTTTTTTGGCATGCCACGGCTGTAATTAATGATATCCAAATAAACAAATTCGAGCAATTAGGGACGTTTCTTAATTTAAAAAAAGATTTGAAAACCGTAACTGTAACCAGCCAACCAGGATTGTATTAAACGCGTTACTGTCATTTCAAGAAAACTTTCACTCACAACCTCGCCACATTTTGTCCTATAGAAATATTAGCAAAAGATCAGCTCATAGAATTATGAAAAACCATTACTATCATCCTTGCAATACTGTACTACATCAATAGTGTTCCAATAAAATTAATTAAATAATTCGCTAACACTTATTTACTCAGAGATAATGCAAACTGTAAAAACGAGGGTGTTGTGAATTGGCATAATATGCGTTGATATGCTACTGAAAATTTTTATTAAATAAATTTTAGGATCATAGATAAACGATCACGTTTTTTAGATTACGTGGAGATAGTATTTGTACCACTGGAAATTGTTTCAATTAATCTGTAAAGATGGTATTATAGCTTCTTCTACAGGGTGATTCAGGAGGAAATTCAAATATTGTAAAGACATGTCCAGGAAGCTAAAATAAGCAAAATAAGCTCATATACTCAAATTCGATTCATTTCATTTGTTTCAGAGATAATAGGGTTTTTCTTAAGTTAATCAAGTTTTTCAGAAGCAATACGTGCACTTGGGAACATTCCAGTTTCGCTAGCACATGTAAAAACATTTTGAAACACTTGCCTATTAGGAATTGTTCGATTCGGAAAACGACGTCGATACTCTTCTACTGAACGAACAGAATTACCATTACAAAATCCATAAACAAACACCATATCTGCAGATTCTCTATGACTGAAAATATGAGGCAATTTTATAATCTCGTAAAACAACTCTAAACTGTCACTTTTTATGACATTTACCTAATTAATATTTTGTTTCAAATTGGCACTTACGACAACGTTGTCAAAAACTTGATTAAACTTTTTAAAAAGAAAAACCTAATTATCTCTGAAACAAATGAAAATCGGATTTGAACATATAACCTTATTTTGCTTATTTTAACTTCCTGGACATGTCTTTAAAATATTTGCATTTCCTCCCGTATATGGGATTAAAATAACTTTAAACAAATAATTTATAGGAAAAATCCATGACAAAGGGAAACACATAAGAAATACATACAGGGTTATTAGAAAGTTTGGAGACGGCGATTTATTGTCGTTAATATTCATTTTAGGAAAAATTGTTCAATACAAAAGTTGTTTATGTAATTTTTATCCATACTTGGGAATACTTTAATTTTTGTGTTCTGCAATTGTTTCTGAGTTACCCCGTTCCGCATAATTTTTTTAAATGCGAACATATTAGTTTTACCTCACTATTCCATAGAGGATTTTTTTCTCTATAAAACAGCACAAAAGAAATTTTTTTTCAAATTTATTTTAAGAACATTTTTTTTCCAAAAAACGCCTATACATCAAGTAGGTAGGTGGTTTTATAATTCGACTGAGCCATTGTCAAATGACAAATGGAGAACAATTTGAACACTTACTTTAAATTACTTAGTTATTAATTTGTTTTTAGTGATAAGATTTTGATTCATAACTTTTTTTTGTTTCCATATAGCTACTTCATGTGAATACTTGTATCGGCGTATTTTTGAAAAAAATGTTATTAAAATAAATTTTAAAAAAATTTCTTTAGTGCTGTTTTAAAGAGTAAAAAATGCTGTATCGAATGGTGAGGTAAAAGTAATATGTTCGCATTTAAAAAAATTATGCGGAACGGGGTAACTCAGCAACAATTGCAGATCACAAAAATTGAAGTATTCCCAAGTATAGATAAAAATTACATAAACAACTTTTGTATTGAACAATTTTTCCTAAAATGAATATTAACGACAATAAATCGCCGTCTCCAAACTTTCTAATAACCCTTATACATATAAAGAGTTATAAGAAAATCTTTTAAAAACTAATAGTGTGCGAAAGAAAATTTATAGTGTATAGTTTGTCCCACGAGAGCTCGAGTGTGACTCATACCTAAAAACTATCCGAACGATATAAATTAAAACGTTTGTCTTAGCTATCTTCTATAGGGCATTTTAATCTTCTAACCCCAAATGTACCAAAATATAAATTTAGTGTCCTCTTATTTACCTAAAATATTCATGTTAACGGTAAATTTGATCCACCGCGATCGCGTTCGTTCTCAAAATACTTGAGTACGTTCATAGCATAATCTGCGATTGAATTTTTAACGATTTATTGGTAAGCGACATCATAAAGCAAATATAGGTTAACAATAACAATCAATTTGACAGCTAACAGCTGACACTACGATACAAACTCAACGTACGTTTACGTAATTTACAATGACAATGTTAGAAGATATATTTTTTATATTCTCTCTCTTTTCTATTAGGTACTTTTTGTAAGTATGACAAAGACAACCTAATTATTTGCGTTAATTCACACACCAATAACTAATGAGTCACACTCGAGCTCTCGTGGGACAAACTATAAGTTTCTCTCACAGCAGAACATTTTTGTGTCCAAAGCGAAGTTAGCAAGGCACGTTTGGTAACTCAATCTCAATGAATGAATAAAGAAATCCATTGGTATCAACAATACGTTAGAAAATGTTAATGTACAGATTGTGATTTAAAAAAAGTCCACACACCACGATATAGGCGTATTTAAAAAAAAGGTGTGTAGCAGATTCAAAAATATTGGAACAGGCTTACAAAGAATTAAAAGGTACATCGGATAAAAACGGCAAGCCATTGCAACATTTTTTAAAATTTGAAAACCTTCATTTTTACGTAAAAGTTCTTGCCATTTTTTTGAAATGCAATATCCATTTTTATCCTTTAAGTTTTCAATTTTTTTTCCAAAATCCTCTATTAGCGCTGCAGAATCAACTAGCAGAGTGTCTTGCTTTTCTAAATTCAGAAATAGTTTTGGCAATACACTAAAATTACATGAAATGTAAGCTAATTGTTGGCTCAATTTTACAAAATTAAAAGATTTCATACAAAAATAGAAGAAAAATGCTAAATATGCATTTTTTACCTAATACTGCAAGACCTTGGCAAAATATGCAATATAATTATGCTAAATTAAATTGGATTTAATCAGTATGAAATTCCTCAATTAATCCACTTTCAAAAGTTCAGTTAAATATACTGAAAAATAAATAATATGCACTTTGCATGTATTCACAGCTTTAGTGATTAGTGTTTTTAGACCGATTTTACGGATTGTTGTACATTCTTTATGCACTACTCGATATTTTAGGGTTTATAATTATATATGATTTGAATAAAGTATGTTTGAACAAGATGGATCAATTATTTTTTACCAGTTTCCTATTGTTGTCTCAATTCACTGCAATAGATGTTGTATCTCACAAAATGTGAACCTACTCTAATGTTTGACTTTGGCCACTTAAATTGTATATACGGTTGGAACCAAATAAACTCACGTATTGCTTTTCCGCATAAAAGCAATTTATTACAATTAAAAAAAGGTATTATTGCAAGATACTTTTTTATTATACAGCTTCAGGTAGATTTATATATTATAACTCATGTTTCTGTATCACGTATTCATTGTAATTCAAACTAACGAAAAAAAAAATAAAAATCTATTTAGGTAATTACTATTAAAAATAAACACATTATCTCCCATTTCAGAAATGGAAATAATTATAAACTCTTTACGTTGTATGGTTTACTCAAAAAATAAATTTTGATGTAAATTGTCTCTTTCATCTTACTTTAACGCACGTACTTATTATTGGAGATGGAAATTTGGTCAAATGAACAAAGTTTTGTTTTTTTATATGCTGATATAAAATCTGCCTGAAATAGTTCAAAATGTCGATAACAATCTTCGATAAAAAGCAAGTTTGCAATCCCACCCAATTTGGGGCACCCTGTATAGATCTTATCGGAAATCCCTCCAAAGCCATGTTATATGTACAGGTAGTGTTTAATTTACATTACAAAAGTGATTGTCGCAATACGCTTATTGATTTAAAAAATTCACGAGTAACATAAATCAATGAAAATTATAAAATTATATGTTATTAAAGTTGTAATAAGAAGTAAGAAATGTAAAAGCTTTTTCACAGTTTCTCCAAAAACAGGATCAAACCAGTTTGTACTGAAAATACTGTGAATAATTTTTAAAAATATTATTACTCTTATCGGTCATATTTTCAGCAACATGGAGATATTTATCTCGGAAAAAAGGTGCGACGCTATTAAGATAATCTTCACCTGAGACGATAGCAATGTAGTCAATGTAGAAAAATATGGTTTAATGAACTGAATGTAGTCCCTTTACGCGAAAGATCTTTTGGTTTATGTTATTAACTCAGAGAACAGATAAGTAACAAATTATTATGATAATTTGTCGTATTATAAACATTTCTAGATTTAATGAAGATTGCTTTGCCATTGGGCTATGATTATAAGTGAATGCTACATAAAAATACATTACTGTGAGTGTGACCTTTGTAATAAACTTCATTTCATATACAAACACACAAAATATGGCAAAGTAGGGTAACTCACCGAGTTTATTTTAGCGTTCACATTATGTTCAATGTGTGTGCATCCCCTATTGAGTCGACTGGTGCCCGTTATCAATGGTCTTAGCTGATGTAAGTCTTTTGGAAATGGAAACCCGCCTGTCCTTTTCCTTTACATACTCCCACAAGAAGGTAATGCAAGGGGTTAGGTGCAAAAACCATTTCAACAGAATGTCAAGGTAAATGTTCCCGGTAACTCTGGCATCTGCAAAGAAGATAAAACTAAATACGATACGTTTACTTCCGTGAGCTTAGTTGAGAATAAGGACGAATGTTTTCCACCCCTCCTCATGTTGTATGCGCTGAAGTGTCTTTGAATAGGAGTTTCTGGCGTTGCCGACGAAGTTCTTGCAAATTCTATTTTGAAATCAGCTTCCCTAGTGTAGATTTCGAAAAATTTCAAATCATTCAGTCGAAAGAGAAGAAAATATAAAGTGTAAACTCTTCTAACGTATGATGGATTTAACCGAACAATTGATTTTTCGAAAAGCAAATGTAGTTCTTTTTCTAAACTTTGAGAAAATTCTAAATTACACTCAATATCATTAGTTATAAAATTAATTTTACTTCCTGCTGCTTACAGCAAATCGTTTCAAGCATCGCTGTCTGTGTTCTAAAAACAGGCCACATCAAATTTTTAATAACAACCACGTCTTAAAACGTCAAAAAAAAACTGTTACGGAGGTTCACGGAACGAAGTCAAAACTTTCCGATTTTTTTGCATGTTTCGCAATCCTATATACGAAGACTAAATAAATAGTAAAATTGTACAAAATGGAAAACACAGTACAAACCTAACCTCCGTCATCATTAATAATTGTTCTATTAACTTAATTACATCAAAATATAAGGTACGAAAATACCAACTTAATGAACCACTAGCACGAGTCCACGAATTCGTGAACTTCAGAAAAAGTTCGTAAATTTAAAACAAATTACGTTTAAGAATTTTTCTGAAACGGATCATTACGCTTTATCTACGTTTAATTTGTAACCTTCAAATGACGACATGGAAAGTGATCGTAAGAATTAAAATTTCCACTTTAACGATACGTATAATGTATTAAAAAACTGGATATTCATTATTCAGACAAGCATAACAATTCGTTGGACGTCTCTTATGCTTTTGTATAAGGTTCCATCCTGAGCGGAACGTTGCCGAGAAGTAAATAAAAATAAACCTGGCAGAAGAAACGAGGCGACCATATGGTCGCAGGATCCGAACAAGTTCATGGTATAAGGAGACTTAAACAAAAGTTGTCTGACAGCGCATTTCAAACAATTTGTTGTTATAAATAGGTGTAAAAACAATAATTAAATATACCCGGTCGTTATCTTATTAATTATTATATTAAGTAATTGCTACCCATTAAATATAATTTAATCGTAACAATCGGTCGCGTAACACGGTTGCCCTGTTACCGGAGAATGAGAATAAAAAAAAACTCTCAAGTAATCCGATATAGCTTTTGATTGCTATAAGGATAACACCGTTACGCGATATTTCCTCATTTTTTTAATTCGCATTCTAAAAGCTTTCTTTAAAAA
This sequence comes from Pyrocoelia pectoralis, assembly GCA_036250285.1. Classification (NCBI taxonomy): domain Eukaryota; kingdom Metazoa; phylum Arthropoda; class Insecta; order Coleoptera; family Lampyridae; genus Pyrocoelia; species Pyrocoelia pectoralis. Next base: position 82,965,458 of record CM070075.1, read on the forward strand.
TTTGTAATTTGAGACGATGTCAAATTTGATAGATGAAGCTGGTGGACTCATCCAACTATAATTTGGTTCATCGACATTTGTAGTGAATCAGAATTTTTAGAAGTTTAAAGCGATGGAGCATTTATTTCTTTCGTTCCGAACAACTAACAGCTCTAAGGTTTCTGAATAATATCAACTTAACATATGGCGTGCAATAAGCAATTATGCTAAAACATAAACAAAACCCTATAAGTGCAAATACAAATGTTAGATTTACATGGTTTCCTTTCGAGGACCCATTACACAATTTCCTTTCGTCTCATTTACGAAAACAAAATGAAACGCTCATATCGTTCAATGCAGTTCCAATCTTACAAATAGTTAGAATAAACCTCTTTGCCGAAAGGCATTATTTTGATTATGTTAAAATAAAGATTTTAGTGGAATTATTTGTTATTTTTACAACAACTTAAGAGTCTAAATAAAATTGAATGTAGATTTCTTCTCAAATATTTTATCGAATTTTAACCTTCTATTCATTTGTTTCCTATAATTGTTCCTGTAAAAAAAAGCTGCAACTTTTCATACAACACAACAGTCCAAGACTTCTTTGCTATCCCCGTATCTCTACAATCTATTTTACTTCTTCCATTCCATCCATTCATTCCTTGTGGTCCCATCCATTTTGTTCATTTATTCACATCATCTTGTTTGTGAACATTATCGTTTTTATTTCTGTATGCTTCTTCCATTTCTTAAATTTTCGTTTCTTCTATATCCTGTTTGTCTTTTTACCTTTGTACGTTGATTTTTGTACATTAATTGTTTATAGAGGATGACTCAGGTTCAAGGATATCCCTCGAACGATTGTGCCATTTTTAATAATGATATCAAGATCTTTTAGATGATATACAGTTCAAAAGTAGTTGTACTTTCAAAATTCACGAGTGTCGACTAGATTCAAATTTGGAACAAGAAATTATACAGGGTGAGCATAACGCTTAATGTCCTTCTCTAGGACACCTTGTCTCTGTGCTATACAATAGTATTTTCAATAATTTTTGAAAAATGTTTGTATGCTTTTAAATCGCGAATTGTTTATCACACAAAATCTTTCAAACGTAAAAAATACGTCGGACGTTACGAAATTACAATAATTAAAACTTACTACTGTTGGTAATTTAACAGTTTTTAAATAATTAGAGGAATTTTACTTGTATACTTCCTCTAGATAATTATATGTATTTAAGAACTGTTAAATTACCAACAGTTTTAATTATTGTAATCACTTCGAATATTTTAATTTGTGAATTGTGTGTGGTACCTAAACCTGATGAAGGTCTCAAACAGACCGAAATATTGACTATATAAAAAATTTTAAAAAACCTACGTAACCCGGAATAAGAACATCTTAGCGTTTTATTTTGTTCACTGTTGAGTTTACTTTTAAAACTAATTCTTCCCTAAACGATATTCATTAATATTCCTTCCAAAAATTCAAATTGGATGAGAATTATTTTAATAGTTCTTTTTTTATTGATCGAGTTTACAGGATAAAACCAACAATGAGTAAAGGATAAGAAAAATCCCATAACAAAAGCGTTACCTACCAAATTTTAATTCGAATGAAAGTACCGATTATTAGATAAAAGTTGTCTGAACCTAATTGATTACCAAATGATATTTTTTACACCTTTGAATGAGGAACTTTATTAAATACCATGTCCAAAATCGCCGAAATTCAAGATATACAACCACAACATTACTGAAAAACAAAATTTAGTTCCTTTGAACGAATTTTCACAGAGAATTCATCGTTTAAAAGCATACATTTTAGAAATGCCATTAAAAGTACATGCATAGCGACATACTGGGTGTTCCATTTGAAAAAAAAATGAATAGCATTTTATGAGCTACCCTGTGTAATTTTTAAGAGGATACCAGAGGATATATCAGCTGACTTAGGACCCTTCGAACAATCGTTATTCCAAAATTTGAAGGTAGTGTTTCTATATGGATAACCATAACTTTACACCATGGTATAACTTAAAAGATTACCGTGAAAAACAACTTGATGTTACACATCATATCAGCTTAAGTTGAAAAAATGTGCATCCTGTCTCGGGAAGTTGCTGCAATTTGATGATAACAACTATTTTACTGCATATAAGTAATATTGTCAAAGAACATTATCATTGTTAGTACCATTAGAAGAATAGTAATTACTCCACACTTTAAAATTTTTCGGAAAACGTGCAATACGTTTGCGTTTAAGAGGCCATGACAATATCGATCCTTAAGGTACTCCACTTAATACAAGCACTACTATCGGAGTAAAAATGCAAGGCCTCTGACTTTAAGTGATCATAATGAAAAAACTGAGGAGTGAAATTTCTTCATTTTTGGGCAGTACATTAGTCATTTATATATGTTTAACATGTGTAAAAATCAAATTGGTAGAATCAGTTGTTTAACTTTTATTTTAATTAACAGCAATAAAAACGCTGTATTTAGTATTTTCCTGGCTGACGGTCAGTTTTAACTTATCATAAAATTGTTATTGTTTCATAAATTGTTACCAAATTTACAAATGTTGTAGCACACATACTTCTCAAAAGTCGACAGCCAATAAATATTGATTATTCATATAATTAACTGGTTTTATAAGCCCTAACCGAAAATGTGCTATTTTGCAATATACGGTAACTGAAGAAAAAATTCTTGTTTTAAATGCTAAATTTGTATTACTCAAATCGAGCTGCACTATTGCTTTATTGAAAACAAAATTTGTTTTCTTGTAATTCAAAATAAATGTTATAATTATCGCGAAAGAAAGACGCACATATTCCCGCGAGAGGTAATCTACCACATCGTAAATCGTGAGCGGCAAACCACAACAATGTGATTATTCTTTAGTATTGTACAAAAACATGCGCTTCATAGCAATAGTGTACGGCACCATCTTACACCCCGTACTGCACCTCACCGCGCGAACGCAAGCATCCATCCTTTTTTCCAAATTTCTTTTAAACAAAACATGTATACATGGCATTATTTTTGTGAGTTGTGTTAGACCACAATATAATTGCTTTAACCTTGTTATGTTACTGTCAATATTATTAATATCGAACGTTCAGGTATTGAGTTACACAAGATGTCGTTTTTTTCATTATAGTTTTAAGACTAATAAACCAATTGGCCTCAAAAGCATCTCACACCGACAAAAAAGTATACACTTGTCAAATATATAAGTATCTACCACTCAGTTTCAATAATATAGCCGTAATTAATTTTTAAAGTCGAGCGCTTGTACGATTTCAGTCATAATTAGCGCTTTTTCGCACATAAATTAATACAGAAAATTAACAATGTGTTGCAAAAATTTAAAACTGTACACCTTTATGTAGGAATAAATGATCTTTTAAATGCACTTTATTTCATTAAATTATGATTGCTAATTACTGAGATACAAACTTCTAGCACCAGACCAAATGTAAAAACACTGACGCATAATGCAAAATTGAAAGGAAAAATCATCAAAAATTATGGCCAAGAAGTATTACCAAGCATAGTTAGTAACACATCGTCATTGGTGATAATGATAAACAAGGAAGTTGCATTAACTGACGAAGTTACTAAAAGGAAATCAATTGAATTTTAATAGTTTTGGAGTTTTATTGGAATTACCATTTCAAGAATTTTAAACCCTGGTAGGCATGGTGGGCAAGTGTGGTGTTTTAGTTTTCGGTATAAGAATGATTTAGCAACAAAAAATTGACTTTAACAGAAAAAAAAATACACAGAATTTACCATTTCTATAATAGGCTTGCTTTTTCGCATCTAAAGAACTGGCTCTATGATGTCTAAAATTTTGAAAACACGCCCTTCAGTTACTAATCTAAAGTAGAATTTGAATTTGAAATTTGGGAAAAAGGTCTTAAAGTAGATAGTAGTTAGTCGCGATGGGAGAATTATTTGGATTTAGAAAAACCTTATTTATTTTTCAGCACCAAAAGAAAAAGAAAAGAAAAATGTACTAACCAGTAAGCCATATCGAAACTCACGAAAAACTTGCAAGGGAAAGTAATGCAATTCTGTTTTTTTCTAATATACCTACCCATTATAATAACACCTCATTAGCATTACGTAATATTTTACGCTTAACGTAATCCTAAGAAATTTCCTTTAGGAAACAGAAATTTGTTCCCACGAAAATTTTTTTCAATTTTTCATTATGTACTCACAGCGTATGTGTATTGTGTATGTGAGCAAACATTGCGTGTCAAGCGCTTCTCGGATATTACAAATAATTGCAACGCATTAATCATAACCGATTCCCATAATTTTCTTATTATTGTCACAACAGTAACAACAAATTTGAATAATAAATAACTACGAATAATTATTACACGTTACATGTTGCAAAATTATACCTTAGTGCATCCATAAAAAATGAAGGCGAGGTAACTACAGTCTTTTCTTAAGTTGTTTGATGATAAATTCACATTGTACCTACGTACAACGTATATAAATTCCCAACTTGCATAAAAGGCAGCTTTCGAAAATGCAATTTAAACATCTACATTTCTAAGGGTGCATTTAAATATAGGTATTTGCACTGCGATCAGGAAATATTTGTAACTTACTTAATATTTCAAGTCTAATGTCCCAACGCCATTTATGTTCATTTCTTCACTTCGACCATCTCAAATGACAATGAAGGAATTCACCAACTGGGCTGACATGTGGTGTCGTATCGTGGTGGAAGATTTTACAGTTCGCCATAATTATACATTGGGAATCACGAACCTGATCTTGTTTTCTGATGGCCTTTATCTTCTTTGGTGGAGGAAATTCTTGCTGTGTGTATTGTATAAATCGTTGCAGTCACTACGTTATTATAGCATCAATATTTAAATCCAAATCCGTATAACTGACAATTTTTGAATGCTACACTAATCAGCATCTTCAGAAAAATTATGTTTTACCGTATAATAATAAAGGATTAATTTTGCGGATTTTTAACAGAGATATGGCATCGGACACTTACCAACACTAGAAGGATATGATTCGTATCGTATTGCACCAACAATAAAAAGATGAAGAGAAAAATTTAAAAAAAGTCCAGAAACCTTAAATTTTATTGAAAATTCGTTCTTCAAACCCACTTCAACGATATTTCGAATTTGACATTTCATTAATCAAATGAGGGGTTTTATGCAGCAAATCAACAAGTGACCTTTTTATTATTTTATGTTCTTCACGTCATCTATTATAAAGCAGAATACATGGTATTGACAACACTGCTTACGAAATCCATCTTTACAATGATGTTCAACTTTCCATTGTAAAGTTATAGATATAATACATAGTTAAAAAAGCACTTAAGTGGGGTGTTTCGTGTCGTGGTATTTCAAGCGTTTTTATCGATATTTCGGTTTCAGAATAGCAATAAAAATGAATAGTTTCCATCAAATAATCAGGGTGGGGAAAATGCAAATGTCCCCGTAACGTTTTCTGAAAATGAAGAGCTTGGCAAGGTCAGTAGGAAAGCCCCAAGCAGTGGGCACGAGAAAAAAGAAAACCAGAATTACAGACATAATGAGTACAACGTGCTATGCCAAACTGAGGCTGTAAGTGAGAACGAAACTTTCAAAGTATATAGCAAATATAATTTATATTTGCATGGTTGGTAGCGTACAGGTACAGTACCAAACCAACTAAAAGATACCTAAATAAGCTTTTGCAAGGTTTTTGAATGTAGAGTTATAGTAAACCAAGAATCTGAGATTTTACCAAAACTTTATAGTTACGTAACAAGGGTACTGTAAGCGTTTTCCCAAAGATCGTATGTGCTACTAACATCAACTGCTGTTTTGCTCAATCAACGAATTGTAGGTTTTCTTCGGTACTCGCACCTACCCGTTATACACAAACTTTAGCTCTGTCAAGCTTGGACATTTTCACAATTAACTCATAGACACAACACTTTGATTTAGCATTAATCAGTCACTTACAATGTAATAATCATCTACACCCTTACCGTTCAAAGTTTTCATTTCAACTAACGAAAGTTAAAGAATATTCTTGATTATCTCACAGAATAATTTTTTGTGGTCGGTTACGCACACGTACAAGGCTGTATATTGCGATAAAAATAACCAGACACCTTATCTACCTTCATGATCCCCTTTGCGTTTTAAATACGGTCATAATTTCTATGAATTTGTTTTGCCATATACAGGGTGATTCATTGAGATATCACAAACCGTTAGTGACAATGATGGTTGAATGGGAAAAACATTTCCTACTCTGGGCCAAAATTTAATAATTGTATCGTTTTGTTTAGATATAAAGAGAAATCGAAATCGTTCTTCTTCAAAGGCTCAGTTTAATAATGAAAAATACATGAAGATGTTAAAGTAAAAAGGTCTTGTATATTCTTACGAAGAAATTAGTCACGTAAAAACGATTTTCATTTTCTTTACAGTTTTGCAGTTAGAGTAATTGTTTAAATTACAATGAGATTTCAGTCCATATCTATTTATTAAATTAAATAATATCTTATTTACTTTACGCGATTAGGTTTAATTTACTTTTTTCGCTTTTTGGTAATTTTTAGATTAATGACAAGATTTGTCTTTTGAGACACTGTAGATAAAATTAAAAAAAAATTGAATTATGTGCCGGTATCCACTGTTCTTCTTGAAGAAGAGCTATTAACGTACTTTCAAAAAAGTACTGAAAGTATAGTTACAACTACTGGATAAGACTAAAACTGTTCAAAAACAAAAGTTTAGTAGTTCTTAATGCAACTAACTACTGGGCTTTATATTTTGCTAGTAATGGAACCACCATTGAAGGAAAAATCGCTTTCGGTTTTTTTTTGTAGATACAAGGATGATTTGATGAGACGTGAGATTCTACTACCCTCAGAATGATTACCTAAATGGCCTTTGTTTTTTTACGATAACCAGTTAAATTTTCGTTGTTTCTTAACGTTTAGTTTAAAAAATACTTCTCTTTAAAGAGGACGCTCAAATGCAAAATTGTAAAGTCGCTATTCGTGATGCAATTTAGGATTTGTCAACCAACTTCAAAAAGTTGGTTACTAAATTCGTCCGGATGTCTGTGTGTCTGTGCGTTGGTTGATGTTACAGGGTTCAGAAAGATGGAAGTAGTGTCATCTTGTAGGAAATTCTTTACTGATTTCAAATCTCTGGTAAATTTTTTGATCGGATCACCCGTTCGCCGTCGGGACGCCATTAAAGTCAAAACCCTTTAATATATCGAGAACGACACACCCAATTACAAAAAGAAAAAAACACGTTCCCTTTATTTTTTGAAATGTATTGACGTAAACATCACCCGCGCTCTCCTGTGGGGTAGAGCGGGGGTGAGTTTTGAAAACTTAAATGAGAACACCTATTTTTTATTGCACTTTTGAATTCTCCAGTATTGAATTCTGCAAAATATTCCCCATTTAACCGTTGCTCTATGTCTTCTAATAACCAAGATACCAATGGTGAGCATCGAAATCACATAGGATGTGTTCAAAGTAAAGTCAGCACATTGCCAACTTTGTTATTATTGGAGATACGAAGTTGGTTAAATTAGGAAATATGAAGCATTTTTTCTCACGATTGTAATAGTTGAATAAAAAAAAATTGCACGTCAGGTTATCGAATTACTCAACAAAGTAACATTTTTTTTAATAGAACATCCTGTATATTTTTACATATTTTGAAAGAAAATGAAACTGTGAGCCACAAATGTTTAACACATAACTGCTCTAAAATTAATAATAAAGAAGCTACAAGCCGTAAAATATTTAAAGTTATGTTAAGACAAAAAAAACCGAATTTTTCCCTTATAACTTATAAAGATTAACAAAATTAAAAAAAAACAAATTAGAATTATTAGTATGCAATTCATTGAATAATAAAATGAATTTTCTATATTTTATTTTTGGAGATGTAATAAATATGATTTGATTTGATGATTTGATCTCATAGCAAATGTTCAAATACGTCTCCTTCTTGCTCCAAGAATTTTTGAATCCGTTTATGCACCTCCCTTGGAGCATTTATGATGTTCCGCCTATGGATGTGATTTATTGCGTTAGTAATCGCTGTTTGTAAGCTTCGCCTTTCAGAAAACCCCAAAAATAGAAATCCGTAGGAGTAATATCGGAGGAACGAGGCGGCCATAACACAGACCACGTGAAGCAATCCAACAGTTTTGGAAGAGTTAGTTCGCTTAGAAGGTTAGCAACATTCTGAGAATTATCCGATGTAGCACTGTTTATTGGCGTTAACTTGGCGGAATATTGGCCTAATATGGAGAGATTGGGGCAATATTGTCGGACTGCAGCCAATATTGAGTGAATATATTTTTGTAATATTATACAAATATTGGAAATACGAGACTTAGTGAGTATAAGAACAATATTTGCAATATTTAATAAATATTGCTATTTAATGTAAATTAAAATATTGTACACACAATAATGTACCAATATTGCGTGTACAATATTACTAAATATTGAAAATCTATATTTAAGCAATATAACATACATATTTTTAATATTTAGTAAATTTGCTATTTAATGTAAATTCAAATATTGTACATGCAATAATGTACCAACGTGTACAATATTACTAAATATTGAAAATCGATATTTAAGCAATATAACATAAATATTTACAATATTTAGTAAATATCACTATACAATATAAAGTCAATATTTATTTATCAGTGACAAATGCTGTGTTTCAATATTCCTGGATTTCCAAATTAATGATATACTTAGGCAACATGAAAAAAATATTCACAAATAATAACGTTATGATATTTTCTCAAAATTCGCCGAATGTTAGTTTATTAAAGAATATCGTTTGGTAATATTTAGCCAATATTTAAAATTGTTCACATTCATATTCTACCAATATGTTTACAATGAAATGCCAATATTATACCAATATTAAATGCTACTTGGAATGTGGGGGAGTCCCATCTTGCTGAAAGATAATACCTGTCGATAACCCAAGCTTACGTTATCTATTGTTAGGAAAAACTTCGAGATATGCTATATAACATTTGTTTTAGTTTCCTCGTCAATAGTGAATTGTTTTTTAATCGCAGCATTGGCAAACACTGATTCATTTGGTCGAAACTTTCGATGGAGGATCAAATTTCTTTCAGGAAACAACTCTCCATAATATTCAAGAGCGCGCTGACAATTTTTTTAGAAATTATGTAGCTTTCCAGCATATTATAAGTAGCATTATTCTAAATGGAAAAATACCATCTTCAATAATTTTTACTAATTTTATCTTACAATAAAATCCACTCAATTTTAGAAAGAAATTAGACGAATTATGACAGATACGCCTAAGTACTTCTTTTAAGTTTTATTTAAAGTATCAGCCGCATGAATTTTATCTAAAATCTTTGTAATAAATTTAAAAACTTTAAGGGATTGTACTTGTTTTAATTTCAATTTATTCGTAGTCAGGTGTTAAACATTTTGGCTCAGAATTTTATTTTCTTTCAAAATATGTAAAAATATGCATACAGGGTGTTCCATTAAAAAAAATTACTTTGTTACGTATCTTGATGATGTGCATTTGTTTTTTTGATTCGACCAAAAAATGCTTCATATTTGCTAATTTACCAACTTCGTCTCTCCAATAATAACAAAGTTGGCAATAGTTCGCTTTGAACACATTGTATAGGATTACAATTTTTTAATTATACCTATTTCAATATTTTTGATACAGTTCGAGTTACTAAATTAATGTGCCGTTAAATTTTACCGAATACAAGGACAACCTACGCCGAGAATGTAAAAAATATCATTTAATGGTCCCCAATTAATAACGTTAATTTCTCTTTTTAATTGAGTCCGAGAACTACAACACTACAATAAACGTATAGATTGCCTAAATTGGTAACGTTGCAGTTGTACGTTTCCTGTTGCAATTAAGGAAGTTTTTAGCTATTAGTGAATACAAATTTTATTTTTATTTAGTTTGTATAGAATTGACGATAAATTCAAAGGACGTAATATATGCGGAAGACGTCATTAGAAAACAGTGAATAATGATACTGAAAATGTCCAAGCAGAAACTATGCTAATCTCGTTCGAGTTATATGCTGAAGTTTTAAGATGGATGCACTATAATACTTTTTGCTTTGGAAGAATGTACTTTAGCCATCCTTTTCCGCTTTGCTGTATTGATTTTTGCTGCTTTTAAAGTCATTAATTTAAATATAGAGTACGAAACATACGTAGCGTCATTAGTAATTTTTTTCTAATTATTAATTCAACATTGTAGAAATAGAAGTCAGCTTACAATTATGGGAATTTATTGAAGTCGAGCTTTTATGTGACTTCAAATTAGAAAAAACGAGGAATCAATCTAAAGCGCAACCGGTATTCATTTTCAATCTATCATGGAAACTTGATGTTTGCTTCTGACTACTTACTCTACGAGTATTTAATATTTAACTATAGCATTGTAGATCTCAATCACAACATGAAAATTAAAATTAATGATACAACATACCCACTCATTTGTACGGCAATCATATGAAATGTATTTTGCAAGTACTTTACAAACGCACTGGAATAAATACCATCAATTACTTTAGTCTACTTAGCGTATTATTTTCCCATTGCTCCCTTCCCTATTTAATATTATCTCAAACCCCCATTTGGTAAAACGCATGTTTGTTAAACCGAGCATGGTTTATATACTACAATCGTGATGCATCTACCTTACAATTGATATGCAACGAAGTGCAGTAGCGAATTTCCTCCGGAAACCGAATGGATGTTATTATTATACAAACAGTCTTTATCAGTAGCAATTTCTAGTATGTACATCCGTTTATGATAACTGTAAAGACTGGTTCTTTCTTAGCAAGGGTCTTTGAGGTCATCTATGTCTCTGCTTGTTGCCAACTGGCGATGGTTGGCTGGCATTGATTTACTGTTCTATTCTGTCAGACATCGCGAGTTAGAAATATTTAGATTTAAGAACGCATACGATCTGAAATGGCCAAAATCTGACATTTTCGACTCAGACCATTTAACGGATAATCGTATACCTACGCTTACCAGTTTTCGAGCAGGTGGTTTTCAAGCAAATAATATTATGATGAATGAATAACTTCAACACCAATTCGTGTATACATTATCAAAAAAAACACTTATAATTAACTGATTAAATTCAAGTGCAAGTTATAAAACATGTGGTAAGTGCGATGAACTTGCTTCCTGTCAAACGTGTTTCCTAATCCACCTTCGTATTAGTATCACATCACATCACATATGCTCCAACAATAACAACGAAAGTCCACTAGGTTTACAACCTGTACTGTACTTTAACGACAATTAGATAATTTTTAACTGTTGTTTTTACTAATTGATTCTATGGAAATTTAAAGTAGCTTAACCTGACTTACACTTTACAATCTTAACCATTTAGGTATTTTAGTGTTACGGAACTTTCAACTTGTGCGACTCTCGCAACAAAAATTTTAATAATAATTATATAGCACATTAGCATAAAGCAGTATTATTTTGTTCTAAATATCGTTTAAAGTTTATTTTTTAATTTAAACGTCTTGGTCTTTAGATCAAATCAAATTTTGAGGAATTTGCGAGCTTTCGTTGAAAAACTGTATAAATAGTTTAACAATAAAGCTCATTTAAATATTTTATCTATTATCTCTGGAACTATCTATTAAGGATCCCGTCTTGTATGACGATCTCAAGATCAATCAAAAGCTCGAATTCTTACATACTTATGTATTTTTACAGTAAAGAATGGCAATTTTTTCTCTATGAGTTGATGGTCACAGAATTTATTATAGTGAAACGCCCAGAAATATTGCCAGTAAAAGATCTCCTGAAAGAATGATGAACTCAGTTGCAAAAGCACGTTATAACATATCGAATGACACAGAAATTGCAACACCAAGAAGGGGTTGGAATTTGCGGATGAAGTTTGTTAGGATGCCTATGCCTATTCACCTATGTTATAGTAATAAATGATGAACGTTTTGGAGGAATATCTTTATCAACATTTACACATTCATTTACACGCCGGTGCCGTGGCATTGATTGAGTAAGGTGGTTTATCTCGTCTTGGGTAACATGACCATACGTCCCGTTTTGAACGGGACCGTCCTTTTTTTCGGGACTCCGTCCCGGTGTCCCCGAGAAAACCCCCGGAACGCAAAATTGTCCCGTTTTCACAAACTGACAAACCTCGCGAAAATTGGCGGACTGTGTGCTAATATTTTTGCCTGAATCTACTAAAAATCTACTAAAATAATTAAAAAAAATACCGGAAATCTGCATTATACGTATACCCCATAATATAATTTTATATGTAATATACAATACCGGGTGATTCTCTAATACTGATGAGTTGATGACAGTTTGAATTTCGCGCGTAGTGTTTTTTACGATGTTGAATTGGAGAGTTGAACTGCTCCTGTCGAGAGCAGTTTATGGAAGAGCACTCCGATTTTAATATTCCTTATCGAGCGTTTGCTAACCATAAGAAACGAATTGTTGATCGATTTGAAAATTTTTTAATTAGCAGAGGATTATGACTCCCCGTTTTCCAGATTTAACTCCGTTATATTTTTTTCTGTTCAACGTTTTTTGAAACCGTCTCCATACATTGGGCGAACTACAAGCCGCAATTACTGCGGAAACTTGAAAGAATTACACCTGAAACTCTGGAAAAAGGGTTCGACAATTGGAAATGGAACAAAGTGGAATTGTGTGGTGAACATAGCGGTGGACATTTTGAGCAATTTATATACAGGATGACCCAACGAAAAGGTAACAGACCGGTTTCTGTCTAGAGCATTTTTTTTGAGAAATGCAAAAACACGTCAATTTTTAAATCAAAGGGGACAAGTTTTGCCATGATTTTCAACCTGATATTATTTTTATTTAAAAATTTTATTTGTTTTGGGTTAAACTGTGTAGATAAATTTAAAATAATAAATAATAAAATAAATTTTTAAATAAAAATGAACAACTGTGGAAGCTTTCATTATTATATTGATATTATTTTATCCCTTAGCGCTGTGAGAACAACCCCTATAATTTAAATAGGGATGATGGGGCAAGTGATATGTCATTTGAAAGGTCTTTCTTTTCTGAATTCAGTGCACTAGGTTTTTTTAGTATTTTTTATTTTTAACAAAAAAATTGAAGTTGCAAACATGGAAAATGAGTTTGAGGCATTTAAAAACGAAAAAAAGCGGGGACAGGTCAATTGTATATTCTTTAGATAAGCTAGGTACTTTTACTGCCATTTGACAACTTTGGATCGCCCTTTAGGTACAGGGTAAACAACCCTTAAATTTTTAAATAAGATCAAGGGTAAACTTTTTCTTGTGCTAATTAATAAAACGAGTTTATGCAAATTCATAATTCAAATACATGTTCCAAGTGCCTGCCTTCGGCTTCCATGCAGTTATACAGATTTTGATTAAATCGTTACTGTACATTTTGCAAATGCAAACCGATGTCCCGTTTTGAGTCAAAAAATAAATGGTCAGGTTAGTCTTGGGGCATTTCCCCTCTTTCAAGTTGCACCTCATGTCCTAAAGCCTCCAAAGTTAAACGAGGACGCAGCCTTCTACCCATTTTGTCCCATACATGTTCAATGGGAGACAGATCTGGAGGTCTGAGAAACCACCGCAAAAAATGCATCTGGGCCTGTTCAAAGAAAACCTTGCTACATGCGAGGAATATACATTATCTTCCTGGAATAATTGATCTTCGAGCTTTTGTAACTATGGCATAAGATGTGTTCCAACCACCCCCTTAATATACCATTGTGCTGTCATTGCCTTGAATGAACACCAAGGGGACCATAAGTAACCCACAGTGTGAGGTGTGATAATTGAAGATTTCATCATTCACTCCATGTCCTTATGACTCTCATACGACCGTCGTACAAGTCTAAACAAAATCTAGAATCGTCACTAAAGACAACACGACGCCATTCAAGATTCCAATGAGAACTTTCGTTGTACCATTGTAACCGTTGCTGACAATCTTCCGCAGTCAAAGACAGTTCGCTTCACCAAACCATTGGTCACCATTTGCCCAAGTAGAGGAAAATCGGTCTCAAAATGCCCGTTGTCTTAAGCGACGATCTTGACGCACATTCGTTCTACTTGAAGCCCCGGTACCTCTTTTACGACGTTACTGGCCATCTTCGTTCTCGAATTCGCTTAATATGCACATCATTAATTAGTATTCACACAAAACCTTCCCCATGTTACGTTTATTTAACTAATATGGTCAAAGTCAGGTTAGGATAGTTTACATAGCGATATGTTTCGATTCAAATAATCATCATCAGGCTAATTTATATCTAAAATTATTTGAGGGTACGTGTAAGCGATTTACAAATTGAATGCTTACGCGTTAATGAAGTAAAACAACAACGAGTGAATTGAAACAAATAAGAGAAATTAAAAGCAAGGTAACAAAGGTATCACCACTGAAAATCAAAGCTGTAATAAGGAAAAGTGAAAGGGTGGAACTTACCAAAAGGGAAGTAAAGAGAAAAGCGAAAAACCATGCTGTAAAATGGCAAAATTGTTGTAAAAATATAAAATGGAAAACAACAATACTTACAGGAAAAATTGAAAATGTTAGAAGAACACTAACGAATAATAATTAAAAAGAAACCCCAAGAGGGGTGAATACTAATTAATGATAATCACCACCCCATTTCGATCCGACACTCATTCAACGTTGATTATGTTATGGAATCAACCAATTTAGAATATACACGATTAAGAATTAATAGGAAAAAATTAATGGGGGGGGGGGGGGGCTCTCATTAGAAAGGAACATTTAAAGGACGTCTGGGGCAAATTCAATGTATAGGCTATTTACTGCAGAAACTTTTAATTGTATAGTTCTATAATTCTATAATTATATTTCCATAATTCTATAATTCCCGCAAAGTAGTTCAAATCCGAAGAAGTGGGTCTGAACGGACAGACGAACAGATAAAACGCAAATAATCGCACATTTATCTTTTAATTGTTAAAATATGCGCTAAACAGTTCAACAACCCTATATATATGTTCTTGCTATTTCTCATTGTTACAAAGCATTGAACTGTTTTCCCAGTCCCACAGAAAAAATCTGGACATCAGTATGGCAAAGATTTTGGGCATGGATGTAGGCAAACCATGACTAACGCAGTAAAACCTTAAGAAATTGTTCTTGCCCAGCGAGCCAATACTTTTGGCACTTTCATCTACTTTTATAGTCGCTCCTCAACATATCTTGACAAAATGATGGCTTTATAGCCGAAACATGTAACGATACTTCATTTTATTGCTACTATTAAATTTCAAGAATTAAATATTTATGGGGAAGGTTGGGTGAGAATTTTTTACTTTTAATTCAATTTCTATCATCGACGTAACGCCCCATTTTGATTCAATTCACATTCAACACAACGATGAACCCTATCACCTTTAAAGTAGCGGACCTAGAATGCAAAGCCTCGATCCAAAATATGACAGGGAACTACTGTCCAAAGGCACATCACACGTTTGACATCAATGCGTGTAAATTTTATTAATGTGTCAGTTGCGAAAACAGCTCTTCAGATAATAATTCGTGGGGAAGTCCTTTTATTAGGAACAAACAGTCAATTAAAATGATTATCTTAGAATGCATCAGAGCATAGCTGTTCAAGGTGAGTTAAATAATTGAAGTAGGTATATACCAAAATATTATTTTTTAGCAGGATTATCAACAATTTTAATGGGAGCGACGTAACTGAACCAAAAAAATCTCAATGATATTAAATCTAAGAATAATCGCTAATTATTTCTCCGAGTGATTCGAAAATTATGATGATATCGATGAAAACAGACTTTTCCAGCATAGCACTGGTTGAGATGCGCTTTCCTCACTCTCGACTTTTCCTTTTGGGAATATCTCAAATCCTTGATTTTCAGTCACGATCTGCTAAGAAACTCGGTTTCATTTTTTGCAAGAATATGAGATAATAAAATAATGAGAAATTAATACGGAACTAATTTTGATATGCAGCAATGTTTTTAAAAAGAGCGATGAAGGAATACGTAATCCTGTACGTCATATTGTAATGTAAATTAACTAATATATACGAAAAAATAACCTTTCAATATGAGTAGTGACGAAATTGTTTGTTAATAATATGAGCACAGTGACTAAGTAAATTTAACTTGGATTTTGTTTACACTCCTTTTATAATGCATTGTAGAATTACATAAGTCTCATTATTATTATCACACTTTTCATAAGATGCTCTGCACTTATATAATGTTATCAAAGGATCAATTAACAAATTTTACAAATGGAACTATTAATTGCAAACCTTTCACTCAATTACCCCTTATTCATTCTTCGACACCTATTGCCAATGCTCTTAAACAATGCTTATGGAAATAATTAAGAATAGTATTGCGGTCGTGAGTAAATTTTCCTACAAAACATCTTTTCGCAGTTAACCTTTGGATAAATATAATTTAGCACAATAAATAAACCTATCAATGCCAATTTCGTTTCAATGAATTCACGAATCGTGATTAGGGATGAAGTATTCTTCATTACTAAAGCAATTAATTTTAAATTTGCACGAACAGAAACGGAAGTATTTTGCATTTATTATAACTATGATTTATTATAATATTTTAAAGATCCGACGAGTAAACTTGAAAGTATTTCCAATTATGGATAATTTAAAATTCAAACGCAATGCACTTTCACAATAAATTGCAAAAATTTACTTTTAAATGAATTTAAAACTTGTTATTACGTGATGATAGTTTTTGTTCGGTATCAAACATTTACCTATTAATTAATGAAAAACACAATTATATTGCCTTGATCTACTTTGCCAAAAAGTATTACCTACGGCTAATTATTAATTATAACCTACTGTGTTAACCTTAGAATTGTTCGAAATGGGATAAATCAATTTTTAAATTTTCCATTTATTTATAAGTTCCGGAACTACATTTCCTTTCTGCAGCCTTTGAAAGTCTTTCCGAATTCCAAGCGGTTCTTTCTATTTTATTTCATGATTCACCTAGTTTACATGATAGAAATATCGACAAATCCGTCACTCAATTTTATTTATTTTATTATAGTGAAAAGTTTAAAGTAATGCCTTCTTATAACCAAACGATACAATTGTCTCTCTTTTGTAAATTATATACCTATCGGATATATACCGCCAGTGCGTTATCGAAAATTAAGAATGTTTCTAAAATTAAAGAAACATTCATTGGCGAAAGTGTAAGTGTAAGTTCAGTCTTTGGAATATTCGGTATCTATTCGCAATGAATTATCGTTATTGTATATTTTTAATTTTTATCTTGCAATTAATAAAATAAATAATGGTTTGTACAAAGACATCAGGCAACATTTTCTTTGGCGTAAAACGTATGTTGAGGTAAGATTACATCATTAATGAACAATCAGTAAACGGCGTATAAGAGACTGGACTGTAAGTCACGCAATAACTATCCCAGGTAAAATTATCTACATATATTTATACAAAAAAAAACTGCTCTCCGAGCGCTTCTTGTGTCCGAGAAGCCACATATCATATAATTTTTGTGGAAACTTTAAGGTTATTATAAAAAACATATACACGTAAACATTTAAATCTTAACAGGGGACTTTCTCGAAATGAGTACCTACATCTGACAAAAAAAGTTTGAAGGTTTGGAGGAGGACATCGCGTCCTGTAACAAATTTTACCCCCCAACACCTAGAGGGGTGTTTAAGGGTCTATATCACAACGGCCACTGATCATAACGGCCACCCCGGTTTTTGCTATTTCATAACGGCCACCTTGATCACAACGGCCACTTATATTCTTTGATCATAACGTGAACAAGGTGGCCGTTATGATCAAATAGTATAAGAGGCCGTATGTGATCAAAGTGGCTGTTATTAAATAACAATAACCTAGGTGGCCGTTATGATCAGTGGCCGTTGTGATCAGGTCCCGGTAAGGAGGGTGACTTTAAAATCATAAATGAAAACCCCTATTTTTTATTGCAGATTCAGAAAGAGCATGAAAAACTATTTTAGAGCTTCTACTATCATTCGTAAAACCTTGGCGCTATAACATCTTGAGTTTGAAGTAGGTTTCCAGTTCGATACCGTAGGACTAGACTGGTTTAAGAATAAGTTTGTACATTAGTCATATTTTATTTTCATGAGAAAGTTTTGATCTATAAGCAATGAGCCAATAAAGTTTCAAACCAAGATAACTAAAATATATGGTACACAAACTCTATGATCTTTTGTTGATAAAATTCGAAGCAAGTTGAAAGTTTCGGAAAGATTCAATAGAGGGCGCCACCGTAGGCCAATCTGAGATCTCTATTTATACACGTATAAGTTGGCATATAACCATATATTTTAGTTATCTTGTTTAAAACCCATCAATTTTATAAACACATGCTTCCCCCTAGAGGTGAGCGGTCTGTCCAAGATTTCCGGACGGACACTTGCCTGTCCGAAAGTGTCCGAGATTATCGGCCGGACGGACAGGCAAATCATATTTTCCGGCGGACATGGACTGTCCGAGGCAATATTTTGTCCGGTACATTCGGACACGGACATGTCCGAACAATTTTTCAGACAATTCCATTGTGCGAAATTGTCCGAAACTGTCCAAAAAATTGTGATGTGCTCAATTTATTTTGTGTGCCATTATACGTGCTATATGATAATACAGAGAAACATTGGAATGCAATGACGTAAAATTAATGGAAGCTTCCCTGGAAGAAGAAAAGAACCTTCTCATCTCAGGTCCACCTGGTCCAACGATGAGAAGAAGCAAATGGATCGGTTGCGAGGAATGGTAAAGATATTTTTGTGTTTGTCCGGTTTTTAATTTAATTTAACATATTTCGGACGGACTCGGACTCGGACAACAAAAAATAATTCGGACAGTTTCGGACGTACTTTTTGAAAATTTGTTCGGACACGTTCGGACACGGACACAAAAGTTTCGATCCGGACAAACTTCGGACGGATTCGGACAGTTTAAGTGCAACATTTTTCGGACGGTGGACGCATTCGGACGCGAAAAATGGCTGTCCGACTCACCCCTACTTCCCCATCAAGTTGGTGGTCAAGATGCATACCAAGATCTTCGTTGTGTGAAAGGACAGAAAGTTGCCTCTCCTATTAGTGAAGGTAACATGAACGGACTCGACATAGAGATTTGATTGGAGTAACCTTGATGCCGTAATGGGATGATCATGCAATGTTGTGAACGAACGTCGTAGTGCTGTTTTCCGACGTAGGCAAATTAGTTGTGTAGGTAGAAGAGATAGAAGCAATATTTACGGGATACAATAACGATCGTTCAAAGGTTTGGTATTGAAGATCCTACCTTCAATACCAGACAGGATTTAAGGATACAGAAGAAATGTGAAGGTGGAGATTTTCTCATCTTATACTTAGACCAAACCTGGATGAAAGATTTTGCCAAAAACCTTATTCATGCCTAGAAATTTTGGTAGCAATATTTCTTATCTCTTGTTGTGTAATGGAGTCTCAATTCGAATTGGTGGTTTGGCATTATTTCGAGTTCTTCTGTGACTGGTACTAGTTGGCCTTCAAAAGTATTTGGAATATTGGGTGCTTCAAATAAATGTATACACTTTAAACTATCGTAGATTTCCTGCTCTAAAATACTGTAATGATAATTTTTATTTTCAACAAGATGGTGCTCCGCCGCACTATCACAGGGACGTACGAGCTTACCTGGATCAAAATTTGCCGGGCCAGTGAATAGGGCGCAGGGGGCCAATCGAGTTTCCAGCACGCTTTCCAGACCTTACACCACTGGATTTCTTCTTATGGGGCACAGTAAAAAATGAGGTGTACCTACAAACGTAAACCACGTAAGACATTCTATGGAATGAGATTCAAGCCGTGTGTTGGACGTTTTGATACGATGTACAGAATCAGTGGTGACTCGTACTCGGAATTGTATTGATACTGCAGGTCACCAATTTGAACAGTATTAACATTTGTTATTGACGTTTTATTTACATTGGACTTTAAGCTTTCTTAATTTCCTAAAATTTAACTTTGTAGAACGATAAATAAATTGTCTATGGAAGTTCAAAGTGTGTATACATTTTTATGAAGCACCCAGTACATTTTAGACACAATCGGTAGTAAGCCTATTGGCCTTTTTCGGAGCGTACAGGACTACAGGTGGTTTATTTAGTTATCCTCTTTTTTACTCTCCAAAGAGAATGCTCGGTGACTTTCAGCCCTTCTTATTACAATGGCATCCGCCTAGAAAATGATTGCCAAGGATTTTATAAAGATCTGTAAATTTTTCTTTTTTGGTTGTGTGTTTAGACGGTGTTTAACTGATATGTTAAATGGAACTTTTCCATCTTCGATAACTAAGGTGGTGGCCTACAGAAAATCACTTTTGTATGGTAAAGAGTAATGACGTTTGATGGAAGATGGAAGCTGTATTGCCATGAACAGTTTCTGTCTGGATGATGGATGCAGTAGTTGTAAAATTGGTTTAGAATATTAAGATTATGTATACAGGTTGTCCGAAAAGTGTGGAATATGTTTCAAATAAAAGTTATTTGGTAGTTAATTTATCATCACGTGGCATTTTGTTACTTTCTATATTTTTTTATAAAACAAAATCGCAACACATA
Organism: Pyrocoelia pectoralis; assembly: GCA_036250285.1. Lineage (NCBI taxonomy): Eukaryota > Metazoa > Arthropoda > Insecta > Coleoptera > Lampyridae > Pyrocoelia > Pyrocoelia pectoralis. The sequence goes on from CM070075.1 coordinate 82,986,209, forward strand.
AAAATTATTTTTTTTATGACAAGATATATCTTTAGGCAACTTATTTGATAGGGTGCTTTATTTTCTTTTCAAGAATATAAAATATTAATACCCTTGCATTGGAAAAATGTTGAGAAAACCGCGTGTCGGTGTATTTCAAAAACGTTCAATAATGCTCATTAACCTAGTTAACCGTGACACTTTTATGTGCATCAACTTATTGAAACAATTAATAGCGATTTTGCAAACATGAATAGCTCGAAATTGCGTTGTCTGCCTAAAAATATATAAATAATAAGTAGGGAAAAATCAACAGAGTATCAACATGTTTTCGCTTAAAATCACTATAGTAAATCGTAACGGCGAATAAAAGTAAATATTAATTATAATTAAAGATTTATTAATCTGTTATGTGAAATCAAAAGCACTTCAGGTTATTCAAGGTACTAATTTGTCACGCATAGCATAATTTAAATTAGTCCACTATTTATAAGAGCATTAGCCTTGCATTTTCACTTTTATTAATAATATAATCTATATGAGGTGATTTTTGAATTCTTTTAATTTAGAATGTCTTTAAAGTAATAGAAAAAATTAATCTTAATAATATTAATTGGTTTTATCAAAACTTACAAAGTGGAATTTTGTATGTAGTAACTAACAATCATATAGGTACAAAAGATTTCTCGAGTTGTTTTGGTTCACGTTCTATTTTTAAAAATTCAATTACTTTCTGAAAAGTAATTTCTCTTAAAGAAAGGATGCAACTTAATTCATTTATACTGCCTTTGATAATCGTGTTTGGAGAAATCATATCATGTTAGATGCTGTTCAATTTTTATTAGAACTTTTTAGAAACTCTGTTGAATTAACTATGTAAAGAAAAAGAACAAAACTATTGGAACGGATTTCAATCAGCAGAAAGTGTTCTCCTGGTAGTGTTACTTTATACACAGATGTTGTATTTCTTACTCCATGATAAACATTTTAATGTAGAACAAATGGAAGGTTCTTCTACTTCTTATATTAACATTTCGTCATGTTTTAATTCTGATAAGTGATAACCCCCTCTTGCAATTTCTTCAACTCTTTCTGATCAATTTTGCTACCTCTTCTGTCTGCGGGGAACCTTTTTTTGTACCAAAAAGGAAACTGAAGAATTTTTATAGATCCTTTTCATTGAAAACTATTTCTTTCAACACTTCAAACTTATAATGTATTTGATTACTTTTCCGCTCCTTTCACCAATAATACGTTTCTTCCTGAATTTCGTCTTTAGTTTCCTGTTCATTATCTTGTAAAATCGAAAAAAGGTTATTAGTACCAATTTATAATGCATCCAATAAAAATAAATCGACTTTACTAATTCCTTTCAAAAATTACTACGGCAATAATAATGTGCGCCAAATTTCACGCATTGAGACTAAAAGTATTTTGAAGAGGCGAAATTTGTTGTGCAAGAAATGAAAAAATAGTCTAGAAAAAATTGTCAAGAGCACATACTTTTACTACTTACAGTTGTTGATGCAAAGTCAGTTTTGTAAAATTATTAGTTTCAAATTGTAATTAACAGACATCAAGTAGGTAAGACAAAGGTTACTATAAACTATAAAGCAGTATTGGAAAATGTACCCATATGCATTCACAAACAGATCTCAACTTATGCTGACCAACAAGAGGAAGAAAAACTAACTATTCCTAAAGATACAATGGTTACCTCAAGGTTGCATGAGTCTAGATGAAGACTAAAAAAATTTTATATAGGATACTTTGTACCTCAATATGACATGAATAATGGTTTTGGCTGTTTTTCCCGAGACCGTGAAGTAAATACTTTACTATATCGTCCACAGCACTATACTGATATTTGCACAATTTATTTTTATTAATATTTTTGTTTTAACCGCATTTTCATATTGGTCACAGTGGAAAGAGGGTAAACTGCATTTTATACAAAATCAAGTGCAAGGAATTAAACATGCAAGAAATTGTGGTTCAAATCACGAGAGAAAGGGGTAGTTTACCCTTAAAAATATGGCGGTAACGCACGGTGTGTCCGTATTTTTCAGGTGAATTACATTCAGTACCTATTATTTCCATGGGCACTTCAGTCAATGTAATAGGTAAGCACCGGTAGGTTATTAAATTAATACTTTATATATGGCGGTGCAACATCAACAATGCGGCTCCTATTAAGGAGCATTATTTTTAATAACGGCCGTATCCTATTAGATATTGTGAAATAGGTATATTGTATCACTGTTGAATAACTGAACTGAATGAGAATCTTGCTCTGGCATGGCTCAAGATATGATGGGGTGGCTTTACGAACGTGAAGATCAGATGTGAGTAAACTTTCACGATCCCTCCAATAAAAATTCAAAATTCTTATAATAACCAGTTTTCGATTACATTTTCCCTACAAAAAGTGTACGAAATCCACCGTAAGTGTCTTATTTGAACGATCATTGATGAAAATAAACCTTTATTTTTTCGAAAGTGAACGATATTTCCGATACGGTACAACCTTGAATCACAGATAAGTTACTATTATCTGTGCTTGAATGATACCATGAGTGGTACCATTAGAATTGTCGTTTCGTATACCTACGAAAACATCTTGTGGTCGAATTTCGAGTTTTTTTATTGAAAAAATTTTCAAATGAAGTCAATTTTTTCCGCAGAAAGAAGAATGTGTTTTATAATGTATTTTATAAAAGGTGGCTTACTGTACAAAACATGTACCTACCAAATTCACCGTAAGTGTCTACTATAATTTGTACGCCTCTATAAAACATTAAATAAGGTTTCTAAGGAGAAAGGGCTAAGCAATAGATTATATTTCCCAAAATTTGGTTAGGTCTTTCATATTACGATATACAGAGTGTTAATCGACAGTACGTCAATTTAAGGGATGGTAGAGGAACCCAAAAGAAGTTGATTTAGTCCAGTTTGTTTATACCAAAACTACCAACGAAAACATCTTGAAAGAGAATGTAATTGCTTAAATCGTTGCTGAAGCTGAGGAAATAGGCTTGCCGATGTAATAATTTCAAAAGGGCAAATGGCGACATCTTTAATCATTGCAAATCAGTGTTCAGAAGATTAAGTACGTTTAAAAAAACGATAATTTTTGATTCTCAAATTTATTTCATACCAATAATACATTATTAGTATTTTTTATAAATTTTATCAATTTGTTTTTTTATTCGATCAAATGTGTGATAGTAACAGGGAAAACCTTGATGCGACTAAAACGAATTTTTATTTTTTTCTATGACCAAATTGCAAGAAAACCCTGAATCCAAAATTTCAAACCAATCCCACACGTATTTTTACGATCACATCTTGAATATTAAAGCATTATATATTTTCCCGAAGAAAACCCCTACCTCCGAAACGAAAAACTTTCAGTGTAAGCAAATTAGGTTAAATCATATTGTCGTTTATGTAAATCAACAACAACTCTAAAGATGACAGTATTTGAAAAGGTTTTTTTAAGAGCAGCAATGACCATAAAAGAAAATTTTTAATTATCCATACATTTAACAAGTCATCTTTGGACGAAGAAAAATGTCAAAAATATTTTAAAGTAATTTTAAAGCTAACTGTACTATCGCGCTGAGCAAATAGCGGAATGAAGGCATTTTACCTTTTAATTAAGTAAATTACGACACGTTAGCTAATTTAAATAAATAAATTAAATAATTAACGTAACCTTTGGAGTAAACCCGTAATACACTAACGTTATATGGTTTTGATACCTGCATCTTTTACAATTGACACTCTGTTTATAAACAAATAACTATATTATATAATTTAAATAAATTCAACGTCCTATTACTTTATTGTACCAGCTAAATTAATTCTATAAATATAAAATGAATCAATGATGCATGATTTTTTACTAACGAAGCAGAAATCCGTAGAATATTATTCGGAAGGTAGGCAGTGTAATTCTCATATTAATGGTCAACCGAACTTTCGTCCTGTAATTATAAATTATAATCTTCTACAAGAAACATGGACGAAAATGAAAGATAGGTATTGGAATCTTTTGGAAATGACCTCAGAGTGTCACCAATAATGTATAATTTCGTGATGAGTGCTCCTCATTTCCCATTCCTGTTTAATTCAGAAGAACCGATAGAACTAATTTCTTTCTTTTTTCCTTTGTTGTGTAATCGTGACCCATAGCTTTGTGGTTAATGGGTGTAACAAAAGCAAATCGTCAGTTAAATATTTACAGTCAATTTATTGTTAACACATTATTAAGTAGCGGCCACTATAACGAGGTATTTATCAGTGTGTGATTGTTTAACGTTGCAAGCCATTGAACAGAATCAAGAAAAATTGTAATACAAACCTCATAATAACGCCTCTCAATGTCAACTTAAAGTACACCGCACCTTTGGTATTATACTGCCACCGCCTTTTGCACATTCTTATTAATATTACACACACACTATGTACATACATACACATAAATACACGCTAACTGGAATTATGTTTGAAATGCTAACAACTATTGACTCTTCTAGCTCGAGTGTTTATAGTTATTACGTCGTCTAATATCTTTTACATCCACTTACGTTAACGGTATCGTTATTAACAACGCGACTCTTCTTGTGTTATGTATTATATCTTTCATGCTTCCTGTCATATTTCTATAAATGCAAAGTACATTTAAGTAATCGTTGGCTACCTGAAAACGTTACTACCTTAATCGATTTTCATAAAATATTGATCTGGTGGCTAAAAAATCAGGCAAAATTCATTTTAGTGAAAAATGTTAAGGAATGAGGCCATCAATTGACACCTACGTATGGTAATTGAAATTTCTGATTTTGATTTTGAAATTATTACATGATAGACACACTCTTCTTGATAATCTTACTCACTTCATCGAAGACGATTTAAGGCCCACTAATTAATATTAATATTTTGTAATCGGTCGGGTAGTTAGAAAAAAATTAACATACCTATACGTTAACTTTTCTTTGGTCAGATGATTTTTGTTTCAAGGGTACGATGGTATGTGCTATCAAAAATATTCAAAGATTTTAATCGACCGGTTAAATACTTCCTTATTTTTTAATATTTAAATAAACCTGACTTGGTTTTGAAGCAGTCGATAGAAATTTTGAATTTTTTAGTAAAGTTATGCGTCAGCTTTGCAGTACATAACCACCAGTTATGAGTATGAGAAATATACATTTAGTGTCGGAATGGGACAAGTCAGCGCCGCCGACTCATCGCGGCCGATTCATCGCGGCCATCTCATCGCCGAGCCATCTCAGCGCCGGCCAACTCATCGCCGATTTTATTTTCGATAAATTCAGCACATTCTTACCTATCCTCTTTTACTTGCTTGTATAAATACCGATACCGATCATCAAGATCTTACATTAACATTCCCTTAAATCTTAATCAATATTGATAATCAGCTTTACAGAGCTTTAAATCGATAATGATAGCGTTAATAGACAATGAATCATACTTACCTGATATTAACATTCATATATAAAAAGTTTGGAAATAAAAGTAATGCTAAACTTAAACCACAGAATAATTCTGTGCTTAAACGTAGATTGCCATTAAAGCGCCTAGGTTATTTGCAGGTTTAGTATATTTTTTTTAAATTGATACAAAATGGCAACACTAAACAAAATTTGGAAGTAAAAAATATGCTAAACTCGGCGATGAGTTGGCCGGCGATGAGTTGGCCGGCGATGAGATGGCTCGGCGATGAGATGGCCGCGATGAATCGGCCGCGAGGAGTCGGCGGCGCTGACTTGTCCTAGACCCTTTAGTGTTAATCTAACCGATGCATTTTAAAGCTAGACAAAATCGTTTGATGGTGCACCTTCGAACATAAAATCGCAAAATGAATGAAGATATTAAACTGGCACCGATTAGTCAAGTACAAAGATCTATATTGACTATACAGGGTGTTTCTACTCAAAGGGGACAACGTAATAGAGGTTGTAGAACATTTAGGCTTTTGTTTTCGAATTATAGACCTTTTTTTTACAAATCTCTATATCTCCATTATTATTTTGTAGTCGGATTTCAAAAAATCAAAATATTCTGTAATTATCAATTTAATATTTACAACGTTTGTTAAAACCTTTTTTACAAAAAATATAGAACAGCAAAATGGTGGTTATTTTAAATTACATCTAGTAGTAGAGTAGATTTGTGCTATTCAATTTCAAAAATTTAAAATAACCGCCATTTTGCTGTTGTAAATATTTTCTTAAAAAGTTTTGAACAAACGTTGTAGATATTAAATTGTGGATTCCAAAGAACTTTGATTTTTTGAAATCCGACTACAAATAATGGAGATATACAGATGTGTAGAAAAACAAAAAAAGGTGCATAATTTCACGCGCAACCTAGGCCACTTACTCGGGCCCTTTGTGTTACCTACCTGATTAGAGTCGTTCGACCCCGCAACTTCACTCGAGCCATCCCACACGTGAGATAAATCTGAGGACGATTGACGGGGAAGCGGCTGTAAGCTTAGCCATGTCCGGCCAGGATTCCCCCAACATGGATCGTCTCAATTCGACAAGTACGGGATATTCACACAGTACGTGTTGCGCCGTCTCGCAGTCTGTGTATAGCATCCTCTACAGGATGGTGACTCTACCAAGCCCATGCGGTGCATTTGCTTGTTAAGTTTACAAGGCCCAGAAAGTATACCTACAAGTAGTCGCAGGTTTCCGCAGAGCGCGCCAGTCTACAAGATGGTCCTCTGAAGGCCTCTGTTGCGTGGCGGCAGTCTAACATCAAGTTGCACCTAGCCCTGTGCTGGGCTTGGGTGTCTTGGGTTATTAGGTTGTTTACGGTTGATACTGTAAGTGTAAGAGCGTGGGGCTTATCATTGTTAAGAACGTGAAGTTAAAATTTTCAAAAATGCAAAATAGCGCTATAGAAATAAAATTGTAATTAGTATAATGTCTGATGTGGCCCATTATGGAAACGGCGAAATGCCATTTTGCTACTTTACACACAAAAACGTGGAAATAGTAATAACATAGAATGCAGAACACTCTCCGGTATAGTATTGCAAAGTAGAAGGGACACGCGCCAGGGAACGTGGCGTCCTAGAAGGGTACCCATCAGGCAAAAGTGAGGTCAATCTCTGCGACTTGTTTATAGTCATGGTCATGGCAAACACATTTGTGAAAACGTCAGCCAATGAAATTACGAATTTGTTGCATCACCATACACACAGTACATGTTCTAGGTTATTAGTATGATGAACACTCTATCAACGAGGCAAACTTTAAGCAAAGATTTTGGGTCTCATTTTTACAAGTTGATGATTATGGGAAGATCGAATGAATCAAACCTTGAAGAGAAGCCAAAAGGTGACATAGTGAGCATTTGTCGCCTAACCAGTGCAATTAATAACAGAATTACAAAGTAAATGTGTGGTGTGGTATTAGTGAATTTGACGATTCCTATTTTTTTTTTATTAAAAATTGAAACAAAACCCAATCATCTAATTCTCCACAATGTTAGAATTTAAGAAGTCTTGAATTTAAGATATACATTTTCGTCATTTTCGTAGATCGTAATCTGAATCTCATAAATGGAATAACTGATAATCTTTTACCTGAATAGGAAGGTATAACGGAAGGGTGGAAATGCTTTGTTTAGATGCTTCAAAAGTAAGAAAGGAATTAAGTATAAATAAAATAGGAAAGTAAAAAGTAAAACAAACAAAAGTTGACATCATATCTATAATGAAAATAGCTTTGGTAACTTGCAGGTAATCACTACAATGAAGTGTAACTTCAATTTCGGTAAAAGTGAAATTAAAAGGCTATAATAAACACAAGACTGTAAACGAACTTGACGAACTTCTTTGTTGTTTTGAAAATCATTTTTTGAGATTAACTTTCAGCGAAATTTCAAAAAGTGAAATGGGATGCTGTTTTCATCCACCCATTTTTGAACAATTTTAGGAAATTTTCCAAGGATGAAACTTTCTAGTGTGAGTTTCAAAGAAAATGCGCTTAGTGTGCTAATGTTATATGCATAATGAATACTTGTTTATTGATATGAATTCAGGCTTTATATTTACTGATTTTAACAAAACAGCGTTAGCAGCATGGAACCTTGAATATATCGTTGAAAACATTTCGCGAAACCTATAAAACGTCATCCTACTCGCATATTATCCATGACCAACATAGTAAAACCTAAAAGTCCGATCTTTCCCATCAAGGCAGTTTGGCACTTTTTCCAAAAAAGTAGAAATAGAAAATGTTCAATATGGAGGATAAAGTCTCAAACCAAAATATAACAGGGAGTTAATGGGGAAAAATCAATGGCTTATATGTGTAGGAATTTGACTCCAATTAATATTAACGCGTGTAGATGTTATTAACGTTTTAGTTATTGAAACAGCTTCTCTTCAGGAAATAAACTTGAGGGGGGGTTAGACACAAAAATTAAAAGTCGTTTGAAACACATTCATATAGGATATCTATTGCAAAACCGCAGAACGAACAATATCACATTTTCTTTTTAATTTAAAAAAAAATGACAAGACGAATCTATCTTTTTCAATTTTAAAACATATCAAATCTTTGGAGGGGTAGTTTCGTGTTATAAAAAGGGTAAGCTTATGTACCTACAATAATTATAATATAATAAATAATAAAGGCAAATAAACGAAAAATGTTTTAAAGTAAAATTAAAAATGAAATCGAAATGAGTTTTTGAAAACGACAGTGTTTGTAGTTCAAATTGACCATTGTCGACTGAATTGAGATTTTCACTAAAATGTTCGGAATATATCAAAAGTCAAGAGATCAAGATGTAATACAAAAATGGGGCTTTTATAATTTATTTTTTTTTATTTTATAATTTATTATATTATAAGGAAAGATGTATCTCTCAAAAATTTATTCAAAATTGCTTGATTTTGATTCTGCAAGATTACAGTGCGTTTTTTTGGAATATTGAGTGAAGTGTAAAAACGGACGCTTTTCGGCAGCCACGCTGTCATCATCAGAGAACAGCTGTTGCGTCAAAACGCGTCCGATTTACGAAACTTTTATTGTGGTTGTTGGTACAGTCCAAGAAAAGTGAGTTAAAACACCTATGTAGAGATATGTCTTAGGAGTACATCAAAAATCAGTTTCTGAACTGAAACTCAGAAATCTAAATCATACTCTCATTGTATTTCTTAGCTCTTATGGTACATTTACTTAAAAATAGGAATGAAAATTAATGAGGAATCATTGAGGAAACGTTTTTTATTGGCCAGCCTTACTAAGTGAGAATTTTTATCAAATTTGGATTCAATCTTAAACTTTCAAATTTATTTGAAATGTAATTGTGCTCAGTTCAGTATAAAAAAATGATCTTATTAAAGAAATAACAAAGAAAGAACCAAAAAAGATATTTACAGAATTTAGATTGATTTTGTTAGGAGGTTAACAGAAACAGCAAAAAATTATTAGGCGGTATATCAAAAGAAGAGGGCACGTTGTTTGATTTATTAAATTGCATTAATTGTAAATTGATTATTGATGTTCCTCATCATTATTGAAATTCAACCCTTCAATTAATAATGTTAATTGTGTTTATCTCCAACATAATTTTATAAATCATTTTTGAATTGATTATTATGATTAAGCCTTAATGAAGGCGAAACGTAAATCAGATTGCATTGGATAATTGACCAGGTACAAATAAAACCGCCTAATAAATTTTTGCTGTTACTGTTAACCTCCTAACAAAATCAATATTCACCGAATCTTCATCTTCACAGGTAAGGAACCAACGCAAGCAAAAGCGAGCAATTTGGTGAAGGTTTAGTGTCGATTTTAAGCAATATTTACTTGAAACTAACTTCCAAAACTAACATTTCAGAAATACGCGTACTACTTTGAACCACAAGGCATTAGACAGAATAGGGTTCTGTGAGCTATGAACCTATCAATGGTGTACTTCCATGAAATATGCAGAACAAAATAAAATTTTGAACTGATTTTTAAAACCAGAACAGAAGGAGTCAGACCAAAGCTGTTTTACGTATAAAATAGCTACTTGTGTTTTGGTTAAGTTAAAGAAGAAAATATTGAGGAGGATTTCCATTTCGTCTATCACGACATCGATTTCACATAATTTGTTATTGATTGGAATCAATTTAAATGTAACCAAAAATGTCGCCATCGCAAACGTTTCCTATTAAGATCGTCTTCTTATTAGAAGCTTAAGATTTAAGACAAAAGAGAATGAATAACAAAAGAGTAATTAAAGAATTTGCGGTTTATTACACCACAGCTTTTAAAGCTAAACTTTAATTAAATTATAATCTTCCATCTATTTTTGTTGTAATTGTGATGAACACGTTGACGTTGGTTTACATATAATTTGAATGAAAGTAATTTACATTAAAAAGTAAAAGTATTCGTGACTGAATCCATACCACATTTGTTCATAGAAATCCTGTCCGAGCCTAAACATAAAATTATATCTCGCATGCGATCTTTGAAAAATTAGTACCGGCCATTATAATTTTTGCAGTATCAAACCTTCGAACGTGATTAATTATTTGAATAGTAGTAGACATTGTGTAATAGATTGTTAGTATCTTTACTTACTAACGTTTTCTTAACACATTTTACGCCTCATTTAATTTTACGAGACGCTAGTTTTGTCTTTTTACATGACTTTATCGTGTAAAAAGGTAGAGATCTTCAAATGGGCAATTAAATTAATTGTCGGTATCAAAGATTATTTCCTCATTCGTAATTGTTTGATCATCAATGTTTACGTAATATAATACAGTGAAGATAATTTTCAACGCCAAAAAAAAAAGATACCTTATAATTTGTTCATCCGCGTAAAATCTAACCTTGTGTCGAAAAAACAAAAGTTGACCATGGAGATGATGAAGGCGTCATGGTCGCCTATTGGAATATTAGGTATTAACGTTTGACGACGCCGTTATTATATGTTTGCCAAGTACCGACTGCATATTTTGGTTTTAATTGACGAACATGATTGATTACCATTCAGTTTACGTGGCTAAAGGAGTTAGAAATTGCAACTATCGCAACCTTACCTACTTTGGCACAGTTTCGTATAATTACGCCTGCTCTGTGGCACATTTACCTGTAAACAAAAAAGATTTATTAGAATTTCACACTTACGAAGGTTCTATAAAGTTATGACAACTTAAATTATGGTAAAATGTCACTTACACAATATACGAATAAACAATAAAATAATATGCAACAGTTCAATGTATGCATCTAAACAAAGTAGGTAGTCGAACTCCAACCATTAATGAAATTATAGCCTGAGTGGCATCACGCATCAGGTAAAACCCCAAAAAGAAGTATACAAAATAATTAAATGGAACCGAATTCTTAATTCGCCCCTTGGGTATTCGACCTAATCTTTTTTTCTCAGAAGGAAAAGGACTAACGTGCGGGATTCATTTAAATATTATTAAGCGGTGTTCGCGGAAAACACAAGTAAATGACTTTATTGCATTCCTTTTCTCAACCTGTAACGGAATGAGTTTTCTTCCTCGAACCATTAATTAAGACAGAGAGAAAGAGAGCTACACATGATGGCGATTTGATGCGTTGCAATTTTAAAATAATTTTTATTTTAGAAATGCAAGCAATATTCACAAATAAATAGATCTTAGAAAAAGGGAGAAATGGAAAGTTTGAGTAAATTCTGGAATGCAGTAATATACTGGGTATGTATTTATAAAATTGAACTGACTGTATAAAGGAAATCTACTATGTGACTATTATATACCATACATACTCCCTGATGAATTTATGTTTAAACAATTAATGATGAATAAAAAGCTCAGTGGCCACAACTCGAACAATGAGACCGAAGTCTATAATAGGAACCTAATCAAACGGATTAAAAGTCCACAGAAACTTAACATTGGACAATTTTAAGGATGTTTTCATCAATAAATAAACTTATTTGCGATTTTTTGATCGGGCTAAAAATCTTTCGGGACTAAATAGCACCCTTATACAGCAATTTATGTTAAATCTTTTTGTCATTACGGATGTTGCAAAATGGATGTTCAGAACAAAAATATGTGTCGGCTGTCGGGAATAATATGTGCTATTATTTTAATAGATGATCAGCATGTTCAATACAGTTCTGCAAGAATTTAAATTCGCTGGAGACCCTAAACGAGATATTACGTGCGATAAAAAACGAAGAAGCTGTAAAGGAACATGTGATCCGTTACAAAGAATTACTTAATATTATAATAATAAAACTTATGATCTAATTAAATGAAACACGCGTAATTCCTAAAAAGAAATGATACAGGGTGACCCAGGATAATGATCACGAGCGATAGTGTCATTTCATTGTTCATAATAATTTCGAGATTTTTTTAGATCATAGCGGTTTTTTTTTGTGGACAGCATCAGAATATTTAAATCTTATGTACGTTGTTCCTAAATAGGATCGTGGCATACCTAGGTTTTTTGATATTTTTTTAAACCCAGTATATTATTAAATTTTGTGAATTACACGTTGAAGTGAATTCGCTACTATCGAGTGAATTGAGATTTTCACTTCAAGTTTGAAGTATGTACGATTTAAAGATTTGAAAGTCAAATGACAAGAGAAATTTATTCAAATGGTTTCCTGCGAATAAGCTGGATCTTAGTGTTCCTATAAAAAACTTTAATCGTGCAACATATCATTGAACGAAACAAAAATGAAACAATAAACAGTTGTATTTAAAAAACTAAAACAATTAATATTATCGGAAAAATGGTAAACCTGGCAACAGAGCAAAATAAACATTGACATATCTTTGTACCCCCACGTCACCTTCCTTTTACAAGAAAATTTTATGGTAGTGACTAATAATTATTATTAGTATACAATACAATACAACGTAATATACAATGTCGCTACTACATGTGGAACAAAGAGTATGATGTATAAATCGTCCTAAACTTATAATTTTTCCTAAACATGTACAAAAAGGGGCAGTCTAAGAACAAAAAAAGCAATTTATGAAAAGCAACAAGGCAGTCCAAAAATGAAATGTAAACAAGTGGCGAAATAAATAGGTACCACACTAGATAATATTGAAAGAAAAAAGGGGCAGGATAAGAGAGAGGAAGTACAATATGAACTACGAGGGGATAAGGACCGAAGAAGTGCAGCCTAGATACCTAGAAGTAAAAGAAAGTAAGTAAGTAAGTAAAAGAGAAAAAGAATAATAGCAAGATTCGAGCGTGGAATCGAAGAAAGCATGAATAAACATTGGTGTAGTGAGAAAAGGAGAAAGTGCAGGCTGTCTGACGAGAGATGGGAGAGTGTAGGACATGTGTTGAAAGAGTGTGTGGAGTTGAGAGAAGAGAAAAGAGACTGGAAGGAGATTCTAGGGGCAGGGGGGGATAGACTGGATGGAGACTGGAGAGGTTAAGGAAAAGAAGAAGAAAGATAATGGGAAGCGAAGACGAGGGAGAGTGGATTGTAAACAAGTAGGAGAAATGTGTTAGAAGTAAGTACGAAGGTTAGAATAGGATTCTTGCCAAAGCCATGTATAAATGACAATAAAGAAATCCAGTACAATACAATAGATACAATAGGTACCTAATAGTGTGATAGCCCACAATTCAAGGAACTAAAGGATTACCAACATTTTTTTGGATAAAAAGCTGTAGTGTCACTCCCAATAAGACTGTTATTTTTAGTTACCTTGGCGCAGCGCAAGTAATCTTTAAACCATAAATGGAAGTATCACTATTATACAAAACGCCAGAATAGCCGTGATGTTCAAACATGATTGTGAACAAGATCGTGTATTGGAAGGTGAAGAATCATAAATAATCCTCCTGAACTTGCTTTCATGTCAAATGCTCGATCCACGTTGATATTAAGTAGCTCCGTGAAAGGATACAAGCGAGGAACTTTTTTGAACAGAAAATTGTAGAGAATGCCAAATTTAATGATCCCTTAAAAATCTTAAAGGAGTCAAGAATAGATCCAATGAAAGTGAAATTTAAAGCACAAAGGAAAAAATACGTTATGATCTAGTTCAAAAAGATCTTATCTTTTATAATTTAGATAAAAAATCTAAGCAGCGAACTCAACATTTCATAATTTATCAGACCAGCAGAAGACAAAGATTGAGCATAAAAAAGTCGGCACCGACGATGGAGTCAAGACAATTTTTATCTCAAAAACTATAGTTGATTTGGTTTCCTGATTGGTATAATCCTTGTCAGATCTTACAACCTTTGATTTACCTTTTCCTTTAAATATTTTCATTTCCTCTAACTCCATAAGTAATTATAATAATAACAAGTAAATTCACACAGTAAAGTGTGAAGAAGAAATGTATTTGAAGAGTTTGAGGGCCCGCATTTCAAAGAATATGCATAACTACTGTTAATATCTTCCGAACAGTGACATTTTATTACTCATCTCGACCATGTAATACATAAATGTGGCAATGCTTGTCTTTTCTCATGTTAAAAAGCTTAAATACTAAGAGGAACAAAATAGCAACAGTAACGCAACACACTTAAATATTAATTTTACGCTGTCGAGTTCTTTCTAAACGTGCTTGAAACGTTATATATTTTTCTCTTATTTCGTTATAAAGATAAAAATCAAAATAGGTACTGGATGATTGAAATAGCATTAATTAACTAATCAACATATAAAAGAACGTTCCCCACAATCATTGAAATGTAATTAGTTATACGATTACGTTAGGTACGAATACAACTGTACGTGAGAATTACTAGATCGACATGTTCTGATGGTGCATATTAAAATCACGAACGTATTATGAAACAACCTTGCTTCGATTTGCTCTGCTTTTTCACTTTCAATAAGTTAGTTTCGTGGTCTATAAATATAGTATACACGTCCTCAAAATGTTCGTCTATTTGACAAAGTAGAAAAAATTAGGACTGGTATTTTACCAATTAAACTAATTTATTTTAAAAATCTTGTATATCTGTCTTTACTTTTTTTGTTGGTCTCGTTTTCGTTTTTTTCTTATTTTCTTACATAACACTTTTTGACGATGGAATATTTTAGCATTCCTTTTTAAAAATATGATACCGGCAAAAAGGTATGCTTCGTGTATCATTTATGATTACAGTATGCCTAGGTTTAAATAACTGCATGACTTAGGTTTGTCCTTTTCGTAAAAAAATTAATTAAAATAAAATAATCAACAAAATAAGCGAACGATCAATTGAATGTACAAACCAATCTTTGGTTGGAAAAATATTCTATGGCCGGATAATTTGCCACCAAAGTACGTATCTGATATTTTAGTGATATTTTTTTCTGTTTTTTTCTTTATTTGAGCATTGCTTTCATTTTAACAAAGGTGCCTGGTCTTTTTTGGTTTTCTCAAAAATAACATGATCGTGTTGGCATCAAATTTCGTTTTATAATGATGCGGTATTTATAATAAGCTAACTAGGTGAAAAGCTGGTACGGAAAGGCAAGGACATAGATGTGGTCTTTATAGATTTGGAGAAGGTCTTCGATAAGATAAGAAGAAGGAATGTATGGAATGCCTAAGAGGAATAGAGAAAGAAATGATAGAAATAGTTAAAGCACTATACAACAGCAATATAAATAAAGTAAGAACACATAATCATAAATCGGAAGTTTTTAAGACAAAAATAGGGCTGAAACAAGGATGTGTGTGCTTAGCCCGCTATTATTGCCAATAGTAATGGACAAAGCTATCAGAAAGTGAAAAGAAAAATATAGGTACAAACATGAAAATAGGATTTTGGAAAATGCAAATAATTCAATTACAAGAACTACTATTTGCGGATGTTGATGGTAGCCGAATCAGAAGAAATACTACAACGCAATCTAAATGAACATCAAAAAGGATTAAAACGAATAAATACCTATTATATGGAAATAAACATAAGTAAGACACCAAGTTACAACTGGAACAAGTTACTAGATATAACTATTTGGGAACTATAATAGAAAATAACGGAGAAATAGAAAAGGCATGATCAGAGAGAGAATAGGAAAAGCAGGGAGGCTGTATAACTATCTTACAAATAGATTCCTTGGAAAAAAAGAAATACCAAAGAAAATTAAAACCTAAGTATACCAAAATACCCACTTTAACTTATGGAAGTGAATCATGTACCCTATCAAAAAGAAATAAAAGCCGGATCAATGGAGCTGAAATGAGATTTCTAAGGAAAATCCAAGGGATTACTAGAGAAGACAGGGCAAGGAATAGTGAAAGATCTCAAGATAAAACACATAGAGAAGGTAATAGAAGAAAGGCCTGGGCCACCTTCACAGGATAAAAGAAGAAAGAATAACCAAACAAGTACTTGAAGCGAGAACCGAAGGAACTAACGAAGTAGGACGCCCAAGAATACGTTGGGAGGAACAAGTTAGACAAGTGGCCGAAGCTGGGGTGAAGCATGGGCGAAGTTAGGTGAACAGATCTGGGGGGGGCTCAAGTGCCACTGATAATAGAAGAAGTATGTATAATATGTATAACGTATATAGTTTTTTTAAGATGTTTAGGGGGGCTAAATTGAAGTTTGAGAGGGCTTAGCCCCCCAAGCCCCCCCCCCCCCCCCTAACTTCGCCCATGGGGTGAAGTAAGATCAATGGCAAAAGATATGGAAGCATGGAAAAGAAAAATTAAGGTATCGTCAGGGTGAAATGTAATACGTAAATATGGGAAAACAAATTTATTATAAATGTAAAATAACTAGGATAATAGCATGAAGGTATTAATTATGTAAGAAATGGAGCAAATAATTACAATCCACAACACCTAATGGACTATTAGATTAAATAAATAAAATGATCTGGTAATTGTTAAATAATGAATCCAGACGCAAAAGAAGGAATACATTTCTCCCTTATTTGTCAGATCGGGCTAACTTTTACCTATTCAGACGAAAAAGTTTGAAATCGCAAATAAGTAATAATGGCTGTGAGGAAATAAATTACAAAGAAAGAATTAAATTTGTTAGTAAGAAGTCACGGGGTTGTCATAAGATTTGAAATATAAGAGAGTAATTTAAATTTAAGGTTCTGTGTTAAGGTTTTATAAAGAAATATGTTAGTGTCATATTTTACAGGGCTACAGTGAGCAAAACCTAGTACTTAAACATTTTGTAATTTAAATGAGAGTAATGTGTTTCAATTTTAATGATTACTTACTTTCTTTCCGTTGGTGTAATTTGTACGTTCTTTCCAAGTTAGACAACAGACTGCAATATTTAAATGTTAGTTTAATCGTGTTTTTAAAAATGTTACATCAAAGTCGTGTATTATTTGATTAATAAGTATCTATAGTAGTTTATGATCTCGTTACGCAACCCTATTTTCAATAGATTTAAATGCGCCAAGTCAGTAGCTTATTTGAATGCTTTAAGTTGTTCAAAAAACATACAAAACTGTGAATATGGCCTTAACACATTTAATTAATTTTCGCCTGAATGACAAATGGTACGTCAGCTTCTTTTTGTTTGCGGTGTGAAAATTGTCGTGCCCATTTACTTATATAATTGAAACAAAACACTGTCTAGATTGTACATAATATATCCAAATATACTCCTAGTTTTCCTTTAAAAGCTTAATTAAAGCACATTCTACCTTCCACGTTCCTCCTTTCCCTTTAAATCCGTTAATCTGAGGAAGAGAAAATTTGTTAAATGGTATGAAATTCAACTATTGAAATTGCTAGGAATGCTCCATTTGAATTTGTTAAACACGAGGTCAACGTAAGGGGTCGTATATAGACAATAGGTAAGTTCTGCATTTACCTGATATACACGGGCTCATTTGTAATACCCGGATTGCAACCTTCTACAATATTACCGAAGAATTTCAAGGATTTGTGGTATAAAGATGTTCTATCGCTTATGTTAAAATGTGTGGCGAAGAGTACAATCTGAAGGATTATAGGCAATAAATTGCATGCTCCAAAATATAAAAATTTTCGCATAGAATCCCAAGGGATTATTAATTATTTTGAATTTTGAATGAACGCTGAATGATATCAAGATATGCTGGAGAACCAAGTGTTGCCAGTGAGATCTCAATCCCAACTTGCATTTTATGCAAGATGGAGCTCCTCCACACTATGCTAACGTCGTCAAAAATTGGCTGCATGAAAATTTCGCTTCAAAATAAATGGCTTGGAAGGCGTGTCTCGTATGATTGGCCTGGTCGCAGCCCAGATCTGACGCCTTGTAATTTCTCCTTGTGGGAATGGGTAAAATAGGAAGTTTATAAAACAAAATCTCGAAATATTGAACAAACAATAGACGTAATTGGTAACATACCGCCCCGCATGTTGCAGGCAGCAGTTGATGACGTACCTACTTAAAATATCACAGAAGTGTGCAAAATGCAGGAGTCCATGTCCAATTTTGAACATAGATTTACATAGACTTACAATTCTGTTGTATGTTAATTTAACAACGAAACAAATACCAATATGAGTATTAATGCATAGCAGTTTTGCGTTTTAATTTTCTTTGTATATCGTGAGAAAAAATGTAGGTAATAAGTTGATAATGACAGACTAGGATATGCTGTTGAGTTAGTGTTCATTAAAGAAGTTGAGCGCTACAACAAACAAATTTTAATTATTTATAGAATTAATTAGTTAAATTATCGAAACATTTCTACCTTAATTAAGAGCACTAAATTTTAATTTATAAGACTACAGTGAAATAATTGGTTTTCATTATATATTTTCAGAAAGCTGCTTTGTATAGATAGATATTCTGGCCATATTAACTTAATCTAATTAAAACCTAGCAATTATGTGAACAAAGAGCAATACTCAATCCTTCTATTGCATAATTTTTGAGAAGATGCCTAATTTTAAAATTTCTGTTAATCATTGTTTCGTAATGCCGTTTTCTAAGGCAGCTCTTCTGATTATTATCAATAATTTTTATAAGATATAGGAAAGCCGTAGATAAAAATACAAGAAGGTAGACATTAAGAAACAGAAAACTTACTATTTCAATTCGTTTTTAGAGTGTAGGTACAATTTTAAAGGAGAGAGACGGCACACTGCTTTGTGTTTTGTTTTTCTAGAAATGCCAACGCATCGCAAATGCAAAAGGAGCTAAACCAAGACAAAATCTCTAAAAAGCGTGTGAATACAAGTAAAATTTGGTCTAAGACGTTCAAACCACTAAAAGTAATTAAAACTATTGTATACACCGTCTACTGACATAATCGTTCTGAAACTCCACAATATCAGGGTCTTGTTTCTGTTTTGTAATTTCTAGACTTTCCAATACGTTAAGTAAGTGACCTTTTTTGCAAAAATGAAGAATTTTGAAATCAGTGGTGGAGTTAAAACAATAACGTGTTCTTTAAATCTTGATGCAAAGGGTCTCCCGGTTTGGCCTATGTAGTAGACTGGACAAGAATAACACAAAAGTTGATAAACACCTGAATTTTCCAATTTATTGTGTCTGTCTTTGTTATTGACCAAAAAGGTCAAAAAGTATTTTTATTGGAGAAAGAAATGTGGATGTTGTAACATTTCAAGATGTTACTTATAGCATACGAAATCTGTGGAAGAAGGTAAGAGATCTGAAGTTAATGTTACGTTTGCCTAACTTAATGGGGGTTAAATGAGTGGAGTTAAGAGAGCGTTGAATTTTGGAGGTTAATTTCTCTCGGTGAAAGTGGTACGGCGACATTGGGATATTGAACATCTTTCTCAGAAGGGCATTAAGACCATAATGTCAAGAAAGGGGAGTTTGTCTTCAATCTCTTTTTCAATAGTGAACTTCATACTTGGGTGGATTTGGTTTAAAAAGGTTAAAAAATGGTTGATCTTAATATCATTAGCTGAATGTATGCAGATAATGTCATCTGGCCAAAAAAATGACATGACTTTTGAAAAATTTTGGAGTAATTATCGACTTGGATTCTTGGTTCTTGGTTCATACATGCGCCATGATCGGGAGCAGGTTGGAACCCATTGCCAGGCCTTCAGATTGGGAGTAACAAGTGTCATTCTTAAAGAAATGTTGTTGAGAAAATAATTTAAGCAATGAAATAATTAATATAATGTAATTGTCGGGGAGTGACGAGGAGTTCAACTGATTAGAGATGATATTAATACAATCCTCGATCGGTATACTTGGGAATAAATTAGTTACGTCAAAAGAAATCATGGAGAAATCGGCTGAGTGGTTAATAGCATTAATCTTCTCAGATAACTCGAGGGACTTTTTTATTGGTAAGTTGGGTTCAAAAATTATGTGTTTTTTTAAAATGGTGTTGAGACAAGCAGTAATCTTGGACACAGGTGTATCTAGAAAACTAAGGACGGGTCTTATGGGAATATCTGCCTTATGGATTTTGGGGATGCCGTACAACAAGGGGCAAACTGAGTTCATGTTCAAAAGGGACTTATATATATTTGATATTAAAACTGTCTAAAATGGATCTCTGACTATAAATGTAATTACGGACTTTTTTGGCAAAATTAGCAGTTAGATTATGATTTAATTTGACAATCCATATCAAAATTACTGTTTGAGAAGAATTTCTTACTGTTATGTGATGCGATTTGGAGTGAAAAAATTCAATAGCTGAAATCAACTATTCAGGGTGACTCATTTAAACTGGAATTTATTGTATGGCTTGTCTCAATTTATATCGTCTTAAAACTTATCTCGTAAAAGGATTTATTTTCAAATCTGCATTGTTAGTAGATAAACACGTTGTAAATGCCTACCAGCCCACTCAGGATTGGGTTAGGTATGTGTCACCCAGTGCTATAACAATTCAAATGAATAATTACTAATTAGTATCAGTCGTTAAGAATCCTTGTTGTTGAAAGTATAATACGAGTAATTTGTATATCGTATAATTTAGTTTAAAACTCGTAATTTATTTAAAATAAAACGGATGCCTTGAAAAGAAATTGCTATATTAATATTCAACCAACTTCAAAAAGTTGGTTACTAAATTCGTCCGGATGTCTGTGTGTCTGTGTGTCTGTGCGTTGGTCGATGTTACAGGGTTTAGAAAGCTGGAAGTGGTGTCATCTTCTAGGAAATTCTTCACTGATTCCAAATCGCTGGTAAATTTTTTGATCGAATCACCCGTTCGCCGTCGGGGCGCCATTGAAGTCAAAATATACACCCTTTAATATCTCGAGAACGACACGTCCAATTACAAAAAGAAAAAAATACGTTTCCTTTATTTGTTGAAACCTATTGAGTCATGATACGTAAACATCACCCTCACCCCTCCTGTGGGGTGGAGCGGGGGTGAGTTTTCAAAACTTAAATGGGAACACCTATTTTTTATTACTTTTGGATTCTCCATAAAAAACGATACTCAAATTGCAAATTTCACCCCCAACTGCAACCCCTTTTTTTTGGGGGTGGAAAGGGGGAAAATTGCACGTCCGCAGAAAACCATCTTTTTTTTCGTGATTTACAAATTGTCCGTCACCCTCTCCACTCCCATCTCCCTTAAGGGTGGAAAGAAAAACAATGACTCATTTGTGCAGAATCCTGAGGGGTTGTGTCTGAAGTGGGAGGGGGTTAGTTATATACATACATATTGTATATTATAGTATATGCCATAATTAGTTACAGATTTGAAGTTGGTTGAAATTAAAATTCTATAAGAATTTGCGCCTTTTGATACTTGTTTTACCTTAGTCCGCCTCTGATGCCCTGCTATAAAATACCGAGAGGTCCCCTTTGTTATGTCAATGAGGTAAGCATTTACAACGTGTTTATCTACTAACAATGCAGATCTGAAAATAAATCCTTTTACGAGATAAGTTTCAAGACGATATAAATTGAGACAAGCTATACGTAATTATCTACCACCGTAAGGGATGCCATTCACTTATGCATACTTTATAATTGTTAAGTTAAGTCGGGTGATTGTATGTTTTTGTTATTTGGTAATGTTGAACTTTAAACTTTAAATTTATTAATTGTTGATGGGGTCCTTTATGTATACTAGGTTTTCCATGCATATGAAGACATTCAGAAAATATACGCGCACTTACGTAGAAAGAACAACTACATTCCACCTAAGGAAATATGAAGTGGCTATTCGCTATTGACATATCGTTATCGCTGCTATAACTAAAAAGTGCAATACTTTTCTTACTTTTAAATAAACAAAAAAATTTGCACAAATTTACAGAACGAATGAAACACAAAATAGATATTTCAATAGGTACACCTTTAATTCAAATCACGTCATTTTACTATTATTTTTACAATAATTGTGTCTTTACGCTTTAGTGTAATAAAAATAAAGATTACAACAATAAACGAATAAAATGTAATGACCATTCACATCTTTTCGACCCACGCAATATCGTTTGTGTGCATTGGTAGTTGATAATAATTCCAATTTAATACACGCGATGGTTACGACAATCAAGATCGTAGATCAGTTTTAAATCTAAAAAAAAGAATAACACGTTAACCTACCGTAACTACACGTTTCTACATTTTGATTTCTTACAGGTTGGTTGCACTTTCATTTGTTATTAATTTATCATTAGCCTTCTTACTAAATATAAATTTAGAAAATCTAGATATCAAAAAAATATACATAGCCGCACCGCGTTTGCCTATGTACCCATCTACAAGCAAGTACTAAACCCGCCTTGTCCTTTGTACTGTTATAAATTAAACATTAGCTAAAGAAACATGTCGTCCGTATTAGCATAACAGTAAAGTGATTTTGTAGACATTATACTCTATCAAATTTATACAAATATTTATGTATAGTTAAGTTATATGCCGATTTATCACCTCGAGCGAAGTTCTAATAAAAAATCCGCAATAATTGCGTAATTAGATTAAATTTTAAAATGTGGGCGTAATTTATGATCTTTACAACATAATTAGTTACATAAGGCATTTGTTAACGTTTATAATGTATTGTTGAACAGTTGTAAATGTAAAGTAATGTTAAAAGCGCCCATATATTCTTATTGTGTAAGGAACTGTTATATTACTTGTTATATCGAGAAAATTGCATGAACGAAAAAAAGCAGTGAAAGATCGGCACCATTCAAGTATTCATAAAATGCTCAAAATGTTCATAATTACCTACTAATTAATTATGCAATTACGCTTTCCTCATAAATAATCATATAGTGGTAGCTACTTTATTAAGGTTAACTACATCCTCAGTTAATGTAAATAGTAAGTATTTACAAGTTAGAAAAATGTAACGATAATCTAACCAAACTGGAAGTTCACGAATATCTACTTTCTTCCGTTTTAACGCATTAAAGTTTTTATCATTGAGAAAGTTTTACTTCCATTTTCTACGCAAATCTTCCGTTAGGAAAGTTCCTAATAATCTATATGACAAACAAGTTTGGTTTAACTACAATTTCTATTACGCAATTACTATTTTATTTGTTTAATAGAAAGTTTGCAGTTATCGTTAACTAATTTAGTAGGTAGATCAGTATGTCCCAATTCTTTGTTCTAGATCTATGAATTTTCATGCTCGTTATTTATGTAGGTACAATACCGGTTTCGATATTAAAAACGTTTAGTTTGCCTTCGATAAATAACAGTTGTTAACAAAACAAAGCTTTCGTCCAGCACAAAGGCTCGAATTAGCGAGATTTTGTACTTATTGTGTTTACAAAACCGAACAGGATAGTAAATTGCAATTACAACCATTCAAGTTTATGTACGAGGAAGTTTAGTATCGGGTAAGGCTATATATTAAGGTTATTAGCAATCGTAATGGTTATCTTCCCTCATTTCAAACACCAGTGGATCCTAAACGGGAACCAATATTGTTATTTTTCCTTATTGTGCGATGTGAAGCAATATCTACATAGGTGGGGAGTTGCAATTTTATTAGCAGCAATATTTGCAGCAACAAAAACGCTTCTCTCGCAATTTCAGTTCTCGTAATGACGAAGTTCGAATCTGGATATGGGTGTATTCTCATAATAATTAGTTTAAATCTAATTTTATAAGTTTCAAAAATCTACGCCCAAATTAAAGATTTAAAGTTTTAGTCTTGACTTTATCGCCGTTAGTGTTAGGTTTTCGTAAGAAAATGAGTCTTTTGTACGTGAGAAATAAAATAATTCAGTCTGCCATTAATTATTTGAAATCTTCTTGCATCTTATAGTCCGAGATCCGGCCACCTTTTTTGCAATCAATTAGTATACTTTTTATACTTGGTGAGCGGCTTTATTTTAACGAGATGGTAAACTTTTTCCTCCCCCTTGAATTACTTACAAAAAAACTTAACAGTTAGCTAAAAAATTAAGTGTAATTAATCAATTTTTTGTAATTATAGAGGAAAAAGTTTGGCGTCTCGTTAAAATAAAGCCGCTCACGAAGTATAAAAAGTATACTAATTGATTGTAAAAAAGGTGCCTTGCTGCCATATTACCTCATCCTTATTATAAAATGATTGTGTTTTGTTGTCCAAGAATATAACATTTTAGAAATGGGATACACCACGACAGGGGTGGCGAACCTACGGCACGCGTGCCAGAGGTGGCACGAAGAAAAAAATTGCTGGCACGTTATAATTTTGAAAAAATCAGTGCGAAAATAATATTTTTCTCGTTAAAATTATAAAATTATTAAATTAATGTCTTTTTGATGCCTAAGATTTATATGACGAATTTAGTCAAAGTATTAAAGCTCTCTAGCTGTTAGAGTTCGAAAAGTTCTGCGCTAGATGGTGGACCCGTCGTTATCATTCGTTGTCACTCTGGAGTATTGTTTAACCACACAGAACTATAAGTTACCAGTATTGTGGTTGTATGGTCGCGTATTTTTATTTTTTTATAGATATTATTTGAAAATTTATTTTATAACAATTATTTTGAATGAATATTGTTAAATAAATTAAAAACTACCTTCCTAACTTCTTTTATTATTAAACTTATTTACATGGACGCCCATAAGGAGGGGCAAGAGGGGACAGCTACTCCCCCCCCCCCTGGACTTGGGATCTAAGCAGTAATAATTTCTTAAATAAACGAAACGTTTTTTTAATTGGCTTCATATTGTTGAAATAGCTAATGATCTTCCCCAAATCCCCCCCCCCCCCGGGAAATTACTGTATGGGCGTTAATGCTTATTTTTTTTCATTTTTAAACTCGCTTAGTTCCACTAATAGCCACATAAAAAAAACCTGGCACGTTAGAAAATGTATCTATTTTATTCGCACATTTTTGACACGCGTTTATAATAAGGTTCGCCACCCCTGCACCACGACATTCCACAATACATACACGGTCGGCCAACCTCTGTCGTAGTTCTATTATAACTCTTATTGTATAAACCTTACAGATTTATTTGAAAGATATCCATTAATGGTGAGCAAAAGCAAGTATTTTAAAATTATTTTTATGTATACAGGGTCGTCCAACACTAAAGTGGACGTACAACGTACTTTTTTTCAAATGAAATGACCTAACTTTTTTTTGCATTTTTAGAACCTCTGTAGTCACTGTTATATTGCCCTTAAATTTTTTTTTACTCTTCTACCCGTTGGGTAGAAAAACTATTTTTTTCGGCAAATATGGAAAAATCATACCCTTCTTTAAGAATTCGCCATCGTCTCATACTTAATGATGGAATTTTGAAATTTACATTTACAAAGCTAAAGGACTCAACTTTTTTTGACTAAGTTTTGAATTTTTATTTTGTATATGTATGTGAAAATAATTTTAAAATATTTCCTTTTGACCACCATTAATGGATACCTTTCAAATAAATCTGTAAGTATTATACAATAGGTGTTATAGAACAACGACAGAGGTTTGCCCCACCCTGTCTACAGTGTTGATGTACTTTCCGTTGGGTAATAAAAAATAATTGGTTGTTATCGAATTTATTGCATCTGGTCTTAGTTGTTATCTTAAGCTGGTTCTCTTAAGTATACAGCTTACCCTTAAATATGAAGGTATACAAAAAATAGCTAAGGAGCAGGCGCTGTACAGTTTTTAACATACATATAGGATACATGTACGAAATCGAATATCCATAGCAAGAAAATTTTGAAAGCTTGCTTTGCTATAAGAAATTAACTCAGGAAATGAACATTAAACAAAAATAATTCTCAAGAAAATGTTTAAAAAATAGTCGAAGCGATACCAATAATTAATAACCAAATATTAGTTATGTAATTATAAACCAGTTGAAAATGCGCATGCTGAACAATATTTTCGACGGCCATTTTGACCACTTTCCCGATGAGATAGACAAAAAATGATCGATACAAAAATGTCTTAAATTTTGATGCTCTATCAGAATGTCAAAAATGTCTAGAGGAAAAAAGCAACGGACATCCAGACATCCAGACTTTCGTCCATTCATATGATGAGCTTTTGTTCATCGAATTTCACAATCGATATTAAACAACATGGATTTATTATTAAATAATGCAACCCTTATAAAATTGACGACCTTTAACCACTAGGCTGTGGTAGAAAATACTGTGAAAATCGATCAGAATGAAGTTTCTTCTAAATTTTATTATCTATTCTGTTGCATGATTTCGATATACAAGGTGTTTCAAAAACGTGTGCGCAGCTTACAAGTTATCAAAATAACTGAAAAATTGTAGGTATATAAATATCTGTCCAAAACTCCTCCTGTACTTATACGGTATATTAAAGTTAATGTTGTTAATCATTTATGTTAAATATCTCTTTAAAGAAAAACGGTATTTCTCCAAACTCGATACGGTTAATTAATATTAAATTATGTTTGTTTTTGTTATAAATCTGTTTAAGAATTGTTTAAGAATTTAATTATATTTAAATTAGTTTACGTCACCATATGCGCTATCTCATAGTCATAGATGAGATGAAAGACTATCCTTCCCCTTAGACAGCTCATCAAAAGCAAATACCTTGATTTCAAATTTTTCGTTTTTGAGGTGTCCACTAGGGGATCTGCTGTTGACTACAATCGTCCAAGATCATTTAGAATGTGTCAATACAATTGTGTTATTCATTTGGCCAACAAATTTGGTCGTTTGTTAGTTCATGCTTTTTTTGTTTTTATGTATGTGTTATGGAAACACACTCAATAATAAGGTTATTTACTGCGTTACCAAGGAAGCAGCACCTACTTTCCTACCTACATATTGTACTTGTTTACTATTTGCTGTGGGTTAAGAATAGACATACTGTGGAATTTTTAGTAAGGGCAGTGAAAGTTAGGACGTCTTTTTGAGTTTGAAACATACATTCAACAAAACGAGCGATGCTACTGAACCCTATCGGAGACATCAAAAAGTACACTTTTACTGGTAGGTATAGTTCGGCCAATGGATCTTTACCGATCTATATGTTCACATACAACGACGTGCGTATAGTTCGGCCAATGGATCTTTACCGATCTATATGTTCACATACAACGACGTGCGTATCTGTCATTCGACTACTTTATTACTAAAAATAAACAAAGACAAACTGCAAATCTCAGTCAGTTTGTCCTTGTTTGTTTTTAGTAATGAAGTAGGCGAATGACAGATACGCACGTCGTTGTATGTGAACATACATGGAAAAGATCCATTGGCCGAACTATATACATTATGTAGCTGTCTAAGGGGGAAGGAAGATAGTCTTTGATGAGATCAATTTGTTTTAGTATTAGATCACACGTGTTTAAAAAAACTACAACGTTTTGTTTAGTTTTTATTAAAGTTCATGTTATGTTACCATTAAAACAAATCATACGAACCACCCGAATTTCATTCATTATTGTAGGTACTTATATAATCATATCAGAAGACCATTTCAACCCCAAATTTCTAAAATATTACAATCGGGCGAACTAAATCGATACGGGACCTGGACACTTCGCCGAATGGACATAACGCCGAATGGACACAACGCCGAAACGTGGACACAACGTCGAAACGAATTGTTGGACACATCGCCGAAACTGGACACAACGCCGAAATCAGCCGTTGGACACAACGCCGAAAAAGGACACAACGCCGAAATTAGTACTTGGACATATTGCCGAATGTGGACACAATGCCGAAAAGCAAAAATGGACGCTGCATAGATCGGAAATCGGGCGTCGAAGCCGAAGTCTCACAACATCGAAACAGCTTAATGGACATATCGTCCATTGGACACTACGCCGAAACCTCGCGATGGGATATACCTATAATCGAAATTTCTTTCTAAAAGTAATTAAAGTTCTGATTATATACATTGTTTATAGTCATATGTATCTCAGAATATTGGAACGAATTGAATATGTTGTACTACTTAAGCCTGATAATTTATTATTTTTATCTTGAAACAATTCTTGCGTTAACTTAACAAAACCTGTCTGAAAAATCAGGTTCCCAGAAATGTAATAAAGCAGGTAGTATTTAAAACTATTTACCACAAATTTTATTGCTTACATGGGGTTAGTGTTTCAAAAAATCGCAATTCATTCTTAACGTTTTTTGAAACACTAACTCTTCTGACGCCTCGATAAAGGCTAGGACAACTAGCCGAAACGTCGACTTAATGAAGTATAAGTATATTGCAACAACCCCTCAAGAAGACTCCACGAATATCATAAGGAGACACCCACTGCAGAATTCCTATGAGACCATCCAATTAATTAATATACCTACCTGTTCGTAAAGAATAACACAAATCTCAAAATAATTATTGTTCAAAGTTTGACGTTGACAGATAAATAATACCTACTTATAATGTGGCGTCCTATGTTTTAGCGGGAAGACTAGCCTTCCCGTTTGCCGAGGTGCTCTGTGACTACACTATGAATTAAATTTTGTTTTACGTTTCCAATTTTTTTGATTAGTAAATTAATAATTAATTAACGTGCAGGTGCGAGCTTGGTTATTTTATTTATTAACTCGTTTACTGTTCCATTTCGTTCTGTCTTTTGCTAGTATCTTCGTTTCATTCCATGTGTTTACCATGGTGTTTTAATTGCTTTTGTACTGTCCCTCATGTGTGTTTCGATCTGTATAATTCTTCATTGGTAATCATCTGCAGCCACAATATCTTGCATAAAATTTCTCAGGCATTATTTATTAACGAATGCTTGTATCATATATTTATGAGTTTTCTCGTTTCGTTCCACGTTTCCGCCCTACATATAATTTTCAACAATTACTTAAATATCCAACTTGAACATTTCTGTTGTTTAGTAATGATTATTTTTAGAAATCTAACGGAAATAGTGTCTATCGGTAATCCCTAAAGTACAGCCGGCAGGTATGCACTTCTTAGTATTTCGTAGGGTTGTGGTCAGTGGTCAGGGTCACTTTACGACTTCCTAAGTTTACGAAAATCTTAAATACCTATGCCTCCTGCACTTAAAAGGATTAAAGATTTTCTGTCAATCAAAGCCCTGTTATTGTCATCCGCACCATAAATAAAGGTGGCATTTTAAAAATAAAGTATTAGGTGCTGACTGTATTTAATTTGTTACACGTTACACCCGTAAAGTACCTATAGTTTGATTCAAATAAAGTTGGGTATGACTCATCGATGTTAAACTCTATAATAAAATTACATATTTTTATCTCTCACTCTCAACTCTATAATAAAATTACATATTTTCATATTAGCGCAATAAACGTCTGTCGTGATTAAGAAGCAGCATCTGTCACTCCTGTCATTCTTTAAAATTTTTGTTTATGGGTTTCTTATAAAAACAGTGTTGACGCGATCAATAAAATAAGTGGATAGAATGCATCATTTGTCTAGCCTTAAAATATAAAAAACATAGAATAATTTTCCACTTTCTTTGACATTTTATCGAACTTCATCTGGAGACATCTACCGAAAAAAATATTAACTAAAAGATACTTTGCCGATTTAATCAAGACTTACGTCGCCTAAATATATATTAGTTCATGTAATTTTAAGAATGAGTCATACCCATGTTTATTTGAATCAAACTATACAAAGACATTTTCACCATTACACAATTTTATTTCAAGCGAGGCTTTGTTTGCAGTGTTACTTTGCATTCTTTAAGTAGGTACAGTTGGGGTAACAAAAAATGGGACACTATGGTTTTACAAGTTCAATGGGCATATCTACTTTAAGTAGTACCTGACTAAGGGCGGATTGTACGAGAGTGGTTGAACTCATAGTCATATATTTGAACTTGGTTTAATCTTTGTAGGACAAAGAAATTTTCTTATTAAACCAAGTTCAAATACGACTATGAGTTCAACCACTCTGGTATAATCCGCCCTAAAAAATTTAAGTAAGTATTGTTTAATCGCGAAGGTCAGGTAATACTTAAAGTACATATGACCATTGAACTTGTAAAACCATAGTGTCCATTTTTTGTTGCCCCAATTGTACATAAATACATAATACTTAGGTACCTTACAAATTAAGGTATGCTTATAGTTAAGTACATCTTAAATACCATAGCAATCATTGTTTCAATAATCGTTGCCATGGCATTTAAGTTCTGCTTAACTTTACGCGTTACTGAATTTTTACGGTGCAAATGGCCATTATAGAGCGTTGATTGAGTGTTTAGTCAATGTTAGAGTGATCTGGTCCTATCGTTTTCAGTACATATTTGGAAGAGACGTGGTGTTATGTATTACACATGTCTTGCATCAGAAGATGGATTTCTTATTTTTATTGTTGCTTTTATTTTTATTATTGTTTTGATTTTGTCCTGATGAAGCCCCTTACGAAAGTGGGCGAAACGTTGACTTTTTCAACACTGACACGGTCCTACCCCGGCAGTCTCTGGCCTGGCCGTGGAAACTTCCGCTCTGACATTGATTTCTTTATAGAAAAAATAAAACCAACAACGGAAAACGAGATTTAGTACCTATGTATTGAAAATGGCAAGACATGTTGCAATAAACATCAATTCATAAAAACCATCTACCCGATGTGGAAAAGAAAGATTCTTTATTACTTAGATATTCAATGATGGATGGTGCTGCTGCGACTAGCGAAGACGTAAAGTCTATATTATTTATAACTTTATAAGACATACTGCAAGGTAACCATTCTTTTGGCCTTTTTTCGAATATTCTAATGCGTGATTGATAAAGACTCGAATACTTGTTGATACTATTATTTAAATTCCATCCGCTGGAGAGGACATCGCCTATTAGAACAGTTGATCATTCCATCTGTCCAATATTGACCGAATTAAAGTTGAGCAATATGTGCGACTAGTACAAACATAACTGACTCTTCTTGGTACTATAAAATATTAGAAAATAATAAATACCTATGTATATTTATTGCTGTCAAGTGTCAAATGTTGATTTATGTGTTAGTTAGTTAGTTTTTTTTTAAATACCTATTATACTATACATTTTTAATAGTACATTATTATGAATTAGTTCATCTTGATATTGTTTATTTTCTAAGTATTTTTTAAAGTTTTTTTAACAAAAATTATGTAGGAAAATTCTGACCAATCTTTGAATCGGAAAAGGGAGCACTTTGCTTCCTATAAACGTCGCTTACGGTGACTAGGATAAATCGAAAAATGAATCGAACCAATAAACTATTAGTGTGCGTACGGCACTAATTTTTCATATCATTTTCAAAAGAAAACATGTACCTATTATTAACATTCGATAGTTTGACTACTCATTGAAACAATATATTTAAATTTACATCACTTTTGTCATAATTAAGGTAATTGACGTTCGAAAATGGAATATAATGTACTGAATGAAAGCAAAATAGTGTACATGCTCGTGGAATTTTCTAAATTTCCCAAGTTTGTACAGTCTTTTAATATAAACGGACAAGTCGTTGGCCTGATAATTAAAATTAATGCAGAAAAGAGGTTTCGGCGTAGTGTCCAATCGACGATATGCCCATTAAGCTGTTTCGATGTTGTGAAACTTCGGCTTCGACGTCCGATTTCCGATCTATGCAACGTCCATTTTTGCTTTTCGACGTTGTGTCCACATTCGGCAATATGTCCAACTACTCATTTCGGCGTTGTGTCCTTTTTCGGCGTTGTGTCCAACGGCTGATTTCGGCGTTGTGTCCAGTTTCGGCGATGTGTCCAACAATTCGTTTCGACGTTGTGTCCAAGTTTCGGCGTTGTGTCCATTCGGCGTTGTGTCCATTCGGCGTTATGTCCCTGACTCATCGATACTAACCTCGTAATCATTAATCGATTAATAATAACTATAATTTCAATCGAATAATGCAAACCATCTTCTTCATTGTAACAAAATTGTTAGGTATGTTGCAAGGTTGAGGTATGTGGTACACGAATGGACAGATTAATAATTATGCCTGATTTATCCAAAACCATTTAGTTTTAATGGTGAGAGTGCACCTGTTCTCGCGGAAGAATGTTCTAAAGCGATTAAAAATGACAGCCGAATTATGTACCTATGTATTTAAATTTCATACGGCGAAAGCATTATTCATATAGGGGCTGCGAAATACCTACTGTTTGCTATAGAAAGATTGGTCTAATTTTAAAGTTTAAGAAGCATTTTTGTTGCGGGAAAGTAAAATTAATAATTGGGAAACTATGCAATGTTGTGTTCAAAGTGTTACCAAAAAACAATTAAAGTTTAGATTTCGATTAAAACAAAGAGCAAGCAATTGTTGAACTTTGGTCACAAGAATTGAGTGCGCATATTTTTCTACGACTCTGATAAAGAAGATTTTTTGTACGTTAGCAACTACCGATAAGCGAAGGAAAACAAACACTGTGGACATGACAACTAAACGTGAAGGTTTTAGTTTAGAGATTCTGATATGACTGTGAAAGTTGAAGTTTTTTACCTAAAAATTTCCTATATTATACAAAATATTTTTAAACATCACAATATCCAAATTTCCTTATCTAACAAAAATACTCTTAGTTCCTTAATTGTGAAAAATAAAGACATAATAAATTAACCTTCTTGACTCCTCAGGTATTTATCAATTACAATGCCACTCCTGTTCTTCCCTTTATATTGACCAAACAGGAAGATCTTTCTCTACACGTTTCAATTAACATTATAAAGCTATTAAACTTAACAATTTCACACACAAATCAACATTTTCAAAACATATTTTAAATAGAGGCCACATATTCGATCCTAATAGAGATTTTCATATACTTCACAAATGTAAGAAAGGCCACCTCCTTAACATACTAGAAATACTTGAGATTCAAAAGAAAATAACTCTGTTTTACTAAATAAAGTGGTTGATTTTCCCAACATTTTGAATAGTACACTGTACATAAATTTTACCTGTCAAGTCACTTTTTATCTTTACATTTGCTGTAAATATTGAGAATTTTTCCTCTTGTAAGTACCACACTATTATTATCTAATTGTAACATTTTAGATCTTAATTTAAATTGTTTGTAATTTCACTTGAAAATGGGTTTAGTTTCAAAACCCGAAACATGTCGTGCAATACATAAATAATAAATTTTATTAATACAAATGTTAAGGGGAGGTAGTGTTTCTTTTAAATACTAATTATTTATTCTTAGTTCATATTTTCCCTCCATTTTAAAGAAATTTAATTTAAATTTAAAGAATTTATATACTTACAATAGGGACGATATTAGCCTACGTTCTACGAGCTTCAGGGATAAAAATATTCATATGTACCTTGTTCCCTTTTTTTGAACATAAAAAGTGCACTGCTACATTTCATTACGTTCATTATAGCATAGAGAAATACAGTGTATTCCATTTCGAAGAGAAATAATATTACGCATGGAGCCACCCTGTACAATTTCATTTGGTTTTAATTTTTAAAAAGTTAACGATAAAAATAATATTTAAAACTTCTTCGAAGTTTTGGAAACAATCATTCCATTTTTATGAGATTGTGAGGTATGTAGAAATGTTTGAGATTATCAAAAGCATTCTCAACGATCCATAAAGTTTACGGATTTTCCACCGTGACAATTTTGCTCCCAATTGATCAGTTGGAACCAAACAAAATAAAATGAATTGAGATGAAATTGAGGTGAGGGAGAGGAATGCTTATTTGTATGCATAAATAATTTGTTCCCCGTTTAACTAAAGTTGTCGTATTTTTACATAAAGTGCTACTTCTTGCAGTACCTACCACCTTTTTTGATTTGAACAATTGTAGAGACCACGACCATCCTAATTATGATTTAAACTTTTGGAAAATAATCACAATTAAAATTGATTGGCCTTTTTTAATGATTATATGTCAATAAAAATAGGACATATCCCAAATTGCACAGTCAAATATTTATCAAAAAGTATGATGCGACTAAAAGTTAAGCGGGCCACAGACTTCGTGATTTTTCATCGGTTGTCGGTCATCGTGCCGACCGTTCGTGCCAAAAACCGTAGTGTGTGGGGTAAAACTGTCACGATGAACCGTCACGACGAATTTCTGGCGGAGCTTGATTTTTGTCGGTTCGGTGTGTCGGTCATCGTGCTAAACCGATGTGTGTGGGGATTTTGTTCCATCTCGTCGGTTTTAAGATCAGTAGTTTTAAAACGTAACGTAACGTTCGTCGTTGTGATCAATAATTATACCAATTTCCTGATTCAAATCTCAGCTCATTTAATAAATTTATATGTGAAAAACTGCTTCTTTTCAACAGCCACTCTTTGCATCAAACCGATCTTCTTTTATTGTGTTAAATTTTATTGCCAACTGCAAGTGCCGCAGCTACTGCCAATAATTGTGTCCTCTTTATTGTAATTTCTGGAACCGGACTGCTACTTCGCACGTAGTCTGTGGGCTCATCAGGCGGCACGAACGGTTGGCACGATAACCGACAATCGATGAAAAATCACGAAGTCTGTGGCCCGCTTTACAACAGTCGCTTTAAATAGATAAGATATTGCACATCTTATTTTTAGAAGTGTCGGATCAAAATATGAAACATTAATATCCGAAATATGTCGGCTCCACAAACTACTGTAATTGAAGATCAAATTGTATTATTTCAAAACCTTAGTAGCCAATGGTGGAGTAAAAATGGAAACTTGCTTTCGTTACATATCATGTCAAAAAAGGTGATCGGTCAAATTATTGTTGATTATATTAAGGACGGAAGGATAAAAATGAATCAATGACCGACGATCTACCACTTGCAGGTTTAAACATATTAGAAGTAGGATGTGGAGGTAATGGTGATAATTTTATAGTTCAATACTTAAATGTAAATGTATTATTTGTAGGTGGAATACTTAGTGAACAATTGGCCCAAATGGGATGTAATTTAACAGCAATTGATATAACCGCAGCTCTTATTGAAGTAGCCAAAGAACATGTTTCCTCCGATCCTGTAACGTCTAAAATACGTTATACTACAGAATCAATTGAAGACCATGCAAAAGAGAATTTCGAGAAATACGACGTTATCGTATCCAATTTCGTTTTGGAGCACGTTAACAATCACGATTTCTTCATAAAGTCCTGTGTACAGTGCTTGAAACAGAATGGCTCCATTTTTTTAAGTGCGATTAGTAAAACAATATGGAGTAAGCTGATAATGATATATTATGCGGAATATATTGCAAGAATTTTACCTAAAGGTTTACATGACTATGAGTTATTTATAACTGCTGAGGATACTCAAAGAATTCTTAATAAGTGTAAAGGCAATGAAATAATGCATACAAAATTATGTTATTTTTTTAGATAACTGCGAAACCAAAAATGCGCGAGGATTCCACCATAATGGTATCATAAACAGAACTTTCTGGATTCCCACACTGAAGATGCTTTATCTAACACACGCTATAAAAAGTGGTTCAATACTCACATAAGCGCATTACTGAACTAACATTGTGCCGTATCCTGATAAAAGTATGTCACGGGAAGATCGATTTAAATTTTACAATATTATTAAGTAGGTACTTATTATTTTGTTGAGTAGGGTTATTTTCTGCCAATAATAAAAAAAAACAAAAAAACCTTCTTTCTTCTCTATATGGTATTTATTGAGAGAATTGTTTTGCAAGTCTTTGTTTTAAATATGGTTTTTACATTGATTGTGACAACGTTTCGCCTTATACATCAGGCTTTTTCAAGTCTACAAATTAAAAGGGGGTTATGATGTATTCCCACTGAACACAGTACATCCATGAAACGTTTCTAAATGTTGCATAAGGGTTACAAATGAAACATTCCTAAGAAACATCTAAGACACATTACTGGTACATTCCTGTCAAAAGCGAATAAATGGTAATGTCTAATAAACGTTTCAATTGATAGGTTACATAAAATACTAAACATACACATTACAACACGAACGTTTTAGATATGTATCCAAAAATACATCTTTGTGATGTATTTTTTGGAATGTGATAACGTATAACATTTTAGAAACGTTACAAATGTGATGTTTCGTTTGAAACAAAATAGTCATATCTCAAAGTTAACGTTACGGAGTTGTGTTTAGTAGTGTACCAGAAACCTTATCAGTTGAAACATATCGTAAGAAACACATCATACACGTTTCGGTGTGAACGTTTTAGATATGTATCCAAAAATATATCTCTGTGATATATTTTTTGGAATGTGATAACTAAAGCTAGGATTCCTTTTTTTATAAATGGACAAACATAAGGCAGACCTTGAAATGTAAGTAAGTATTTTTTAATTTTTAGATTTTATATAGGTATATATTTTTCTGGGTAATTTCTAAGAAAGCAAATTGTTTGAAAGGGA
The DNA here is from genome assembly GCA_036250285.1 of Pyrocoelia pectoralis. Taxonomy (NCBI): domain Eukaryota; kingdom Metazoa; phylum Arthropoda; class Insecta; order Coleoptera; family Lampyridae; genus Pyrocoelia; species Pyrocoelia pectoralis. Next base: position 83,022,879 of record CM070075.1, read on the forward strand.
AAGGAATTTGGTATACAAACTGAATACAAACTTTGTCTATAATATTTAAGCCTCTTACAATAATAACTCGGATGAGTCATTTTCCTTACTTTGAAATATTTCCCATTGTATTATTTCTACCTGCAAGCTGTAATTACTTTTTCAAATAAATATTTGTTTGTCTATACTTAAATTGAATATGTATATGTTGATTTTATCTCGACAGTTTTCGCTTTTCCGTGCCATTTTTGTCCTTTTTTGTCTTTTTAGATGCTTTTTTAAAATTATTTTTTATGCCTTTTGCCTGCCTTTTTTAAACTTTCATTTTGTCTAACTATCCTAGCTTTAGTGATAACGTATAACATCTTAGAAACTTCATTAAAAATGTGATGTTTCGTTTGAAGTCATCTTTCAAAGTTAATGTTACTTGTACCTATTTAGTAGCATTGTACTAGAAACCTAATCACTTGAAACATATCGTAAGAAACTAAAAATACACGTTTCAATGTGAGTGTTTTACATATTTATCCAAAATTATAATTTAGTGTTTAATTGGAACGAAAAATTTCCGTTTCCAAAAATAGATTTATTCATCATAAGTAGATGGGTAATATTGCACATCTAAATGGCTTATTTGCCAGCGAGTCGGTAGCTCAGGTAGTTGCGTGGCTGTTTTCTGAATTCCTAAACAAGCGACCGATGTTCGAATCCCACTTGAAGCAAAAGGATTTTTCAGCATCACCGATCTCCTTCGAGTCTACACTAAGAGAATTTTGGGGGCCCTGGAGAACAAACCACCGGAGTACATGGGGCCCCCTGCAAGGTCTGCGCACTGGGAAAAGACCCCCTCAGAGCAGATGGGGCTCTCAGTACCATAGTTTCTACCACATTTCAATTTTTTTATACTCAGGTATGTTTCAAATGAAACATATATGAGACATTTCAAATATTCACGTATGAAACATTTATAAGGACACATTTCTCCTACATATCAATAAATTACTCTCCGATATGTTTCTTGAAACATATATAAAATGTTTCGATGTAACGTTTCTGTGTTGTTTCAAATCTAAGTTTCTGAAGGCGGACATTAAACATCTATGTTATGTGTATGATACGTTTCTGTCGCTGTTTCGGAGATGTTTCATGTTTCAGAGATACGTTTCTAAAACATTTCAGAAACGTTTTTTTGCACTGTGGGTTGTTTATTAATTTTAATGTATATTATGTAGGTTAGAGGAGAGGATCAGTTTTTACTTCAAACTTACCATTAATGAGCAATATTAATTGAAACGAGGTTAACATAATAGAATAACATGTGTGTAATGAGTAAGGTTAGAATTGAAAAGGAATACCTTTTATAAGTAGATATACTTTTATAATATACTTTTATAAGTAGATTTTCATTCATACACAGCCATCCAATATAAAAAAAGTATCATCATAAGCCTTACAGCAATATTATTAAATTCCTTTCACCACGCAAGCATTAATAAAATTTAAAAAATCCTAGATAACAACAACTACCTACCCCTCAAACCTTGTAGACAAACAAATCAAGAAAAGACTGACATTTCTCAAGAATACAAAACTAAATAAACAAAACCAACTAAATCTAGATAACAAGATAAACAAAAACACAGAAGACAACCAACTAAAATATAGAGGAAGTTGACAAAACCTGGGCCCCGGCCCTAAAGCGGACCCCCTTAATTCCTGCTCTGTATGGTGCTGTAGCCTGGCAGTTACAGGTTGAACTAGTAGTTCACGAAACTGCCTACAGAGGCGCCAACGCTGAAGTAAAGTCACTAAATATTCTAAAGTACCGCAACGTTCGCCATTTTGGGGTTAAAATTTTGGCGGCAATTTCAAATATTGAAGACCTAGTCACTAGAAAATTTAATGACTTTATGAAGTGTTTGATAAAAACTAAACTAACATTAGATAGGTACTTATCAATATATTTCTTAAACATTATTTGTCATTGTTATTAAAGGGTACAATTTAATTAAAAGATAAAAAATTTAGGACTTTGCCAAACGAACCTAACATACGTTTTTAAAATTGACATTTTATTTTGTCGTCATTAATTTAGAATCGTTATTTAAATCACAGAAAAGGATAACTACAAAAATACAGCAAGTAGTGTGTAAGAATAAGAAGAAGAGCCCGTCTATGGAAAAACTACAAGTTTATGATGTTTTTCAAATTGGCGCGTTTCAAACCAAGTGTCAAACGTCGAACTTTGTAATAGTAAATACTAATTTTCGTCGTACGTCAAACACAGATCTGTCATTTTTCCGCCATTTTGGGGTTAAAATTAGCTTTCTCTCTCTAACTCATTGGAACATAAGGTTGCGGTACTTTAGAATATTTAGTGACTTTACGCTGAAGGTGTTAACTAAGCCGGTTGTTTGTCAGTGGTGAAATATTGTATTTTAACTTCTCTCTATCTTTTATTTTTATACTTTTATCTTTATTTTAATCCAATTTTATCAATAGAACATGTAGTCTTATTTAAGAAATTTGAATTTGCTATTTAGAATTAAGTTTAATAGAAAATAAATATTTCGATTTCATTCATTATTTAAGTCTCCTATTTAATTATGTATTCATAAAATTATAGGGGCCCACTTTAGGAACACTTTTTATGAAATCGTATTTATGCACTGTTTTATAAAAAAATTTTTTGTGTTTAAATGATTTATTTCATCGCGTTTTTAAGAGTGAGTCCATATGAAGTATTAACTAGGTGTGGGTTTCATATTTTTTCTATGTAGGTTTACTTAATAGGTTTGCCTGTACATGTCAAAATCAAAATGGGGGCCCGCTTTTGGTGACTTTCCTTGTTACACTTCCATACTTCGAAAAAGAATTTAAAAAAATACAAATATCCACAGTATACAAAAACAACAACACATTAAAAAATAAAGTATATTCAACTCTAAAAAGAAAGCCAAAAATATTTCACAAATCCAACCTAATTGACCAAATTAATTGTAACGACTGCGCAGCTACTTTTGTTGGACAAACAAAATAACATTTAAAAAACAGACTTAAACACCATAAAAACTCGATATAATCCTTCTCTATGCAAAATTTTACACTGTTAAATTTATTATAACCGTAAAGAAAATCCTCATCCCTTCTAGAATGAAATACTCAAGTTGAGCAATAATTTTGCACATTAATTTGTTCCATAAAACTTCTTCTTTTTCATAAAAATTTTCCTCCTGCAAATTGTACCATCTAATAATAGCTTTCTTCCAGTCGTTTCTTCATATCGGCGAAGTAGAGGGGTAATAAGGAACATTTCAATACTACACGGAAGTGACGATCTTGATGAATCCAATTAATGACACGAATATGACGTTTTGATGTTTGACGATTAAAAATTAAGTGTCTTAGTTTAGAAAGATTTGGCGTTAAGTATAGTTCTTTAAGCGTCTACGTTTAAATTTAGCTTTTAGTTTAACTAAAAAATGAGAATAGCATTATTTCGATAATAGTAAACATACGTTTATTTCACAATTTGAACTGTAATGCTCCTTCCATATCTTAAAGTCAAAGGTCTACTCGAACAATGTTCTATTTGTTGAACATTACGCGTCGCACAATTGTGAATGTTTGTTTCAAATAGGAGGACGAACTTTGCGATTATTGTTTTATAATTATCGTATTTAAAATAAATACCTATCTACCAATAAATTGATCATTTTCGCTTAATTCGCATTGCATGGCTACATTCTGATTTAAAAAATATGTTTGTTATTCAATAAGTAATGTATTCCCTGATCAAATGCCCGTGTACTAATTCCCGCTAAAGATAAAACAACTCTATCGCCTATTAACGCAGTGTTACAATAAGTTCAAGTCCTAATTTCGGACACTTACTTGCGCTGTAAAATAGGAAAAGGATATAGTCCGGTCAAGTTAGCCTGAAAAAATAAATTCCCAGAAAGCTGAAAATTGGCATGAATGTTACGGACACCATTGTAATGAAATTGTGAAAAGTCCCCATCGATCCCATGTGTGTCAAAAATTTTATTCAATGTTAAAGTTGACAAAAATGTGTTTTTTTGTATTTTTCAGCGAAATGGTTAGTTGTATGATAAAATTAGCTCAGACAAAAATTGTCAATCGCACAGTTCTATACAAAACTTGCTGTTATACCTTTTCCCCTAAGATTCACCATCTCTGAGATAAAGCGATTCTAAAATTTACTAAAGTAGTTTTCTCCATAATATGTACGACTACACTGCCTATGTATGTACTGGGTGGGCCAAATTGGACACTTTCTTATGGAAACACCCTCTATTTTGAGAGATAGAACAAAATGGACCTAGGCGTCTTGAGCTCAATTTTAATGAGAAAATCACTGGCGTAAACAGAATTCAGCTATATTTAATCGTTTTGCCCACTAGAGGGCGTTTTGGTTTTTGTGTACGGCCCTAAACTATATTTTTTCATACGGACCACCCTATATATTTTGAGGTTTTTGAAAAGAGAGTAAAATTTCCTAAATTTTGATCTATCACTTGTTATATTTATGTTAATTATTATTTGCAATATTGCATTTAATACATTGTTATTTCAAAGTAAAAATATTTGGAGCTAATTGAAATTTCCAGATAACTAAGACGTTGTCGTTTTAAATCATGCTGTCGTTTCTTGTTAACCATGGAAAGCTAGATGTCTGGAAGCAAAATATTTTAAGCATAAAAATAATATTGTTGCTTAAATTGTTTAAAAAACAAGATTTAGTTAATTGTGCTGAAGTTTATGAAGAGAGTAACAACTCTACTGCACAAGCTGTAATCATCAACGGATTTCGCTTCCTTCTTTCTGTATATGAAACTCTAGGGTTTATAAAGAGAGTAACTCTACCCCACAAGCTGTATAATCAAAAACGGAATTCGCTTCCTTCTTTCTGTATATGGAATTCCAAAAAAATCCTGCTTCGATAAGTTTCAATACTTATCTTTTGTAAAAAATACTCGTAACAATAAACAAATGCAATTAGCTTGTCTTCTCCCAACCTCTGCTTCTGCTCAACATCTATTTCGGGTATATTTTCAAGTTCAAGTGGCAATACATTGGAACCAATGCAGACTTTACTGCCACCTGCATCGGAAAAACTTCTCAATACAATTTTTGCAATTGCAACAAGGAGTGTAGTGCTAAATGCGGCCAAAAAAATGTTGCATTATTTTGCGAAGGGCATTTGATGCATCGTTGTTAGAACAATTTTCTTGTATCCAGCAGAAAGAAGACGTCGAACTTTATTTTAATATGTATTAACGAAGAAATTAATTTAGCTGTTTTTCAATTTCTTCCAAACCAACAAATCATTAACCGATTACAGCTACAAACTCAAACCACCAAGCGGTGGGTGGTCGAAGAACTGATTAACATCAGAACGAACCTGAGTTGGTCGAATTTCCAAACAGTACTTACTTAATATTTAAAACTTCAAACCAAAATTGTAATGTAATGAACCACGTTAAGAGATGAAATGGTGATGGTGAGACATGTAGACATTTTTGAGATTATCAAAAGCTCTTAACTATCCAAAACCATTAAGTTTACGAATTTTCCACGGTGACAATACAAAGAGGAAAGAGCTATTTTCCGCCCAAATGATAAGTTCGAACCAAACAAAATAAAATGAATTAAGATGGAATTGGGATGAGGGAGAAGTAGGATTATTTCTGTGCAGAAATAACTTGCATAAATAATTTGTTTCCCGTTCGTATTTTTTTGATTTGAACAATTATCTATTATTATCCATCCTAATTATGATTTCAACTTTTAAAAAATAATCATTATTAAGGTTGATTGTCCATTTTTAATGGTTATATCTCAATATTGATAGAACATATTTTGGCGGTTGAATCGAATCACCAGCTATTTGGTGATCGTGCCAAATAAACAATAAAGTTTTGGAAGTTGTGAAAACGACTAACATTTCTATTTACAAATTATGTACAAGTTTTAACAGCGCGGAAAGCGTTTAATAATGGAGATACAGACAGTAGGTAGGTTGGTCGATCGCCGGAGGGTAGACTGGTTCTGGAATGCAGGCTGACGGGTCGATGTAGACGGTCGGTGTTGGCTGCTTTCGTTGGCGGCTATGACTTCTGACTGAGTTTTGTGGGTAACAGTGTTCGCTTATAAAGGAGTCTGGCCGGTGTCGACGCGTTGTTATTGGTCGGCCAATGGAAATCAATCATTGCTCTTCAGTACGTAAGCGACTGTGTATCGGGATCATGTTGTCGCCACACATATCCCAAATAATTTCTGATTTCCCAAAAGACCGCAAGTAGAGTAATAAACTTAAAGGTTTTATTCAGTTTTAGCACAGATAAAGTGGTTTTAGTCAATACTAAAAAACAGACTTAAATTTTTATCACCATGACGCAACTAAGAGTTACAAAAACAAAATTAAACCGATAAGATACTGGTACATGTTATTTTTAGATGTGTCGAGTCAAAATCGGAAACATGTCGGTGCCACGAACAACTGTAATTGAAGATCAGCTTGTATTATTTAAAAACCTTAGTAGCAAATGGTGGAGTGAAGATGGAGAGTTGCGTTCGTTACATATCATATCAAAAAAGGTGATCAGTCAAATTATTGTTGACTATGTTAAAGAGGGAAAGATAAAAAATGAATTAATGACAGACGATCTACCACTTGCAGGTTTAAACATATTAGAAGTAGGATGTGGAGGTAATGGTGATAATTTTATAGTTCAATACTTAAATGTAAATGTTTTATTTGTAGGTGGAATACTTAGTGAACATTTGGCCAAAATGGGATGTAATTTAACAGCAATTGATATAACCCCAGATCTTATTGAAGTAGCCAAACAGCATGCGTCCTCCGATTCTGTAACATCTAAAATACGGTATATTACAGAATCAATTGAAGACCATGCAAAAGAAAATTTCGAGAAATACGACGTTATAGTATCCAATTTCGTCTTGGAGCACGTCAACGATCACGATTTCTTTATAAAATCCTGTGTACAGTGCTTGAAACAGAATGGCTCCATTTTTTTAAGTGCAATTGGAAAAACAATATGGAGCAAGCTGATAATAATATACTATGCGGAATGTATTGCAAGATTTGTACCTAGAGGTTTGCATCCCTATGAGCAACTTATAACTGCTGAGGATACTCAAAGCATTCTTAATAAATGTAAGGCTATCAAATAAGGCAATACTAAATTGCACCAATTTTTTTTTAGATAATTGTGAAACCAAAAACACGCGAGGATTATATCACGATCGTATCACGGGTAGAACTTACTGGATTCCTACATTGAAGTTACTTTATCTAACACACGCTATAAAAAATGGTTCAGTATGACCATATATGTCTTCTACCATGACTATGGATGTATCTACTAACAAGTGGATTACAATGGCGTTTCCAGCCAACTGGCTTAGGGGGGTAATTAAAAAAAAATATCGGGTATCGGTATCTTCCACGACTCACTCCAGCAGTTTTGGAAAAATTCACAGTCATAGATCGCCGACTAGATTCACCATAACTTAACTTGTTTGTTTGAAATCTTGGTAATTTTTAAGAATAATAATAAGCGAACGAAAAATTCTTAGGGGGGGTAATTACCCAATTGCTCCCCCCTGAAACCGCCACTGAGTGGATAAAGGTTTCCATTTCAATAATTAATGATATTCATTACTTTGAATTACACAATTAAAATAACTATTCTATATTTTAATTTATCTTTCTTTCAAATTTTAACAATTGTAACTGGGAAGCTTGGTCTAAATTTATTACAAACAGTCCAAAAAACCGCTTGTATCTTTTCATTGGAAGCATTGGTATAACACAGTAAACACCAATACATAATTGCAATTGAGACGTTAGGTGATGTTACTGAAATTCACAGATCGCAGGTAAGGGCAGTATTGGGGACGTTGCACTAACAAAATAAATACAAAAAAAATCTTGTAAAAGTGGTACCGTTTCTGAATTATCCGCAGCTAAAGTTAGCCAATAAGAGAGCTGCGCGGTCCAATTCAAACAGGCATCCTCTGGCGGTGTTGCCAAGCGTACTGAAGGCGTGGACCCACCAAAGAAAGCGAAAAGAAAAACTTTCTTCGGAAGCGGGGATCGAATCCGCAACCTTCAGATTGAGAATTTCGCGTCTTACCGTGTACGCTTGCGAAGAGTTTTTCTTTTCGCTTTCTTTGGCGGATCCATGCCTTGAGTACGCTTGGCAACACCATCTGTGGATGGCTGTTTGAATTTGACCCCGCAGCGCTCTTATTGGCTAACTTTAGCTGAGGATAATTCAGAAACGGTACGACTTTTACTAGATTTTTTAAATATTTATTTCATTAGTGCAACGTCCCCAATACTGCCTTTGCCCGTCGATCAGTGAATTTCTGATCACCCTATATTGAGTTACAGTGACTCTTTTGTAGTAGAGTAACTGTAGATTGAGTAGCTTAGTGAATCACATAAGCGGCCCGAAGCCCGAATAAAGAAGGAAGGACCGATGGAGTCGGAATCAGAATAAAAACCCATATTAAAAGAAGTTCATACATAAATAAAGAAACTGAAGACTTGATGCTAAAAAACATAGATGAGCTAGTTGTCATAAAAGTCGCAACGAGTTCGTTAAGAATACAAAGTCATAAGAAAAGGATTACCTAACAAAAATTAACAAAAATGGTAAACTTACGGGAAACCTGTGACGGTATTCCTTGACGGAAACTATTTAAACCACTTCTCGAATATAATATTACTTCATCTGTTATTAATATGATTCAGGAAGTGGATAATGAGAATAGAGCATTCGTGAAAAAAAGGACACACTATCAAAACTGATACATACTTTTAAAGATCTAAAGTAAGGATGCAGTTTTTCATCCATACTTATCCAACTACAAAATACCAATAATGGGGATAATATGGAATGAAAACAAAGACCTATTTAAAAAAACTGCATATTTGGCAATTAACAGTGTCGCACACTTCCAAATTGTAATTTAACAACAGTATAAAAATGAAACAGGTAGACCATTACATAAATACCTGGAAGGTACTATAAATAAGGAGGAAATATGTGCAGAAGAGATCAAAATAGAGAGTGGAAAATAGTCCAAAAATTATGGGGAAAACCAATTCAGTGTTGTGAGATAAACAGAAGAAGTCAAGAAATGAATAGACATTTTGTATAATCCGTGACACGTCAAAACAGCCCCGTCAAAATAGCCCCGGCAAAATAGCCCCGACAAAAAGGCTTGCACACAATACAGCTCAGTATAAAACAGCCCCGTCAAAATAGCCCAGGCAAAAGAGCCCCGTCAGAATAGCTCGCACAAAACATCTCCATGCCCAAATAGCCTCGCGTCAAAAACAGCCGTGTGCTGATTTTATTATTTTATCTGTAATGGTGTCTACTTATGGCCGTTTTTACCTTAATATATAGTGAAGTTAAGTAAAGTTGCATTAAATCATTACTATATGTAGAAATAATTATTACAATAATCGTGTCTTCCTCTTTCGCCACCTCCTGTTTCACCACCTAGACGTCTTAATTGCTTTTTCGTCCTGTTTCGCCACCCAGAATATTTTGGTGTAATTAGTAATCACTAATATTCCCGGTTGACCACCTGAGATATTGAATCAGATGTTAAGTAGTTTTGTAAAAGGTAATCAGAAAATTCTTCCAATTTACGATGTCTTGCCTGATGCGTTTAGTATTTTTTTAAATCGATACAAAAACGGGAATGTAATACTAAACAACGTTTTAAACTAAAACGAATGCTAACCTAAGCGTAGATTGATGCGAGGTTAAAGGTAGGTTTAGTATATTTTTTTCAATTGAAACAAAAACGGTAATGTAAAACTAAAGAACGTTTGAAACTAGAACGAATGCTAACTAAGCGTAGATTGATGCGAGGTTAAAGGTAGGTTTAGTATATTTTTTTCAATTGAAACACAGCGGGAATGTGGTACTAAACAACGTTTTCGAAAAATAGTGTATTTCTATATAATGACGTCATTTACCCTTAATTCAATATCTCAGGTGGTCAACCGGGAATATTAGTGATTACTAATTACACCAAAATATTCTGGGTGGCGAAACAGGACGAAAAAGCAGTTAAGATGTCTAGGTGGTGAAACGGGAGGTGGCGAAAGAAGAATGAATCTACAATAATTGTTTCTACGGTAATTAAGTTTTACTTAGCTTTAAGTATAGCAAAATATACGTGGGTGTACTCCTTTTAATTGAAATATGTTGGTTTCTCCCAAGTGGGAGACCTTCTCAGTCGAAACGTCGGTTTAGAATGAAGCACATGTGTTTTCATTAACCTTTCCCACACAACCAACTCCCCAAGAAGGTCTCCCACTTGGGAGAAACCAACATATAGCAAAATATTAAATGTAATCAATATTTCTATTCTTTCTATGTTTTGAAATGGTTATTGTGTCGGGGTGAGGTATTTTGTACGCAAGCCTTTTTCTCGGGGCCATTTTGACGGGGCTGTTTTAGAAAGAGCTATTTTGTGTACAAGCCATTTTGTCGGGGCTATTTTGTCGGGGCTATTTTGGGTGGGGCTATTTTGACGGTGCACCGTATAATCAATACTGCAGTACGGGAGGCAGCTATGAACTGTCAATTAAGTGGAAGGTAGGTACAAGTAATAGAGATGGGCTACCTGAAACGCAGTGCGAGTGTGTCAAGCTTCGAAAGAAAAGCAATTGAATGAATAATTAGAAACAAAAGGAAAACAATTCAGTTTTAACCTACAATAAATAAGTGCAACAGGATGATGCACTAAGGTTTAGAATAATCACTTTAAATAGATAAGATACTATAGTATTTTTCAACTAGGATTCCCGTTTTCAGATTAGTGCGCTTCATTGAATCGCCATATGAACTAAGATTTACTTGTTAGTCAGAGGTTCTACAACAATTTTAGATAATTGATTCTTTAATGAATGATAATTTTAAGTACCTACTTATATACATATTTATAAGTAATGAAATAAATTTATTGGTATCTATATAAGAATTATGATGTGAATCTGTTGTTAGTAAACGCCATGCACAATTCATTATGCATTACCTACACTAATGTAAAATTTTGAGAATCTCTGGCATTCGAAAACAGTTGTAGTTTTGCGTCCAACATAAACTACTGTCATCTCTTTCTGCCACATTGCGGTTATTTGTACCATATTTTAATGCTTATTGTGTGCTTAAAGCAATTTATCTATCGCCGTAAATCCTACGTTTCTGTTGCTTAGAAGTACAACCACAATTTAAACAGAGATAAAAGACAAAAAGTTTGCGTTTACTAATATAAAGCGCCAATTCGAAAACGGGAATCCTAGTTGAAAAATACTATAGCACACTTTATTTTTAGATGTGTCGAGTCAAAATCTGAAGCATGTCGCTGTCACGAACTACTGTAATTGAAGATCAAATTGTATTATTTCAAAACCTTAGTAGCAAATGGTGGAGTAAAAATGGAAAGTTGCTTTCGTTACATATCATGTCAAAAAAAGTGATCGGTCAAATTATTGTTGACTATGTTAAAGATGGAAAGATAAAAAATGAATTAATGACCGATGATCTACCACTTGCAGGTTTAAACATATTAGAAGAGGGATGTGGAGGTAATGATGATAATTTTATACTTAGTTCAATACTTGAATGTAAATGTTTTATTTGTAGGTGGAATACTTAGTGAACAATTGGCCAAAATGGGATGTAATTTAACAGCAATTCATATAACCCCAGATCTCATTGAAGTAGCCACAGCATGCGTCCTCCGATTCTGTAACGTCTAAAATACGGTATACTACAGAATCAATTGAGGACCATGCGAAAGAGAATTTCGAGAAATACGACGTTATCGTATCCAATTTCGTTTTGGAGCACGTTAACGATCACTATTTCTTCATAAAATCCTGTGTACAGGGCTTGAAACAGAATGGCTCCATTTTTTTAAGTGCAATTGGTAAAACAATATGGAGCAAGTTAATAATTATGTACTTATATACTATGCGGAATATATTGCAAGAGTTTTACGTAAAGGTTTACATGACTATGAGCTATTTATAACTGCTGAGGATACTCAAGGAATTCTTAAAAAGTGTAAGGCAACGAAGTAATGCAATACAATATTGTGTGATTTTTTTAAGATAACTGCGAAACCAAAAATACGCGCGGATTCTACCACAATCATATCATGAGGAGAACTTTCTGGATTCCTACACTGAAGATGCTTTATCTAACACACGCTATAAAAAATGGTTCAGTACCGACATAGCCCATTACTGAAGCACCGTTTCCTGACAAAAGAGTTTTATAATATAAATATTATATATAAGCTACCCGTAAACCACTGTTTTCTCACAATGAATTCTAACTGCATTTAAATTAACCTTTTTATTAATTAAGTGATTAATTACTTATTATATACACATAACCTAATTAAATTTTTAATTGTAGAACATGCTTGAAAAAGCCATGGAATTGGCGAAACGTCGTACTTAACATGTAATTGTAATAATAAAATGAAGAATTTGGCAATCAATCACCCTTTTACCTTAATTATTTCACTGCATGGGTGCCCCTACAGTAATTACCAGGCGGCGGGGAGGGGGGGGGGATTTGGGGAAGATAGTAACTTCAACAATATGAAGCATATTAAAAATTCTGGCAAGTATTAACACTTTTTTAAAAAATAAATGTAGCACATTCAGAAAAAAATCCTCTTAAACTACATTAGAACACTGAAATTTGATCTTCTAAAAAAATGAGTGCCACCATTTTAGCTTATACCGGAAGTGATGTCATCAATGGTAATAACAGCATTTTCGTCCTTGGCCCGAATGCAATCCATTGGCGAAAACCGAATTTCGATAACTTTAATAGTTTCTGAGTTTAGAGCGTTGCAAGGAATGTGTACGGACAGACTACAGACGACAGACGGAATTTTTTTTTCATTTATTGAATCTACGTATTCAGAAACGCAAAGATATGTAAAAATTTGCATAGCTCAATTTTTTTTTGGAACATTAATACAATACTTCCCTTTTACTTCGTACTCCAGAAGTAAAAAGCGTTTGATGGTTATTTAAGAAATTATTACTGCTTAGAGTCAGAGTCTAGGGGCGGGGGGGGGGGCAACCGCCCCCTCTTGCCCCTCCTTATGGGCGCCCATGTTTCACTGTATACCCCGAAAGAAAGCAGAACTTTTCGCGACCTGAGCAAAATCTTCGATAAAGCAGTTTCTTTACCGCAATTGTTTCTAGGAGGTACCAGATAGAAACTAGGTAACTGAAACCAATGTACTAGCCGCTGTTAGTATCGGTCCCACCACCCTCTTTAGAAAATCAAGCGAGTGTGCTATTCCAAAAAGATTGGTAGGTACCTACATCATCATATTTTAAATATGAATAAATTCCACTCGTATAAATCTAAACCATTAATCGGTCAAAGGAAGCCGAATACGAAAAACGAGTCACATTTTGTCACTGTGTAGATGGTTTTTAAACGTCGAACTTTATTTTAATATGTATTAACGAAGAAATCAATTTAGCTGTTTTTTAATTCCTTCCAACCTACAAATCATTAACCGACTACGGCTACAAACTCAAACCATTACAGATAAAATACTTAATATTTAAAACTTCAAACAAAAATTGTAATTTTATGAACCATGTTAAGAGATGAAGTGGTGATGGTGAGACATGTAGACATTTTTGATATTATCAAAAGTATTCTCAACTATCCAAAACCATAAAGTTTACGGATTTGCCACCGTGACAATATAAAAAGCTATTTTCCCCCCAGTTGATCAGTTGGAACCAAACAAAATAAAATGAATTAAGATGGAATTACAAAACGAACTTCGAAAACCGCAGTAACGAAAGAATAAAAAAAATCTGGCCTTATCAAAAAGATAAAATTTGATAATTTCGAAATATTCGACTTTGAAATTTCAACTTTAAAGTCGAATATTTCGAAAAGTATTTGAGATATCGAAAAATTGGGACATCTTGAATCAGCATAAAATTTCACATAAGATCCATCTTAACTCGGTTGTAGACAATACGCATCTTGCATTTTGAATGGTTATATCTGAATAATGATAGAACATATCCCAAATTATTTCTGATTTCCCAAAAGATCACAAGTACAGTGATAAACTTAAATGTTTTATTCTTGGTCTATAGTTCTATACTAAAAAACAGATTTAAATTTTTATCAACAATATGATGCAACTAAGAGTTACAAAAATTTAATTAAACCGATAAGATACTGGTACACTTTATTTTTAGATGTGTCCAGTCAAAATTACAAACATGTCGGTGCCACGCACAACTGTAATTGAAGATCAGCTTGTATTATTTAAAAGCCTTAGTAACAAATGGTGGAGTGAAGATGGAGAGTTGCATTCGTTACATAGCGTATCAAAAAAGGTGATCAGTCAAATTATTGTTGATTATGTTAAAGATGGAAAGATAAAAAATGAATTAATGACCGACGATCTACCACTTGCAGGTTTAAACATATTAGAAGTAGGATGTGGAGGTAATGGTGATAATTTTATAGTTCAATACTTAAATGTAAATGTATTATTTGTAGGTGGAATACTTAGTGAACAATTGGCCAAAATGGGATGTAATTTAACCGCAATTGATATAACCCCAAATCTTATTGAAGTAGCCAAAGAGCATGCGTCCTCCGATTCTGTTACGTCTAAAATACGATATATTACAGAATCAATTGAAGACCATGCAAAAGAAAATTTCGAGAAATACGACGTTATCGTATCCAATTTCGTTTTGGAGCACGTCAACGATCACGATTTCTTTATAAAATCCTGTGTACAGTGCGTGAAACAGAATGGCTCCATTTTTTTAAGTGCAGTTGGTAAATCAATATGGAGCAAGCTAATAATGATATACTATGCGGAATATATTGCAAGAGTTCTACCAAGGGGTTTGCATCCCTATGAGCAATTTATAACTGCTGAGGATACTCAAAGAATTCTTAACAATTGTAAGGCTATGAAATAAGGCAATACTAAATTGTATCTATTTTTTTTAGATAATTGTGAAACCAAAAACACGCGAGGATTACATTATTCTCATATCATGGGTAGAACTTACTGGATTCCTACATTGAAGTTGCTTCATCTAACACACGCTATAAAAAATTGTTCAGTATGAACGTAGGTTTTCTACAATGGGTATACTAACAAGCAGATGAAGGTTTCTGTTATTAGTTTGAATTACACGATTAAAATAACTATTCTATAGTTTAATTTGTCTTTTTTTTCAAATCAAGTGTTTGCCCAACCAATTAGACCGGTGTAATACAAATGATACATCTTTGATATTGCTTCTCACATTTTGAGGTATAATAAGTTCTTGGAATAAATAATGAAGATTTTCAGTGTACTTGTTTGCTCATTATAACAGCAATTTTGCACACTATAGACAAACAGAAAGGTAGGGAAAAGATACAACCACTTTAGGTACCTACCGAACAGGTGCCTTAAATAGAGAGCTTATTTATACACTTTAAGTATATTACTTCAAAAATTGTAACTGAGAAGCTTAGTTGGTCTAAATTTAATACAAACAGTGCAACAAAACGCTTTTACCTTTTTTATGTGAAGAATTGGAACACTTATGGCCGTTGAACTAAGACACAACACAGTAAACACCAATAATTACAATATTGAGACGCTAGGTGATGGGACTAGATAGATTAAGTTACAGTGGCTCTTTTATAGTAGAGTCACTGTAGATTGAGTAGCTTATTGATTCACATAAGCGGCCCTAAGCCTCAATAAAGAGGGAAGGACCGATGGGATCGAAATTGGAATCAACACTCCAATCAAAAGAAGTTTATAAATAAATGAAGAAACTGACGACTTGAGCCGAAAAAAGGCATAGATGAGGTAGTTGTCATAAAAGTTGCAACGAGTTCGTTAAGAAGGCTTACAGGAAGCCTGTTATGTTATTCCTCGACGGAAACTATTTAAAACACTTTTAGAATATAATATTACTTCGTCTCTTATTAATATGATCAGAAGGTTTCGCGCGCGAATACGCATCGGCGCCGGCGGTTCTTCGGCGTTTCACGCCTTGGTATTTGAAAAATTACATATCAGTAAACATCTGCTACTGTGGTGACTCACGTAACAAATTCACATTAAAGAAGATATACAGGGTGTCTCACGGTGACCGTCGGTTAGAAGTATATCAAGAACTGTAAAAGCTAGAAATTTGAAATTTTGCAAATGTGACATGGAGTGTTTAATCTATTAAATAAAAATATTTTCCAAATGGCAGCACTTCCGGGGAAATACCGGAAGTGACCATCAACTTCTTTATTTTAAATACAAACCAGGCAATTTTTTTTCAGATTCTGATGTCTCATAAAATGTTTAGTAAGTATGCTTAAAATAATCGACGTATCAATTTTGATTGTTGAGAAAAAACAATTTTTTCACTGAAAAATGTCAAAATCTTGTTAAGGAAATAAACTTGAAAGTCGAAAGTGGTAAAAGTTAGGGAAATGGGATTTTAGGTTCTCAATGTCAAAAGATTGAGACACAATTGTCTGTCATGTATTATAAAAAATTGCCCGCGGTTACGTATCTATTTGAAGTTATTTCCAGACTTAAGAAAAACTTTAAAAAGTCTCGTTTTTTAAATGGAATGCCTATTTAATTATCGGCCCATTCGATGCAGAAATAAATTTCCTTTAAATTGATATACCATGTTCCTATACCTAAAATCAATGATTACAGAGTTATTTACATTTTTCTAATTAAATTTATAATTACATACTTGACAAACATGGTTGGCTTTGAAAATTTTCAAAAAATTTTTATTCAAATGTTTCTTATGCTTTTATGATTATTTAAAATTCTAGCTATGCAACTTCTTGACTATCCAAGGTCTCTTTCCGCCGAACGAACAGAACTTTCAGGGAAAACATTAAAATATCCCAATACATTGGTTTCTGCACCGTCATTGGGGACAATTGGCTTTGCTAAATTTCGTGGCGCATTTACTTCGCCCAAATTTAGAATATTCTTTTCAATCATCCTGATTTTTTCTTCTGTCATTGTAGGTAAATGCGGATATCTTTCGTTAAAGTGTTGAGTGATTCTTTATTCAATGGTTAAAGGTTCTGCAGGTCCGAAAAGTAATACGAGCAGACTCGCCATGAATGTAAAACAAATTTAGAATATCAGCGTTTATGTATTCCATATTTCCCAATTAAAAACAAATATTAAACGCAAAAATCAAAATTCAAATAGATAACACTGATAACAAACGTAAATGTAGCGTAAACTTTCAAACTGATAGCTAACTGACAACTGTCATCATAAGAAACAATTGAATAAAAATTATTTGAAAATTTTCAAAGCCAACCATGTTTTGTAAAGTATGTAATTATAAATTTAATTAGAAAAATGTAAATAACTCTGTAATCATTGATTTTAGGTATAGGAACATGGTATATCAATTTAAAGGAAATTGATTTCTGCATCAAATTGGCCGATAATTAAATAGGCATTCAATTTAAAAAAAGAGACTTTTTAAAGTTTTTCTTAAGTCTGGAAATAACGTCAAATAGATACGTAACCGCGGGCAATTTTTTATAATCCATGACAGACAATTGTGTCTCAATCTTTTGACATTGAGAACCTAAAATCCCATTTCCCTAACTTTTACCACTTTCGACTTTCAATTTTATTTCCTAAACAAGATTTTGACATTTTTCAGTGAAAAAAATTTTTTTTCTCAAAATTAAAATTGATACGCCGATTTAAGCATACTTACTAAACATTTTATGACACATCAGAATGTGAAAAAAAATTGCCTGGTTTGATTTAAAATAAAGAAGTTGATGGTCACTTCCGGTATTTCCGAAAGTGATGCCATTTGGAAAATATTTTTATTTAATAGATTAAACACTCCATTTCGCATGTGCAAAATTTCAGATTTATAGCTTTTACAGTTCTTGATATACTTCTAACCGACGGTCACCGTGAGACACCCTGTATATGCATTGTTTGGCCTTATTTCGTACAGGTTTTCCTTTGGTAATTAATTGCTTTGACTGTTGCCTTGCTTCTGAAGAATAGTGCTGAATTTGTCACAAATCTTCTTATCAAATCCAATGTATTCTTCATGAACCCAGGTCATTTTTTGTATGCTCCATTCGTCGTTCCATCTTTTCTTCGTAATCAATAAAAAATGCCCCAAAATCGATACCAAACGTTTTCTAGTCAATGCAACAGTTTAGCCTTCTTTCGTATAGGTTTTCCTTTGGTAATTAATTGCTTTGATTGCTGCTTTGCTTATGAAGAATAGTGCTGAATTCGTCACAAATCTCCTTATCAAATGTAACGTTTCGGCTAAGACAGTGTAGCCTTCTTCGGGGCAACTTTATTAAAGAGAGTAACAAGTTGCCCCGAGGTTGCCCCGAAGAAGGCTACACTGTCGTAGCCGAAACGTCGGCCTTTCTCAAAACACGTGGATAAATAACCTGCACCACACATAGCTCCTCTTGAAGGCTCCTGTCCAAGGAGAACAAACTTAAGTGATTAAATTAAAGGAGACAATATTCCATCTATAATATTATTGTATTTGTTTTGTATGACTGAAATATATGCATAAGGAAAAATAAATTCTCTTTTCTACAAATAGGTACTAAAACGAAATGAGTATAATAGTGAGGCCGACAGATCAGTTCTGCTTTATTTCGTTGAAATTCTTGTTAGGAGAAAGGTGTAACGCAACAGATGTAACTTGAACGTTTCTGACTTATAAACTGCATTAAACAGAATAAGCCTTCTTGACCCACAACCTATCATTGATAAAAGTATGTAATTGCAAAATTTTTCAGTGTGAAATAAAATTCATTATAACTATAAAGAAAATCCTCATCCCTCCTAGAATGAAGCACTCAAATTGAACAACAACCTCCTTTTTTTGAAATGATTTTAACAAGATCACCTTTTTGGGTCGCTCTTAGTACTCATGCTTTCATTTTTAATATATTTTGTTGCTTCCTTGCAATTACCTCACGAAATTACCACCTCCTCACCTTTTTATTTCATCTCACCTGTATCATTCAACTTTGTAAAACATGAGATATCGCCAATTTCAGACCCCCACTCAATCTTACTAATAAAAAAATAACTCCCTCATTGGCCATTTGAATTTCATTTTACACCGCCTGAGGCTTTATACCTACAAACAATAAACCGTATAATTATGCCAAGTATAAAGTTGCTTTGGATTCTTTTTTTGGTTCTATGTTTACCATGTCATCTATTTCTTAAAAAATTTATATCCCCCAGGCCACCGTGGTTATAATATTATCCCGCACATGCGGTCAACTGACTTGGTAACGTTCTGGTCACTTAACCATTCATACCAATGTTAACTAACCAATTTAATCACCAATTAGATTATATCTTTCCAAATTGCGTAAATTAAAAACTATTGTGATTTTCCGATATGTATTACTGCCAACCTTTAGCATATTTAACTATAGATTATGCAACTTTATTATTTTGTAATTTCAGTAAACTTATTACTTCCTTTAAAGGTACCTAACGCACTATTTTCTCAATTTTATATTTTCAATACGACTTGACACCTTGACAGTAGCTGAACCGCCATATCGAATGAAATGGATTCGAGTAGAAGAGCTTGAATGTTATCTCTATAAAGAATCGTCTGACGAAACAATATGATTTAGAAAAATGAATGTAGTCAAAGATATGGAAGTTAGACTAACTAAATTGAAAGGCTAAGTTAGAAAGATGAAGTATTTTTAAACGATCATCATACTCTTGCACATTTAGTTGTTCAATAAAATTTCTTCTTCGTTTTCATAAAAATTTTCCTCCTACAAATTGTTCAATTTAAGAATATCGTTCTTGCAGTCGTTACTTCATATCAACGAAGTATTAGATGAGTATTAAGGAGCATTAACAATACTACACGGAAGTTACCATCTTGATGAACCCAATTAAATGACACCAATACGACGTTTTGATGTTTGACCATGAAAAATTAAGTTACGCGCAACTAAGTATATCTTTTATGAAACAAAATCAATTAAATTACAAAAAAAATTATAGAAAACTAGAAAACCAATGTACTAGCCGGTACTAAATATCGGTCCCACCATCCCTCTTAGAAAAATTTCAAGCTACTCCAAAAAGATTGGTAAATCATACTGTAAATATGAACAAATTCCACTCGTATAAACCATTAATCAATCATAATATTAGGGAAGCTGATTAGACTACGAAAGGCGAGTTACATTTTGAAGATGATTTTCAAAGGAAATTGCAAATGACGCGTCGCTTTCTAGTAAGATTCTTTGGAACGATGAAAGTAGATTTGCAAATAACGGAATTCACAATCGACGTAACTACCACTCTTAATTGGTGTCAAGAAAATTTGAAAATAGTACGACAGTCACGTTTTCAAAAGCGATTCGGATTTAACGTGTGATGCAGAGTTATGAGAAACCGTTTAATAGGACCTGATATTCTAAATATAGATAGATATTTGTATTTGCTTCATTAGAGAAGAATATTATCGTATATTTCAACAGGATGACGCTCCGGCACATAATTCTGCAAGTGTTACCGAATATTAAACAGCAGGATACGGAAGCCGCTCGATTGGGACAAATGACTTTTTTCTATGGGGCCACACAAAAATTAATCTTGTACACACATATAATTACGGCAACATTAACGATTTCCAACGTAGTGTCAAGTTGTTGTTCTTGTTTGATATTATTGTTGTTAATGTAACTGTCATTTATTTTTAAAACACGAATTAAAATTAGTAGGTATTAAAATCAAATATGGTTTCCATTTTAAAAAAATACGTATCTTTACGTCCTATTTGGAGAACTACGTTTGATAAAAAATTTTTTTATAAAACCTCTTGCAGAAAGTAAAATTATAACTATTTTCTTAATACCTTTTTGATCAATAGTACACCTATGTAAAATATTTAAGTTTGAAGAAAATAACAATTATCAATTTTCTTGTTATATGTATCTGTAAGCAATGCATTTTAACGGAAAAGCGGAAAACCAAAAGAAGGGCTGAACCGTTTCCAAGCAAGCATCGAATTTTGGACACAGTAACTTATCTGTGGTATAACTTTCAATTAATTCAATCACGACCTCTTTTCACTTATTTATATATTTCATTATGAAATGCCGAAAAGTAAACGATTTGAAAAAATAAAACCAACCAAATCTAACTTTTAAGTTAATTAACGAATTGTAAAAGTAATAATGATACCAATGATGATATGTACTAAATTTCCACTCATTGTGAGAGGAAAACCATGTTTTTTTGTAATCTATGAGCTTACCGATTGTGGATGGTCATCTAACACACTTTTTAAATAATTTTCACGCACTCACGGTAACGAATTTGACAACTATTAGTCCGTTACATTCCAAATGAATACCGAATTTAAACTAAACCATTCATTCAAGAATTTGTAAAATTATGTTGTGTATGCATTAGTCATAACTACTAAGACAGGTAATGTATTCTTATCGTACTGACCAGTTTTAAAATGTTACCGATTCTTTTCGAAGCCGCATGCCCTAACCAGAGCAATATATTGTTCTTTTTTCCCGGACGAGACAACTTTTAATTTGAATGCAACCTTTCATTATTATGTTTTTTAATTACATATGTCTAGGTAACGTATGTGATAAATTAGAAAACAATTGCTACAAGAATAATGAAGTGACAAGAATGGACCAAGAATTCCGTACCATGCTTCCCATCGGTATAGCCAACAGTGGTGTAGCCTGCCTCGCTTAATCGCCTCAGCAATCCGTCCACTATCATGCACCACATTAAAGGAGAGAGAGACCCCCCCCCCCCCCCCGTGGACATCCTCGTGCGGCCCTGACCACTACACAGTTGTTATTAAGCGAGGCTGTAACGCTCTTATGTTTTAGCATGGTGTGTATCCACCCACGCACTGTACCTAGGTTGTACTCCCTTACACCATATACTGATAGATACAGCAACATATTTTGGTATGACATTGGACGCGAAGCTACAATGGAAAGCTCACGTAAAGAAAAAAAAAGGAAGAACTGGATATTAAATTTAAAAAAATATACGGGCTACTTGGAAGAAATCCTACCCTGTCAATTTATAACAAAGGACTTCTGTTAGTTAAGCCCATATGGACATATGGCATCCAGTTATGGGGTTGTGCCAAAGATTTTAAATTTTAGACATAAGACAGCGATTTCGCTCCATGGTACTTCAGGAATAATGATCTCTGTAGAGACCTAGAAATGGATACCATTAACTGGGCCATTGGAAGAGTCATGAACAAAGACTCCTTGATCATGTCAATGTCCAGGCAACTTCCCGACAACAGGATTTGACAAGACGACTCAAGAGAACCAAACCTTTCGACCTAGTTTAATATTTGTGTTTGTGCAAAAGCAGAGTATAGTGCTATGGTACACGTTAATGTTAGTGTAAATAAGTGTTAGAACCTAAAAGATTTTAGTGTAAAAATCCCTAGCTTTAAGTTTGAAATAGTAAGGTAAGGTTGCACAATGTTACTCATTGTTCAATTATTTGACAGATTATAATTACAGTAATATCATTAAGATATTAAAAATGAAAAAAAAATATATAACTTTGTATTTGGTAATAAAATTGAGAACCGAGTGATATCGCTGAAGAATTGCCAAATCCAGATCACATTTCAAGCTGCTGTGTAGATAACAGTCTATTTATTACCCTAACAAAATCCTAGCTTCACGCATTTCCAGGAAAACAACAAAAACATCAACTACGATCACAATTAATGAGGTAAACCAACAACATAGAATCTAGTCTAACTTTTGGACAACGATTTCGGATTTACACAGCATATCAACAATATTTATAGCACTGGTATGACAAAATCATGCTAACTAAATTCTTATTTCTAATTGGCTACTGATATTCATTATCATTATATTGCATCTTAAACGAAGCTAACAAGAAGGGGTTACAAAAACTTCAAAATTCTTGCCTGCGCTTTGCACACTCTACTTATACTTACACCATGTCAATCCAACATGCATCCATGGTACTGGAGATCGTGTCCTACTTATGAGCGTATTTCTATGGAAATTAATTAAATACAGAAAGCCTCATTTTCTGAGGTCAGGAACACTATGTTTGGTATTCCTCAATACCAAACGTGATTTACCAACAAATCGATGGTTGAGAGCAGCAACCACGTATGACAAAATATTCGATCTTTCTTTTACTGTTGATTCCCATTCCGAGACAAACCTCGTATGTCAAAATCAGTTTTAAATGACCCCTGAATAATAGTTGATAAATAAAATTAATGTTAATTTTAAAATTATACGTTTTATTAAGATTATTATTATTCTCCTATAAAGTTGGGTATTTTGACATACGTGGTTGGGGTTCTCAACCATCGAAATGGTTTTCTTTTTACTTGTACTTGGTTGACACTTCTACAACTATTTGTAACTCTGTATTGTTACAGATCAATGTTTCATTTTATTATTATTATTACTTGTTTTTCTTCTCCCAAGGTGTTTTTAATAAATTTTGAAATGCTAAACAAATAAATCTGGCGCCAGCGACAAATACACACATTGCTTTTAAAATTAAGTTATTTAACCAAATTATGCTACTATGATATGTATATTCAATGACCAGCCATAATTGCTTATTAGTTATTACATTACCATGAGTTTAATCATGGTTAATTTTAGTACTTTCAGCTAATCTAATCACATTTAATTTCACTTAATTCTTAATTTTAGTTATGATTACGTTCACAACCTTCAATTATTAATTGGAATAACAGAACAGGATCTTACTAGTCCAAACTGCAACGAAAAGAATTGTATTACAAAATATCAAAAGTTGTGAAGTTGTCGGTAATGGTGAGATCGTTAACGATATTAAATTCACGACATCTAAATGAGGGCCTTATATTAAATTAAGATAAGCAAATTGCCGAAATAAGGAAGGAAACACAGAGAGGATGTCGATGAGATAACGACAAACAATTTTGTCGGGTTTTTTTTCTTTCAAGAAAAGTGATTAACATAAGACAAATTACAGTAATGTGGGAAACGTGAAAAAAGTTTGCAATAATAGCAATTAAGTAATTTAACAATTTTCTAGATTTGTTTATGTTGTCGAGTCAAGTTATAAAACATAATGAGTACCAATTATTACGGGTAATTTATTCGAATTATAGTAAAACCTTGTTAACACGAGAATGTGACAAAATGTTACAGTTCGTTTGTCGCAGAAGCCTTTGGCGTTGATGCAATTTGCTAAAATAATAACGATATAATAAAAGGAGAAAATGAAAGTAATGCGATGCATAGTTACGTTGTAATGCCGTCACGTCGAGAGACCTCAGGGAAATCACTAAATTACGGAAACCTTTATTTAATTTGTACGGTACAGTAATAACACTCATACTGATATGTATTTATGCATGCACTAACAAAATAATACTTCTGCTATGAAAATACCAACAACAGAAAGATTTTTATCGCCTTTTCTCCAATGTATCATTACATCAACGCATACGTTATCGTATAATTTTAATTTTTCATGTTACCTATTTGTTAGTTTTCCCACGTCCGCGTCCGTCGCGTCTTCGCGTCCCGTATGTTATTTAATTTCTACAGCAGGATTACAGGCGCTTATACTAGGATTTATCCTTGTACAAAATCTTGGACGCATATATTTTATATTTATAACGAATGTACAATCTCGAAAAATTTAGGTCAATCCACTCCATACCTATTATATTTATTGCAATTTAAAGAATCCTTTACCAGTTCTTTATTTTTAATAAAACGTCGTACAAACTCTTGCCAACATGAGTCAAAATAATTTACAGTAGTGAGAAATTGAATTCTGAAAGTTCTGCAAGGAACATTGTTAACAAATTTATACCTAGCGAATTCCATTTATCCTTAATAGAGTTTTTTGGACCATTAAAGTTAGCCTGAGCAACTGATTGAGCCGCGTCTGCTTAGACTGGCCGTCAAAGTCAAAATCTCTATGGTTTTTGAAATTGAAAGGCCGTTACGAAAAACAATGTCGCAGTAGGTCGGTTCACTAAGAAACTAATATTTCCCCTTTATTTTGACATGATGAGAAAATTAACCTGCAAATTTCAGGTCACCATTCCATCACAGCTTCATTACAATAGAGGGTGTTTTCTTGGGAGCTTCAGTTAGACGTTTCTGGTAAGGTTTTATAGGTAGGTTTCTGTGAATATGTACTTAGGGGTTACTCTGGAATCCGAATCGATGTAAAATATTTTCAAAATGGCAGCACTTCCGGAAATGCCGGAAGTGGCTAGTAACTTCGTTATTTTAAACGACAACCCCTATTTTTTATTGCATTTTTGGATTCTACGTGAAATTTCATAACCTTTGATACCAACATGTCAATATCTATAAGTTATGATTTTTAAGTTACTCGTATTTTCACTTATTTAAAAAAATGACGGATGCAGACGGTACTTTAAGAATTTATTACTTGAAAACCATTGTAACATAGAGGAAGAATAGGGCTTTCTTTTGGTGCACTTAAAAAAAGTTAAGTTGCGGACGGCCTCATCTATATAGTCGTAGCGGTACATCGAGAAAATCGCAAATGTCTGTCAAATTGTGCGGGAAGTGTGAAATTAGACACACTTATTAATTACATCAAAATAAACGATTTGACCCGCAGCACCCCTATTTTCAACCCTTTGTTTTCAAAAGTGCCCCGTATTTAGTTTTTTCCATCCCCTACCGATAACTCCTTTGTTTACAACTTTTAGAAAAAATTATATTAATAAAAGATTTAGGAATTCTTATAAGGAACATTTTATATAAGGATAAAATTTTCACAAATATCAACCCTTATCGAGATATGTGGGAAAAACTGATTTTTGCAGTTTCATTACAAAATCGGTCATAGTTTTCTTGTTTATCGTTTCTCAGAAAAATTATTCAAGTAAAAGATGTAGATATTAATATGATCAATATTTTAGGTATATATAATATTTTCACAAAAAGCAACCCTTAACAAGTTATTTCGATATTTCAGAAAGTAAGCAACCCTTAAGTATGAAATCGCTCATATCTTTTTCATTTGTAACTTATGAGGAAAAACATGTGAATAAATATTATAGAAAATTATCTTTTGGGCATTTTATGTAGGTATGAAAATTTCTCAAAAGTCAACCCTTAACGAGATATATCGAAAAAACCAGAAACTGTCAATTTTCACATAAAATCGAGCATAACTTTTCTATATTTCACTACAGCGACATTATTGTTATATAATTCGGTAGGTATATGGATGTAGAAAATATAAGTAAGGGGTAATTTTTTTACAAAAACTCACCCTTAGCGAGATATTTTGACAAAAACAAACTTTCGGCACTTTTTAGAAAAGTTTTCGTAACTTTTTCAATTACGATGGTTAATATTATTTCTTTGCGGTTAATAATAGCCAATTACAGCGCGTTTCATAAAATCATATTGATTTTGCACCATATCACACTGGTGCGGGAATTTTCAACGTACAAAGTGTAAGGTTTATTCGCGGTAATATAATTAAAAAGAAACAATCTAATTGTACCCAAAATGCAAACATAGGTGGATTTTTATATCAAGGAAGACATATTTTGATGATATTTTCTTGGGGGTGGTTCTCACCTCCAGCGCTTCACAGGGGATGACATTGACATTTCGTCGCGGCGCGGCGTATGGTTTCGCTCGGGTGTCGCATCTCCTTTTTAGTCTTCTATTTGGTTGTTCTCACTGAAATACGAGTCGGTGAGATAATACTAACTTGCTGTTGAAGTGCTTACCTTTTATTTTCGCATGTAAAATGTCTAAAGGAGATGCGACACTCGAGCGAAACCATACGCCGCGACGCGCGCTACGTAACGAGCTCGCGCATTTAAGCCAAATGTGTTTAAATAAATATTTCAGTATTTTACTTAGCTACTGATAGAAATAAAGTGAAAAAAATGCAAAAATGAAAAGGCCAAGGAATTAGCTTTCCAATGATGTATCACATGACCCGCCTTCCTATTTGAAATTTCAATGTCACTCCCTATGAAGCGCTGGAGGTGAGAACCACCCCCAAGAAAATAACATCAAAATATGTCTTCCTTGATATAAAAATCCACCTATGTTTGCATTTTGGGTACAATTAGATTGTTTCTTTTTAATTATATTACCGCGAATAAACCTTACACTTTGTACGTTGAAAATTCCCGCACCAGTGTGATATGGTGCAAAATCACTATGATTTTATGAAACGCACTGTAATTGGCTATTATTAACCGCGAAGAAATAATATTAACCATCGTAATTGAAAAAGTTACGAAAACTTTTCTAAAAAGTGCCGAAAGTTTGTTTTTGTCAAAATATCTCGCTAAGGGTGAGTTTTTGTAAAAAAATTACCCCTTACTTATATTTTCTACATCCATATACCTACCGAATTATATAACAATAATGTCACTGTAGTGAAATATAGAAAAGTTATGCTCGATTTTATGTGAAAATTGACAGTTTCTGGTTTTTTCGATATATCTCGTTAAGGGCTGACTTTTGAGAAATTTTCATACCAACATAAAATGCCCAAAAGATAATTTTCTATAATATTTATTCACATGTTTTTCCTCATAAGTTACAAATAAAAAAGATACGAGCGATTTCAAATTTAAGGGTTGCTTACTTTCAGAAATATCGAAATAACTTGTTAAGGGTTGCTTTCTGTGAAAATATTATATAACTCTAAAATATTGATCATATCAATATCTACATCTTTTAGTTGAATAATTTTTCTGAGAAACGATAAACAAGAAAACTATGACCGATTTTGTAATGAAACTGCAAAAATCAGTTTTTCCCACATATCTCGATAAGGGTTGATATTTGTGAAAATTTTATCCTTATATAAAATGTTCCTTATAAGAATTCCTAAAACTTTTATTAATTTATTTTTTTCTAAAAGTTGTAAACAAAGGAGTTATCGTTAGGGGATGGAAAAAACTAAATACGGGGCACTTTTGAAAACTAAGGGTTGAAAATAGGGGTGCTGCGGGTCAAATCGTTTATTTTGATCTAATTAATAAGTGTACCTAATTTCACACTTCCCGCACAATTTGACAGACATTTAGATGTACCGCTACGACTAATAGGGGGCTCCACATTTAGGAAAATTCAAAGACAAAACACTCAGATTTTTTAAATAAAATGACCATTTTCTTACTATTGAATTTGATAGAGAATCAAAATGGGCATATTTTGGTATTACATGTTCCTATCCCTATCTTTAATAGTTTCTGACTTATTCCCATTTTACCGCATTGATACCATTTTTTTATTTGCCATTTAAAATAACTACCATAATCACCAATTTAATATTACACTTAATGCCAAATATAGCGCCAAAAGCTGAAATCTTCGACTACTACAAGACTTTTAACACTCCCTTTATTCCAATTCCGTAAAAGTTCTCCGCGCAAAATAAATCAACGGTCATAAATGTAATACCTGTATGTTATGTTTCTTAAAATTTCGCTCAACCACCACTATTGCCCCACCGAAACAGTTTTATCAATTCGTTATGAACTGATGAATTAATTTCATGTTATTTTATCATCACATGAAATCACGTATAATCGAAAA
The DNA here is from genome assembly GCA_036250285.1 of Pyrocoelia pectoralis. Taxonomy (NCBI): domain Eukaryota; kingdom Metazoa; phylum Arthropoda; class Insecta; order Coleoptera; family Lampyridae; genus Pyrocoelia; species Pyrocoelia pectoralis. The sequence continues at coordinate 83,051,663 of CM070075.1, forward strand.
AATAGAATATGATCTCTCAATGAGTTTGTAGAGATTTCTCGGTAAACAGAATCTTCGCCACGTCGCAGTAATTGTTACATTTACGGTAATAAATACTCAAGGAAAAAAATATGTTCATCCAAAGAAAGAAAGAATTATTTTTCACAACGATAGTTTCACGATCGTAACTGAAAATACGTAAGAATATAAATTCACGGTGTCACAGAAAAACAAACTCGTATTGGCACACATAAAGTATTGCATCAGTAAATCCTAATACTGAAAACTACAAAGCTGACAGTATAAACACAATATGTTTCGATAGTTTTACAAAATGTATGTGCATTATGTAAGCAAGAATTGTAGTAAAAAGAAAAGAATTTAGTAATCATAATACCAAGTGTTTGTTACTTTCAGTTCATTCGCAAATAAAAACAACTTTTTTTTAATGAAACCCCACGAATTTTCGAATACCCCGAAAAAATACGTCCAAAAATACTAACAACGAAAAAAATGTAATCGTTATACATTTTTCTTTTTTTTTGTAACTAGTGATAAATTGTTTTTACTTTTTGTAACTGGTTGTAAAAAGACCATTTATTGTGGACAATAAGCAAAGAACAACAAAAAACCTCTATTTATTATAAATATAATTATGTTCCCTGTATTTTATCGCCTATAATTGTATCCTAATCAATCCCAGACGTTCAAAGGTGGTACCTTAAGCAAATTATAATTGTTACGTCCTTTCATAAATGATATCCTACGTTTTAATCATTCCCAGACGTCCAAAGATTGCAACTTTCCCAATTTATTGTATCCTAGTAAGGAAGTTGATATCCTCAAACCCAATAGTTAATTACAACTGCGATTATAAGATATTATAAAAGGGACGCACCTGGTAATCTTAGTTAGAATTTCATATTATAGCTTCTAGTTAGTGAGATCTCAATTCAATTTAATTATTATATGTGATTTGTATTATTAAATCTTATTTATAATAAAAAACATAATTATATGTAACTGCATTTGCATTGTTTTCAATATTTGAATCTTCGGAAGAACTCATTTCAAGAAATAGCAAATTTGATTCGAAAACCTTCAAAATTGTCAAAGAATTCGTTGCTATTGAAATAAATTGCCATAGTAACGGATCTTCTGGATGTCTAGATACGACTCATCAGCAATTTACAACATTTTGCAACAAAATGCGAAAAAACTGTAAATATTAGCCAAACGGCTTATTTTATCGAATTCCAACAAGAGTACCTTTTCGTTAGCTTAATGCGAGGGGAAGTCATTTTCGATCATTTCATACAGGGTGTGCCATCCCTGCAAAATTTTTGGATCACTAACCATTGCGAGTAGTCCATCGCCAGCTTCAAGGCGCTACTGTAAATCTGTTTACCTTTCCAAAATAAACATACACGTACGTTATAGTTATGCGGAAAATTTTATAAAGATCAAATAACCAGTACAAAAATAAAAAATAAAAAACAAATTCAAAATTCAAACTTTGGAGGCCTATAACTCGAAAACGAGAGCTTGAATAGAAAAAGTTTATATGAAGTACTAACATTATTTCAGACTACACGCTCCTGACTTTTTTTCCCATTAGTCCCGGGACACCCTGTATAATGTCGAAACGGTTGGGTTAGATTTAAAATAAAGATTTGAGTGGAATTAGAGTTTTCTTGTATCCTCTGCCAGAACAGGTTTACATTCATATGGAGTTTACTGGGCTACATTTACTTTTCTAGACATGTAATAGTAGTGATATGTGCTAATAATAAATTCATGATAAGTGTACTTTGATCATCAATTAATTAGAAACAAAAATTATTTAGTTAATCATACGTGCACGGAAGAAGCATAATTAATGATCGCGGTGCGATTAATACTTTAAAAATAATAATTATTGACAATTATAGTTAGAAAAAAGTGTTATTGAATATATAGATAAAAATCCTTTCATGAGGTAAAATAACAATAATAGTACGGAAGGTTTTATTAATAAACGCGGGATAATTATTGTGAGTCACGACAGAAAACTTTTTATGGGCAATGAATAGCTTCTGATTCCCTCAATCTGAAATCTTTTATGTAAGCGTATTACGTAAACGTAAACTGCTTTTGTCAAGTACACAAAAATCTTAGAGATTGTTTACTATTCGCAATGTTATTATAAATTTGACGCCAATTTTAACGTTATTAAAATGCAATTTGACGTAACAACTATTGCAATAAATAACCATCTCGATCTCTGTCTCTCTGTGTTTAACGAATGGTGTGCATAATTATTGATCGATTTTTACTGTTGCTTCAATACCTAATCATTTTATTCGATGTTTAGTGGCTTCCAATTTTATTCACTTCAATTAAATTAATGTTCGTACATATTTTAGGCGGGTTATTGAATGTAGCCCATGGGATGGGCCTGAATTTAAATTATAACGTTATGGTTTATTGCCACTACTGAACAACGCAAGTTTATTAATTTTGCTTTTGTAGTGGAATTAATTGCCGGATTTTCATTAAGTGTTTGATTTATTAAGCTCGTCATTTTTTATTTGCTAATTTAACTCTGCCTGTTAATTGATTTTTCTGGACGAAAACTAAAGCCCACATTTCTAAGAATCTCTCCTCTTCGAGTTTCTTGATTAACGATATATGTCTTATGTTTCGGCCGCTAAAATGCGAAACTGATATAGGGTTATCCAACGAGATTTCCGGTGCACGTCATAAATTTGATGAAGCCGTTGTAAAGCCAAGCAATATCTAGCATTGAAACTATTACGAAATTATGTAACTACTATCAGCAGAAAGAAACTAAACTATCACTGTAATTGAATTGTATTGAGGAATTATGTACTACAAAATAGGTTAGCCCACCAAATTCTTGAACTAAACATAAAATCTAAAAGAAACAGGATTCAGGTTTGGCAGCGTTGGTTTTGAGTACCAACCTTACAATAAAAATGTCACTTGATTTATCCATTGACACAGTATTGTTGGTGGAATTTTAAGTTTGGTATCATTCATGACGTGCATCGGAAATTTCGTTGGATAACCTCTTAGATCAAATATTATGGTCTAAGGATAACCTATAATAGTTATTTACGTAACCAGTTATGAAAAGACTAACTTTATTTGACGAAATGTAATATTTGCCAAATCGAGCGAGCGAAGCGAGCGAGTTTTGCAAATTACATGAGTCAAATAAAATTAGACTTTTTCATAACGTGTTAAGTACAAAACTTTATCTAATTCCGTAATTTTATCTACCTTTTGATTTTTTAATGAGAACATTAATCTGAAATGAAGTAGTTTTAAGTTCATGGTTACTATGGAAACAAACATCGAATTTTGACAATAATTAACCAATTACTTATAGTTTCAAATTGTCAGTTGTGTAATATTATTACATAACTACTTTACATAACTGTGATGAGACAGTTTTGAAAAAGATCACGTTACCTAATTTTAAACAACAACGTAAACTATCACTTTTATTAACGGAATTAGATAAAAAATATTAGATATAATAATATGAAGTTTCAGAGAAAAGATTGTGTCAAATTGACACAGGTGATGCGTTAATTTACGAAATATGTAGATATGTATTCTACACGCGTTTAGGGCAATAAAGGAAATCATGCACAATGTGCATATAAATCCTCAGTCTAGTGACAAGAAAGTGTACATGGGAAATAATGTATTTCCAATGGCATAGTGTTAAGTAGCTTTGTGTAAACTAAAACGTAGAAAGAAAATTAATAACACAGAGAACAAATTCGATTCTGATTTAATATTAAAAACGCTCATTCTCATAGGTACATACTAAACCATGATACAATAATGTATCATGATACTAAACAAGAATGCGCGTAGATGCATCAACTAATAACCAAAGCCATATAGTATTATTTCGAGTATTATTAGTGTAACGGGTTGTCAAATATAAAAAACAAAGCGTATTTAATGTTTTCACAACTCCAAATTAGTACATTCGATAAGTATATTTTAAGTGGTAGGTACTGGAAAACCGTCACTGATATGCGCAAAAGCAGTAAATAACAAATACCAAAATAAAAAAATAGGGATTTTCACACAGGCGATTGCGTGTCACATAACTTTATTTAATATAATTAGAAATATCGAAAGTTGCTTTCAAAAAACAAGGCAATAATATCTAATCAGCGATTAAGAGCAAAACTAGAGCAAAGGGATATAAAACTAATAAGTGTACAGATTACAGATTACTAAATTCACGTAAACGAAAAAAGACAAAATTTTTAGAAAACAGCATGATTAAAACGACAATTTCTTAGTTATCTGGAAATTTTTATTAGTCCCAAATATTTTTAAATTGAAATAACAATGTATAAAATACAGCATTGCAAATAATACTTAACATACATCAAAATTTTGGAAATTATACTCTCTTTTCAAAAACCCCAAAATATTCAGAGCGGTCCGTATGAAAAAATTTAGTTTAGGGTTGTACACAAAAAACCAAACGCCCTATATAAAAACTATCTATCGCGATGGATTTTACGTAAAAAAGTGTTCTAAGGAAGATTTTGCCAAAATCAATTATCTTTAATAATTAGAAAGTTATGGGGCATTAAAGAAATCGACCAAATTCTAGAAACGCCCCCTACCGGCCAAACGATTAGAGATAGCTGTATTCTGTTTGCGCCAGTGATTTTCTCATTAAATTTGACTCCAGACACCTAGGTCCATTTTTTTCTATTTCTTAAAATAAAGGGTGTTACCATAAGAAAGTGTCCAAATTGGACGACCCGGCATTTAAGCGCTATAGCTACATTTATCTAAAATTCCACTTCTTATGTTTCTTAAATAGCCAATACTGTCAAAATTACAAGGAACGTGAATTGTAAATCCATCAATTTCGTGATAATAAAGAAAGTTCGAAAGAATTGACATCAGTGTGTAACTACTTAGCTGTAAGTTTCTCTGCATCAAAGAATGGATGGAAACAGAAGAAAAAAATGGAAAAAATCCTTTTCGGGTGTAATATTTTACATTTTACAATCTATAAAAACTTGTAATGTAAATGAATACGATAATAGAATGGACAACCTGATTATAAAATTGTTTAAATAATAGTAAACGTGATTTTACAGAGAAGAAAGGGGAAAAGCTTGACAAGATACTATGATCTATCTTGATTAAGTCCGTATCAAAGCCATTCAATTTAATGGCAGGAACTTCAAATTATGGGAATGTTGAAAAGACACATTTATTGTTGTTACAACCACAAGAATGTAATATACAATATAGGAACAAAATATTTGATCTGTATCCTTTACCTCTACCTTCTCTATTTTTCAAACGGTGTTATTTTATTAGCATTAGTTTCTCCAGACGTTTAAGCTAGTTTCAAAAAACTTTAGGAGTCGTGTTACTGTCTTCCTCCTGTACAAATTACAACTTCTAACTCTTATAAGTACTTCAATATTCCTTCAAAATTTATATTATGTAATTACATCTTTTCCATTATTTCCATTATACAGGGTGGTTTGGCTTGCAATGTCCCTAATAACATTAGGAAAAAACATTTAAATTGAAAGTTATTGAGTATTACGTATTCTATATTATAAGGGGAAAAAACGTTTTTTTTGTTGAGCCATTTTTGGTGAACAAAAAAAATTTTTTTTAAACACCGACAACAATTTTTTTATAATTTCAAAAAGAGAAAATTTTTCTGAATTCAACAATGTATAAATTTCAAATTTTGATATGGAATTTGTCTAAGTAAACAATAGTTTAATGTTTTAATAACATATTATCAGCCTTTTCGTTATTTGTGAAATTCAATACCATAGTGATCGAATAATGACAAAATAAATCAACTTACATTCATAATATTTCTTCTATTGCTATTAAGTCATGTGATTCGCTTAAAAATATAGAAAAACGTGGAAAGCTACTTTCAAACATATACAGTGTGACTCATTTAGAATGGAAACACACATGTAAAATCTGAAGTTATTTACCGATTTTAACCAATTTCTTTTTAAAATGTCAAATAATCAAAAATCTACTTTGGGACAAAATTTTAAATGTTTATTCCAATTTTCAGGGCATACTACGATAACTTTTTCGTACTCGGAATTGAGAATTATTATTAGCGATTTGTTTATAAAAAAAATATCTACGCCACTGGATTCAGAATGCTTCCAAATAGCTATCACCAAAATTTTACAAAAATATATTTATTAATAACAAAGTTATAACAACTTAAAGTTCGAAAAGTTTCAAAGCTAACAGTTACAAAACAACACCCTGTATCAATAGATGGCCATGGAAATTATGTTAATAATTCTTAAATTAAACTATTTAAACCATCAGTGGAGAAAAAAATATTTAAAGTAACGTAATACTTAATAAAAATCTATTATAACTGTTAAACAGTAACATAATTTCCATGGTAACTAAGATTTAAATGGAAATGTTAGGTCTTATTATGTATAAACGGGGGTACACGCGATTCTCGCGTTTTGCGTGCTTTGGGGGGAGGGGGTATCTGTGATTGTAGGTTGTAATAGCTTTTGTTTTAAAATATCACACCTTCTTGAGCTGGCTTAGTTGCTTGAAAAAAGAAAAAAAATTTACGTTTTTGTACGTTTTCAGATTTTTGACCCTGTAGGTATCTGTAATTTAGCAAGTTATTAAAGTAAGTAAAATAAAGGATTACATTTACTTACATTTGACGTAAAAATCACAAAAATGGGTTGATATTTGGTAAAGATATACGAATTCGTTCCTACCTACTTATAGTAAATTTTTACCAATTATTTAAAAAAATGTAAAATGCAAACTTTTTGGAATAGATTTGAGACCAAAAATACATAATGGCCCTTTCACAATGTTAATTACGTCTTTGCACATAGTCTTTGCCCAAAAATTAACGAAAATATAATAAATTCCGTGTGAACTTCATAAGGATAGTTTAGAATGAATTTTGAATGTAAAAGAACTCAATTTGGACACTGGCAGCTTTTTGGGAATACGAATGGCCTTAGGGAGAACGTTTTAACATTCATCTTTAACTATAGTAAAACTAAAAATACCATAAAACATAAAATGTACAAATAGAAGCTGGTCTAACGTTGCATAACATCTGTTTTATAGAAAGACCTTCTCTCCCTTAAACAGTTTCAAATTTTTGTTTATTTCACTAACTAAACGCCACCATTTACACGTATATGTACAGCAGTAAATATGGATTTTACTTCCTCTTAACTTAATTACAATATAAGTTGTAGGTATATTTAGAAGTATAGTCAAAGTATAGGTATTCTCTTTGGTATAGTGTACCTAACGTAACAATACACTTGCCACCTACTTTCATCAATAGATATTAAGTTAAATATGTAGACAAAAACATTTTTCTCGGTGAAAACATTCGACTATATATGTTACCTACGACATCGTTCATCGTTCAAAATCTCTAAATTCGAAATAAGCACACAAACATGTACATTTCGAAAGTTACCGAAAGAAGGTATTGGGACACATAAATTAGTCTACGATGAATGCTGTTACTCCTTTTTACATCATTTTAACCATGATAATGTTAACGCGAGGCATAATAGAATCATTAGGTTAAAAAGGGTGATTTTTGCCAATTTCTTCATTTTATTCGTTATAATTTTTACATTACGACGTTTCGCCACAATGTGGCTTTTCAAGTATTTCTACAATAAAAAAATTTTTTACATTAGGTTACGGTTATACGTAACCTAATGTAAAAAATTTTTTTATTGTAGAAATACTTGAAAAAAAAATTTTTTACATTAGGTTACGGTTATACGTAACCTAATGTAACAAATTTTTTTATTGTAGAAATACTTGAAAAAGCCACATTGTGGCGAAACGTCGTAATGTAATAGTAGTTTACGTAACAAGTCCCGAAAGTGACCTTTTACTGGACAAGTAGGCAAATTACAGGACGAGCCGCAGGCGAGTCCTGCAAGCCTGCGAGTCCAGTAAAAGCACTTTTGGGACGTATTACGTACAATATTTTTTTTAAAATCGGCCAGAAACGGGAAGAACAATTGACCATTCTAGGCCGGAAAGTAAAAAATGAGTCCGGTAAAGTAAAAATGAGTCCGGTAAAACTTTTACCGGACTATCACAATGACTTTCCGGCTCAGTCCGTCAAAATGACATTTTCTGACCTAAAAATAATCCGGGAACTACTACTTTCTGGCCGATTTTTAAAAAAAATTATAACGAATAAAATGAAGAAATTGGCAAAAATCACCCTTTTTAACCTAATTAAGAATAAATGCCGTAGTCAAATCAAAGTAAATAATAGAATCATTTTTCATCATTTAAATAACTTTTCAACTTGAAATAATTAAATTTCCATGTTATCGAGAAAAAGTTTCCGATACTTGTCATTTTGAAAATTTTCGCGAAAATACTTTCTGGCATTGTTTTAATGTTCGAAATGGGTTAAGGACCTCGGACAGACAAACTTTGCATGTTTACACAAAATTTTCACCCAAAAATAAGCACAAATAGCGAATTCAATTTTACACGTAATCTCCATAAGGAAATTTTGAACGTACTTTCTAAGTAAAGAAAATATATTTAGACACAAATACCGCTTGAATAAGATGACGGACTTTTATACTAAAATGTTTAAAACTTACTTTGAAAAAATTAGTGCAGATATTTACGTAGTTTGCGGGGATCTATAATTGTAGCTTGTAGCATTAATTTGTAGGTTATAAACTTAGGTTAGATAGGTAGTTAGGTTATAAATTTATAATAGCTTTGGTTTTAAAATATCACATCCGCATTCGTCGGGATTCGGCGACTGTCGGAAAAGTGCACAGCAACACAAACATATACACACGTCTCGGTTATTATATAGTGATTTACTCAATTGTGCGATTCCGTCACTTTCATTAAATATTACGTTACTTTAAATATTTTTTTCTCCACTGATAGTTTAATTTAAGACTGATTAACATATTTTCCATGGCAATCTATTGATACAGGGTGTTGTTTTGTAACTGTTAGCTTAGAACTTTAAGTTGTTATATATTGGGAAGGATATGGAGAAGAGAAGATGGTTGTTTGACAAGTTGGTGAAGAGTGTGATGGGGTATGGGGCGGAGATATGGGGGTGGAAGGAATGGGAAGAAATAGAAAGAATTCAGGAGAAGTACTGGAGGTGGACATTAGGGTTGGATAGGGAGACACCAGGGTATATCGTAGGGGAAGAGGTAAAATTAGAGAAAATAAGGATAAGGGCAGGAGCGAGGGCGGTAAAATATGAGGAGATGCTCAGAAAGCGGGAAGATATTGTTGGAGTAAAGGAGTGCATGAGAGAGGTGGCAAAAAAACGGATTAGGTATGGGCAGGAAGAGAGAAGACGGTTCTATGAGAGAGTGGGTTATGCGAGGGAAGAGATAGAAGGGAGAAGAGAGGGGGGAAGAGATATGGTGGATGAGTTGGTAAGAAGGGATAAAGATGTAGAAGCACAGGAAAGGAGAGCGAGAATATGTAATGGAAGATATAATGGCGGATATCAGGAAATTATGGAAGAAGGGAAGGCCGAGTATCTGAGGGGAGAAATGGAGTTGAAGGAGAAGAGGATGGTGGCGAGGTTTAGATGTGGAAATGAAGAGAACGAGAATAGATACTGGTGGGAGGACGAGAGAAGGGTGTGTAGAATGTGCGGTAAGGGACGAGAGTGTGTGGCATTTGATGAGGGAGTGTGAAGAGCTGAGAGAAGAGGGGAGAGGAATAAAGGTGATCTTAGGTGGGAACGGGTTGGGAGTGGGGTGGATGAAGGGGGTGATGGAGCGAAGGGATAAGTTGAGGCCAAAGAGCCAGGAATAGATTTAGGGTCAGTTGAGGAGAAAATTATGTTTTTTTTAAATTGAAATTACGTTGTTTACTTAATTAAGTAGTTAGTAAGAATGGTTTTGTTTCGATTTTGATTATAACAAAATAAAGGGCTATCTAAACATATTTTCCATGGCAATCTATTGATACAGGGTGTTGTTTTGTAACTGTTAGCTTAGAACTTTAAGTTGTTATAACTTTGTTATTAATAAATATATTTTTGTAAAATTTTGGTGATAGCTATTTGGAAGCATTCTGAATCCAGTGGCGTAGATATTTTTTTTATAAACAAATCGCTAATAATAATTCTCCATTCCGAGTACGAAAAAGTTATCGTAGTATGCCCTGAAAATTGGAATAAACATTTAAAATTTTGTCCCAAAGTAGATTTTTGATTATTTGACATTTTAAAAAAAAATTGGTTAAAATCGGTAAATAACTTCAGATTTTACATGTGTGTTTCCATTCTAAATGAGTCACACTGTATAATGAATCCATTTTCTCACCAGTTTCTAATTATTTATTGAAATTTGATAGAAACCGAATTCACCTAAAGCACCCTAAAGCTAGACATAGTCGCAATCAATAAATAAATTTCCAATTACTAAATACCGTACGATCTCCATTCCAGAAAGCATGTTTGCAGGATAAATGTTACTTTTCATTACATGTAAAGCTAAGCGTCATTTTAGGGCGGTCCACAAAACAATGTTTTAAAATGCTGTACTGTAGTTTTGGTGTAGTCAGTAACCTCAGGAATAAGATAGTCGCAAAAAAATTAAATTAAAAGGCGCCACACCATTACCGTTACGTATAGGTATTAATCAAAGTTTTTGACAATTATAAATGACAAGTTAAAATAGACATTCCACGTATTAATTACTTAAGCGACACTCCCAGTTTCAATGTCATGCTCCATAATCGTAAGAGATTACATACTTAAACAACTATATCATTTATATTTATTAAATTGTTTCATTAGTCCCTCCCATTGTGCATAAACAAACTGTGCATGTTTCTTATTGCATAACTAATTAGTAATTAATAACAAGAGCTAAAAGCAGATTTTACCTTGACAAATATGTGCATAATGGAAAAAGTGAAGCAAAATTTCTTAAAGTCACTAGCGTGTAAAAATAATAAGGTAACATAATAACCAGACTGCACCGCCTTGTAATTTTTATGACATTTGCGACACGGCAAATTAAATAAAGTGTAACAGAAAAACGTGCGGCAAAAGAAATATAGGGGCAATTGAGAGCGCAACTCTTGGGGTTATTTAAAAAAAAAAAAGGATAACGATCTCTATCATTCACGACATCTTTACCAGAATGACTATTTGGTTTGAGTCGATATTTAAAACTAGGTGAATTGAACAAATCTGCCGTTTTCTGAGCTGTAATAATGTTTTATTCTGTCGAAACTTCGTTCCGGAACCTGTGCTATCGCATAAATCGCAAATTAGGGAAACTAATATGAATCGCGTGTGTGGTACAAGTAATTAAAAAGTGAACGTTGATAATGACATTTCAGGCGTAAAATACGACCTCCAAAAATACTTATTGTTAGTTATAATAATAAGCCACAAACTATCCATGTGACAAAACTACTGTAGTTTCCGGTGGTGGGTCTGTAGTGGGCGAGCTACAGCACTACAATGGTGGTCTGCGAAGCGAACATAATCCCTTCGCGCCGAGCAAAGAATATTAAGTTATTGTTCCGTACCCCGGTTGAGACAAAATATGAATGGTCAACAGAAATATGTGGTACTGCCCAGTACTTTTAATGAAGACAATGAATGGGAAGGTAATAATGTGTGTAGCAAAGATGATTTAAAATATGATATTATCGTCCATAGCAAAAAAGATAAACATAATAAAGATAGTCCGGACAAAATGTACGATACTAATACGACAAAAAACGGTTCAAACAATAAATATACGGAAAAACAACTAAATAGGTGAACAAGGCACCCAAGAAGCAATAGAAAAATGTCACGTTATAAAAATAGCAGAAGAAGATTACAACGCCATGCCACCTTTTGCGATTCAACGTGAAATATTTGAATGCGGAGGGTCGAATATAGAGATTCGGAAAATGGGTCCTGGCGTATTAAGTAGATTCCCAAGAGCAACTTGAAAACCTCAAAAAAAAATTGAGAAGAGGAAGGAAGAAAAACTGAGATACGGCCAAATGATTGTCTCAATAGAAACAAATGTTCAACAAATGAAATAATAATACAAGAGCAGACGAGGTCAGTGGGTTACACCGAATTACAAAGATAGTTGAGGGTAGAACCGTTGAGTGAAAAGTATAAAGAGGCGAAACTATAATGCAAAATTGCGTACCCTATTGCTGTGTCACTCTTACTCGTATCGGTACTGAACCGTCGAGTGAGATAGTCAAATATCAGACCCAACTCTCAGACCCATCAGGAGCGACGTTAAAACGACTGGAGTTTCGCCTCTTTATAACTTTTCACTCAACGGTAGAACTATGGAATCATCTACACTAAACCTAACATAGATATAATAAATCTACATTGTCGACAATAATAAAAGCAGCATATTAAGCATTAAAATGATATACTTGTCAAAAATTTGGTCATTTGGCAAAATATTGTAAACGCCACGAACCACCCAAAGAATGCCTGTGAACCTCAAAAAGACGACTTTTTTATTTTAACAAAAATTTACTTCTTATCTGAAAAAACAATGTAGCTATACATATATATCGTATAAAAAAAAATAAGCTCTCTATAATCAGAAATAAGCCCGGACATATATGTCCCACCAGTGTTTTTACTGGGACACATATGTACCAGTCGTACACTGGGCAATATAATTCAGGAGGCTTTTAGGGAACAATTTCAAGAAAATATCAACGCTAGAAGCATTTTGATAAACATTAGTAGTATAGTTTTGCTTCGACTCTCAGGTAGGAATTCTGCTGGTACATTCACCCAGGTACAGGCACCAGTTTTTGGAGTACATACATTATCTTCAGACTTTGATGAATCTTCTGATGAACTGATACACTTCGAGGTACCTACTCGGTTTTGGTTTGAGACATTTTCTCTTTCTCTGTATCTGGCCGGCTCTCGATTGTTTGGATCTTCTTTTCTGAGCAGTTTCTAAATCACTCTCACTATCACTGCTTCAATCCATCTCATACTCTGAACCACTATCCTCAAATGGTTCAATGTATGACAGATTAGCGGCGAGTTCTTCAAGTTCTGCCATTGATAACCCTCTTCTGAAAAGATTTGTATTTCAGAACAGGGCTATATTTGCAAACTAAATTCGTATACGTAATTATTTACGAATGACATTTACCCACCCGTAGTAAATGTAAATATCATTAGTTTGAAAATATGACCCCAGTTGGGAAAACTTCGACCGCATGTAACGCACGTATAGTGTTCAAACGACTAAATGACCTACTATACTCAACTTAAAAACATTAATCGTCAACAATTTCACAGCTATTACATGTAATGTACGACTGGGACATATTAGTACGTTAAATCAATGACTTCAGAGCCCTACAGTACTTTGAAAGGGTTACCTCTTATCTGTATACGTCTATACGATATTATTCATTCCAAGTATCTATCTATGTTTCCTAAAAATAACTAATTTTGTGTCAACTTCCGGCAGAACTAGCAGTTCAATAGAACGAACATATTTTAATTGAATCGGTCGTAAGTTCTTTGTGAATATTCCACAAACATCTAATGGATGCTCGTGGCGTACAAATGCATAAGACAGAAACAGATAAAACGAGTAAGCGACTTAGCACGTCAATTTGAAGACTAGCTAATTAGTTACACATATAACTAATTTAATTGCGATTGTAAACTTAATAGTGAAAGTACAAATAAACGACCGCTCTAAAATTGGGAATCGGAGCGAAATTTGTGTAATTAATGATAATTGCAATAATTGTATTTAGTACTAATTTCGTATATTTAACAAAAATATAATTTATTTTAAATTAGTTTCTAGTACTATACAACAGTAGGTATAGTTAGTAGGTAGTAAGTTGACCACAGCTCGTAATAATTGATTAATTGCAAATAATTAATTGGGTCTCTAAATTTAAGTAATTGAGTAGTCATAAAACGTTATCATTAATAACATTGAAATATTGGCTATTAGTAATTATAATTAGATTTCATCCTTAGATTGGTGGCACATTTCGTATTTTGTTAATAAATCAAATTGTCTGCAATAGAAGAGCATACTAATAACAGTAATAACATTAATTCTTCTAAATCTACAAATTATCCCTTTGAGAAATGACTTATAAGCAAAGAAATTAGCCATAATTTATTATCGTTACCGTGAGTGGACAATGAGTTGGGGAAATCGAATAATTCAATTAACGCGTCTGCTTAACCACGATTTGTTGTACGTAGATATTTATTATTATTAATATTACTAAACACGTGTAATTAATTGCATGAATAAAAAATGTATTTGTATTATGCAATTTGATTGAAGTACCTACATCGTAAATAGCATTTATCATGATCTATAATTCGTAAACTTTGAGTTGAGCCCACTTAAACTTCTAATTTATATAAATAATTTACTTACTTTTTTATTCTTAAGCACGAGCAAAGACTATTCATAAATATTACGATACAACTGTCCAGCAACTGCTCAACATTATGTAAGAAAAATTAAAAAGTTCCGTTCACTATCACAAACCACGGCAGACTATTCTAGATTTAAAATAGATAAATGTCGATGAAGTAGAATATAATCATTCTATCAAAAAAGTAGAAATCATAATTTTTAATTATTAACCATTTACAGAAATTATTTAATTCTGTCTCCTTTTATGAGCGAAAGAGACAAAAGTGGCCATAGGTAATATTCTAATTAAATTAAGCCCTTTTTTAATTTATTTTTGAAATTCTGTTTGATTTTTCGAATTTTTCGGATTAAATTTGTTCTTTTAGTCGTTCAAGTTGTTTTTCTGTTATGTATAACGGAGCGTTCATCAAAAAAGACAAAAAAGTAAACCTTTGCCACTGTGGCACATGCATGAACATGTTAATGAAACTAAACAATTTTTAGTTTACTTCTAACAACGCCATGTACCACTTTGATGAGAAGTATAAAAATTAAATTTAAACTTTGTATGATTTGTTGAAAAAAAGGGTAAATTTGTGTCCAGTTTTGTGGAAAATAATGCCCCTACACAAAAATCGCGTATTGCAATGAACGCAATTAACGATTACGTTTTAAAATGTTTGAACATCTCTCTTTTTCGCTCTGTAATCTATTTTTCAAATAAAACGATTTTTAAAGGAAGAAATTTTCTTGAACGACGAAATAATAGAAGCTGTAAAGCGCTGGTTAGAGAGCAAAAATTATAATTCTTTCTAAGAGGTGTACGGAACAAAATATTTTACTCATAATTACCAATCATTCATTATTTCATTGTTTTATTAATACACGATAATAATCCATTATCCTTGGCAATACACATAAGTGTGAAAACGCGATTGGTTTATAGGTCATTCATGAAACATAATAATGTCATTTTATTGTTATCCGTAGGAAAAGTTAAAAATAATCAATTTTTTTATTTATATTTTAGAAATTTGCACATTTTGGAGTAGAGGGAAGAAACAAATATGTAACCAATATTACATTAAAGTAACAAAAAATATCTTGCAGGCAGTCATCCAGTGAATCATGCCAATAAACAACCTTAACTAAGTTTTGATGCTGTTGCAGGGTCTTTGTGCGACGCCATTACAACAGTATCATCCGCAAAAGTCGTAACAACTGTATTTTGGTGGGCTGGAAGATCGGCAGTGTATAATAAGTAGATAACCGGCCCTAAGATGCTCCCTTGCGACGCGCCTGATTTAATAGGTTTTAGTCGTCTTCATATTTGACATAGTAAAATCTGCCTTCTAAGTAGGATTTTAGAAGGTGGAGTAAGTTGTGTGATAAGTGTTGTTTTATTTTACATAAGAGACCTGGGTGCCAGACCTTGTCGAATGCCTGCCCAACATATAAACAAACAGTTGAGCAGAATCTAACTTCTTGGAAATCAGAATTTATTTGTCTAACGACTCGGAGAACTTGTTCTATTGTGCTGTGTTGATTCCTGTCGTTGCTCTAGCAGAGGTTTAATTCTTTTCAGTAGTACAGTTTCGACAGGGTTGGCAGCAGGCTTATAGGTCTGTAGGAGGGCCTTGGCTATGAGAATAATTTGAGCTGCTTTCCAGTGAATGGGGAAGTATTTTAGTCTTATGGCCGCATTGAATAGTGTAGTTAAATTACGAATTATATTCTCTGGGAGTTCCGTTATTATCATGCCTGTAATTAGGTCCCATCGTGGAATCTTTCGTCCATTAAGGTCTCTCGCCATTATCTGGTTAACCGCCTTTATCTTTATATTCTTGCTTGGGAATTCCATTTGAGTGGGGAACTCAAGAAAAGCGTGTATTCATTCTTTCTCTGCTTCTGATATTACCCGAGGACGAGGTGTAAACGTTTTTTTAAATGTTCTGAGAAGGCTTGAGCTTTCTCTTTACTTGTTCTGTTCCACTGGTCATGAGCAATTTTCAATGGAGTGCTGTTGCTGTTGAGAACGTTTTCTGTTCTTAGTGGGCTGCCACAGTGAGTAGTTGGTGTCTTTGCTAGCTGAAACTCCTTGTAGGTAATTTTGAATTTTTGCATTTCTTTCTCCAGCAAGGATTTGTTTTAGTTCTTGTGCCGCATTATTTAGGATAGTTTTATGGTGTGGTGACACCTTTTCCAGTTTCCCTTTTTCTAGTATTTTTGTGTTGACATTTTCAGAGCAAGTCTTAGGTTTCATATTTACTTCCTCTAAAGGGGTAGCTGTCCAAGCAGCTTCTTGTATGGGTTGCGTCAGCCTATCAATTGCATCATCTAATTCTTCTTTAGTTGGAAGAGCTGAGTTGAAATCATAGCTAATAAGTATTGCTTTGATTAACTCCAAATTTGTTTTATTAGTATAGAGTTTAGGAAGTTTGTCTTTTTGAGTAATGTTTGCGTTCAGATTCAAAATTGGATTTTATATCTAATTGTGAGTTTGGTATGCCTTTCGTTATGTAGAAGTCAATGAAGTCGGGTTTGCCTCTTCTGTCTGCAGGCCAGTACGTTGGTTCACCCGTTGATTGTGGTGTTAAATTTTGACTTTGCATACTTTTTCCTTTTGGGGTGGCATCATTTGATCTAGAACCTCACCAGGGATGTTTCGCATTAAAATCACCTCCACTAATGTCTAACATGCAAACTTTTTACATTAAACAAATATGTAGATCACTGATGGAACGACACAACTCTGTGTAATAATTTTTTCTTAAAATAAAATTTATTGCGATTAATGTAAGTGTAATGATTATTATGCAAGTTCCTGTCGATCACGAAAATGAAAATAACATAACCTTATCCTAACGCTTCATTAAATTTCGTGACCTTAACAAGAGAATACAATGAAGACAGTTGTTATAACCTGAAAGGATTACATAAACCCAAAATTGTACCGGAAATTGTGATTTTAGTTATGCTCGTTATATACTTATTTGACAATTTGCGATGTCTTTAATTGATTCAAATGGGCCATTTAACGCCTTAATGATATTAATATATTATCTGTCTTTAGTATGGATATTTCTATACTTTATTATTTAACTGGGTATCCTCGAGATCGATGCACAATTGTGCACTTTCTTCGCCCGAAGGTCCAATATAAAACAAAGATAAAAAGTCGCAATGATGTGTAAAATAATCACGCTTATTACAAAGAATGGAGTACCTATTTCTTAAAGGTCTCAAAACGACATTTAAACTTTACATAGATTCTATTTATCGATTATGTATGCGGCGACGTTCTTCAAGGCTGACTTTCATCACATTTTTCTTCGCGTAACTAACTTGAATATGGAAATTGTAGATAAATGTGCAGAATATAATGACACGACACGACTAGCTCAGAGCTTTTGTTTTTATTTCAATTAAAATTCCGATTGTTAAAATATACAAGTTCAACGACACCTGAAGTGCATTCGCCAAAAATCTGCTTTTGAAACGAAGCACAGCAACAGCTTTGTATATAATTATGATGTATAGCAAATCAGTGGCGCACAACAACTTCTCTTCTTTCAAAGCAGCTGGATAAATACACTTCAGTCCTTTATAATGATGCTTGTGCAAAAAACTGCTCGCACTGTATCAATTTAAAAGATGGCCACTCGGATAAGATTTACTTTTAGCAAAAGTTTGAAGTCATCGTACTGTAACAATAAATAGGTACGTCTTCATTTCAAAGTGTTCGCTCTAGTAACAACTCACCGAAATTTAGCAAATTCCTAGAACTGCGGTTAAATCAAATAATGAATTTGGAAAGAATTGCACTTCCGCTCATTAACTAAATTGGATTTAGAAAAAATTAAGCACTTACGTTTAAGAATCCGCGTTCTTATATAATTTATAACAAATTTTTTAAGACGGGAAAATATAAAAAAAAAAAACAAACACAAACAGTAATTATGTAAGAATGTTATTAGGAGAGTTCAGCGATCTTTTTCGAATGTTGGTTTGGTACCCGTGAAATTTTTCAACATTTAACCTCTGGATATACGAAATTTCCAAGAGATGTAATAATACTGTTAGTTCTTATTAGTCACCATTTTTACACCTGTGTGGTATGCGTACGTAATAGGTACTGATCGATAGAGTGTTCTTAATTAATTCTGAAGTCGCACTTTTTTTAGTACCTCCATTCTTTAGTAAGATGAATATATAGTATCACTTACCTTAATTATTATCAAAAGGGAAGCGAGCGGGACACTAAGCCAGTTAATCCTGGTATCTGAAACCAAAGCGAAATCTAAGTAAGTATATTGAACTATTTATAAAAACGGGATATGAACAGTTACAAAAAATTGATTACCCTCGAGCTACGTTTACACACACGGGTGACTTAATTTTGAGTTTATAGTATTTAGGTTAGGTGTGTGTTTGGAGTTAATTTTTCTGCACGAATTGTAATTTTAATCAAAATTTGTTCAGCTCGGTGTTGCTTCCAAATTATATTTAATTCACGCGGCATGTCTAAATGGAATTTTATAGCTTAACTTCAACAGATTTGTAAGCTTTTAGTACTAATGTACTATAAAACAACAATGGTGTACATCCTCCATTTTCTGTTGTAAATTACGAAAATCGTCCTCATATTTATTTGTTAAACAACGCTTGTGTTTCAGTAGGATGGTGAAAGTAGATAATTTTCAGTTGAACGAAAAACGAAATTATTTTGTAGAACGCTTATTTGGCATTTAGTTTTCAAATTTGTTGAAATTATTACATTTAAATTACTTTTCAGAACTTTATTGAGTAGATTATTTTGGGCGCCGTTTATACAAAAAGCTTTTGTATTTCTGGAAAGTTATTCATTGTTTATTTAATTCGTACATCTAAAGCTCACGAATTAGGTACATGTGAACGGTGCTGTGACTGTGAGCATTCCTTACTCAAAAACAGAAACCTTTAAAACATTTTATCTAGTTCACCTTAGTCTTAAGCAATTTGTGGAATGAAACCATTGAGTGTTTTACTATTTTCACTCAACGATGAGCGGTAAGATTTTAAAAGTCATCAAGCAAATTGTATTTTCAGTTAACTATACTAGACTCCGTGTCATATAAAAACACAACTGCCAATCATACTAGAAGGGTTCAACATTTATGTTACATTACTTATGGATGCGCACTTTTAACGTAACGAAAAGAAATGGAAAGTTGAAAATGCCTCAAGGGACAATCTCAATGGTTACAGGTACTTCCAAGGGGCGTTTCAAAGATTTCTATTCTTGTTCTTCGAATGGAAGAAAAAAGAAATAGATATGTAATAAGAAAAAATAATTAAGGAAAATGCTAGTGCAGTACCTACATTTATGTATGTATTTTAAATTTTAACAACAGTGAGTGCTATATAGGGTACATGATATAAGAAGCCGTACGCCACTGACAATCTGCCCGAATGGGCGGACTTACGTGAAATGCGATCGTGTTTATATATGACATGGACTATATATGTAAATTTATAATTTTAAAAATCAATAAAATTTATCTTGTTATTTCTGTAATACTTAGTAGTTCGAAATTTCATAATAAGTCATGAAAATCCTTAATTGTAATTCAAAAAATGGAGAAAAGTCTACTCATGTGAAATGGAAAATAAGAAATATAAAAATGGACATTCTCACATGTGGGAGGGAAATGAGAGAAACTGCTAGAACTGATGCTAAACATGCAAAAAACAAAAAATTATTCAAAATTTCTGTTCTAAAGTCAGAAACAGTCGAAGTCGAAAAACACTTTAAAAATCAGATAATGACACCGCACCAGGGATAAGTGAAGGTGATGAAGAATGTTCTACACGGATTGACGTTCGCATGGAGCGCCTTTTACTAAAGAAAAAGATCGGTAAATTTTCGAATTTATCCACTGACTTTACAGTTACATTTTAGATAAAGGAGAACTTCTTGGGTATCGCTAAAATCAAAAAAAATCAAATCACTTTGCAATGAAGTAGTGAAAATATTATTTGAATTTATTAGTGTCCGACCGAATGTTCGGTTTCGGTTTCGGTTTCGGTTTCGGTTTCGGTCTAGTTTCGGCAAAAAAACGAGTTTCGGTTTAGTTTCGGTTTCGGCGGCAAACCTGCCGAAACTACGACCGAAAGCGAAACTGCATTCTGGAGTTCCTGCGCTGTGCTCGTTCATGTTCGGCGCAGTAAATTCCATTCAAACGACGAAGAAATTTTGCCGCGTCCAAGTGCCTAATCATGACGTGACTTGTTTGTGAAGTATTTAAGTTATTATTAAGCATTTTAAAGCTGTGAGAATTAAAGAAAAAATTAAAACTGAGTCTGACTGATTATAATAACATTTTCTTTATTTTTCCCTCAAAACATGATCTTTGTAAGAAAGTTTCGGTTTCGGTTTCGGCCGAAACTGAGACCGTTACCGAAATTCGGTTTCTGTTTCGGTCGTAAAAACCAGTTTCGGTCGGACACTAGAATTTATTATTATTTATTTATGTAGTCAGGCTTTTGATGGTGCAACGGCAGCAAAATTCAGTTGACAGCACATCTACTATTTGTGTATTTTTAATAATGATAAGGGTATTTATGGAAATCAATATATTATAATATCTACTCGTCAAATAAAATCATAAGCCCCTATTGTTGGTTGTTCGGCGATGAAGTAACACAAGAGAGTGACTCTTGAATTTTGAAAATTCGATGTATAGTTTAAGTAAGATCCACCTCGACAACACAGTTGCTTCTACTAACCTTCGAGAGTAATTAAGTAACTATAATTTAAAATGATTGGATCCATAATAAATTGTTGATAAAAATTAAGAATTGAAAAGTTCGAGTAAAACCATAACTAGTGTAAGAAAATTCACTTGATTTAATTTTTTATTTAGCCGCTCGCAACGGATACCCGGGAAAATTGATTTTTAAACTTTACGCTCGTCTTTCTCGGAACTTTAATAACAAAAATCGTTCCACTTTGCAATCCATATGTGAGATTCAGTCACTGAAGTATTTTTCACGACCATACCTTCTTACTTTTTCAAAAAGCTCTTCAACCAGCTCGACATCAATATTTCCTTTTCATCGAAATTAAATTTAAATTGCCTTGTAAGAAAACCAATTTAATAATTATTCAATTAAGGGAGATTTCGAAATCCACACTAAAGATCTACAATCGAATTATTAGACAAATCTGATATTTACAACAAGCTAACCTGCGGTACTCGTGATCCCTTTAATATAGAGGTTAAACAGGCAGACAATTCAAAACTAGAATCTCCGAATATTATTCTTGCATTAAAAACAATAATTTAAGTTCTAAATCATCACTTCTTTGCCAACTATATTTTGGGCTTAGGTCTTTGACGCCAAATCATCCATTAAATCATTCCATATCATAACGTTTAGTTGTTTAACTTTCCATGCTACTAACCTTGTGTAAGTACATATTCAATTTTTGGCTGATAGTCACCACTTATTTAAGTTTCATTTTGGAAATTTTAAGAGCCTGATGATAATGTAATATTATCGAAACTTGTCGTTACGCTTTATCCAACTTCATGTAAACTTGTCAATTCATTTGAACTTATAATTATTCATGGGGAAGGTTTAGAGAATTTTCCTACACCAACTATAATTTACTCAGAAAAGTGTGAAAAAAGGAAGAAGTATCTCGACTTAATAACTCTAATTTCGAAATGATGGAGTCTTTAAATCGAACAACGACTTGAGAAATATAGTGAATATGAAGGAAGGGTACAACTTTCGCCGCACCAACGCAAAATATTATGGCATCATAAACCTCAGTACGAATGGTGTTATAAAATCACACCTTGGTTTATATATTTTATATTACAAAATACAAGCTATACAAAAGAGACTTTGTTAGCAATTCATTTGAAATTCATGCTGCGTTATAAAATGTACCAACAAAGACGATTACTCGCAAGGGATATAATAGATCTTATAAGAAATTATAGAATTAGGCGCACTCCTGGATTGAAAGTTAACATTCAGGAATCATTTACGCAAAATAGTAGACACAACGTTTCCTGACTAAGGGAACAAGTTTGCTCAAAGAATGATTTTATTTGATTTTTCCTATGTATCCTGCTTTGCATCTGTCTATTTACTATAATTAGGTAATAAACCTGCTGTGAAACGTGTAAATAAAGAAATATGGAGAATGGAAAAGGACCCCCATGCAGCATTAGCAGAAAGTACTAATTATAATACCTATTTGGATTTCAAATATGTTATTGGAATACGATTATAGGGGACGTGAGCTGACCGTATTCATAACGTTTCCTTTCGTCTGATAGATTTTGAAGGTAAGATACAATTTTCATCTGTTTATGATGAACTTAATAAAGAATAACTGGTTACATTCCGTTTGAAGTGCAAACGTGTACCTACTTCATATAAACATTAACGATAACCTTTACTTGCAATACCCATTGAAAGTAAATACATAGTAGCATCTTCCGATGCAATCAATATTTCGTAATCACGTAACGTCTGAAATACAGTGGTTCGAATAGTAAGTATGCCAATGGAAAATTCCCATTTGAACATATAAACAAGTTGTAAAACGAAACGACGATTGGTGACAAAATCGATTACGAAAAAAGCAAATTATGTACTGTTAAATTAGTACTACATAATTTTATGACTTTTTTAAACTAACGGCTATTTAAAACGTGGGCAGGATGAACAGTTTAGAAAGAATCGAGGTATAATCTTTTTATTTAAATAGTCAATCATCTCTGTCAAAAAATCAGAAATTATCAAATCCGGAGGGAAAATACGTGTTTTAAAAATAATCTAGTCACGGTATTGTTGTTATAAAAGTTAACGGTGATTTGCCTTGAAATTGCCGTTAATTTCTAAATGAAGATCTAATAATAAGTCTTGTATAATAATCGTCGTCATACAAAAACACCAATTGTTTATAACTTAAATAATTTATCTATTTAATTAAGTCGAAGAATGATGACGCACAGCAGGATGGAAATTCAATCAAGCTCATAAAAAAGGAAAAGTTCACAAGAAAATTATCCATTAACTGCTTTGATTAGCGAAGGCATACATAATGTTCTTCATAGGGGGTGATAATGTTTATATAAAAGGTAAGGGGACTTCGTCAAGAGTAATTACTAAGGGTGTGGAGCGTTTTAATAATATAGGACGGATCCATTCATGTTTGGACGAGCCCACCCTTTCACAATAATCTACGCTGTACGCGATAAAGCTGAAACTAAATCCTTGCCCTCTTAGATCATCCACCTCCGCGACGAAACCTTTTTACCGGTAACGCCACCACCTAAATGCATTAGAGATGAAGTGAGAGTTGAAGTAATAAAAATGTATGATTAGATGAAATATTCAGTACCAAAACGAAAAGGTCGAATCACGTAGGCCGTATTAGTCACGGCCTGCTTAATATGTCTGATCACTCCACACCGCAATGAAAAGGAAAGGTTCCTTCTTCGTTCCTGTAATTTATTTACCGTTTTTAGGTCATAACAATTTACTTCTTAATCTCCTCCTAATTATACGCAAAAGTGTTGTTTATATCGCTTAACTGCCACAATTACCTAGTATAATTAGAAATTAGTTAAAACGGAAAAAAAATAACGTGGGAGAAATGACATTACCACACCTTGAACTTTGAAGGAAGTAATAAAGACGTAGTAAAGGTTTAAATTTTATGGCCTACATAATTCAAATTTTAATCAACTTCGACTAAATAGACTTTTTACCCTTTATAGACCAATATTCTCATTTTACAGTACCTTAACTCCCCGTAAACGTTTCGGAATTTGGGACATAAAATGTGCTCATTTTATTATTTCCCCGAGTTTCTCATATTCAGGATGCTATTCATTGACCATACTTGATATATCCGTTGCGGTAATAAACGCAAATTTTATTTAAATTCGTTTAGCAAATATTTTCTACTATCGAATTGTTGAGTTGCTATAAAATGGAATTGCCCCGTTTAATGAGACACAAGGTGTTGATGAATACTTCTGCAGCGATCCGAAAAATATGTAATTTTTTAATTACAACTCATTTCCCAAATCATTAAGGATCGCAGGTTTTAAATCATATTAATTCAGAATTTACCTTCAATTTCTATAAGTTATTGCAATTTAAGTAAATTTTTTGTTACCCCTTTAGTAAGTTACGGGCATAATTTTTCTTCATTTACAGTGTTGCTTGGTACTAATGCCAACAGGATAAACAGGAAAAGAAGATCTACCTTTTGGATTTCCTCCTTAAAACATTATTTTGGCCAACTTCTGTTCTTTATCAGGTGTAATATCACAACGGTGTAATAATCTGTATTCATTATCGCTTCCTTTATCCGATTACATGTTATTCTTGGATGAGAAGAAATGTCATTATGAAAATTATGAAAGTTGACCACATAATACATTGGTGATATGAACCTGGAACTTCTGTTAAGTTGAAGCCTTCTTTTCTTTTTGATACTGATGAATCTAAAAGCATTATCAAGACGTCCCCTACCCCCACAGTTCATTGTTAAATATATTAACTCTGTCAAAAATGTCACTATTGATAATTCACATAAATCTTGTAGTTTGCGCAAGTTTTTTAGTAACTTATCAATATCGAAATTATCCTTATTGAAATTCATAAACCAAAAAGGCTACTTGCAGGACTTACAGGAATGTTAGATACTCTGCAATGGCTAAGTATAAAACAAAGGATTTATTTTATTACATTAAATCTAATCTTTAAAGCATGTAATGATCTACTACCCTCGTACATGTCTATGCCACTTACATGTAATTACCAAATTCACGATCATAACACAAGGAACTGTGGAGACTATAGGTTACCTAAATTCTCAAAAACAAAAACCCAAAATTCTTTTATGTATAAAGGGCTAAAATTATATAATAATCTCCCTAATGAGTTAAAGCAAGAAAAGAACAATTATGCGTTTAAAAGGATGTTCAGCAAGTATGTGAAGGAAAACTTCTAATTTAAGTAATTTAAGCAAAAATTTAAGTAATTATAAACTGTATGATGAATGTATTAGTTAAATTAACTAAATAAACATTATTATTATTATTATTATTATTATATTACTTATGAACAGTGCGATGATATAGTTCTTTACATTTTCAAATGCAAGGTATTTCAAAAAGCCTCGTGACCTTGAATTATACATAGTATAAAGGAGATGATGAAACTAAGAGATAAAGCTCTAGGCAGAATCATAAATAAACCAACTGGGAATACCACAGATCACTTAATAAGATTAATTTGTTCTTGCATTCATCAGGAAAAAAATAATTCGGTTCAGTTATAATATTGAGTAACTGTATGGAAGCGCTTTCTATTAAAAATTTTTGACATTTAGAATTTAGAAACTGCTGCATAATCGCATCGAATGCTTGTCAAAACTTACGGTGAGCTTTCTCTTGGTAAATCACAGTTGTTTGAGTGGTTTAAAAAATTGAAAGGTGGAGATTTTGACGTGAGAAACGATAAACGTGGAAGACCACCGAAAAAGTTTGAAGACGGCGAATTGCAGGCATTGCTGGATGAGGATGACACTCAAATGCAACAATTAAATGTGACACGAAAAGCCGTCCCCATACGTTTGAAAGTCATGGGAAAGATCCAGAAGATGGAAAATTGGGTTCCACATGAACGGAATGAAAGACAGCAGGAAAACCGAAAAACGACTTGTGAAATACTGGTTGGCAGGTGTAAAAGAAAATCATTTCTCCATCGAAATGTGACCGGCGATGAAAAGTGGATATATCTTGAAAATCCTAAGCGTAAAAGATGTATTTATGTATACCATGTAAAGATTTGTATAACCAAATATTCAATAGCTTCAGTTCAGGCAAATATCATTTATATGAGGACCATTCGCACATACACATATTTCCCATTCAAATTAAAAAATGTTGTACTATACAGGGTGGCCCATTGAAAAGGTAACACGCCTGTTTTGGGACACTTAGACCAGTTTCTTAAAAAAACGCTCGGACACGTCGATTTTATATTTTTGGGGGACAACTTTTGATGTCAAATTTGACTTTGTCAGGTCAACCCCCTAGCCCCAGCAACCCCTAATTCAAGAATTTAAATAGGGAAAATGAGTCGAGCGACCCCTCATTTGAAACGTCTTTTAATTCTCTATTCGACAATATGGATGAAAATTAGTTTTATTCAATTTTTTTTCGCCCCCATGAAAAGCACCCTCCAGATTAACGAAGGTGGGGGTGTTGTTTAGGAAAAATCCTGAAACACGTCACTTTTGACCTTTTGAACGGCACATTTTGATGTCAAATTTGACTTTGTCAGGTCAACCCCCTAGCCCCAGCAACCCCTAACTCAAGTATTTAAATTGGGAAGGGTGTCGAGCGACCCCTCATTTGAAGCGTCTTTTAATTCTCTATTTGACAGTATAAATGAAAATTAGATTTACTCAATTTTTTTTTCGCCCCCATGAAAAGCACCCTCCAGATTAACGAAGGTGGGGGTGTTTGTAAATTTGTAAAAGATGTACCTAGTATCGTTATATACACAAACATTTCATTTTATATTATATACATATATGTAGTATTCTTTTGTGACTTATCTTATCCATGTTTTGTAATGGCATACAAAGATGAAATATATTATTATTATTATTATTGTACAGTAGAACCTCGGTTTACCGAGCTTTGATTAACCGAGGTTCCGTATTATCCGAGTCTAAATACATACGTAAAAATTTTTTTTTATACGTGCAATTTATACTATACGTGATTAAATATGCAATTGTACGAAGATATTTGTGACCTTGCCACGCGTGCTACCCGCGCCACCCTACCGACTTGCCGCTTTTTTTCCTATTGTTTTCGCTATTGTAGTTAATATTACCGGCGGCTTCATTCGTCAGTAATTAGTTGATGCAATTAAACGTTTGTCCGCGTTATCCGAGTTTTTGCTTATCCGAGTTTACGTCGGTCCACATTAGCTCGGTTAAGCGAGGTTCTACTGTACTTTGGTTCTTATCGATATTCAGGCTGAGCCTGGTTAACTAACCGCACGGATCGGAATCAAGTAACGATTAGTTCTAGTAATACATATACCTATATAAAATAAATTTGAAGTAGCTGTAAAAAAAAACATATGTGTTTTGAAATAGTATTATGTTTATTGTGTAAATGTTAGTTGTTTAGCTCGGCGCATAGGTTGCACTCGAGTGGGTAATGTATTGTTTGTGTTTTGTGCTAATTGTGAATTTATTATGTGTTTGCGTTTGGGTGTATATGAACGAGTTAGAGGTGTGACATGAATGATTGTTGAAGTGTTGTGTGTTGGTAATGAACTTTCTGTAATGTTATGTTGTGTATGCAAGAGAGTTTCAATTTGTGAAGTTAGAGGTGTCACCATGGGCGCCGCTACTAAAGGGCAAGGGAGGGCCCGGCCCCCCCCCCCCCTGGAATTTCATAAAACGCGTAAATCCATTTTAGAAAATGTTAAAAGCTCACAATATAACCACTTTAGGAATATAATATTCTATCCCATCGGTGAATCTGCGTAGCCTATTGAGTTACTAATTTAAAAATAGGTAAAAATTTTCAAGCATTCTAATTTCTACTTGAAAAAATGTAAGGACCCCCCCCCCTAACAAATTCTCTTCCGGCGCCCCTGGGTGTCACATGAGTGATTGTTGAAGTGTTGTGTGTTGGTAATGGACTTTCTGTAATGTTATGTTGTGTTGTATGCAACAGAGTTTCAATTTGTGAAGGGAGGATTGAGTGTTGTGTTTCATTTTGTGTTTGAATGGTATTAGTTGAAAGTTACTATTGTACTTTGGTTCTTATCGATACTCAGGCTGAGCCTGGTTAACTAACTTTATCAGGTCAACCCCCTAGCCCCAGCAGCCCCTAATTCAAGAATTTAAATAGGGAAAAGGAGTCGAGCGACCCCTCATTTGAAACGCCTTTTAATTCTCTATTCGACAATATGGATGAAAATTAGTTTTATTCAATTTTTTTTTCGCCCCCATGAAAAGCACCCTCCAGATTAACGAAGGTGGGGGTGTTGTTTAGGAAAAATCCTGAAACGCGCCACCTTTGACCTTTTGAACGGCACATTTCAGGATTTTTCCCAGACATAAAACAACACCCTCACCTTAGTTAATCTAGAGGGTGCTTATCATGGGGGTGGAAAAAAATTGAATAAAACTAATTTTCATTCATACTGTCGAATAGAGAATAGAGAATTAAAGGACGCTTCAAATGAGGGGTCGCTCGACACCTTTTCCCTATTAAAATTCTTGAGTTAGGGGTTGCTGGGGTTAGGGTGTTGACCTGATAAGGTCAAATTTGACATCAAAATGTGCCGTTCAAAAGGTCAAAAGTGACGTGTTTCAGGATTTTTCCTAAACAACGCCCCCATCTTCGTGGGAGTGTGGAGGGTGCTTTTCATCGGCGCGAAAAAAAATTGAATAAAACTAATTTTCATTTGTACTGTTGAATAGAGAATTAAAAGACGCTTCAAATGAGGGGTTGCTCGACTCCTTTTCCCTATTTAAATTCTTGAGTTAGGGGTTGCTGGGGCTAGGGGGTTGACCTGACAAAGTCAAATTTGACATCAAAAGTTGTCCCCCAAAAATAGAAAATCGACGTGTCCGAGCGTTTTTTTAAGAAACTGGTCTAAGTGTCCCAAAACAGGCGTGTTACATTTTCAATGGGCCACCCTGTATAATGGAACAACGCAACAATCTTCAAATAGTGAACGAGTCAGCGGTAAACCATGATTGTTAATTCTTAATGTCTTCCATTCTCTTCTCTATTCTATTAAGTTCTACTTTCTCTAGAGCCTTCCACGTATGCGCTGCATTTTAATCTAAAAATTTAACTATTCCTACTGAACAAACTCGTATATGACCCTCAAAGGAAAAAACAACCATTACTATGCTGTATGCTATCTACGCGGTTATGACGAATCACAATTTCAATAAGTACAAAAACATAACTAATAATTTATGTTTTTCAAATGGCTTGTATAAATTTACAAAAAACAAGTAAATAAATTTTAGCTGTTCGCAAAAAGTATGAAATGTAAAATAAAACAACAAATTCAACGATCAACGTGTGTATACTGACGTTATATGGTGAAAGTGAATTAGATTGACTATCATTTTCCTACTCAGCTACAAATGACACATTTACTACTTAAAAGGCTCTACAATACTATAGTGAAATATCTAGTTTGAAAAATATGCAACCCAAAATGCAGACATTTAACCGCAAAGCCACCCATATTCATTTATACTAAGACTGATTGACAGGTTGTAAATATTGTAAAGGGATTATGGTCATGTAGTGTGTATTTTTAAATAGTTACCTGAATAGATAATACTATTATGGAACTTGTATTTAAATTTTTGTTACATCCGAAGTCAAAGAGTGTTTCCTAGACATTTGAATAGAGCTAATTAGTGTAAAGATTTTAGATTATTGCTACCTACTTCTAAAGATTTAAAATATAATTATAATTTTGGCAGAATTGAATGATAAATTACTTGCAGAAATTTTACATAAATGCCATTTTGCCTGAACTACTAGACGCTACACATAGTCGAGTTCAACCGCTTAGAAATATTTTAAAAAAAGATTATGTACCTAACTCCGTAATAAATTATGATTGTATTTTTTATATTTTTACATGTTATGAACAATAAATTTCCTCCAAATCACATTACTACTATAATAGTTCGGTTGCGCATTATATTATTTACCTTATTTATATTTATTCAGAATTAATCTTTGCATCTCATAGGTATCCTTAAAATTTTGCTAATTTCTTTAATTCATTCATTCATTCAGAGAGCATAGTTTTACAATTTTCCTTGTAATAAGTAGGATTATCACACAATGGAACAGGTAGAAAAGTACTGCTTTTGTCATAGACTCCCCATTGAGATGGGCAAGCTTACAACTAACAGCCCTCCTCGAAAAGAAAAAAGATGCCTCAGGATCATTGTTGGGTGCATAAAATCAATTTTAATTTTAATTAATAACTCCAAAAGCATTAAGTACATTCGAAATAGAAGTCCATACCTAGTTAGATATTACAATTATCTATAACGCAGGTATAGCAAATGTATGATATCATATTTGGTTTGCCTTAAATCTTTCCAAAGCGATTTATAACTTTTTATCAATATATGCCGTACGAATTAACAAATTAAAAAAATGTTTTGATGCCTACTTAGTTTTGTACGGTACAGAGTCGTATAAACATCAAGCTGCTTTAAGTCTTTCCAAGGAAAGCGTAATTCTTTCCAAAGAAATCAGTCAATTTCGACACATTTTCGAAGTAGTACTGTAGAGCCTTAACCGATTTCGTCTTCACAGAACCAATAATATTATTTAAAGAGAAGTCGTTTAAAAATAACGTCATGTTCGAAAAATTCTACGTTTTTAATTCAGTCCCGAATTTAGACGATATTATTTTCGATAATTATTCAACATTGTTAACCTTGTTATGTCTATTTTGACAAGGGACAACGCCTTCGAATAATATAATGAATACATTTTAAACCTACGACTACTCAAGAATGTATAGCAAAACGTAGGTACCTATTTAAGCTACCAAAAGTAACAGAATAAAATTGCATTAAAAAGTTATCGTAGAGGTATGTACGGTCAAGCATGCGGATTCAAGTGCAGTTCGCTACCCTTTACCAGGTAGTCGAACTTGAAAGATGACTTAATAAAATTATTTACAAATTAAGGCTCAACGACCCTCCCTTTTACATATAAATATTCAGCCGTAAGGTGCAATTGAAAGACCAAAAAATCGCCACTTTAATCAATACTTGCCAACAAAATTCGTTTTTTTCGTTTCTTTTTCCTGTCTGAATATCTTATGTTGCACTTAATCACCGACACTCTTAAAGTATCCAACTAGGACTTCTAGAATCCAAATAAGCTTTAGTCATCCTGCAGGGACGATGTTAGAAATCATAATTCTATTTTATGCAATTAGTTCTTATTTGCTACTGAAATAATTTTCTTATGTAAAAATTCCTGTTACTACAATTATCTAATCTAATCTATAATACGGAATAAAAAATGTCAAGCAAAAGACCACATCGCCATTAATTAAATGCCAAAATTGCACGATACACTCTTTAAACTACTCGCACAAACTTTTACATAAGTGCCCTAAAATTCATTAGGACAGCCTGAACATTTTATTCTTTAAATATCCGCTCAATAGAAGGTACATTTTTTTAGTATCGATAATGGCTTCCTCAAATTCCACTTTGCAACGTTCAAATAACAGCAATGTAATCCGCATTTCGACGGTTCACAATCCTCATCTCATTTGATGAAAATCGAAATCGAGCTTTACGGGGTTACGGTGAAATTTCAGTGTTATTGCCACAGAGTAAAAGAAAAAGGTGAAATAAAAGTTGTAAAATGTTGTTACCTTGCGCTATATATTTTCAACTGTATAATTTTATGTGAATATTTGTTTCTAGAGATAAAACATTAATGCACGGCCGAAAACCGAAGCATTTAGGTACAATCGACTGTACATAAAAAAATGGAACCCTTATGTGTTAGGTCCGTTGAATACAACATTGCAACACAATCATTTTTGGTGTTTGCAGGACTATTTTCCTTTTAAAGAATTTCCATAAAAACACATACCTATCTACCCATCTGCACCTGCGAAAATATTCTGTAGAACTCTAGGAAAAGATAGTAAAATTTACATCTCGAAAGAAGAGAAGTGTATTAAATTTATGACGATACTGTATTCTTTCTGTTAGCAAAATTCAGATTTCAGTTAAATAGAAAACCAGGAATTCACTTATTCTATATCCGGTAGAAATAACGATATTTATTCTACGTCCAATAGAATTTACCTATTTTGCTGTTCTATATCGTAGTAGATGTTTCAATTTTTTTTATATATTAATTTTTACTATTTTGCTCAATATTTCTCCAACGTAATAAAATATTTGTTATCCTATGAAATAAAAAATGTTTAGTACTTACCTATAGTTGTTACGCTACCAATATTTTTGATATTTTTTGTATATTCGAAATAAATGATCTTACAACCCTATCAAACTGTGACAATGAAATATGGTTGTAAATGCCAAAGTTTTAAATTAAATATTAATTACTGTTTAGTTTAGCAGA
Source organism: Pyrocoelia pectoralis (assembly GCA_036250285.1). Classification (NCBI taxonomy): domain Eukaryota; kingdom Metazoa; phylum Arthropoda; class Insecta; order Coleoptera; family Lampyridae; genus Pyrocoelia; species Pyrocoelia pectoralis. Next base: position 83,084,340 of record CM070075.1, read on the forward strand.
CTACGTCAAATTTTGATATCAATCTTAAAAGAAAATGGCAATTTTCACTAGCAAACTACGCAAACCTCAAGTGAAGAAAATTCAACAATATACCTACCTATAAAGCTGAAAGCTCACTGCCGCCCGAATTAAATGTAGGATACATTAAATCAGAGGTTACCACGGCCGGAATCAGTAAAACAAAATCGACTTCCGAGATGTATTGAAAGGTCAACGTTTCGCCCCTTTTCGTAAGGGACACCATCAGGACAAGAAAATAAAACAAAAGCAAAGAAACAATCATAAAAACACTACATTTCTTCACTAAACTGCACGCATTCCAGTCTATTACTTTATCTAAAGGACGAATTATGGGAGTCCCTGCAATGCTCTACGATTAGTATTTATTGTAGATTTTTATAGCAAATGGAAGACGTATATGTTAGAGCTCCATACTATAATACGTGGATGAATCGAGAAGCCATTCTTAAACGTGGAAGTCTCGTTGCTTAAAACTGAAGAAGATTCCAAGGCAATTTTATAGAGCACGAAAAAGATGAAAGTCACGTGTCAAGGGGATCAAGTGAATGGTTTCTTTATGGGTGTTCAGCCAATTCTTTTTCTTCTTGATATCCACACAACGTGATAAAGAACATTGGTGTCGTTGGCGGCGAAAAAGCAAAGAAGAACTTATGGTAACGTGTGTCTATGGTGCGGTACTCAAACTTCTGAATTCTTTCAATGGAAATCAAGTGTCATATGACGCTTCAGAATTTTTAAGTGGATCGCCGTGCAACTCATGTTCGAGACAACTATTTTTGTAAGCTATTTTCCCATAAACGTCACAAAGGTTTCTCGCAGCCTATGATACGTTTACTGCTTGTTTAAACTTAACCAAAAGATATGTAGGAAATGTGCGTTATTTTATACTTGACACTCCATGTTCTCTAGTGGGTAATATACCTATAGACTTTCTTAAAAAAATTCAAAATGTATTTAATATCAATCAATCAATATTTATTTATTGTATTCATAATAAAAATATACAAATGATTCTTATCCCCGCTCCATAACCACAAACTAAATATAATACTTAACCTAACAAAATACACCTATATATAAAAACACCAAAAAACGCCCAAACCTACCACTAAAAACTACTACTGCAAAACTTTCTTTACTCCTGCTCCCTACGTTTCACCCTTTCCCTCCTCTCTAACATCTCCTTCATCCACCCCACTCCTACCCCTCCTCTCCCAGAATCGCCTTTCTCGCTCTCACCTCTTCTCTTAGCTCCTCACATTCCCTCATCATATGACACACACTTTCCCTTCCTTCCCTGCACATTCTACAAACCCTTTTCTCGTCCTCGTCCTCGGCCTTGCCTTCTACCATAATCTCCCGATATCCCTCATTATACCTCCCCTCACCTATCCTCGTTCTCCTTTCTTGGCCTTGCACATCCTTATCTCTTCTTACCAACTCTTCCACCATATCACTTCCTTCCTCCCTTCTTCTTTCTATCTCCTCTCTCGCATAACCCACTCTCTCATAAAACATTCTCCTCTCCTCCTATCCATACCTTATCCGTTTTTCCCTCATCTCTCTCATACACTCATTCGCCATTACAATTTCATTCCTCTTCCTGGCCTCTTCCTCATACTTCACCGCTCTCTTTCCTGCATGAACTCTTATTTTCTCAGATTTTATTTCTTCCTCTACTATATACCCTGGCGTCTCTCTATCCAACCCCAACGTCCATCTCCAGTATTTTTCCTGAACTCTCTTCAATTTTTCCCACTCCTTCCACCCCCATATCTCTGCTCCGTACCCCATCACACTCCTTACTAGCTTGTTAAAAATCCACCTTCTCGTTTCCAAAGTGTATTTAATAACAGGATGCTTTAACAGTAATGAATTCCATCCTATGCATTAACTCATGGAGATCAAGGTAAGTAAATTTTGTAAATTCTTGACTCTGCTAGCTTCCTTATTAAATGAGTAAACTATGTGATTTGACACGCTATTTTAGCCTCTACTGTGATGTAAAGCTTAACGGTGCAATACGCCGGTCTTTTTGAAGAAAAAAAAATGAACTGGCCTTTCATGTCCTCGCCAAAAAGCAAACTTTAAAAACGTTCAGTTTTAGCATAACGATGTATCTTTACACTGCTGTTTTAGATACCCGAACGTTCCAAACCAAATATTGCGATTCAATCTCTTGTTCGTTGATGACTGCAAACTTATTGTATCTTCTGTAGGTACATCTATACGTGTTCAATTACTTAAGTAATGAACTAATTATTTCCTTTAAAAGGTTGACACTATTCAAGTTATTTCCGTATCATCATAATTGCAAGTTTGTAGTGTAATAAATAAATCTAACAAAAACTTTGAAAAATAATTTCAAGTTTCTTCCCGACTAAATCCAATATCGGTTTCCCTGATGACATTAGCACACTTTCCTTTGACTCAAGGGAAAAACGAAACAGTATCACAGACCGAAATGGAATATTCTCGAGGCCTACATTAGATGAACTAGGAACTACACGGGAAAATTGAGTCAATTAAACACAAAGTAGTAGGAAAAACATCAATAAATTTATTTCAAGCGAAAGTTCCTTTTTTTCTTCATTTTCTTCACATACTGATTGACTGGTCATGTCGTAAAATTTATATCTTATTTTACTGCCGGTAATAAACTTGTTTGGCACATAAACTTATCCCTTAGTAAAAAGAAGTTCTACAGGGTGCGTTGTAGTCATTTTTTACTTTCATATTGTAATCATGTAATCAATAAACGTTTTGATTTTTTATTTAGTACCGTAAGCTGCGTAATGTGTCAAATGCGAATGTACAATGTAACAGCTTCCCATCATGCTGTTGTTGCATATACTTAACCTGACACGCAATTTACCGCATGCAATCAGGCTGGATCATGTGAAACAAGAAATTTTGTTGAAAGCGAAAACGGTGTTCGTTTTCATTTCCACTTTATACTTATTTAGCACGATATTCAAATTTTGGCGTTGCGTCCCACAAGGATCCATTACGGGACCACATCTGCTTAACGTATTTAGATTAGTAGGTATGTCGGCTCCGTAATTTAATAGTGAGTAATTTGTATCCGAAACAGTTGTACGTAATTATCAAATATTAGGTAAGTAGATCTAGTAAAGTATTTAGATATACACAATGAGCGTTTTAGTTTTAATGTTTAATTGGTGTAACGAACAAAGTGCGTTTTAATTGACTAGGTAGGTACGTAAATAAAAGAATTTCCGAAAACTAGGTTACACATTCTTTAATATCGGTTGCGTTTGAGAAACGTCCTTGGTGTCATGTAATTGTTATCTAATTGGAGCATTCCGAGCGAGAGATTAGAAAAATTAGTGTGACAGAGAAAGGCGGTAACAACAATTAATATTGTTTCAATACCGCCGCGAATGCTTGAAATTGTTTAAGTTACTCGAGTTAAGTTAAATAACGGGAATACATATTTCTTAATTGCGTAAGAAAGGATATTTAGATAGGGGTTGGGTTTTGTTCAGACTGGGCTATAAATTTTAACGTCACGTTGACCGCAAAATTCAACGAAGAAGACCTTCGGAAATAACGTTGCAAAGAGAATTTTAGCCGAAGAATATTTATGGTCGATCATATAAGGAATAAATATGGTAACCGCACGAGGGGCGGTCTCTATCAGACGAGTTGATGCTTATAAGTATGTATGTTCCGCTTATCTGTTGATGTTTAAATAAAAATGCGGTTCAAGAAAAAAAATAAATATATGCATAAATATCATGCTTCAAAATCACCTGATTGGCCAATAACCTCTTGGTGCAGTTGTCGACGCCACCTTGTAGTATCGCATGCACGCATGCATGGATTCGTGCTGATAAAATTAACTTGGCTTGTTCACAAATGCTAAACACGATTATAGATTCTACGCCAGCAATTTTACTGTAACTCACCGACTTCATTCCAATTTTAATGTTCTTCCGTATCGTCTCATAGTCGCCAACGCCAACCAAAGCAATTCTTAGGTAAATACATTGGAAAAATCCAAATGTACAAATGCCAACTAGAAACCTGTGTTGATTGCATTTTACGATTTTCCCCGTTCTTTAATTCCACCTCATTTCAATGACTTTATTTGTAATAGATCGAACAAATTGACACAAGATTGTTGTACAGTTTTTTACATAAATTCGTGACAAAACAACCATATTATTGAAATAACGAACGCAATGCCCGAAGATGGTCCCCGACCGAAATCGATAGCAAACAGAAAAAATAAAGTTATTAGCCCACATATTGGTTTATTAATCCATTCCCACTCAGTGATAAAACCTATCGACGCGTGTGTTTTGAAATTTTGTGGTCATTTTAAAACGTAAATTTAGTGTTTTTAAGGGGAACATTTATTTCCGTTGGTACCTATTATTAGTTTATTATTATTACTATTTTACAACTAAAATGTTTTTTGTTTAGGGGTAGATTAAAGTTCAAATCAATGACGCCGAAAGCTACCCAATTACATACCTAATGCCAAATGCGAAATGAAACTAATGTCCATGTAATTCCAAACCTGCGAAGAAAATGAAAATTATTTCTACGCCACTGAATTCTTCGCGGAATCGTTTATTTTTTCTATTTTCCATCATCAAACTAAATGATGGATTATCATTGTTCAAAAGCTTTAATAGTTTTGGTTTATATTTTTTCAAATTGAATCACTAGATTACAATAATAAAACGTTTGTGATTCAGTTATGCTCAACATGGCTCAACCAAGTAAACAAAAGCCCTGATAGGGCGTGATCGAGGGAGCTACATGTTTACGAAGTACATTCAAATGCAAAATAAATTTTTAGTATCTATTAATAAAGAAGCAAGATGATTGTCAAAGTATTCTAGAGCTGAATGTACCACGTCCATTTCAAGACTTTTTACTGGCCAATTTGAATTATTTCAAATTTAGTTCACATATTTTCCGGGGTTTTTGTTTACTTGGTCGCACATGAATAAAGAGATTATATGTAAAGAAATAAGATCTCCAGAATTTTCTTAATGAAATGTCAGTTAAGAAAGATGGTGTGATAATACCTTCTACTTCTACCTATTTATTAATTTCGGATGCTCTAACCAGTTTTTTTATCACCGAAAAAGAAAACTGGGTAATTTTTAGCAGATGCAAACAGGAAAGAGTTTGATAATGATTTCCCTTGAAATTCTACTTTAGATAGTTACAGCCTTTTAAGTTGACAAGATCATTATCATCATGAATAGATTACTTCATGGTCTCTCATATTCCTACCGATTATATCCACCTTGTTCATTGGAATGTTATAAAAAGGTTGATTCAGGTCCTTCGATTGAAGGATCATCATATTGGCAAATTTTCAGACTAAGTGTTATCATTATTTGTCATTGTTCTTCCAGAAATTGAACGAGAACCACGAAAAATAACTTAAATAATAAATAGCTAGAAGACTAGCGAACAAAGGAGTTTTTTGTGTATATACAGGACCAGTACTTTTGCAAAATGTGCTTCCTTTCATGGCACGTAGAAATAAGAATTTTATATTCACAAAAAATTACGAGAGTCGTGATAGCCCATATAATGAGTGGCGGATCATTATTTAATATAATGTCATCCTCGAGGTCTTAATTATTCGGATAGCTCACCTCCTCCTCCCACATTCTTTGTGTATAGCGGAAGAGAAAGAAGACACATGTCTAAAATCTAATTTTTTCAAAATCAAGAATGACAAGGAATTCTAAACGTTTCGATAGAATCTTTAATTATACGGGGTGGGCCATTGAAAAGGAAACACGCCTGTTTTGGGACACTTAGACCAGTTTTTAAAAAAAACGCTTGGACACGTCGATTTTTTATTTTTGGGGGACAACTTTTGATGTTAAATTTGACTTTGTCAGGTCAACCCCCTAGCCCCATCAACCCCTAACTCAAGAATTTAAATAAGGAAAGGAAGTCGAGCGACCCCTCATTTGAAGCGTCTTTTAATTTTCTATTCGACAGTATGACCGAAATTAGTTTTATTCGATTTTTTATTCGCCCCATGAAAAGCACCTTCTAGATTAACTAAGGTTAACACGCCACCTTTGACCTTTTGAACGGCACATTTTGATGTCAAATTTGACTTCGTCAGGTCAACCCCCTAGCCCCAGCAACCCCTAACTCAAGAATTGAAATAGGGAAAGGGAGTCGAGCGACCCCTCATTTGAAGCGTCTTTCAATTCTCTATGCGAAAGCATGGCCGAAATTAGTTTCATTCAATTTTTAGAGATTCAAAAGACCTTTAAAATAATGGTCTCTCGACCACCTCTATGTTTTCGTTGGGGGTTGCTGGGACTAGGGGGTTGACCTGACAAAGTCAAATTTGACATCAAAATGTGCCATTCAAAAGGTCAAAGGTGGCGTGTTTCAGTATTTTTCCTACACAACACCCCCACCTTAGTTAATCTAGAGGGGGAATTAAAACTAATTTCGGTCATACTGACGAATAGAGATTTAAAAGACGCTTCAAATGAGGGGTCGCTCGACTCCCTTTGCCTATTTAAATCCTTGAGTTAGGGATTGCTGGGGCTAGGGGGTTGACCTGACAAAGTCAAATTTGACATCAAAAGTTGTCCCCCAAAAATAAAAAATCGACATGTCCGAGCGTTTTTTTTAAGAAACTGGTCTAAGTGTCCCAAAACAGGCGTGTTTGCTTTTCAATGGCCCACCCTGTATAAGAAAGTAACAGATACCCTCATACGATAAAAGAGGAAAGATGTTTCAAAATAGTATAGGTACATCCTGTAAAGAATAAAAATTAAACCAATGGAGAGGGATATAGCAGTGATTCAAACGAGTAATTCGGTTTGGTGTATAGTGATTTTTTTATGGCAGAGACTAAATTAATAATTACTTGCGTCAAAGCTCCGCCTGAAATAGTGTGAGCAGTTATGAATTAAAAACAACATGGTAGTAATAGACATCTTCCTTTCATTTCTTGAACAAGGTTCATCCGAGACGAAATAAGCATGAAATTATTGCATTATGAAAATAACAAGTACTTCCACTCAAATTTTACTTTTAAATACATTGTTATCTTTATTATTAGTTCCACAAAGGATGTAAGATACAATTAATAACACTTTGTTGTGTTTAGTTATATTACAATAATAACAAATAATTCCACTAAGATCTTTATTTTACGATAATCCCTGAAACGTGTTGGGTAATATTTAAAATAGAGATTTTAGTGAAACTTGAATTATAGTACATACTGTATAAATGTATCGTTTTTTTTTCCCTGGAGTTCAACTTCATTCAGCATTAAGTTTTAAGGAAGACTGTTTCAAATTTACATTAATTTGTTCGGGAGCTAATTTTGCACATTCCTTACATAATTCATAGTTAAACCAAACTCGTTAAACTTGTCAGTAAAATCTTCTAACTTTAAGTAATTATCTCTTCAGCTACATAAATTGTTGCTAAAATTGCTGTTATCAATTAAGTTCCCTATCATAGTCTAATTAGGTACATATGCCCCTATTATGTAATTTTTGTTGAACTTAAAAACTGACTAAACCGCTATTTTGTTCAATAATAAAATGTAATGTGATGGATACCGAACAAGAATTTTAGCATCTCATTGGTTCCAGTTCATCATACGGTATCGGAAATAAAGTTATTGGTACACCTTATTTAAAAGGGAACGATTTACAGTAACATAAAATAATCGTTTAAAAATAGACGATAAAATATTAGTTTTTCCTTAAAACGACAGGATATATGTAGATTCCTATCAGAAATAAAACGTTAAAAAATAAAAAGAATAATCTGAGTGATAATCGTTATGAATGATGCGTATTCGTATTTGTTGTTTTACAGTTAGGATTAACAAATTACACACTAAGAACTATAATAGTATTTTCGTAACGGTAGACGATAATATTTGTTAAGACTAGATAAATATGTAAATAGTATGTAAATAAAGTTAATAAACTATGAGGCGCCGTTTGTACCATAACTCTTTTTTACATATATATATTAAATAAAGTCGATATATTAAAAACTAAAAAAAAATAATATATATCATCCAAATATAAAAATATATCAGCAATGATGAGAGTACTGATATATAAAACTTGAACTTCCAACGTTGACCACCGATGGCGCTCTTCGGGAAATTATGTTTGGCAAACGAGCAACGACAAATTCAAATACTTGCAAAGGCGACGCGACCTACGTAATGTTACATTTTCTACATTGTAAAGCTGTTTGATTTGATTTACACTACAATGCAGCGCATTACATATAACTTTCCACCTTGTATGATTGATTATATTGATCCATACCGATTTAAGTTGGTGTCATACATGCTTTTAGGAGTAATTGTAGTTGCTAAAGATCATTACATGCATTTCATATTAGGATTATTAAAGTATGGCAGTTACTTTCTAATGTATAAGCTTAAGCATATTCGGATAATACACGTCCGGCTAAGGTTGTCCATATCGATAACTATATGGCACTTCATAACATCGAACCAATTCCAACATAAACTCTTCTAATTAAAAGGTAAATAATTAAGTGACAGATGTAGCAGCATCTACGCTGTTGCAAATTTTGTCTCTAGCTACAGCGTCACTAGTGGTGGAGATTCAAAGCTGAAGTTTTATATATTTCGCCCTCAAATTTTCTATATATCTGTACTTTAACTACCAGATATATTTTTATATTTGGATGATATATATAAATATTTTTAATTTTTAATATATTGACTCTTTTTAATATATATATCTAAAGAATAGTTATGGTACAAACGGCGCCTCATAATAAACCGTCAAAGCATTTGTAAACTCTTTTATTAATCAATTGAAAGTAAATTTCTATGCAATTTACAATTATTTGTCTTGAATGGATACCGCAATAAAAAATGTTTCCTTGGAAAAACTAGCGGGATTATTTTATTACTACATAGTTCAATAAATGTCGTTGCTTTATAATCGAGAGTGATAGCAATAATGTAATAAAATATGCAAGAAGTGAGTGATGCTTGGAGTCGGGGATCATGACTAGATTTTCCTATTACCTGAGGGTAAATCGTAAATCTTGCAAATTTTTTAACATTACTTGATTGACGATTTTATTATTATAACATGCAAAAGTTATGCAAGACAAATTAAATTTTCACTACCTACTCGTATTTACAAGATATGCATTTGTGTCCTCATTCTTCAGATGGCCAATTATTTATTTTGTTTTGACGACCACCTAGTTCCGAAAATGGGATTAAACACGTGTTGGATTTATCGGTTTTCGATCAATTTCATAGCGTTTCAAATACCTTGTAACCACGTCACACGCCAACAAAGAATTAATGAACAGGTATTACAATTCCACAAAATTCACACCACCACCCGAAAGACAAATTAATTGCGTCTAGATGCCTTAGTAAATAGAACGTTTACTACAACAATGCCTAATAACCTAATAAAAAATTGAAAACTGTTGAACAATTGAACCAAAATATTAAACCGTGTGTCTCACTTTACATGGTACATGTACTGTACACTACACACGGTAGAAAAGAAGTTAAAAGTTATACAGAAAATTGCGAGCTTGGGACACGTCTATACCTACTGTTTTAGAGGCAACAGTCAATAATAGATTGTGATCTAGGCAAGATATTGGAATTAAATGTTATATCACATTATACAGTGTGTCCCAAATAGTTTTATACTAATGGAGAAAAAGTTTATCTTACATTTCACCAAAAAAAAAATATTCTGCAAGTGTGGGTAATGTTTTGCTACTTAATAACAATTTCAATGAACATT